>JARHVA010000089.1:6147500-6787500 GCA_037957365.1 Torreya grandis | reverse complement strand
CAAACTATAAAATCAAACCTACATTCATGATGGGGGATGAAAATTTTTCATTCCCTTTCAATCATGATTTTGTTTACAAGGAGTGAAATTGAGTGAACTTGAGTGAAACTATAAAATTGAATCTATAATCCATATGCATTGGTTTATTCATTTTTAGTGATGTGTTAAGGTTTGGTGATGATTTATACATCATCTTTAACCCAACATAGATTTTTTAGTATTTTTAGATCTTAAAATTGTTCTTCAAGAAACCATTTGTAAGCTTGTCCATTTTCTTGGCTAGGAAGTGAATAAAACTGTAAGTTCCATCTTCTTCTCCACTAGTTACTGGGTCAACTATTGAGCATTGGCATCTCCACTCTTCACAACATGAGCACACTCCATTAGTAACACCATATGACATACATACATGTGTAATTATTATTTTAATATGTAACTCATTACAACTATATTTTATGTATCTAATAAAAATATTTCTAATACCATATATCATCTCTTGTAGGAACATTTGGACATCATTAGAACAAATAAAAAAATCAGATTCACAATCACCAATGCAATTTTCCATTCTCTTTTTGCTTTTATCTAGTATTTATAGTTCCACTAAAATTATATATTAAAGGGGGATAATTTAGATACCTATACTTGGTACATGCCTTGTTTCATAATACTTTTAGATGACTTTGTATATATATATATATATAATCAAACCTACATTCATGATGGGAGATGAACATTTTTCATTCCCTTTCAATCATGATTTTTGTTTACAAGGAGTGAAATTGAGTGAACTTGAGTGAAACTATAAAATTGAATCTATAATCCATATGCATTGGTTTATTCATATTTAGTGATGTGTTAAGGTTTGGTGATGATTTATATATCATCTTTAACCCAACATAGATTTTTTAGTATTTTTAGATCTTAAAATTGTTCTTCAAGAAACCATTTGTAAGCTTGTCCATTTTCTTGGCTAGGAAGTGAATAAAACTATAAGTTCCCTCTTCTTCTCCACTAGTTACTGGGTCAACTATTGAGCATTGGCATCTCCACTCTTCACAACATGAGCACACTCCATTAGTAACACCATATGACATACATACATACATGTGTAATTATTATTTTAATATGTAACTCATTACAACTATATTTTATGTATCTAATAAAAATATTTCTAATACCATATATCATCTCTTGTAGGAACATTTGGACATCATTGGAACAAATTAAAAAATCAGATTCACAATCACCAATGCAAGTTTCCATTCTCTTTTTACTTTTATCTAGTATTTATAGTTCCACTAAAATTATATATTAAAGAGGGATAATTTAGACACCTATATTTGGTACATGCCTTGATTCATAATACTTTTAGATGACTTTGTGTGTGTGTGTGTGTGTGTGTGTGTGTGTGTGTGTGTGTGTGTGTGTGTGTGTGTGTGTGTGTGTGTGTGTGTGTGTGTGTGTGTGTGTGTGTGTGTGTGTGTGTGTGTGTGTGTGTGTGTGTGTGTGTGTGTGTGTGTGTGTGTGTGTGTGTATCAAACCATGAACTAAGTACTTAGTGGTGCATTTTGATTGATATTTTGATTATCTTACTAATTATATTCTATTTTTTGAAATCCTTATCCTATCATGAATAATTTTATATGCCATATTATAGATATATTTAGCCCTCCATATCATCCTAAATGATGTGTTAAGGATCAATGATGCTTATCACAACACTTCTTAACTCGTCATAGATTTTTCATTTTTTCCATCTTGGAACTATTCTTCAAAAAATAAATTGTAATCTTTTCCATTTATTTGGATAGGAAGTGAACAAGAACATGGTTCTCTCTTCTTATCCATAAGTGACTAGGTTAACTATTGACCCTCAACATCTCCACTATTCATAACACAAGCACAATCCATGAGAATTTTTCATGAGCAACACCATATAATATAAATACATGTGTATTTTTTCTTTGAATATGTTTCTCATTAAAAATATATATTATTTATCTAAGCATAAATCTATTTAATTATATATATCATCTCTTGCAGAAACACTTAGACATCATTGGAATAAACAAGTCTAGATTCACAATCGCCAATATAGGTTTTCATTTTATTTTCCCCTTTATCTAGTATTTATAGTTCCACTAAAATTATAGATTAAAGGTGGGGGGGGGGATTTAGGTACCCAAATTTGGTTCAAGAAATATTTCATAATACTTTTAGGTAACTTTGCATGTTGTTGGCTAACAGATTTGTCCTTATATAAATATATTTTATTTTAACTCTGTATCTTTCTCTCAAGAATAAATAAATTAAACAACAGATGGGTGAACTATCAAGATTAGTTCCCCTCTAAATTAAGGTACAACTCCCTTTAACATTTTTAATGAATTTAAATAATCAAATACACTTTTAGCCAGAAAGTGTTTAAAGGCAGTCTAATATCCGTACATCATCATGTTATGAATATGAGATTTTGTAGCAGCAACTAGTAATAGAATACATAGATTCTCTTTTCAATAACAATTAAATAGATAAACATATATATTTTTGAGCCATTAAACAATAAAACACATATATTGAATTGTCTTAATGGAAGAATAATCACTATATGAAAGAAGGTTTCACACAGAAAACCCAACTTCAAATACTTAAACACATAGATCCAAGTATGCAATAATTAATTATCCTTTTCATTCACAGATGAAAATGTTTCAAACAAAACATCACATATATTATTAACAACCATGGTTCAGTTCTCTCCTTTCTAATTTCTTTCTCCCTCCTTTTTTTTTACTTTTATCTCTGCATATTTTATATTTAAAAACATATATAGTTGCCATAAATAATCCACCTGTCAAACTAAACTAGAGTTAAAGTAAATCTGACTCATATGGGATTTAGTTTTTTTTTAACAAATTCAATAAAAGTCAAGTTTCAAATAGAAAAGTAAATGAATAAATCAACTATGTAAGCAAAGTCATTGTTGAAGCGACAGGTTAGGATCTCCAGATTTGCTCTATTCAATTGGGTAGACATGTTGAACTTTCCACTCCTGAAATGCTATACTGAACTCCTAAATTTTTGAAAGATTGGGAATGCTGACGTGTTTAATCCTTGCTTTCTAGATGTTTTCTTCCTTTAAAAATTTTCCCATATTTTCTATGTGCTCCAAGAGTATGTCAATACAATAGCTAAGAAGTGATTCTATCTTTGAAATCTAAGAGAAATTTTTAGTTGATAAGCTATCACTTTCTTTGATGAAGATAATCTTTTCTCTAAAGGACTGTGTCACAGCATTGATGTCTTTCTCTGGTTTTCCATCTTCTTTTTGTAATTAATATCAATGCTCTATAGATCATGCTATAATGACTAAATAAATTCAGTTATTTCTTTGATCATTTTCATAATTTCCATTCATCCTTGTCTAGATATTGAATTTCTCCATTTAACATTTTTATTACTTGCGTATAATATATCTTCATCCAGCCCTGTCAAGTTCTTTTCTGATAGAAACTTTGTTGTCCCATATTTTTGCACTTCATCAATTTGATTCATCATGCTCATCCACTTTCCTTCTTCTTTTATCCATAAAGAATTCTGAGTCTTCAAATCTTGAACAGTAATCATGGTCAAATCATATACATTTTTCAGTTTATGAAGATATTTTGTACCTTTTAGGATGATGCCATCCAACCAATTATCAAATACTCTATTAATCATTTTTATCTTGTATATCTAATCCAACATTCTTTAAATAATAGGAGGTTTTAGATCAAAAGATAGGCATTTGAGAAATTAGTTGAGGATCTGGATTATGAATGGCGTCAATATATTCTGCCATTGAATACATAGTCTATTTTAACTCTCTTTTATCCTTTTCATCTTCCAATTTCTTCTAACTATCCTTTTAGTGGACATTTCTAAATTGGCACATGATGCAGTCCCAAGGCCTACCTTTTCAATTGAAAAATCTTGAACAGTAGGATCTTGAACTTCTTCATTGGTTTTTGGCTGGGCAATTTTTGCATTCCAATTCCCTGTGTTTGGGTCAACATCTACCCTAGATGTTATTTTCAACTTTTTGGATTTAGGGGCTTTCCCTAAACATTTTCTCACCATATCTTCCAAGGGTATAGAAAATGGAACTACTTTCCTTTTATGACTGATTGAACTTTCTAGCCATTTAGGTGTAGAAGCAGAGTCTTCTCTATCAAAATTTAGTTGATCAGAAGGTATAGTTGAAATAATCATCAATTCAGCAGAATCAAAAGGAATTACTATCTATTGGTCTATCCTAACCTTTTCTACCATTGGTGAATCAGATTCTTTATCACCTTTGACTTCTCCTGAATCATCTTTAGAATTCAAATCCATGATCTCTATTTCATAAATTTGATTCTTCTTCTTACTTTGAGTCCTTGACTTGGTGATACGAGAAGGTAGGGTAGTTACAAGGGCCTTCTCAGATTCTTTAATGATAGGGTCCCTTCCAATTTTTGACTTGGAAGTACCTGCATCATAGATGGCAATAGGTTGGTTAGATGAGCTTATTGGGAATGAAAATTCAATTATTATTGTACATTGTTAGGAGACTATATTTTGAGCTCCTCCCATTTTTTGCTCTCTCATCCATTTTTTAGTTCTCCTTGTCACTGGAAGGGTCTTGACCTCAATTCTATCTTCACTTTTCTCCTAGTCAATTTATAGAATAGGTGATTCATTTATTTGCTCAAATTATGGATCAACCACCTGTTCATCATGGTCAACAATTCCAGAAATGTCTATGTTTAATTTGAGAGTAATTATCTGCCCTAGGGAAAATCTAGACCATGGTCTTCTTTTGACTTCAAATTCATCTAAAAAATATTCCCAATAATCTTCTAATTGGGGAATATGTGAAAACCCTACTCTAAAATCCAAATTATCCCTGGCAAAACCTTTGCTATCAAATTGGGACCTAGCCATGAAGGACTGAAAATTGAATTTCATAAAGTCCAATTCTAAAGTTAAAGCATCAGATGTTGTTTTGCATGAATAATGTCCAAGTTCAATAAGAAAAGATATACCATATTTATTCTTTGTTGGGAAATTTTTTATCTACATGTGCTAATTGCCTGCAAACTTTTATCAGCACAAATCGGTCAAGAACATACCTTGGTAACTTCAAAGGTTCACCATCAAAACCCCCAACTCTAATGTAAGTGAACCTAGAAAATTGAATAAAGAAACTACCATTAATTTTAATTAGCTACATAGCTTCTTTAGACAACCTTTTATTGATATTGTCTGACAGTTCAAAAGTCATTTTCCTAGTAAAGACATCATTAACTCTCCTATAATCATCATAGCAATTATGCATTTGCAATTGTGGTTAACAATCATAAATTTTACTATCTTCAACCAAAGGTGCATGTGGTAACCCTACACATTATCTTGTAGAATCTAGGCAATAGAGGAGGTATGAAAACATATAAAATTCTTTGTTTCCCAAACAATTACTTAAACCCTGATGCAAACATTTAGCTACAATTTCTGCCCAATCCAAAAATTGTTCTCCTTGTAGAATTACCTATATGAAGAAGTACATCCAATCTTCCAAATAATATGCATGGGCTTTACCCAATATCTTGTACTTCTAAAATCATATGATTTCTTGTTAATGGCCTAGGTAGTCTTGAACCCCCTTTTTGGAATTTTAAAAGCCAATTCCTAGCAATCAAACTTTTGTAAATTACTTTCTTCATTAAAAAATAACCATATGAATAAGTAATACTAAGGTTAGAGTATGGTTCCTTAGGAGGGATTCTCATCACAGACATTAGGGTTTATCTGTTGATATGTAGTAAAGCATTGCCATCTGTAGTCTTGATGCACCTATTTTGAGGTTCATATCTATTCATGCATTCAAGGACTAACTCAGGGCATTGTATGGCCATGGGGAAGGCCACAGCTTCAATCAGGTGACTTTCCACTATTTTTTGTATCATAAGATTTATCACAAGATTTCTAGACTTCTCTTTACAATCTTCCAAATCATATTGGACCAGAGAAGTGTCCTCAATTTCATGTGGAGAACACATGAGACCAGGGCCATGCTCATAATCAAGACAAGTGGATTTCATGGCTATAGATTGGAGAAAATAATGAAAAGAGAACGTTTTGAGTTTTTAAATAATGCAATAAATTCAAAAATATCCTCCTTTCCAACCAAGTAAAGGAAACAACTTACAGTAAGAGTGAAACTCACCTTAAATTTATCTAAAATTACTACAAATTCAAGCAATCGAATGTCTTATATCACCTATGTTTTTCTCTTTTGTATCACCCAGTTATGATTGAATTGTTCTCTCTTGATACAGATATTAACCAGATTGCAAAATTAAATTAGGAGAATACATGCAAAATTTGTTTGATAAGACGCATATTATGACATATGCATTAATGGCAAGCATATTTTACATGTGATTTAGATGAGTAATGATTATCTGTAACCTCATGAAAATTCAAAATTTTCCAATTTAAAGTAAGTTTCTGATATATTTTCCTCCAAATCTCTCGCTAATGTTAACTTCGAGAAATCCTCAGTACAAGATAAGAATATAGCTATTAAATCATTTGAACCTTTGAAATTTTAAAAATATGGTTCAACATCGGGGTTCAATGGTATGAAATGAACCACACAGATGAAAAATAATCATATGATCTTTCAAGAAACTTTGGACTTTGATAGAACCGTTGAACTTTTTAGACACGAACCATTAAACTTTTCAGACATGAACCGTTGAACTTTTGAACTCTAACAAAGGGTTCAAGTTCAACCAAAAGGTTCAAAGACATAATTGAAATACAAATGAATAGTGCATTTTGAGAAACATTGAACTTTGTTAGGTAGGTTCAAGCAATAGGTTCAAGTGGTAGGTTCAAGTAGTGTATTAATTCAGACAAGGAAACTAAGTGAACATGACTCTTTAAAAAACATCAAATATTGAACTCTTTAAACCGTTGAACTCTAAAAAATGTTCAAGTTCAATCGAAAGGTTCAAAGATATACTTGAAAAACAAAGGAACAAATAGTTTGCTTTGAGGAACATTGAACTATTGAACTTCTTGAACTTCTGAGAAAGGCTCAAGTTCGAAGGTTTAATTATTTTATAAATTTCACACACAGGGAATGATAGATGGGTGAAATTATTTTATGGTAGAAATCATGAAGAATTGATTAAATGTGACTCAAAAACTAACATTGGCTTTGACTGGGGACTATATTTTATGGAAAAATATAGAGAACTTAGAAACTCTAGTTACGCAGACTGGGGAAACAAAAATAAAAGAAAAGGAGAAAGACAAACCAAAAATGGGAAAGGAAAACACAAAACGTAACAAGAAAAGAAAATGTTATGTACAAAATAGGGGATACCTATTTCACAGTCGGTACAACTTGAGATCTTATCCATTATAAGACAGGGGTAAAATAACTCCATCCAGGTATTCCAATTTAAAAGAATTAGGACCAAGTACTTGATGGATTTTGAAGGCCCTTTCCAAAGTGAATCAAATTTACCATGTGCTCCTTTAGGTTCTCTTCTCCTATCCCATAGCAATACTTCATTTCCTTCCATGAACTTTCTAGGTCTAGTTTTTTGATCAAAAATATTTTTAACTTTGTTTTGATAAGTAGTGATATGATCAACCAGTTCATTCCTCTCTTCTTCAATTTTAGTTAAATACATAATTCTTTTTTCTCAGAGTCTTGAAAGTATTGTTCTTTAATAACATTCTATAATCTAGCTACAGATAATTACAAAGGTAATGATAGTTGATCTCCTATTCCATAAACTAATTCAAATGGTGCCATTCTTATTGCTCTTTTTAGAGTTATCCTGTCAGAGCAAAGTGCTTCATATAATTTATTATGCCAATCTCTAGGGTTATCACTCACCAATTTCTTCATGATGGCTATCAAATTTTTATTACTGGACTTTGCTTGCCCATTCCCTTGAGGGTAATAATCTGATGAGTGAGAGAGAGAAATATGATGTTCATAGCAGAATGAAGTAAGTTCTATCAAAGAAAAACTAGTAGCGTTATCTGCCACAATCTTTAGAGGAACACCAAAACATACCAATATATTTTCTTTGAGAAAATCACATACCACTTCTGAAGTAGTTCTCTTTATAGGGATCACTTCAACCCATTTGTAAAATAATCAGTTTCTATTAAAATGTGTGTATGATCGGCACTTGATGAGGGTGAAAGAGGACCAATGAATTCCAATCCCCACTATTTGAAAGGTTCTTCAATAATGATAGGTCTTAGAGGTAATGTTGCAAGTTATGGTCTTCCCAAGAACAATTTGCATTTTTCATAGTTAGCTACCCATTTATATGCATCTTTAAACATACCTGGCCAATAATAATAATTTATAAGAATTTTGAAAGCTATGACTGATGAAGAGAAATGTTCACCATAGGCTTCATTATGAAAAACTTCTAACAGTTTGCATTGTTGTTCTCTATCTACACATCTCAGAAAAGTTCCATCTAGCCCTTTTTTGTATAGGACATCACCCCAAATCACATATTTTGTTGATTTTAACTTTAGATTTATTTTCTCTTTTGGGGATAATGACTGGGACATTCTCCATAAGTAAGATAATGTGCCATATTTAGGAACCAAGGATCTTGTAAGCTCACCAATAGGACAGTAGGGAGTTCTTCTTCATCTTCACTTCCAACTATCAATTTTCATAAACCTTGACCTCTAACTAGTTTAGTTGGCTTAATCTCTAGATCGTATTCTTGAATTTTAGCAACCCAAGTTGCTCTATTATTCATCCCAACCTCTTGCTGAGTCAGAATGCTTTTCACAGCTGAATTAGGAACAAATACAACTGAATGAGAATGAAGTATATAATATCTGAATTATTTAATAGCTTTCACTATAGCAAAAGCTTGTTTCTTAGTCAAAAATATTTAAGTTCATGCTTTTTGAGAGGAACACTCATAAAGGCTATTGGGACTTTTATATTTACTTCATTTTTCTGTAACATGATGCCAGACATAGTATGTTCTGAAGCATAGCAATAAATAACAAAATCTTTCAAAAATTGGGATTTACCAAAGTAGGCATTTGTGCAATTACTTCTTTAATATTTTCAAATGCTTTCTTAGTAGCTTCATTCCATTGGAATACTTGTTTTTTTCTCATCATTCCCATAATATGTTTTGTAATCTTAGCAAAATTAGGAATGAACCTTCTAATAAAATTAATCTGACCAAAGAAAGACTTAACCCCAATCCTATTAGAAGGAAGACTTAACTTTTTTATTGCTTTGACTCTTTCTGGGTCAATTTTGATTCCATCTTTTCAAACTAGGTGTCTTAATAATTTCCCTTCTGTAACATAGAAAACTGATTTCTTAGGATTAAGAGATATCCCATGACTGTGGCATCTTTGTAAAATAGTCTCTAGATCTTTTAGATGATTTTCTCCTTTTCTAGAATAAATAGTCAAATCATCAAGATAAATGACAATAATTCTATCTTTCAAATCTTTAAAGGATGTCCATCGCCCATTGAAAAGTTGCACCAGCATTAATCAAATCGAAAGGCATATGATTATATAAAAACATTCCTTGAGGTGTAGTGAAAGCAGTTTTATGTTGGTCAACTACAGCTACACTTATCTAGTTATAACCTGAGAACCCATCTAACATGGACATCATTTCTGATCCAGCAACAATTTACAAGATGTGATCCCTCATAGGTAAGGGATAATTATCTTTTAAGCTAGCTTGGTTTAGGTTCTTGAAGTCAACATGGATTCTTATTTCTCCATTCTTTTTGCATACTAGAATAATATTCACCACCCAAGTGGAGTGATGAATTGGATAAATAATCTTGGCCTTCAACATCTTATCAATCTCTTTAAAGATGGCCTCAATAAATTTTGTAGCTTTTATCTAAATGGAATTGCATTTTATTTCAAATGAATATGGTGTTGAAACTACCCACGTCTAAAGTCTTTAAGGTCATCATAACACCAAGCAAAGACATCTTTATAACTAATCAATAGATTATTTAATTTATTTTTCTCTTCTGGTGAACAACACCTTATAATAGAGATCCATTCAGGGTTAGTTTCACTTCCAATATTAATTTTTTCATAATCATCCATTTTGTTAGTATTCTGGACATGTTTCCCCTTTACTATATTCATCTTGCCTAGTGAACAAATGTTTAAGAGAGACTAATCCTTTAGGGATTTTGTTTCCTTTTAGCTGAATTATGTCATCTTTTGGATTGGCCCCTGGATCAGGAGTGAATTCTTTACATTTTATTTTAGATCTTTCCAAATAGGTACCAAAGAACATATAAACATTCTCCAAATTTTTTTGATATGTTTACTACTCTTGAAAACCTGCCAATTTTTAGCAATATCTAGAACACTAGGATGATAAACCAATTATATTATATAAGAATCCTTTTTAAAATCAAGGTGTGGGAGAAGAAGAGATGTTGACACTGCTAGATAATCTTCCTGAGTGTTCTGATATCTGGGAATTACTTCAATATAAAAGGCATCAAAACATTCTATCTCATCCCAAACTCTGTTTTTGTAATGTCTTAATCTATCATTTTTGACTGAGAAAATACTTCTCACTTGTTTGACAATTAGTTCAGCATCTCCTTTTGCCTTGAGTATTTTTATACCTTTTCCTTTAGCTTCATTTATCCCAAGTAATAAATCTTCATATTCAGTAGTATTATTAATATTTTTAAATTCTAGTTTGAAAGAGTAAGGAAAAGTTTCACCTTCAAGTGAGATCAATACAACTCCTACTCCTAAACTAGTTGTAGTACAACTACCATCAAATTCCATGGTCCATAGATCATTTGAATGAACATATTTTGGGATAGATTCCTCCTTTGAATCTTTAGATGAAAGAAAATAGCTTCCAAATTCACATTCTTCAAATAGAATTTGAGACTTAGGATCATCTGAAGGATATACCGTGAACTTGCATTTAGGTTTAGGTTCAAGTTTAACTTTCTACTTTCCCACTAGAATTTAGCTTCTAACCAATCCAATTTAATATGCCCTCCCAAATCTTTGCAAATTTATTTGCTCAATAACATTCCATAACTAGCGGGAATATCTGCTACCAAGATAGTCAACTTCACCTTTTTATTAGGGTACGCTACAAGAGCAACTCATGCATCTTTAATTTGTCTAAGCAAATAGATCTATGCACCATCCATTGAGTAACATATACAAAATGTTTTTTTAAGGGATAAGCCTAATGCTTTGGCTACAAAATAAGGCATTATATTATCAAAAGCACCTGAGTCTATGATATAATTGTTGAGTTTATGACTATTTATGAATAAAGAAACATAAAATGGATTGGGTTTCATATCAGCTATATAAGAAGTATCATTAGACAAATTGAGGGTCATTCTAGAAGTATCAGTGGGTGATTCAGATGGAGAAGTAAATAGTTGGGCAATGGGAGAATCAGTGTTAACGTTCAACTAACTTTCAGGTTCAACTTGTGTAGGATCATTTTTTACATATTTGACCAATTTATCAAGCTCTTTGAGTTTTAGCCTATGGTATTCAGTAAGGGATATCTAAATTTTTGTAGACTTACAAAAATATAAAATATCAAAAGGAGTTTCATAATCGTTTCTTTGTGACAATTTAGTTTCTTGTGTTTTAGTATCAGAAGTTTTAGTAAAAGGTTCCTTACCTTTAACGAATGCTTCTTGAGTATTAAAAAATATTGAACTCTTTTGACCTCTAGTAAGTACAGCACATGAAGGATATTCAATAGTATCCAATATTTCACCTCCTCTTTCTGAATCTGAATCATATTCAAGGAAGTGTATTTCAAAGTTGCCAAGTCTCTCACAACGCCTTTCTTCTTCAGTAATTCTCCTAAGACATCTTGAGTAGCAGTCATTTGATTAAATCTAAGCATCTCATGGCAAGAATTTCCATCATGATCAGTAGTTAAATGAAAAATACACATGTTATTTCTTCTAGGAGGAGCTTCAATAGCCAATCTTGGTTGTGTTGATGCAAGTGGTAGTGTCGTACCAACATTTTCTTATTGATTTTTCCTACCAATATCTTGATATGGTTGTTGGAATGAAGTATTAACCTTTGGTAATTGCCTTTTAAGAGCAATTATATCATTGACTAATCTTTAGACTATAGGATTTGTAGAGGATGAAGGATTCGCATTGGGTACCTAAACTTCTTTATTCCATTTTCTAGCCATAATAAGATCATCCTCTAACTCAACTGCCAATGATTGTGCATCTACTAAATTGATAATTGCACCTCTTCTTAGATGAAAACTTATATCAAGAGGCATAGAATTAATAAAGAAACATTTCTAATTTTTAGAAGTCGGTCTTTTAGTAATAGGAATCTTATGCACAATCCTATAAAATTTGGCTATAAATTCCCTCATGGGTTCATGTATCTCTTTTTTAAGCTGAGTTAGCTGAGCGAGAAGGGAATGCTCATCTTCTACACTTTTGAACCTATTTTCAAATGTAGTTTTCATATCATTTCAACTTGTGATTGAAGAATCGGGTAGATAATAAAACCATTGTGCTGCAACATAAGTTAAAGTTTGCATAAAAATCCTTATGGCTACATCTTGATATTGTATTCCTAACACACCACACGCCACTGCAAAGGCATTCAAATATTCTTATGGTGATTGTTTTCCATCTTCATTAAATTTGGGCAAATTTTCCCTTGAATTTTTAGGTAAAGGATGGAGGTTAGCCCCTAAATTTAGAGGTCCTATGGCTGCACCCCAAGGTTGATCCATTGGAAGAAAACTTATGGTAGAAGGAAAGATAGTACCAAAAAGCGTTAATGCTTGACAGACAAAGGATGTAGATGGTTTGGGAGGACTAGGAAGTCTACTTCTAGATTTTCTAATATAAGTAGGAATATAGGGAAAATTTAAATTCTGTAATGCTTGAAAAGTAGAATCTTTAATTCCTTATCTTATTAAAGACCTTGTGTACCTTCTGAAATCCAGCTTAAGATATAATAATTATTAACTTTGATGCTCCTCTTAATCTTTTCACACTTCAAAAAGTTTTAATTCCTTGCTACATTTTTTGCTTGTCTTCTTCTTTGCCTGAGTAACATCAATCTTAAATTATCAGCCAATTCCTATTCTTTTTCTAATACTCTACTTACCAATCTATAATCATTAATATTCTAACGAGAATGCCAAACAAGAGTATTTAACTGGCTAATTATATCTTCCTGTTCATCTTGAAAACCAAGATCAGGTTGTAAAATATGAATTATATTTTCATGAGGAAGTACCATTGTTGCCTCATATTAAGGTGACCAAATCAATTTCGTTCCCCAGTGGAGTCACCAAAAAACTATTGGCTAACAGATTTGTCCTTATATAAATATATTTTATTTTAGCTCTGTATCTTTCTCTCAAGAACAAATAAGTTAAACAATAGATGGGTGAACTATCAAGATTAGTTCCCCTCTAAATTAAGGTACAACTCCCTTTAAGATTTTCAATGAATTTAAATAATTAGATACACTTTTAACCAGAAAGTGTTTAAAGGTAGTCTAATATCCATACATCATCATGTTATGAATATGAGATTTTGTAGCAACAATTGGCAATAGAATACATAGATTCTATTTTCAATAACAATTAAATAGATAAACATATATATTGCTGAGCCATTAAAGAATAGAACACATATAATGAATTGTCTTAATGGAAGAATAATCACTATATGAAAGAAGGTTTCACACAGAAAACCCAACTTCAAATACTTAAACACACAGATCCAAGTATGCAGTAATTAATTATCCTTTTCATTCACAGATGAAAATGTTTCAGACAAAACATCACATATATTATTAACAACCATGTTTCAGTTGTCTCCTTTATAATTTCTTTCTCCCTCTTTTTTTTTACTTCTATCTCTGCATATTTTATATTTAAAAACATATATAGTTTCCATAACTAATCCACTTGTCAAACTAAACTAGAGTTAAAGTAACTCTGACCCATACAAGATTTAGTTTTTTTTTAACAAATTCAATAAAAGTCAAGTTTCAAATAGAAAAGTAACTTAATAACTAAATAAAGAAACTATGTAAGCAAATTCATTGTTGAAGCAATGGGTTAGGATCTCCAGATTTGATCTGTTTAGCTGGGTAGACACATTGAGCTTTCCACTCCTGAAATGTTGTAATGAACTCCTAAATTTTTGAAAGATTGGGAATGCTAATGTGTTTAATCCTTGCTTTCTAGATGTTTTCTTCCCTTCTAATTTTTCCCATATTTTTTGTGTTCTTTGGGAATATGTCAATATATCAACTAAGAAGTGATTCTATCTTTGAAATCTTAGAGAAATTTTTAGTTGATATGCTGTCACTTTCTTTGATGAAGATAATCTTTTCTCTAAAGTATCGAGTCACAACATTAATGTCTTTCTTTGGTTTTCCATCATCTTTTATGTAATTGATATCAATGCTCTGTAGATCATGCTGTAATGACTAAATAAATTCAATTATTTCTTTGATCATTTTCATAATTTCCATCCTCCTTGTCTGGATATTGAATTTATCCATTCAACATTTTTCTTACTTGTATATAATATCTTCATCCAGCCTTGTCAAGTTCTTTTCTGATAGAAACTTTGTTGTCCCATTTTTTTGCACTTCATCAATTTGATTCATCATGCTCATCCACTTTCCTTCTTCTTTTATCCATAAATCATTCTGAGTCTTCAAATCTTCAATAATGATTGTGGTCAAATCATATACATTTTTTAATTTATGAAGATATTCTGTACCTTTCAAGATGATGCTGTCCAACTAATTATCAAATACTCTTGTAATCATTTTGCTCCTGTATATTTGATCCAACATTCTTTGTTTAATAGGAGATTTCAGATCAAAATACATAGGCATTTGAGAAATTGGTTGAGGATCTGGATTATGAATGGTGTCAATATATTCTACCATTGAATGCATAGTCTATTTTAACTCTCTTTTATCCTTTTCATCTTTCCATGTTCTGCTAACTATCCTTTTAGAGAATGCTTCTAAATGATGTACATCTGTGGCATGTGATGTAGTCCCAAGGTCTACCTTTTCAACTAAAAAATCTTGAACAGTAGGATCTTGAACTTCTTCATTGGTTTTGGCTGGGCAATTTTTGCATTCCAATTCCCTGTGTTTGGGTCAACATCTACCCTGGATATTATTTTCAACATTTTGGATTTAGGGGATTTCCCTAAACATTTGCTCACCATATCTTCCAAGGGTATAGAAAATGGAACTACTTTACTTTTATGATTGATTGAACTTTCTAACCATTTAGGTGTAGAAGTAGAGGCTTCTCTATCAGGATTCAATTGATCAAAAGGTACAGTTGAAACAATCATCAATTTAGTAAAATTAGAAGGAATTACTATCTGTTGGTCTGTGCTAACCTTTTTTGCCATTGGTGAATTAGATTCTTTATCACCTTTGACTTCTCCTAAATCTTCTTTAGAATTCAAATCCATGATCATTGTTTCATAAATTTGATTCTTCTTCTTACTTTGATTCCTTGACTTGGTGATACAAGAAGGTAGGGTAGTTACAAGGGCCTTCTCAGATTCTTTGATGACAAGGTCCCTTCCATTTTTTGACTTGGAAGTACCTGCATCATAGATAGCAATAGGCTGGTTAGATGAGCTTATTGGGAATGCAAATTCAATTATCGTTGTATAGTGCTGGGAGACTATAATTTGAGCCCCTCCTATATTTTGCTCTCTCAGCCATTTTTCAGTTCTCCTTGTCACTGGAAAGGTCTTGATCAGCCATTTTTCAGTTCTCCTTGTCACTGGAAAGGTCTTGACCTAAATTCCATCTTCTTCACTTTTCTCCCAGTCAATTTCTAAAATAGGTAATTCTTTTATTTGCTCAAATTATGGATCAACCACTTGTTCATCAGTATCAACAACTCTAGAAATGTCTATGTTTAATTTGAGAGTAATTATCTGCCCTAGGGAAAATCTAGACCACAGTCTTCTTTTGACTTCAAACTCATCTAAACAATCTTCCCAATAATCTTCTAATTTGGGAATATGTGAAAACCCTACTCTAAAATCCAAATTATCCTTGACGAAACCTTTGTTGTGAAATTAGGACCTAACCGTGAAGGACTAAAAATAAATTTCATAAAGTCCAATTATAAATTCAAAACATCAGATGTTGTTTTTCATGAATAACATCCAAGTTCAATAGGAAACGATATACAAAATTTATTCTTTGTTGGGAATTTTTTATCTACATGTGCTAATTGCCTGCAAACTTCTATTAGCACAAATTGGTCAAGAACATACCTTGGTAACTTCAAAGGTTCACCATCAAAACCCCCAACTCTAATGTAAGTGAACCTAGAAAATTGAATAAAGAAACTACCATATATGTTAATTAGCTACATAGCTTCTTTAGACAATCTTTTATTGATATTGTCTGACAATTCAAAAGTCATTTTCCTAGTAAAGACATCATTAACTCTCCTATAATCATCATAGCAATTATGCATTTGCAATTGTGGTTAACAATCATAAATTTTACTATCTTCAACCAAAGGTGCATGTGGTAACCCTACACATTATCTCGTAGAAGCTAGGCAATAGAGGAGGTATGAAGACATATAAAATTCTCTATTTCCCAAACAATTATTTAAACCCTAATGCAAACATTCAGCTACAATTTTTGCCCAATCCAAAAATTGTTCTGCTTGTAGAATTACATGTATGAAGAAGTACATCCAATCTTCCCAATAATATGCATGGGCACTACCTTTCAACATATGCAGTAATACCATGATAGCTTGTACTTTTGAAATCATATGATTTCTTGTTAATGGCCTAGGCAGTCTTGAACCCCCTTTTTGGAATTTTAAAAGCCAATTCCTAGAAATCACACTTTTGTAAATTGCTTTCTTAATTGAAAAATAACCATATGAAGAAGTAATACTAAGTTTAGAGTATGGTTCCTTAAGAAGGATTCTCATCATAGACATTAGGGTTTATCTATTGATATGTAGTAAACATTGTCATCTGCAGTCCTGATGCACCTATTTTGAGGTTCATATCTAATCATGCATTCAAGGACTAACTCAAGGCATTGTATGGCCATGGGGAAGGCCGTAGCTTTGATCAGGACACTTTCTACTATTTTTTGCATCATAGGATTTATCACAGGATTTCCAGCCCTCTCTTTAAAATCTTCTAAATCATATTAGACCAGAGAAGTGTCCCTAATTTTAGGTGGAGAACATATGAGACCAAGGCCATACTCATAATTAAGACAAGTGGATTTCATGGCTATAGATTGGAGAAAATAATGAAAAGAGAATGTTTTGAGTTTTTAAATAATGCAGTAAATTCAAAAGGATCCTCCTTTCCAACCAAGTAAAGGAAATAGCTTATAGTAAGAGTGAAACTCACCTTAAATTTATCTAAAATTACTACAGATTCAAGCAATCAAATGTCTTATATCACCTATACTATTCTCTTTTGTATCACCTAGTTATGCTTGAATTGTTCTCTCTTGATACAAATATTAACCAGATTACAAAATTAAATCAGTAGAATATGTGCTAAATATGCTTGATAAGATGCGTATTCTGACATGTGCATTAATGGCAAGCATATTTTATGCATGATTTAGATGTGTAATGATTATCTGTAACCTCGTGAAAATTCAAAATTTTTCACTTTAAAGTAAGTTTCTAATATACTTTCCTCCAAATCTCTCGCTAATTTTAACTTAGAGAAATCCTCAGTGTAAGATAAGAATATTACTGTTGAATCATTTGAACCTTTGAAATTTTGAAAATATGGTTCAACTTCAGGGTTCAATGGTATGAAATGAACCACACAAATGAACAATAATCATATGATCTTTCCAGAAACTTTGGACTTTGATAGAACTGTTGAACTTTTCGGACATGAACCGTTGAACTTTTTAGACATGAACCATTGAAATTTTGAACTCCGACAAAGGGTTCAAGTTCAACCAAAATGTTCAAATACATAATTGAAATACAAAGGAATAGTTCATTTTGAGAAACATTGAACCATTAAACTTTGCTATGTAGGTTCAAGCGATAGGTTCAAGCGGTAGGCTCAAGCAGTGTATTATTTCAGACAAGGGAACTAAGTGAACATGACTTTTTACAAAACATCAAATATTGAAATATTTGAACCATTGAACTCTGAAAAAGGTTCAAGTTCAACTGAAAGGTTCAAAGATATACTTGAAAAACAAAGGAAAAAATAGTTCACTTTGAGAAACATTGAACCATTAAACTTCTTGAACTTTTGAGAAAGGTTTAATTCTTTTAGAAATTTCACACATGGGAAATGATAGGTGGATGAACTTATTTTATGGTACAAATCATGAATAATTGATTAAAGGTGACTCAAAAACTAACACATGTATAGATCTCAAACCATGAATTAAATAATTAGTGACACATTTATCTTGATCTTTTGATTGTCAAAATTATTTTATTCTATTACATGACATTCATATCCTATCATGAATATATTCATATGCCATATTAAAAATATTTTTGGCCCTCCTTGTCACCCTAGAGTATTTTTAAGACATGGGTTAGTTATACTATTTATAGTCAATATCGATTATCAGTACTAATCGACGATATCAGAACCAACCCATGTCCCATTTTAATTTATTTTGGGAATGTTTTACTTTGTGATAAATTTTTGGGTGAATTTTAAATTCTATTTGTTAACTTTTCATTCCATTATTTCCTTAATTAAAATTTAAATAATCCTATATATACAAAGGTATTCTAATGTATTTTTCGGATAAGCACATTGCATTCACAATAGCTATAAAATATTTCATATTGTACCTAAATAATTAATAGAACTCAATTTTTATTTCATAAGAGTCAATTCATATTTACATGCTTATACCAAGATAAAGATAAGAGAAAGATAATCTAGGCTTGCATACACATTAAAAGAAGAACTACATTAGAGTTTTATCCCTCTTTGAAGTATTGAAAATGTATTTCAATCCTTATTCTATCAATAAATATTGGCTATTATTAGTCTAACTCAACTCTTTTCCTGAAATCCCCTATTTGATACTAGATTTATTTAGTGATATTAGGATTTGAACATATAGGTGTAACCACACAATTATCTAAGTGAATAAATCTATAAGAAAGACATTATATACATAAGTGTGTTTCTATAAAATAAAATAATTACTCACTTTGTATAGGGTCAATTCTTACACTTCTGGGTCAATATCAACTATTGATATTGATATAATCTATCAAAACCAAATAAAATAAAATATGTGAGAATGAATCACATACAAAACACTTACAAAGGCCTAAGACATAAAATTTAGATAATCAAAACTACTATCAGAATGATAAATAAGATGTTGACTATTTTGACCATAAGTCAAAATAGGTTAACCCTTATAGTACACAAATTTATATATGGGTCCTATAGGATGTTTCATGGTCCTAATTTATGTCATTTTATGTACTATTTACCATGGTCATAGTCAAAATTAGTCCTAAGTCATTTTATGTCACATAGGGTCATATTTGAGCCATTAATGAAGGTTTTATAGTTTTCATTGGTAGACAAGTGTTAAAAATTGTTCCTCAATGTCCGTCATGTTAGATTACTATAATTCATGTCATTAATAATTGAAAAACTTTCAATAATTAATCTAGATCAAGAAAATAGCTAGAAAATAGGAAGTTTTGCCAATTATACGACCTATGCAAGTGTTTTGGTATGTGTGGAATGTTTTACAATGACTCTTAAGATTTAATAAGTTCAATTCCATGTTTGATCTACTTTTTAAGTCTCAAAATTTGCCTAAAACTATTTCACTTCTCCATCACTTCATTAGGAATATAGAAATGGTCAAAAGGTTTTCTCATGGTATGGCCGGTAGGAGAGGAATTGGGTCAAAAATATTTGAGGGATGATAATAAACTTAGTCCACTTCTATTTCATGGTATGATTTCAAGGATTGACTAGTTGTGATTTATGAAACATTATTTAGAAGTTAACTACCTCTTTTTGCATGCTTATCCCCACACCCTGTAGGTTTCCTCATTATTTAAAATGGATGGAATTGTTTCTAGGAGATGTGGATGTCCTTATTTAATGGTTTCAATATTTTATTGCATTTGTGGAGGTGAGTTGATGAGCCAAACATATCAAGTTGCTAGTTGAAATCACTAATGGAGTTATATGCATGTTTATCAATTATAGAGGTTTTCCTTTCCTATAGTGGGTTCAAGCATCAAAATTATGTGATGATTCATGCTTCTTAGAAGTCACATCAATCACCCTTTCCTTCCAAGCTTAGTCTCAAAGGTTAACATCAATGAAGTTGTAATCAAGAAAGGCTAACATAGTTATCTCTCTGCATATATTCACCTATAGTTAGGTGAATGAAGGGTATGAAGGTTTTGAGAATGGTCATGGAGATGTAATGAATATTTTTAAGAGGTTTTGAAAACACTCTTAGAACATGAGAAACTAACCTAAGTTATTTAAATGACATATGATTTAATGTGACAATTGGTTATCCTATATACACAATCTTATAATCTAGTGTACACCTATAAGTGCCCTATAAGATACTAATCACCTTTAAATGAGAACATTAGAACTATTTTCAAGTTGTCTAAGGTTAAAAGGATCAATTTTAAGACTAGTATAAGGTCTAATACTAATTTTAGGCCAATACATTATGCATATTATCCATGTTCCACCTTCATTGTCCTATGTCACACCTACATATGCACCTACAGGTCTCCACAAACGTCTAAGAAGATTGGAAGGCAAGTGTTTGAGATAGGTCTGAACCTTCATAGAGCTTGAAAATTTGAGGAATGTCATAACAATCAATGGGGAAGTCATGAGTGATAAACAAACCTTTTCTATCCCACTACAAGTTACAAAGGTTGTTTCAATGATCCATTACCTTAAAAACTCTAAAACAGGGCCTTGTCCATTATTTGTGTTATCATATAATAGGGTGGTATAAATTCTAGGTAGATTTCAATGATCTTATCTTGTATCCCAGGCATAGGAGTGAGACCTTGAAAAAAAGAGTGTTTAGACTCAAGATTTGATGTAAAGGAAGCCTCCATTCTAGACATTCTTGCACTTAAGAAGGTTAGTGTTCTCTATAACATATTAAACTTCAAATGAATTTATAGTCCAAGGTGGAATGATAAGGACATATTTCGATGGTAAGTGACCATACTAAAGTGAGGATGGTATTAATATCTCAAATAATAGTGAGGGAGTTGAGATTTAGGTTTTGAATTCAAACTACCACCTATAATGGCTCTTTTACCTTTAAGATGGGCATCTATAATTGACTATAGAGTGAGGACATGTTAGCATATGCCAGTCTGATTGTTGGTTGAATCCAAGACATAGTATGGATGTGAGTGACTAATAGGAGAGATTAGAGACCTTGATAAGAGTATAATGCATGGTATACCAGAACTAAGTCATAAAAGAGTCACCTATAGGTATGCCTTTGCCCTTAAAAAGGTCACCTACAGTCAACTGAAGGATGACAATACATTAGCATATGGCAGTTTGGTCTTGTCACAAGTAATTAAGCATGAGGTGAGTCCAAATGAGTTGTAAGTGACCTTGATGATTTCAAGGGGAGAATATAATCGGACATAATTCCTAACCATGCAATATACATCAACAATCATGCCATTTTCTGAGTAGATAACACAATCAAAGTTGACTGCAAACTAGCCTATTCAATAAAAGGTGAGGACACTTTAAGGATTTGGAAAGCCAAAATGGGTGATAGGCATGATTATAATAACTTCACCACACTTATACCAACCTCATGAGATAATTATTCTAAGGAAACAAAATTATAAATTGAGCTCAAGCCTTAACCTACAGTTGACACATAATCCTGCACATAGTGAATGTTACACAGTCTGCCTTGAGGGATTTTGAGGAACTGGAAGGCCTATTGATGTGAACCAACCTTAAAATTAATTATATAGGTTACTTAGGAACTATTGAATCGTATCATACATTAAAATACCCTGATACAATAGGGTAAGTTCCCTATGTTCTATCTTAGACAAAAGGCACTCTTGAGTAGAATACCCTGTAGACAAGAAGTGTGAAAGGTAAGAGTAAGATGCATAAAGCATTAGATAATTAATTAAAGGTGTAGGGAGATTTTTTATACATGTAAAATCATAAAAAAAATATCTCATATTCATGACCAACCACTTATAATTGGTTATGAGAAGCCAAACACAGACTAATCCTACTAGACCTAGACCAAGCTTCAAGACCTAAAGGGTTCTAATTACATTTATAACAATATATGAGACTTGAAATACATTATAGGACCTTAATGGGAAGATATAAGGTGATTTTAATCTTTAGTTTGTAGATAAATCCATGAATGAGTCATTTCTTGGCTTAGAAACATGACAGGGTGCACAAAATGCAGACAAGAACTTGAGAGGCTAGATTTAGAAGCTCATATCTATATGGATGATTATCATTGGAGTATAAGGAGTTAGGATATGTTGTATAGGGTCCTAAATAAGGTTATAGTGGAATTTTTTTTTGGATTATACATTAAACTTTTATGAATAATCCTTAAGGGTTAAAACCACTTAAAACCCTCCAAACCCTTTCTAAAGACCTGATGGGAAAAACAATGAAGGAAATACATCTAGATGGGATAAATCTAGTAAAAATGATTTGATCTTGCAGAAAACTCCCTCACGATCCTTCCCATTAGATTGAATTCTACCCTATTTGTATAAATGTGGTATAAAACTATTTTTCTTAATAGATTTTAATGTTTTGTAGGTAAAAAAGAGTTTCAAAGGATGAGGATCACTTTGGGATATCAATTAGGACATAAAATAACTCTTCATATCCATTTATTACTTCATTTAATCACATAGGTACCTTTTCTAGCTCCTTCACTTTAGGCATTCTAAACTAGCATAGTGAATGGAAGGTGATCACCAAGTGAGAAGGTGATAAATTCAATTGGGAGGCCTTTTAAGGTCTACTTGATGTATATAGGGATAGGATGACTCTTGATAGATGTCATACCACCATCTTTACATATTGGATTAGATAATTGAAGACCATCTTGGTGACATGTGTGAGGAATGGGTGAAATAAGGATGATAATGACTATAAGCAATGAGAACACTTGTCCATAAGAAGATAAATGATTAGGAACACATATAATTCATGTTAGAAATTGTTTTTAACCCCCTCATCATAGTGAATATGTGTCAACTATCCCTATTGTGCCTTGGAGTGATCAAGAGAATCCAATAATGAAGATAGTTTTCAAGAAGCCAACTAAGATACCTCTACAACAAGTTTAGAGAGTTTGATGCTTCTAAGGGACATTTTTCCAAAGAGTGTTGGAAATATTTTCATTGATGTCAAAGGAATTGTAATGGATATGAATGGAAATGTCAAATAGAATTATTTTTAGAAGTGAATGAAATTATTGTTGAAAGTGAATGGAAATGTTGTCAGAAGTGAACAAAATTATCGATGGAAGTGAACAAAAATGTCGATGAAAGTGAATGGAAATGTCAATGGAAATGTTAATATAAATGTTGATGGAAATGTAAATGGTCACATCTCTTGGTAAAGAGGTACCTCTAGGATGGGACACATCCTTTAAAGGCTATATAAGGGAGAAGAGATGTGGAAGTATTACAAGCATTCAATTTGATTGAAGATCATATAAGTGTGAGAGAGAAAGAAAAAAGGAAGATCAGAAATATTTGAGAATAAAAGTGGTTGTTTAAACAAAGAATCATAAGCAAATTATAAAATAATATAGCATCAAAGTTATATTGTAATTGATAATATTTAAAAGAGCGAAGAAGTAAAGTCATATCATTTATTATGTAAGTAACAAGTCAAAGATAGAAATGTTATTTTATCTAGAGGGTTGGTTCCTTCATTCAAAGGGGTTGGGGCTCCTATGAGTTGGTGTTCATGAAGATTCATTGATTTGGTGCTTGGTAGAGGAGTTGGTGCTCCTATAATTTGGTGTTTACAAAATTGTATTGGGGTTGGTATTCTATTACGTTGGTGCCTATGAATTTTATATTGAGATCTATTTCTCTGTGGTTTTTTCCCAAAAGGGTTTTCACGTATAAATATTATGTCACTCTTAATTTGGTGTTGTTTGAGTTATGATTTGATTATATTTCATATCTTAAGTGGAATAATTGTTTATGTAAAAGTGAAAAATATATTCTATTACTTATTCACCCCCTATCAATAGTAACTTGTGCTTAGCAATTGGTATCAGAGTGGGTTCCTTTAGATATAGTTTAACCATTAGAAGGTAGATTAGACAAAGCACACATGGCTAGTTCACAAGGTCAAGAAGGCTTTTCCATAAATAAGTCACCATTATCTTGATGACACCTATTATGCTTTCTATAGCATAAAATTTAGGACATATCTGATGGCCCTTGGGTTTGACATTTGGGAATATATTTTAAATGGATACATAGAGCCACAAACACCACCAACAAATCTTGCTAGAAAGAAGGCTAGCAAAAATAATGTCTAAGGCAATGAACTACTATTCTGTGTGGTTTTTTTGAATATGAGTTTGTAAAATTTATGCAATGTAAGTTAGCACATGAGATTTGGGAGAAGCTTAAGACCATCTATGAGGGTGATGGCAAGGTTAGACAAGCCAAACTTTAGACTCACAGGAGATAGTTTGAGAGTCTCAAAATTAAGGAAGAAGAGAATAGTGCAAGTTATCTTCTCTGAGTTGATGAAATCATGAATATGATTCAAGGACTTAGAGAAAAGGTAGAGGAGTCTACCATAGTCCAAAAGGTGTTAAGGTATTTACCACTAAGATTTGATGTGAAATTCTCTACCATAGAGGAAGTGAGAGATCTTGACAAACTGTAGATGGATGAGCTACACATAATTCTCACTACTTATGAAATAAGGTTAGAATTAGAAAGACCATCTAAAAATGAAGTAGCCTTCAAAGCATTAAGGAAAGAGAAAGACAAGGAGATAAAACTAAGTGATAGCTTAAGCGATGAAGAGGATGAAAAGGAAGCCTTAGTCATTTGCAAGCTGAAGAAAGGCTCAAACAAGCACATAGGTAAGTTACTATTCAAATGCTTTACCTATGGTAAGATAGGTCATTTTGTAGCTAAGTGTCCTAGAAAGGATAATAGCGATGACAAAGAAAGTAAATCCAAGTACAAGATGAATTTCAAAAATAACAAGGATAACAAGAAGTTTGATAAATAAAAGAAGAGTCTATACTCTAAGAGGAATCTTAGCTCTTTCGAAAAAAGTGGAGTTAGTGACTCAGATAATGATAATACAAAAATTCTATTCATGGTCATAGAAGAATATGCCCTTACAAGCAAGAGAAATATAAAGGAAGAAGAAGAAGAAGTAGAAGTGAACCTTGAGGAAGAACTTATCTATGCCTTAGGAGAGATAAAGTTTCTCAAGAAAAGGAATTTGAGATATAAGATTAAAATCAAGAAATATGAAAAGGAGAGTTAGGACTCGGAAGCCAGATTGGCACATAGCCTAGAAGAATCAAACAAGATGATTGTTAATCTATAGGCTCAAGTTGAAAAAGCTAAGAAAGTTGAATAAGTTCTAATAAATCAATTAAAGGAGAAAAGCAAAGATTGTAAAAGTCAAAGATCACTATCAAACAAGTTAGGCATTGGATATGAAAAGGATAAAGAAAAATCTACAACTTCCATAGAGCCTCTGATAAAAGTAATTACAGAAAAGACTAAGAACTATACTGAATCTAAGAACATGAAGACCAACTCTGATAAAGAAGGTAGAAAAGAACAAAACTACAAAAGACCACTTGATCCAAGATACACCAATCAAACCAAGTTTGGTAATTAATTTCATGTTTATTGTTATTATTGTAACCATTTTGGTCACAAGAAGCTAGACTACAGGAAGAGAGCTAGGGATAATGATTTCAAGAACGGAGATAAGGGAACTCATAGAGATTCAAACAAAAGCTATAACTCATTTGCTCCCTTATTAGGATTTGATGAAGAAGCTATTGTATGTTACAAGTGTAACAATTACAGACACATATCTCACTATTGTACGAGTGTTTTCAAATCATTGAACATGGATCAAAGATTCAAGGCTCATATCATAAAGAAGAGGGATCAAATGAATACATGCAAGAAGAAGCAAGTTGAAGATTCTATGATCGTCTAGATAGTACTTCATATAAGAGATGAGGGACAACATTGGTTCATTGATAGTGGTTGTTCAAGACATATGACAGGAGATAAAATCAAGTTTATCGCACTAAAAATGATCAATGGAGGTATGATGAAATTTAGAGACAACACCACAGCCAAAATTATAGGAAAAGGTATGCTTAGCTTGGATAATGGTAAAACTAAAACAAAAAATGTATTATATGTGGAAGGACTTAAGCATAATATTTTAAGTGTGAGCCAAATGCGTGACAAAGGACACATACTCAAGTTCTTTATAGAAGGATGTGAAATTAGAAAAAGAGACAGATGAATTGATTGGGGATGCTCACAGGATAGGTAAAAACTTATACATGTTAGTGGATATCAAAGGAGATAAATGTTGTTTAATTCAGGTCAAATAACATTGGCTTTAAATATAAGAATGGGTCACATAAACTTAGACAACCTTGTGAATATTATAATGAAGCACGTGGTAAGAGACATTCCAAAAATTACAAAGCCCTCAAGCACTCTTTATAAACAATGTTAGCATGAAAAGCAAATCGGAGCACATTTCATAACAAAGGATAATTCTAACACCAAGATGCTAGATCTCATTCACACTGATCTATGTCGACCCACTATAACATAGAGTACTCAAGGTGAGAGGTATTTTATGTTGTTAATTAATTATTATACTTGAATGACATGGGTGACATTTTTGAAAGAAAAATCTGAAGCATTCAACAATTTCAAAGCATTTAAAGCTTTGGTTAGAAATGAAATTGGATTGAGAATAAAATGCCTAAGGTCTGCTTGAGGAGGAGAGTTTATATTCAGTGAATTCATTGAGTACTGTGAAGAACATGGAATAAAAAGACATTACTTAGCTACCAGAACTCCTCAGGAGAATGGGGTTATAGAATGAAAAAATAGGATAGTTCAAGAAATGGCAAGAATGATGCTAAATGAATACAAGCCGTGAAATAAATATTAGAGTGATATTGGAGTGAGGTAGTACACACTATAGTATATATCCTAAATAGAGGATAATTTAGAGTCAATAGTGACAAGACTCTGTATGAGATATGGAAGGGGAGACCAAATTTTGTCAGCTACTTCAAAGTATTTGGTAGAAAATGTTTTATCAAGAGAACTGAAGAAGACTTGGGAAAATTTTACTCAAGAGTAGATGAAGGAATATTCCTTAGATATTATTCCAAGATTAAAGCATATAAATGCTATAACAAGAGGACTCAAAAGATGATAGAAAATGTGAGTGTTAGAGTAGATGAAGCTAGAGTTCAAAAAGTAAGTGATCCATTAGAAGTACCTAAAATTATTAAATAAGAAGACATTGAAGTTGAAAATATGGATGAAGATGAGTGATAAGACACCAAAGATCCATCTTGATTCATGCAAAAAAATCATGTCAAGAGCTAGATTATTGGAAATTTAGATACTGGAGTGCAGACCAAAATAAGGTTTATAAGTAATCTTAAGTAAGTAAATTTTTCATTATTATCTAAAATTTAGGCCAGAGACTTTTCAAAAGCTATCCATGATGAACATTGGGTGAAATTAATGGAAGAGGAGTTGGACCAGATTAAAAATAATGAAACTTGGGAGCTGGTGCCAAGACTAATAAATTAGAATGTGATCGACACAAAATGGGTGTATAAAAACAAATTGAATTAGGATGGTCAAGTGACCTAGAACAAAGTGAGATTAGTGTGTAAGGGGTATGCTCAGATTGAAGTAAATAACTTTGAATAAACTTTTTCTCCAGTAGCTAGGTTAGAAGCAATCAGAATGTTTCTTGCCTATTTGGTATTTAAAATTTTCAAAGTATATTAAATGGATGTGAAGTATGTATTATTGAATGACAAACTAGAAAATGAAGTATATATTGAGTATCCTAAAGGATTTGTCCTTTCAAATGATACTAGATATGCTTGCAAATTAAAGAAAGCCTTGTATGGCATGAAGCAATCTGCTAGATCTTGGTATGCAAGACTTGACAAATACTCTCAACATCAAGGTTTTAAAAGAGGTTTTACTGATAGCAACTTATATATCAAAACTATATATGAGAAATAGTTGATAGTTGTTGTCTATGTTGATGACATAACATTTAGAGGAGATAGTGAGAAGTTGACAAATGGATTTTTTGAAGACATGCAAAAGGAGTTTGAGATGTCCATGCTCGGAGAGTTATCTTTATTTTTTTTTATCACAAATCTCTCTATCGAATAAAGAAATATTCATTTCTCAAACCAAGCATGCCAAAGAAATGTTGAATAAGTTTAGTTTTGAGGAATGTACACCTGTTATCATACCAATGGCCATAAGAAATAAGATAATTAAGAATGAGGAATCACTAGATGTATATCAATCTCTCTATAGATCAATGATTAGTAGTCTTTTGTATCTAACAGGTTATATGCCAGATATCATGCAGGTAGTAGGCATGGTAGCATGATATCAAATAACCCCGAAGGAAAATCATCTACAGGTTGTGAAGAGGATATTCAAATATATAAAGGGGACCCTAGACTATGGATTATGATATCTTATAGGGAGAGATTTCACTTTAGTGGCATATACAGGACTCAGTTTGGGTAGGTTGCCTAGATGACAAGAAGAGTACAAGTAGAAAGTATATTTTTTCTTGGTGATAGCTTAGTATCTTAGCTAAGACAAGAAACATAATTTAGTTTCAAAATCCATAGGAGAGGTAGAGTATATAGTAATAAAAATCTATATTGTACTCAGGTGCTTTGGATGAAGCAGACTTTGAAAGATATTAAGGTGAAGTATGATCAACCTATCTCCATATATTGTGGCAACACCAATACCATTAGTATTTTGAATAATTTGATGATGCACTCCATAATGAAAAATATTTTAATTAGATACCATTTCTTGAGAGATCAAGTTATATATTATCAAGTCAATTTGGAATACATTAATACAATAGATCAGATAGTAGATATTTTTATGAAGGCACTTTGAAAGGACACATTTGATTACTTATGTGAGAAGTTGGGAGTAATTTATTTTGCTTCTTTCCACTGAAGGGAAACATTAGCTGAGGGGGAACTAAGTAATAGCCTTTGGATAAACCCTTTGCCATTGATGTCAAAGGGGAAGAAGTACAAAAAGATGATATCACAGAAAGGGGGAGCTATAGTAAAGAAGGATTCAGATAGAAGAGACAATGCAACTAGGGGGAGTAGTTTTAATATGTGGTTGCCATCAATGACAAAGGGGGAGATTATTGGAAATATTTCCATTGATTTGAAAGGAATTGTAATGGATATGAATAAAAAATGCCAATTGGAATTATTGATGAAGGTAAATGGAAATGTTTCCAAAAGTGATAAGAATTGTTGATGGAAGTGAACATAAATGTCGACAAAAGTGAACAAAAATGATGACAAAACTGTTAACGAAAATGTCTCTCTTGGTGAAGAGGTACCTCATAGATGGGACGCATCCTTTAAAGTATATATATAAGAGAAAATATGTTGAAGTATTATAGGCATTCAATTTTATTGAAGATTATATAAGTGTGAGAGAGAAGGAAAAAAAGAAGAGTAGAAATATTTGATAAGAAAAGTGGTTGTTGAAACAAAGAAGCATAAGTAAATTATAAAGGCATATAGCAATTAATCTATATTGTAATTGATTTTATATAAAAGAGTGAAGAATAAAAGTCCTATCATCTATTGTGTAAGCAAAAATTTAGAGATAGAAGTGTTATTTTATCCAGAGGGTTGGTTCCTTTGTTCAAAGGGGTTAGTGCTCTTATGAGTTGGTGGTCATAAAGATTCGTTGAGTTGGTGCTTAGTATAGGATTTGGTGCTACTATAAGTTGGTGCTTAAAAATTTGTATTGGGGTTGGTGGTCTAGTAGGTTGGTGCTTACAAATTTTACTTCATAGTTTTCTCCTAAAAGGGTTTCCATGTGTAAATCTTATGTCACTGTTACTTTGTGTTGTGTGAGTTATGATTTGATTATACTGCATATCTTAAGTTCAATAATTATTTTTATAAAAATTGAAAAAGATATCTATTACTAATTCATCCCCCCTCTCAACAATAGCATGTACTTAATAAAGAGACCTTGCAGGGTATATTTCATAATCTATTATTCTGCAACATAACTCCTCTCAACTTGACACTTGTTCTTGTGACTCTTGAGCTCCATTCTTCTCTCTCCTTTCTCACAATTCTATAAGTACTAGTCATTTTGGCTCTTGTATACTAATTCCACACCATGTATAGTAAATCCCTACTAGTTTGATGTTGTAATCTACCTTTGAATAATACATGAAGTCTAGTTTTGAGTTCACATATCATCTTTTCAAAGTGTGTGAAGAGACGTATAGTGAATATTCAAGTGATTTTCGTCTTTCCTTGATTTATCTTAATCTTTCCATGTTTGATGCAAGTTATTCCACTCTAGCAGGTCATATGAAATGTTTTCAAGTGTATGGGTTTATTTGCAAGTGTAAAAGTAGCCTTAGTGTCTAAAAATGATCTATGGTTCACTTACCTTGGATAGTTATCATACATATCACCTCCATATTGAAATACTAATGTTAGAGTATTCTAGGATTTTAAAGATAGTGTTGTAGGTCTTGTATTTTTAGTGTAATAAGTATGATGATCTTGTGGAAATATTCATGGTGTATTAAGCCCTTATAATATTTGGTATTTTGATGCATATTTCTATCCCTTATCCCACAAGCAATTAGTTAGCATAGGTGATAATCACTTCAAGATCAATTTAGGGAGCTAGCCCTTAAACCTAGAGGTCTACCTCTACTATAGGCAACCCACAAGCCTAGAGGTATTCCAATGTTTCCCAAATTTTAGAGTAGGCTTGAAAAACCTCTTTTAGGGTATGATCTTTGGTGACAATAGTTATGAGTGCACTTGGTGGGATCATTTTCCTAAAGATAACTTGTCAAGGTGAATGTTGGTCTTGACAACATCAACTACATATGGCGTGTTACTCATCATTTTGTGACTCCATTGAAGGTAAAATTGAGTTTTAGACCATTTTTTTGTCATATATTTGTGTTCATACTTCATGATTTGTACTAGGTCATATTCTAGTAGAGTTTTCTATATCCTATAAATCTATCTCTTCACCCTAAAATTCCTCATAAAGTTTAACACCCTCAGCCTATTCTACCCTTTAAAGAGCAAGATGACTTTGATAGCCAAGAGGATCAAGAAAGTGAGGAAGAATTTGAAGAAAACATAGCTAGGCAACGTGCCTTCCCAACCTTTAATACTAAAAATCCAATCCATCTTGATGCCTATGATGACACTCCCCCTAATGCTACAAAGAGTGTTCCTACATTTAATGGTGAAGGATATGTCACACCTAGTGATCACATTAAGGATATATGAAACTTATGTAGTTTTCACAATGTCACTAAGGTCAATATTGCCATTAGACTCCTTGCCATGTCCCTTAGAAGGAAATTACTTAATTGGTATAGGACTTTGATTAGTGGTTACATCACAACTTGGTATGATTTTGGAGTGTTATTAACATTAATATTTAAAGATAAGAGTGACCACACTTCACTCATTCTCCAACTCAATGTGTTTTAAAGAGATCCCAAGGAGATAATGCATGATTTTAATGAGACATTCTAAAATATTTGATATAGGTTTCCCATTCCCATGAGACCACCTACTATTTTTGTGTTTCCTACATATTTGAGAGCTATTATTAATGATATTTCCATCATGCTACAATCTTTGGGTGGTTTCACTCTACCAAAAGCATATGACCTTTCCATTAGAGCTAAGAATGGCCTCATTCAAGTAGGAAAATTACCTCCAAAGGTGTCTATGCCTCTATTTCTAAATGTTTCTATTGATACCCCAAATTTTTCCCAATATTCTAATTATAACATCAAGCCAAAGACTACGCCTAAGAAGGTAGAATAAACAAATGATTATAAGGCAAGATATCAAGCCTTATAAGCTCAAACTAGGAAACATAATATTCAAAAATGTGTTCATAAAAATACTTACCCCCATCATCAATAATATGGGCAAAGGAGAGGTCAAGGGTATATAAATTTCAACAAGCCTACTAATGCATACAATCCTACTTTAACATCTAATACAAGAGCAATAGTGTTGGTGCATAGAAATCTGATCTAAGGAGAAGAGTGGTAACAAAGTCAATTCATGGATGCCAATGAAGGTGGAGATAAAGCTATAGTTTCTCAAGGACGAATCACTTCCCTACTATCATTAAAATATGAAAATCCTTTTGCAAATAAATGAATTTTGGTAGCCTCAAGGAGAAAGCTATACCAACTTCTTAGTTAAAGACACTTTTATGCTTAATCAAGGAAATTCAGTCATAGATAACATTAGAGATAAGATGAAGGCTCTAGGAGATGCTAATGGTGTGCCTAAAATTTCATCTAATCCTCCTAGAAGGTAGTAAAGCATGACTGCAAGCATGGTAATCCCTAACACTCCTGTACCTCCTCCAAATTAGAATATGGGAGGGTATGTTCAAAGTGATTTAAATACTCAAGCTAAAAACACCCCCTTGCCTTGAAGGGACTCAATATAAAGTAATTAATTATGATATAATATTGGATTTTGGGAAAAGTGCCAAGGCATTTATTTCTACTTTGGGATGTCCTTCATATGCTTATCCAAAAGGAGCTCTTACAAAAATAGATGTCCACTATTCATTCTAGTCATTCATCATCAATTCATATTCATGGTCATGTTACTCTTACTAATTCCCCTAATAAAATTGTGGAACCATGTACCAAATCTGATAAGCCTCCACCTTTATACCTCACTCTCATTGTGGTAGATAAACTAGTCCATAACTGCATAGTTGATAGTGGTTCTAGCACTTTAGTGATGCCCAAGGTTGTAGTTGATAAATTGGGCCTAAAGTATGAACCACGTAGTAAAAGAGTGATTCATTTAGATGGTATACCTAAAATTTAGTTATTATAAAAGGGTTAAATGTTTTCTTGCATGATTTTCCTCTTTTCCCCATTCTTGAAGATATTATGGTTGTTGACTTGCCTTCTCATTTTGCAATCTGGCTTTCAAGAGATTTCACAACTAAGATATCAGGCTACCTTTTAGCTGATTAGTCCTTATCCTTCAAGACAAGATATGGAAATAAAGTTACCATAAGGACTCAACCACTTGCTATGTTCCACATTGATCCCTATGTATAATCAAGCTCTAACTTGAATTGTGTCATAAATGAGAAAGAAGAGTCTATTGAAGATGATGGTGCTTACTCTAAGCTTGAAGGCATATCTAAATTATTTCTAGATGAATATGGTGTAGATTTTTATGAACATGACCATTACACTTATTTTGAACAAACTGACCTTGGAACCTATATCATCCATGAAGGAGCATTTGAGAAATCTGAGGTGAGCATTATTTTTCACAAGTTAGTTGAAGGTAATTATTTGATCCATGTGTATGATGATGATAGATTGAAGATCATGATAGATCACTATGATGAGAAGAACCATGTAATTATACCTACACTTGATGAAGAACCCTTGAAGATGGTATTCATGAGGAAAAAGATGACCTATGACAAAGGTTTAATGCCATAAGTCAAGAGTTTGAGCAGTTAGGCAAGACTAACCCTCCCTTAAAGAAGTGTGGATTTGATATCAAGTTAATTGGTGAACCTAGCAAGAAGTTTGTTGAGTATTTGATCAAGCATGAAGTTGAGTGTTATGTTATGAAGAAGATGAACATAAATATGTTATCAAATAACTTGCAATCATAGAGAGGCCTAGTGAGGTCAAGGTAGAAGTTTTTGTGTATCAAGGAGCAATTAATACCTCAGCCTGATGTTGAGTCATTTCAAAGATGTGAGGGAATAAAAGGAAATTAAGATTGATGCTCCCAAGCATCAATCACATCATGCTTAAGAGGATGTAAAGGTTGAGGTAGCTGTCATGTCTCCCAATCTATAGATTGAAGAACATCAAATGGATATGATAGAGATCTAACTAGTTGCAGCTCCAATCAAGGTTCTTGGAGGGTAAAAGAGAGCATTCATGAAATCCCAAAGTATTTGATTTGACTATTTTAGGAATAATCAAGTTTTATTCCTATTTTAGTTAAGGGTATAGATTAATAAATCAATAAATAATATTGCAATAATTACATTCCTAATTTGTATAATTTATCTATTTATTTTACCTTTATAAAAATAGTAATAAGGTAGGACAAATATAACTTAGATTAAAATAGGTTGAAACAACTATTATAGAGTTTGAAACTAGGTATGCAAGATTAGGAAAGTGTCACAAATCAAAATCTATCTTTCATTTGATGAAAGGATAAAACTACCAAAAATAAGACACCTTGGGGTCTGACACTATTTTCCACTTCTACCACTATTATTCTAAACTACTCACATAGACCTAAATTTTTTGGGTTCTTTGCATTGTTCCTGTGTGAGCCTGCTTATGAAATTTTGAGTGTTGAATGTCGATAGAACTTTTTGTATATCTATTTTAATCTTCAAACCCTAACCTTCCATCAAGCTTGATAAATAGGATTTGAATCACTTGAAAAGGGGGGGTTAGTGTGTGTAATATGTATTGAACATGTGATCCATACCCCTTATGTGGTCACATTGCCTACATACCAATACTCCAAAGAGGGATCAAGCCATATGTAGTTCTCCCACTTGATGTGTTTTATGCAATATTGTGATGTGGATACAAAAATACCAAATTGAGAGTGTTTGAATATGTTTGCATTTGTGTTGGGTGATTGTATATAGAGAATAGGTAAGTTTGCCTTAGTGGTTTGTTTGTATTCTTGTTTGTTTTTTATGATTTTTCACCTTAAGTTTGAATGGGATTTTATAGGGAACTATTATTCATGGGTTAAATGTATTCACATTAGGATGACATGATGAAGGATAGGAATTAGATGAAATTGACCATTTGATGTCAAAGTGTGATTGGATAAGCACGCCAAAAATGAGACACCCTAGTGTCTGACACTATAGTCTAGGTATGGCACTCCTATCCTATAGGATCAGGACTTAGGGGGTTAGAATTAACCTAGGAAATAGAGTTTGGCTAAGCTAGAATGACTATTTGGAAGGACTATGGATCACTATCAATGAGAAAAAAGGTGTCTAAAGGGTCATGAGAGCATGCAAGAAGGACTTATGGATTAGATGTCACAAGCCACACTCAAGCTACTAATTTGGACATTTTATATGACTACATTTTCCACCCTTTATTTTAGTGATACAACAAAGTGAAATACTAGGATAAAGGAAAATTAGAAATCATACCTAAAATTACATGAAAATATGAAGCCCATGAAGATATGTCATGCTAAGTGTGTATAGAGAGAGTACATTATGAAATGTGAATCTATAAGAGAAAATAAAGAGTAGATCAGTTCTTACTAGACATGCTATGTCTAAAATAAGAACATATAAAAGCTAGATAAAAGAGAGAGAAAGAGAAAGGAATGAATACACCTCACCAAGTAGACTAACCAATACAAAATCTATTATGATGTTGATTGATGTTTAAATGATACTTGGTATGTGTTGAATCAAGATTAATATCAAAAATGGAGCTAAGTTCTCAATTCCTTGAGGGTGGCTCAAGAATACAAAATCTAGCCCTTTAGATCCATCGTCACCCACTTAGTGGAGTTGTGTGATCATGCATGTGTTAATCAATATTTAGACTATATATCCAATCCCTCTAAGTGGGTGGCTTAAGAATACAAAGGCTAACTAGTCCTTTGGCTCCATTGTTACCCAATAAGTGAAGCTATAAACTGATACCAATATGAATGTATTATATGGGATCACTCTTGAAGCCCATGAATGCTCTATAATATAATAAGTTGGCATGGATATCCAAATGTATACTAGAAACTAGGCCAATCTTGGCCACTTTGAGAGGTGGAGGTCAGGCTTGTATGAAAGACACTCTAAAATTGGGAACTAAGCTTATGTGGAAGCCACTCAATAATGATGCCAACCACCTATAGATAGAATAAGGCACACAACTACTAAGAATACCTAGGTAATGTACTAAACTTAAAAATAAAATAAGGTGAATGTGTCATACACAATGCCCCCAATCACTGGTGTCTATAACATGGATTATAATCTAGAAGTTATACCAATTTCCTAATCTAAAACTAAAAGTGAGAGCCATCATGTCGTGCATGATACCACCTATATCTAGATTCTCTAAGAAAACCTATACTAAAACTACCCAATCTAAATTGAATTGTTGCTGACAAAACTATAACTAAACTTACCTTTCTACATATTTCTAGAAAATTTGGATTTTTTTACTATTTGTATAGAAGTGATGAAAATAGGACACCTTACTATCTAGTGTTTTAGTCTAAGTATGGCACTCTTTTCTTTGCTATTTTTGATTATTTTTCTATGTTCATCATTGTTTTCTTGTTCTATTCTACTTGGTTTGGGTTTTGGTTGCTGATCTGAGTGTTTTTTATCTTGAAAATATTTGGTTGAAATATAATTCAAAAATATAACACAATTAAAATAATGCTATCTCTGAAAATAGATGTTTTATTTATCAAAATTGTAGACCCAAACATATGCTTATCTCTGAGAAGAGATGTCTGATTTCCATTTCGGGTTACATCTTTATTTATACATGTTTTGAAGGTGTGGTGAGGATGTGGAGGTCACCAATCTCAAGGGAGATGAATTGGTTTGACTTCCATGATTTACAACAATATAGAATTCGAGGAATTACTATTTTTAGAAACTTACTATTTTTAGATTGCACTATTAATTAAAATTTAGGACACTTCCATTGGGTTTTATGGGGTAAAACTTCATAAATAAAATCTCCATACAATATCACGATATTCCCCTCATTATTATCTTTCCAATGGTTCAAACGGTGAGTCAATTGGAGCTACGGTGCAAAAGTTATGGCTCTCGAAAGTTCTGCCATCAAATGGGGTGGACCCATCACCCGAATTGTCATCTGAATTGTTGTCCGGATCAGTTTTGAAATCTAATTTTTTGATCGGAAGGAGACTTTGATCTCTGTGACAAAACCCCTATTTTTTACCCCCTCTTTTTAGGGTAGGAATAAAGACCCTACAATGACTACCCTCAGAAGAAAGATCCCTATAATTGTGTTATGCTATGAAATATATGATATAGCAATGATAATAAAAAAGATGTCTCAAGATATATCATAGTTTATGTTGGAGATTATTAAATCAATATGGGTATTCCTAGATAGATGTAACAATGTAATAACATGTGTAGTATCTTGAACTAAAATAGTAAATTTTAGCTATTAGTATTTAGGAGGGATGGAGCATGATGTCCATCATGGCATCGAAGAAAGCAAGATAATGCATGATGTGGATCATGGCATTTAAAATAGTTGATAAGTAAACAAGTATACATGATAAAAATTAAAAATCACACAAAAGTGGCCAAGGGGCCAAGAAAAAAAGGCACATGGGCACATGCCACTTATACTAGGAAAGCAAGCATATGAGGCATGCTCAAATGCCACGTACACATATAATTAAAAACAAGCAAGGTTGGCATGAAGGCCATAATCACATAGAATATTACAAGAAAAGAAAATTAGAAAATTTCCTAAGGCACATGCAAGAGACAAAATAGGAACTGATAAATGCAATCACATTTAGCTATGCAAATCAAGAAAGAAAGGCATGTAAATGCTGGAAATACAATTACATCTAACTAACCAAAGTAAGAAGTGAAAGTATGAAAAACATGTAGTACAAGACTAGGTAGATGCTAAGAAATAAAAAATTGCTATATAATAGTGAGTGTTGATATAATAATCTATGTAAACTAGTAAGTAATGTAAATCAACATGATAAATAGAGTGTCTGGTGTAAGAATGACATAACCTGGATGGTGTAGTCATGTAGAAGATGCCCCCAGTGGATAGATATATCGATGTATGTCTCAAATGTATAAGTGGGATACCCCTTAAATGGTTAGAGTGAAGTAATCAAATATTTGGGTGTCACTACACACATTCAAAGAAGATCAAGTGAATCAGGGTAATTTTGATTTAAATATGCAGGAAAAAATTGGAAAAATACTGAGACCTAGTATAGGCAACTAGGGTTTGAAAGAAATAATTTTAAAAATTACTATAGTGAATTTTTAAAAATTAAAATGTGATTTTTTTTATTTAAATATGTAGGAAAAAAATTAGAAAAATAATGGAAAATTCAACAAGGAATTTACCCTACGGGTTTTAGGGTTTTTATGCACAAACAAAGTAAGTTGGGTTCACCAAATGATTTAAATATTTTAGAAATAATGGAGTTTTATTCCTATTTTAGTTAAGGCTCTAGATTAATAAATTAGTAAATAATATTATAATAATTACAGTCCTGATTTGTATAATTTATCTATCTTTTTAACCTTTCTAAAAATAGTAATAAATCAAGAGAAATATACCTTAGCTTAAAATACGCTGAAATGGCTATTATGGAGTCTAAAACTAGTTGTGTAGAATTGGAATAGTGTGACAAAGCTTAATATGGATTTAATTCAGTGAAAGGATAGGACTACCAAAAAAAGGACACCCTAGGGTTTGGTGATGTTGTCCATTCCTACTGTTATTGTCCAAACTACTCATAGAAACCTAATTTTTTGGGGTTCTCTGCACTATTCCTATGTGAGACTACCTATGAAATTTTGAGTGTTGAATGTTGAAATAACTCATTGTAGAGATTTTTTAATATTCAAACCCTACCCCTTCATCATGCTTGATAAACAAGATTTGAATCACTTGAAAAAGGGGGGTTTAGTGTGTAAGATGCATTAAACATGTGATCTAACACCCCTTGTGTGGGCACGTTACCTACATACCAATACTCTGAAGAGGGATAAAGCCATATGTATTTCTCTCACTTAATGTGATTTATATAATAGTGTGATGCAGATGTAAACATTTTAAATTAAGAGTGCTTGAGGTGGCTAGGGACTGGTGTGAGGGTTTGAATATGTTTGCAATTGTGTTGGGTGACTGTATGTAGAGAATAGGGAAATGTTCCTTAATTGTTTATTTGTATTCTTGATTTATTTTTAATATTTTTCACCTTCCTTTGTAAATTAAATTTGAATGGGCTTTTATAGGGAACTATTTGTCATGGGTTAAATGTTTTGCACTAGGCTGACATAATGTAGGACAAGAATCAAATGAAATTGATCATTTGGGCTCAAAGTGTTATTCGATAGAAGCATTGAAAATGGGAAACCCTAGGTTTGTTGTTATAATCTAGGTATGGCACTCTTGTCCTATAGGCTCGAGACCTAGGAGGATAGAATTGGCCTAGGAAATAGAGTTTGGTTGAGCTAAAATGACTATTTAAAAGGCTACAAATGATTAGAAATGATAAAAAAAAAAGGTGTTTATAAGGGTCATGAGATCATGCAAGAAGGACCTATGGATTGGGTGTAACAAGCCACACTCAAGCTACCAATTTGGACATTTTATATGATTACAGTAGTCTACTTGCATGGAAGAAAAGACATAAGGAGGGTAAGTCAATTCACCATCTACATAGTCAATATTTTGATGAAAATCATGCCTCACCTGATAGTTTGATTTCATGGAGTAGTAAGGATGAAAGAGGAACTATCTTTGACGTTGGTTGAAGCATGGTAAGCTATTTTTCCACCTCAAGAGTGAGATCTTGTAAATATTAGATTAGGTGAACACATGTTTGTTTCCTTTAGTGTGTCTTGTTTTATGTGTATTTTCTATTGTTTGGTGTGGTTTCAAAGGTAGTTTAGTGTCAAACTTGTGCATATGTGATTCTATGGCCCAATGGATGAGAGTAGGCTACTTGTCTTGACATAGCAAGCATACCACCCCTAAAATATCACTAAGAATGTTGACTATTTTCACCATAAGTCAAAATAGGTCAACCCATTATAGTAAAAAACTTGATATAATGGTCCTATAGGATGTTATAGGGTGTGTCATGGTCTTAATTGATATCATTTGATGTACTATTTACATTGGTTATAGTCAAATTTAGTCCTAAGTCATTTTATGTCATATAGGGTCATATTTGAGCCATTAATGAAGGATGTATGGTTTCCCTTGGTATAAAAGTGTTGAAAATTGTTCATAGACATCTCCCATGTGATATTACTATTATTCATGTCAGTACTAATTAAAAAACTTTCAAGTATTAAGTCAAATCAAGAAAATAGTTAGAAAAGAGGAATTTTTGGCAATTATATGGCCTATGCAAGTTTTTTGGCATATGTGGAAGGTTTTGAAATGACTCATAAGATTTCTTAAGTATAATTACATGTTTTATTTACTTCAGAATTCTCAAAATTGGCCTAAAATCACTTTAATTCTCCATTGCTTCACTAGGCATGTAGAAATGGTCAACAAGCTTTCTCATGGTATGGTTGGTAGGAGAGGAATTGGCTAAAATACCTAGGATGGATGATAATAAACTTAGTCCACTTCCATTTCATGGTAGAATTTCAAGTATTGATAAATTGTGCTTTATGAACCATTATGTAGGAGTTAATTACCTCTTTTTGCATTCCTATCCCCACACCCTGCAAGTTTCCTTCTCATTTAAGTTGGTCCATATAAACCACTTAATGGAATTGTTTCTAGGAGATATGGGCATCCTTATTTCATGTTTTAAATTTTTGATTGCATGTGTGGAGGTTATTTGATGAGCCAAACATCTCAATTTGTTTGTTGATATCACTAATGGAGTTGCAAGCATGTTTATCAACTGTAGGGGTTTTCCTTTCCTGTAGTGGTTTCAAGAAAAAGTATGTTAATGTTTCATGCTTCTCAAAATTCATATAAATCACCCTTTCTTTCCAATATCAGTATCAAATTCTAACATCAATAAAGTTTTAGTTAATAAAGGCCAACACAGACAGCTCTCTGTATATATTCACCTACAGTCAGGGAAATGAAGAGTATGAAGGTTTTGAGAATGTTTATGGAGATGTAATGAATATTCTCAAGAGGTGTTGAACACATTCATAGAACATGATCAACCAAGCTAAGCTATTCAAATGACATATGATTGAATGTGATAATTCTCCTATATACATAGTCTTATAATCTAATACACACCTACAAGTGCCCTACAAGATAATGATCATATTGAAATGAGAAAATTAGAACTAGTTTCAAGTCCTTCAAGGTTAAAAGGATCAACTTGAGGAATGGTAAAATGTCTGAGACTGATTATAGGCCCATACACTATGCATATTTTCTATGTTCCACCTTAATTGTCTTATGTCACACCTGCATATGTACTTACAGGTCTTTGTAGATGTCTGAGAAGATTAAAGGGTAAGTGTTTGAGATAGGTCTGAACCTTCATAGAGGTTTTAAAGTTGAGGAATGTCATAGTAATCAATGGTGAGGCCATGAGTGGAAAATAAACCTCTTATATCCCATCACAAGTTAAGAATGTTGATTTAGGGATACATTACCTTAAAACCTCTGAAATAGGGCCTTGTCCATTATTTGTGCTATCATACAATGGGGTGGCATAAAGTCTAGATAGATTTGAATAATCCCATCTTGTAGCCTAGGCATAGGAATGATACTTTTCAAATAGATTGATTTTTTGGTCTCAATAACTTGTGTCAATGAGGCCTCCATTATATACATTCTTACACTAAATAAGGTCAATGTTCTCTATAGCATATTGAACTCCAAATGACTTTATAGTCCAAGGTGGCATGATAGGGACATATTTTCATGGTAAGTGACCTTAATAAAGTGAGGATGGTACTAATAGCTGAAATAAAAGTGAGGGAGTTGAGATTTAGGTTTTAAATTAAGAAATATCACCTATAGTGGCTCTTTTAACTTTAATATAGACATCTATAGTTGACTGTAGAGTGATGATGCATTAGCATATGCTAGTCTAAATGTTTGTTGAATCCAAGACATAGTATGGATGTGAGTGACTAATAAGAGAGATTAGAGACCTTGATAAGAGTCTAATATATGATATACCAGTACTAAGTCATAATTTAATCACCTAAATGTATGCCTTTTCCCTCAAAAGGGTTACCTATAGTCAACTGAAGGATGATAGTGCATTAACATATGATAGTCTAGTATCACAAGTATTTAAGAATGAGGAGTCCAAATTAGCTAAAAATTGAACTTGATGATTAAAAGGGGAGAATATAACATGATAAAATTCCTAACCATGTAAAATAAACCAAGATTCATGCCATTTTTTTAGCAAATAACACAATCACAGTTGACTGTAAACCAGCCTATTCAAGAAAGGGTGAGGGCACTTTGAGGAGTTAGAAAGAAACAATGGGTGATAGACATGATTAAAAAAATTCACCATGGTTATAAAAACCTCATAATATACTTATGCTAATGAAATATAAGTATAAACTAAGCTCAATCAGTTGACACATAAATCTTGCACACGTGAATGCTACATAGTCTGCCTTGAGGGTTTTTGAGGAATTGGAAGGCCTATTGATGTGACCAAACATTAAAATTAAGTATATATGTTATTTAGGACCTATTAAAGCCTCTAATACATTAAAATATAATAATACAATATTGGAAGTTCCCTCTATTATGTCTCAGATAGATGGCACTTCCAGGCAGAATACCCTGTAGGTAAGAAGTGTGAAATGTAATAGGAAGATGCATAGAGTGTTAGATCATTGAGTAAAGGTTTATGGATCTGTTTTGGACATGTAAAAACATAAAAAAAATATCTCACATTAATGACCAACCACTCAGAAGTGGTTGTGAGAAGCCAAACACAGACTAAGCCTATTAGGCCTAGATCAAACTTAGAGACCTCAAGGGTCCAATTCCATTTATAAAATTATATGAGCCTTTAAATATATTATATTACCTTAATGGGGAGATATAAGGTTATTTTAATCCTTTATTTTATAGATAAATCCATGAATGAGTCATTTTTTAGTTTAGAAACATGACAAGGTGTACAAAATGCAAAAAATAGCTCGATAGGCTAGATTTAGAAGCTCATATATATACACATGATTATAATGGGATATGTATGGGTTATGATATGTTTTACAAGGTCATAAACCAGGTTCTAGTTTAATTTTTCTAAGGATTAGATGTCAAAATTTTATGAACAATCTTTAAGGGCTAAAACCACTCAAAACCCTCCAAAACCCTTGTTAATGACATGATGGGAAAAATAAATAAGGAAATTCATACATATGGGATAATTAAATTATTAAAATTATTTTATATTATAGACAACTCACTTAATCTCTTTCCCATCAGATTGACTTCTACCCTATTTGTATGGACAAGGTATAAAATGGTTTTCTTGATAGATTTTGATGTTTTTCAAAGACATAAGAGTTTTAAAGGATGAGGATCACTTTGGGAGATAAAGTGGGACCTAAAATAAATCCTTTTATCCACTTATTTCTTCATTTAATCACAAATTTAGTTCTACTAGCTCCTTCACTTCAAGTAGTCCAAACTGGCATAGTGAATGGAAGGTGATCACCAAGTGAGAAGGTGATAACTTCAATTGGGAGGAATTTTAAGGTATTCCTAATGGATATATGGATATTAATAATCTTAAAATTTGTCATACCTCCCACTATATTGATTATATTATAAAATTTAAGACCATCTTGGTGACAAGTGTGATGAATGGGTAAAAGAAAGATTATATTGACTACAAGCAATGAGAACACTTTTCCAAAAGAAGATCAATGATTAGGGGCACATCCAATAAATTTTGGATATTTTTATTAACCCATTCATCATAGTGCATATTTTAAAACTATCCCTAATCTTCCTTGGATTACTCAAGAGAATTTAATGATTAAGATAGTTTTCAAGAAGCCAGCTGAGAGACCTCTATACCAAGTTTGGAGAGTTTGATGCTTTTAAGGGACATTTATCCAAAGAGACCATATGTGGTCTAATTAATAATAAATTTTAATATAAATATAACTCCTTATCTTAGTTTTACACTTGATATTGTGACTCTTGAGCTCCATTCTTCTCTCTCATTTCTCACATTCTATAGGTACTAGCCATTTTGGCTCTTATATACTAATTCCACACCATGTATGGAAAAACCTTACTAGTTTGATGTTTTACTTTGAATTTTAATGATAAATTAAATTTGGTTTTGAGTTCATATATCATCTTATCAAATTGTGTGAAGAGATGTATAGTTAATAGTCAAGTGATTTTCATCTATCATTGCTTTCTCTCAATCCTTCCATGTTTGATCCAAGTTATTCCACTCTAGCAGGTCATATGAAGTGTTTTCAAGTGCATGGGTCTTTTTTAAAGTGAAAAAATTATCATTATTGTCTACAACTGATATATGGTTCACTTACCTTGGATATTTCTCATGCATATCACTTCCATATTGAAATACTAATGTTAGAGTATTCTAGGACTTTGAAGCTAGTGTTGTAGGTTTTGTTTCTTAGTGAAACAAGTATGACAATATTGTGGAAATATTCATGGTGTATCACCCCCTTAAAAAAAAAAAAAATCATGCATATTTATATTCATTTTCCCACAAGTAATCAATTAGCATAGGTGATAAGAACTTCAAGATCACTTCAGGGAGTTAGCCCTTAAACCTAGAGGTCTACCTCTACTATAGGCAACCCACAAGCCTAGAGGTATTACATTGTTGACAAAATATTAGAGTATTATTGAAAAAACTCCTCTAGGGTGATATATTTGGTGAAAATATAAGCTAAGAGTCATCTTACCTCTTTTTGTTTATTCATTTCTATAGTTAACCAATATAATTATGTGTATTGTGAAAAATCAAAAATAAGTCATTATTTTAATAATTTATATCATTTTAAAGTTTTATGAATACAAATTATGTTAAAATTATATGGCCTCCTATATATACTCTCAAATTCCTTAATGGTTATCTCATCCCAATGTAAAGTTTCCTTTAAAAAAGTTATGAGTTGTGTTACTATGTTGCAATATTTTTGAAAAAATAATCATAGTAACTTGTGAGCCCTAATAATCATTGTAGGTGTTTGAGAGTATTTGGCACTTGGACTTAAACCATGGTATTGATCTTTATAGGTACACATTTATGTCTTCATGGTAAAATATGTGACCAAATTTCTCCACCTCCTTGACTCTAAAAGCACACTTAAGAGGCTTGGTGTACAATTGATGTTGTGTCAGAATATAACAAATACCCTATTCACATGTATACATTGATGTTGTAGCCCAATTGTTTTATGTGTAAATTAAGATGTCATAAAGTCACCAAGTTAATATTGGTAGAGAAAATGAGAGTGTTATACATGATATTACCTCAAAAAAGGGTCTTGAGTGTGGAAACATGTATTACTTTGAAACAAATTTTGAAATAAAGAATATAAATTCATAGATCAAATAATAATTAACAAATACACATTTTCATGTATGCAAACCATTGTGTTTTTTGGTACAAAACTGGTGACTAGAGAGGGTGGATCCCTTGGATATTTTCTTCATCAAAACACTTGGATTAGATTATGCATGCCCTAATCCTCATTGGTATGAGTAAATATACATAAAAAATCAAGATTCACATGACTTAATCATCACACAACTCAACTTATTATAGTATCTTATAATCTTTGTATAAATCCCTATAGATCCTTCTAGTGCAAATTTGGTGTAAAAACATTTGAATCAACCATTGAATATAGAATAAGATTCATTTTGGTGATGTTCTAGTGAAATACCTAGTAAAATATGGATTCAAAAATAATATGAATTGATTCTAGTGTATAAAACATAGAAAATGGCATGAATGTTCATTCCTTCTATATAAATTGGTAAAAAACTAAGAAATAAAGTCATCATGTGCCATGCATATGCCCCCAATCTGATACCTGAGTATATTAATTATGATAACCAAGTAATATCAATTAAATATCTAATAACAAACCTATAATAACTTATACATAAATCTAAAACTATTTTAGGGTGACCCTAAAAAGTATTTTATATTCTAAGTATGATTCATAGAATTCTATAAAAATAATACTTCTAATTCCTGAGATGAAAGTGCATTATTTTGGATAACCTTCATTGTCCTTAGGGTGTGGTACTATCTAAAAGTATTTTTTGAGAAAAACTAAATATACACTATGATCAACTAAGTAAATATTGTCATTCTTTGTTTACATAACAATACTCTGAACAAGGATCAAAATCCATGTAGTTCTCATGTGCTAAGTGGGTTATGTGAAATACTAGTGAAATGTTATATGGTAGTGCAATCATGATGTAATTATGTGCTTGAATAATGACTTGTGACCTTGTTATTGTGTTTATACATAAAGCAAGGCTTTTTGGCTATACAAACTTAGAATTAGGAAGAATAAGTGTTTTCCTCTCAGTGTATAGTTAGATCATTTGCATTTTGAAATAACGGTATCCTCTTACCCCTTCAGGTAAAAAATGGGTATAAAATGTAGTTATATAGTGGGTTTTTTTATGATTTCCTCAAATTGGATTTTCCAAATGTGTGGAATGACCCATTATAATGAAATTGAATTTGGGAAACTAGTCATTAATTGGAGGGAGGAAGAAACCAACTTGTAGAATTTCCCTAAAGAAGTAGTTTCTTCTAAAGAGTAGAGATAACTAAACTAGAAGTATGAATTGGTCAAACAGATTCTAGAACTAACTTGGAATGAGGCATAGGAATATTCAATATCAAAGTTTCCTTAAATTAGAGGGTCATCTACATAGAGTTAGAGGATTGGTGGTTTGAAACCATAAAATCGAGTATAGGTTAAGTGTGCATAAGCAGTGGTCACAAGTAAAATATTTTATCATTAAATGCTAATTTTGGTGGTTAAAATCATCTTCATATTTAAACATTATCTTCATTATTCTCTTCCCTAAAGATGGATCTAATAGTGAGATCTGAAATGTTGGAGAATTACTTTATTATACAATTTATTCCATAAGAACACTATTTATTATTAAATTGTGAAAAAATTAATCTCACACTAAAAAACATATTTCTATTATGTAAATAAATTTAAAGATTTTATTTCTCTATATTATATAAATTTTGAAAAAATAAATAAATCATATAAACACAAAAAATCATAATATCCAGTATTAATGGTGCCTCTGATTCATGTTTACGAGTAATGTCATCATGATCGAACTACTACACTTGTATCCTAATATAGAAACAACAACAACGTTTGAGGTGTCATCTCTATAATTCATCAAGGAGAAATAAATAAAATTTTCAATTTTTTATTCTTTTCATTACCCATTCCTGACTATTGTATGTAATGAGAAAGATAACATATCTAGAAATCAATCCTAGCTCAGAGAAGATAGATCCTACTTACACTTCGAATTGGAGATGCATTATATAATCAGGGTCATGATCAATATAGATCTACTAAACTTATCCAAGGGATATTTTTCCACAATAATATCATGAGGGAGGGTTACAAAGCCTCCAGTTAATAAAAACTATGTAATAACCCTAACTAGGTCATATGTTTTAATATTCACTAAACTAATAACAAGTAAAACAAAATCTAATTCAGTGCTCACCAAAGCTTGTGGCACAAAGTGGCGGTAATAAACAATAAAAATAAACATGCATAGAAGACATATACTCATGTCAATGTATATGAAATCCTAATTCATGAAAGATAAGTACAAATGCATATCTATATACTCTTATAAAGGAGGAACAAAGTTAGGAATACTTACCTTTGAAGATGAACCTGCTGAGCTTCACTCTCTCCCTTGGCCAAGGTGCTTTGCAAGAGGTTTTTGTGGTATGTAAGGATGAAAAGTATAAATCAGATCTAGGCTACACAACCTATCAATGTATCCAAAATAATTCTCCACAAGATAATATTTGTATCTCCAAATAAAGTATGGATCTCTAAGCTTGTTCCTCAAGTATAATGGTGGATAAACAAATGCATAATATATCTTTCTTCTTATTCTCTTCTTATAAAAAATGATGGAAATGAATGTGTTTATATATGAAGATTTAACCCTAAACATTTCCAAAAATTTAGGTTGATAAGGTCTACCCAGTTGACCTAGTATTGAAGTTGGTAAAAAATAATTAGGTTATGAACTATGTCAGCCATGACTGACTTAGTTCTTAGTAAGCTTTGTAAATGACAATACAAGGTCGATGTGGTTGACATAGTTATGTAAACTACCAAAAATGGGTTTAGGTTAGGGAAAGGGTAATTAAAGTGGTAAATGACTAAAGGATGGTAAAAAAAAGGAGGTAAATCTTAAGGGAATGGTTTTTAGGAAATAAGTGTATAAATATCAAGTGAAAAAAAGGGACAACAATCTTGCAAAGCACTAATGGTCTACCCACCCATTTCTCGATATACCCCTTAAGGCGTACACTTAGATAGATTGAGACTCAATGGGTTCTTACAAGATATAAAGTGTTAGTAAGTGGTAAAGTTTGAAAATCCTATGTGTATACATATAACTTGATTGAAGCTCATCACGTGTCACATTAGTATAATATGGAATGGTTCTTCAAGAAATAACATAGAAACACATGAAATTGAGATAAATAAAAATGACATACAGAAGTAATGATAAAATGAAATGAGAGTAAGTAAAAATACCATATACATACCTTATCTTACCTTTATGCTAAATGATTATATTCAAATATCCTAGTCTTCATCGTGGAGGGTGGAGTCCCTGTTTATGAGAAACTCCAGGAATACAAGATTAAAAATAGAGGCAATGTGTGTGTGTCAAGGTTTGTTTTAGCAATGAATATTCATTAATTCATTAATTACTTAGGAAAATTAATTACTTAGGGTTTATTTTTAACAGTTTTTTTAGGATGGTTAAAGTATAAATTAATTACTTAGAAAAATTGGTAAATTAGTATTGTTAAGGCAAGGTTAGAATAAATATTGATGGAAAATGAATATATAACACACTAAATCATGTTGGAAATCATGTAAAACATAAATGGAAAAAAGGAATGTAGAACATATTAAATCACGTTTGAAAACATATAAAATATAAACGGAAAAAAGGAATATAGAACATATTAAATCACATTGGAAAGTATGTAAAAGATAAATGGAAAAAAGGAATGTAGAACATACTAAATCACATTAGGAAGTATGTAGAACATGAATGACAAATGAAATATCAATAAAATAAAACTTTAACAAAGATATGTAAGAAAGTGAAGTAATCCCATGTAAGATAGGCATGTTGAATCATGTGATCTAGGAATTTGACTCAAGAGAGGATGGTTAGTATGGTGTTAGTTCAAAATGAAAATAAGATGAAATAAACACACTAATAACATAACATCTCTAGGCCTAGACACTAGGGAGAGCTTAGTTAAAAAAATTAAATGACAAACACAACAAAAAAGCAAGGAATCAATCACAATAATTCCTTCACCTTTCTTGGATGCTCCAAATGCCTTTGTAGTGGTGGCTTGCTCAGCTTGTGCTCATGAAGTCTTCATCAAAGGAGGCTTGGTTATCTCCTCTTCTCCTTGGCACCTTTGGCTTGTGGCTTGCTTGGCTTGACATCAATTTGGTATTATAACACTAGTTTCTTGAAGCTTTTAGAACCAATATTGCATTATAACTTTGCACTAATTAAGCTTATAAATGATGTTGTGAGGCCTCCTATTTATAGATTTTTGGATTTTATCAGAACCAACCTAAACCATCTATCTCAAGATTGAGATGTGTGGTTGAGGATTAATTCAATTTTTGGAATTAAGTTTTTAATTATCCTCATCATGTCATTGGAAGAAGTGGTAATTAAGAGGCATGGAGGGCATCATGGAAGGCATTGATGAGGCATGGAGGGCATGAATCTTGATATTTATGGTATTTATGGCCTAGGAATGTCTTCCAAAGAAATGAAATCATTTAATGATGCAGATATTCAATATTCATTTCCAAAACAAATTATTCAATACATTTCCATTGAATTTTTGATTAGATCTTGATTTGGATTAATTAGCTCTTAGGCATGATTAATCACATTGTGCACAAATTTCCCAAATTGATTAGAATACCTTGTTATTGGTCTTAAATTTGACTAGATGTGAATTGGGAGTCCATGTTAGATGTGTATTCCCATTTAGAATGTTGCCAACAACAAATAACAAAGGCATAAGTCTTGTGTAAAAAAATTGATAGGAAAGAGTATTATAGAGCACACAGGTGAAAATTTGGCATTTTTATTTGAAATGGACTGATCAAAGTTAGCTAGCACATAAATTACATTGCCCCATTTAGGGATACCCTAGCCAAAATCAGTATTTGAATATGTCATTTAGCTCATTTAGTGTTTTTAGGCTAAATTGTGCATTTTAGGTGGAAATTAGCTAAAACCCTAATTGGAGGTTATTAGTGGCCAAATTTAAGTGTCTACAATTTACCCCTATTTGGGAATATATTTCAAACCATAGGCAAAGCAATGCCTTCTCAAAGAATGAGAAATGGCCTATATGCCAAAAAGAAGATGATGGTTGAAGAATAAATCTTTAAATGGTTTTTGGGAAGCCTATGATGATGCCCCATCAAGGGAGTGGCCATCACATTTGTTGATGCATAGTCCCTCAAAAAAAAAAAAAAAAAAAGGGTGGAATTAACCCATGGTTGAGATTAATCCAAATGAGAAAATTCTTGCATGCATTGATGTAAAAAGGATGTTGATTTGCCTAAAGATGGCTATAATCAGGAATAAAAGTCAAAATAATGATTTTCCCATATGTGATTATAATCATTAAGCAGACTTACATTGGGTAAAGATGATTATGCCCTAGTAAGGGTTAATTAAAAATCATAACTCAAGGATATAACCTAAAATATAAATTAAAGATGAGCAGGCATAAAATGATGAAAATAAATGAAATAGAAGAATAAGATTGATTAATAGAATGATTTAGTTTTACCTACCAATGAGGAGATGCTCGTCCTGATTAGCAATGATACAACTAGAATGGTCATATGAGTTAATTTGATCAAGGGTGGGATGGGAAGATTTGCCAAGGTACCAAGGAGAAACTTCTATGGCTCCATTGATTGTAGACCTTCTTGAATCTAATTTTTGCTATAACATGTGATGGTAGGCTTCATGATAGAACATCATGAAGATTTGGCCAAAATATGCATAAGGACTAACTCTCAATCTAATAAATATTTGAAAATAATACACCAATGATAAAAGCCATGATGATAATGTTGACACATGAATATGGATGGACTCAAGAATAATGTGTGCAAGGAATCACCTAATGAACACATATAGACTGTGTCAAGGCAATAGTGCTGAAAGCAAACAAACAGGCAAGTGAACAAATAAACAAACAATTAAACTAAAATAAACAAATAAACAAAAATCTTGAAAACAAAAGTAAAATAAATCATCCTAATAAATGACAATACCTCATTAAGGCAGATCAAGGATAACTGACCAGGCTTAGACAAGATAAATATTTTTGGAATTTTAAAATGTTATGAATGTTTTTGGCATTTTGAGGTATCTTAACTTATTAGAGAATGACAAGATACCTTCTCACAAAATGGTGATAGTGTTTGGCTTAGGTTGCTCAAAAAATGGTGAGAGCGTATGGAAAGGGGGATTGAGGTGACCTCAACATGAATTGATCATGACCCACATAGTCCTAAAGTGACCTCAAGTCATAGTAATTACATCCACATAAAAGGTGAGGAAAAACCAACTAGGTCCCAACAAGTTTTCAAATCCATCAAATGACCAGTCAAATGAAAATAGTAATGACAAGGTGATATGATATTGCATGTTAAATAAGTGTTACCCCTAGTTTTCCCATATGAAGTTATAACTAAAATATAATAACATAGGTTAATTATACTAATTTTCCCATAAATGGTTATAATTAGTAGCAAGACTAGTGAGACATTGATTTGCCCATAGGCGGTTATAATCAAGCTCACATAAACAAACCTGATAGGATGAAAGATATCTTGCCAGATCAAATATCACACTACTTTCATAGACTATCATTATAAACATATATTTGATTGATTTTTGAACCCTGATTAGAATCACCCCACAAAAGGTGTGAGAAGAACCAAAGTAACCAAGATCAAAATAGGATTGGGTAGGATGACTAAAAATAGGCTTTGGTCTAAATATGAATGGAATGATAGGATGGTATGATTTATGATAGATTGGATAAAATGGTAAGAGGTTTTCCCCCAAGTGATGGGGGTAAATGGTATGAATATGTGACAATGGCAATAAAATATGTAACAATGGTAAAAGAATGGCAATGTGAAATGGTATGGTACATGTTTGTGGCCTAGGTGTGGTTTTTAATTATGTTTTTCTTGATGATATGGACATGCGTGTTATAATAAACAAATGATATAAATAAAATACTTGATCATGTTAATTGCTAGCCCATACCTCATCTGAATAACTGCTCTATCAAAAACTCAATGCAGATTTGGATGTTGAGAATGTTGTTGTAATCTTCCTTGGTCATTGATTTTGATTCCTTCAAGCGTCAAGATAAGGTATCTTTGTAGCCTCTGCAAAGGAAAGTGTGACCATGGATGGTAAACAAGGAAAAATAATGGATGGTAGGTTTGATTGTGAAATGGAATGGTAGGTGATAATAGAATGTATAATAGTGGGAAAACAAATGAAGATCAAGACTTTTAGTCACACATAATGTTGTTGATTTCAGATTTGACATAATTTTGGTCATAGTGGGGTCAAATAATTTTTCTCTCAATAGGACCACCATAATTTATTTTTTTTTGTTCTTGAGAGTAGCTACCATCTGGTAAGGTTGTAGATAGGATGCTATTTTGATTTGATCTTTGATTTTGTCTTCATTAAGTAGTGAATAACTTTTGTGCTTAGTGATTGATGCCTCAATGAGGTTTTCACTAATGAATTTGTCTTGATTGTCTTATATCACCTTCAAAAAGGTTTCGCTAATGAACATTTGATTTTGAATTTGATTATCTTATAGTGCTTTCAAAAACATTTCACTGGAAGATGTTGAGTTGTGACTTTGATTGTCCCTTAGCACCTCTGAAAAGGTTTCACTAAGAGAGTGTTCTTCTAATACATGAATGTTGTCTTGGCCTTCTTTCTCTTCTTTAACTGCTATGTCACCATGGATGTCATTTAACAAAGTATGATTATGTCGATCCCAATCAACACTTATGGGAAATGGAATGTCAATAATATGGCTATCTTGGTTGATGGTAATGGCCTATGGAATAGTAATGGAATGGGGAGAGGTTTCATAATCCTCATAGAAGATACTAGGAAAAATTATGTTGAGGCTAAATTACTCATCCTCAAAAACTATATAAGGATCACAAATGTATTCAAATTGATCTATGAGGCATGCATAACCAATGTTGTAATAGTCATGAACATATTCTTCTTCTGAATATGATTCTAACTCAAGGGACTCTGAATCGAATTGAGACTGATGTTGATTCTGATTTTGATTCTAATTTTGATGTTAGTTCAAAAATAAAACTTGACTCTAATTCTAATTCTTTAGTTGATGGGTACTTTATTACAATGATGTCTTATTGAATGCTTGATATTGGATAAGTAACAACTTGTAATGGCATGATGGGCTCCACAAAAATTGGTTTGTCAAAGTGAGACTCTTCTAAGATGGGAAATAGGTCAAGAGACAACTCCTCAAAGATTCTCATGTCAATAGGAGGCTCTTAAAAAATAGGCACATGTTCAAGGTAATGATTTTCCCGAAGGTAGTTATAATTAGTAATAAGTGACTCAATAAAGATTGGCTTGTCAGAATGAGACTCCTTGACAATTGGTATAGGATCAATAGGCAATTTATCATAGGTAGACTTATCATAATTGATTGATTCAATAGAAACACCTTGAATTGGTTGGTTCTCTTAGCCTTGGTTTCTAATGAGTTGGAAAATACCAGCTTTGAACATAGCTTGGTCTTCAAAGGATTGGATGGGTTGAGGTTTGGATGGGATTGGTACTAGATGAGGAATGACTTATAGTTGGATAATGATAGGGCATTGGGGAGCATAATTACTTTCATGATCCAAAGGACAAAGTCATGAGATGGTAATGATAGGGTGGTGCAGAGCTTGATTTCTAGCACAAGCCAAAAGACTAGATCTTAGAATGATGAAAGCGCATTATGGAGCTTGGTTATTTGCACAATCAAAAGCATCAAAGTCTTCCTCATAAACCATATCATCTTAGTCATTGTTTGGATCATAAGTTGGTTCTTGGTTGTGTTCCATGTACTGATTATTGAAAAGAGGGTGTGAATTTGTCTCCCAAACAACATTATCTATAGTTGGGTCTTCAAAGTCCTCTTCACAAGCCTCTTCATACCAATCAAGGTCTTGAGTTAGATCGTAAGTTGTTTCATAGCTTTGTTCCCATGAATGATTAATATGAGGTAGATAGAAATATATCTCACAAACCATATTAGCATCATTGGGGTCTTCATAAAAGCCATAAAAGTCATTTTGTGCAGCCATTCTATCATAAGTTGGATTGTAACTGAATCCACCATAAGTGTAGCAAGACATATCTACATAAATAATGAAAGCTCTAAAACAAAAAGGCTTAGAGTTCTACAAACTCTGAAAAATTATGTCTAAAGGACAAATGGTTCAAACTTGGTCTAACTTAGTTCAAAGGGTGGAACTATATCTCCAATGTGGTCTAAAGGTGGAGATGTATCTCCAAAATGATTTGTGTAAAGACTTGGCATAAAATAGCCTAACATCAAATGTCTAATATCAAATGTCATAAACACAAAAGGTCAAGCATTTGAATAAAAACTGGCATGTCAAAGGTCTAGGTCAAAGTGTTCCAAACAAGGTCTAAACTAGAAAAGGGAAAATTTGAGTTGATAGATCTTTTGTCCAAACACGGAGTCAAAATATAGGCTCAAACAAGTATGCATGTGCTAGGAATTTTGGCCAAATGATGTCAAATCTAGACTTGAAACAAAGGCTGATGTGATTTGATTTAATCTAACAAGTTTCAAAATGGCTTTGACATAGACCCAACACATAGAATCAAACATAAACATGATCAGTTGGCATAATTCATAAGATAAAAGGTTCTTTGAAAAAGGATCCGTTATCCCAAATAAAGGCACAAAAAATGATGATGATGATAGGCATTAGACAAATAAACTATCAATAGTTTTCAATTTTGGATAATCAATTAACTGAAGTTATGCAACCTAAAAGAGAAATATCTATGTATCAGTTCCATGAATTGAGGCCTAAATAAAAATAATCAATGTTTGGATCCAAACTTAACAAGGCTAATTGAAAACTCAATGTTGAAAAATAGGATTTGACTAAATAGGCTAGACAAGATTGGATAGCATGATGGCACGAGACCAAGGTCCAAATGGTATACACAAAATGTTTTGAAACAAGTGGTTTTGATACAATGGTAAACAAGTCTTTAAAAAAATTTAGCATCCTAATGGCATAATCATGCTCAAATAATGTGGTCTATGTTATGCTTCAAAATACTCAAAGGCACAAATGGTTTTGACATGATTTGGGTAGCATAACACTACCCTTCACAACTCAAATGCATTTTTTTGACATGGCTTATGAACAAATAAACAGGTTTTATCCTTAAAACATACAAAGAAAAAATGACCAAAATGCACTAAGTATAATCATCCAAATCCTAGCAAGGGTATGGCATGTGGGGTTGACTAAACTATCAGGTTTTGATCATTCTAGGGGAATCAATTACATAATTACTTTCATGTCAAATGATACAAAAGACAAGCATGGAAATTGGGTAACTGTGGCATTGGCTAGTTGTAAAAAGGTCTAGTCCTTTTTACAACCACTACATCTTATTGTTTTCTCAGTGTAGTGCGATGTTCAAATACAGATACATCCCATGTACAACTCTAAAGGAGCCAAATGCAGTCAATGCTGGGAGGTGAAACCCTAGGTCAAAGCTTTTCTAAAGAAATTAGGGAGGTAGTTACATCCCCCTTGCAAGCCAAGATGCATAAAAAGAAAGACTTTAAGGTCATTTTCAAGGTCATCCAAACTTTGATGAGTTTTTGAATAATATTTTAGACAACATTCTTTCTAAACCTTGGACTAGGCTTGGTGCAATAGGAATGGCAATTTTGATTCTAAGGGTTCCCTAAAGGGGAAAAATATAAGAGCATACACACAACACCCCTCTATTTTCTAAAAAAAATTAGATCAAATAACTATTGAAGATAAAACTTTTAGAAATATGAGTTCATTTTTAAGCACCAAATTTCAAAGATTGAGTGGTGTTCATTTGACCCCTTGGTATTAGTTGTAACTTTGAAAACTAATGCTAAAAAAACTTATTTAAGCACATTAAATGTTACTTTAAGCACCAAAATAATGTTCCTAATTCATTTTAAAGCATGCAAAATATGTTCTAAAACATGATTTATCAAACTTGAAATCTGCTAGTTACTTGCCTACCCTTAAGGCATCACCCCAAAAGTAAATATGTTAGATTAGAAAAAATTTAAATATATTTTCCAAATTTTTTAAAAAATATATGAAATTTGAAGCTAAACTAATTCCAAATTCTAAAAATTTAGGAGAAAACATGTGGTTTTAAAAAAAACATCCAAAATGGAGTTTGTATGACCCCAAACCAAGCATTTTAAAATAGATCTCGAGTTTGTGTTTTTAAGAAAACACAGTAACTAACGTCAGTTATATAACACCAACATCAGCAATGGCCAACTGAGATCTAATCAATGTTGGTTCTTCTAATTGGCATTGATTGAGCCAAGTAACTGATGTCAGTATTTCTTGTCGATGTCAATTACTATGTAAAACTGTGGCAACAAAAAATGGCAAAATAAAGTTAGAAAATCAATTTTCAAGAGTTTTAAAGGTCCAAATGGATATTTTAGAGTTATAAAATGATCTCCTTTAGGTGTGAGATACGTCTCCTCCCACTGCATGTGCCATTAAGTGATCTAATAAATTGACTCAAGAGAGGATGATTAGTATGGTGTTAGTTCCAAAATGAAAACTAGATGAAATAAACACTCTAATAGCATAATATCTCTAGGCATAAACATTAGGGAGAGCTTAGTTAACAAAATTAAATTAAAAAAACAAAAAAAAAGCAAGTAATCAATCACAATAATTCCTTCACCTTCCTTGGATCCTCTAAATACCTTTGTAGTGGTAGCTTGCTCGGCTTGTGCTCATGAAGTCTTCATCAAAGGAGGCTTGGATATCTCCTCTTTTCCTTGGCACCTTTGGCTTGTGGTTTGACATCAATTTGGAATTATAACACTAGTTTTTTGAAGCTTTTGGAACCAATTTTGCATTATAACTTTTCACTAATTAAGCTTACAAATGATGTTGTGAGGCCTCCTATTTATAGATTTTTGGATTTGATCAAAATCAACCTGAACCATCCATCTCAAGATTGAGATGTGTGGTTGGGGATTGATTAACTTTTTGGAATTAATTTTTTAATTATCCTCATCATGGAATTTGAAGAAGGGGTAATTAAGAGGCATGGAGGGCATCATGGAAGGCGTTAATGAGGCATGGAGGGCATCATGGAAGGCATTAATGAGGCATGGAGGGCATGAATCCTAATATTTGTGGCTTTATGGCCTAGGGATGTCTTCCCAAAACATGAGGTCACTTGATGATGTAGATATTCAATATTCATTTCTAAAAAAAATTATTCAACAAGTTTCCATGGAATTTTTTATTAGGCCTTGATTTGGATTAATTAGCTCTTAGGCATGATTAAGCACATTGTTCACAAATTTCCCAAATTGATCAGAATGCCTTATTATTGGTCCTAAATTTGACTAGATTTAAATTATAAGTCCACATCAAATACATTAGATGTGTATTCCCATTTATAATGTTTCCAATAATAAATAACAAAGGCACAAGTCTTGTGAAAAATATTTGATAGGAAAGAGCAGTCTAGAACATGCAGGTGCAAATTTGGCATTTTGATTCGAAATGGACTGATCAAAGTTAGCTATCCCATAAATTGTGTTGCCCCATTTAGGGATACCCTGACCAAAATTGGCATTTGAATATGTTAGTTTCACATCATTTAGTGCATTTTAGTGTTTTTAGGCCAAATTGTACATTTTAGGTGGAAATTGGCCAAAAGTATGATTGAAGGTTATCAGTGGCTAGATTTAGGTGTCTACAAATCAAACATAAATAAAAACATGAATAATTGAAAATAAAATTTAAATCAAGATGTAATACAAGTGTGTCAAATGAATATGAAGAAAGCATAAATAAATGAAATAGAAATGTTAGTCAAGATGTAATACAAACATGAAGAATTCATACATAAAGAGAAACATGTAAGAATGCAAAATGTCACGTGTAAGATAAGTGAAGTTTATAAAAATCAAATAAGAATATGATAGATAAATGAAAATTAACAGTGTTAAAGGATGAAAACTCAAACTTAGTTCTTGTTCTAAGCTAAAACGTAAGAAAACACAACCACCTAATGACATGACTAGTATGATAATGAGATGGTGTGGTAAATAAATGGTGTAAGGGTGTTTGTAAGGAAGGTTTGGTCCTATCTAAGGTCTTATAATGCAACTCAAAAGCTATAAACTAAGAATCATAAGTAGGTAGAGGTGATTTATGATGTGATTAGCTAAAATCAATATCTAACAAGGGGAATATAAGGAAAATATGATGTAAATAAGGAATGTGAGGTGCCACATGGGTCATGTGAACATCCTTATCAAGAATGAGACACATTAGGTATGTGAGAAAGGATAATAAATATCAACACCAAAGACTTAGGACATTTTGACCAATGAATGCAAAGATTGGGATAATAAGTGAAGTACATATATCATCCCATGAATGTTATATGCATGAAAATTAAAAATGGACCTACCTTCCCATAATGTGTTCCCTATTCCTTAGAACCCCCTATATAATGGTCTGTCTATTATGAAGATTGGTTACTTGTGTGACAAAATAGGTGGCACTAGATAATATATGATATAATGAGACCTCTTATCCAAGTTTATTAGCCTATTGCACCCCAATGGACCTCAGCTCTATCATGAGGCTGACTGTGGAATTTGAGCTTTAATTAAAATAGGAGATATGCCAAAAATATATCATGTCTTTTGATGCGATCTAAATTTTAAGATTGCCTTTTATTTGTATTTTATGATTTAGCTTTTAACTTGTTTTGGATTTTTTTATTCTTCCTCCTTCATATGGAATCAGAGAACCAAACATGAGTGAAATAGGTGACAAACACAAGAGATCTTACACTTGGTCACTAGAGAAAATAACCTCAAGACCAAGGTGTATAAAGACTCATAGACTTTCCCACAAGTATGCAATCTCAAAATTAATTGATGTGAGCCTTAAATAAAAGGAAATAAGGGAAATCTAGGGATCATTAAAGATCCATCTATGTAATAAGTGATACAATGATGAATATGATTGTAGCTAATCATAAGGACATAAAATAGTTATGAAAGGGACAGGGCTATGATTATGATAGTCATGTCACTAGAGAATCCATACTAACCTACAAGGGATATAACACAAGAACCAATTAAAGTAGTATTCATCCCAAGAAGTGATTTAAAGGTGTTTGAATGTGGTAATTTGTGAGGATATCTTGGTCCTATCCATGGTCTTACACTGAAACTCACAAGGTGAGCACAAATGAGGTGAATCCTAAATAATGGGGAAAAAAATCATAAAGCTACTAAGGCAGAGAATGACATAAAAAGACAAAAATGAAAGAGATATATAAGAACCAAAATGAAAATAATTTCCAAATGTAATGTGTATGAAAACCAAATAACCTAAAGGTGAAAATGATATTAGTAAAGTGTGATTAAAAGAAGTGAAGAGAAAAAAAACAAATAAACATGAGACAAAAAATAACAAGCAAAATCTATGTTAACATAAGTCAAAAATGAGCATGTGAAATACAATTCTATGTGTCTCAAAATATTTCTTGAAGATGAATTTATTTGTTATTATGCATTATGTAATAAAAGTGGGCATCATAATATTCCCTAATGGGTAAGTGGATGTAGGGATGGGCATCATAATATGCCTCAAGGTTTGAAGTGATCTATGGATGGGAATCATAATATTTCCCAACATGTGAGATTGTTTCAAGTGAAATTGAACCATTAGAATGATTTGCATTGGGTTGGTAGGTGCATTTGGAGATGGGTAAATGTGTCAATTTGTTAGATTTAAAGGATGTTAAATGTGACATAGGATGTGTAGGAGAGGTATGAATAGGTAAAGGAGGAACATGTATGATATACTTTGGAGTAGGAATTTGAACTAGGTACTTATTGGTTTTATGTGACCTAAGAGGTTGAGGTTCAACAGATGCAATGATATATTTAAAGTTATTAATGTTATGTATCCTTTCCTTATTGGTGTAGGAATAAGGATCAAATGTGGTTTGAACAACAATAGTGGATGAGGTGTAGGTATGGGATAATTGTTATTGATCATTAAGAAGTTGATGATGTGATTGTGGTTCTTTAGATTGAATTTGACAAGCTTGAAGATAGTCTTAATAATGTTGTTTTGTAAGATTATCAAGATTTAAATGTGGACCAAGTAAAGAATCAAAAATAAATCGATGAATATCATGACTAGAATCATAAAAATGACCTATATTAGCATGCCACCGACAAAACTTATCAGGATTGTACCATTTTGGATGAGGTTTGGAAGGATCAAAGCTCATGGGTTTAGAGGGTGGAAATTTATTTTTAAGTTATTATAGACTCAAGGTAGGGTGGGTTGGGTTAAATTTTTTTGAATTGGTTACTCCATTTTTAGGTTGGAGAGGATTGGATGAATCAATGTTATGATACAATGATTGGAAAAGTTATTTAGTAGTTGTTTGAGGTGTTTCAAATTGAGTCATAAAAAAGTATTGCCTTTTTGCTTCGTCTAAGCCTTCTTATAAAATTTTAAGGGAAAAGATTCAAACTTTGTATTAAAGAGGAGATTTAATAGTAGTAACAAATATTTTTAAAAGAGTATCATCATTCATATTATGGTCCACTTTGATAGTCAAAGACTTCCATTGTTTGATGAAAGTGTGAGCAGATTCATTAGGAAGTTGTTTGACATTGATGAAATAGATAAGGTAATTTTTAGGAAGGTCATCATGGTGGAATTCCTTAAGTATATCATTTAATAAATCCTTTATTTGTGAGATGGAATGTCTGGGAAGTTTTTTGTACCATCCAAGTGCATCACTAGCAAAGGTTTTGGCTTAGAGCTTGGTGGTAGCAAAGGTGTTAGTTTGGACCCATCCCATATAGAGATTACTAAAAGACTTAAGAAATATATTAGGGTCCTTAGTCCCATCATATGTGATAGTTGGAGAAATTATTATAATATCAATGGATGCAATGAATGTGGATAAAGGTTCATTTTGAATATGTTGAAGCATTTTGTTATTCATTAGAGGTTGAGGGATGATATTCCCATTGGCATCTCTAAGAGGAGGGATAAAATTTTGATTTGGTTGAGACGTGATGACATGAGGTGGGTTAATATTCATATGTAGTAAATTTTATTGTGTTTGCATCATTTGGTAATGATTATTTATTTGCATGATGTTCATTTATTGAGCTATTTATGCAAGAATTTGAGTTGTGTTGATTTGTGCATTAATATTTAAAGGTGGGGTATTAATGTTGTTAGGAGGGGGATTATTATTGTTGGTAGGAGGAAGGGTATTGGGTGGAGGATTCTCAACATTGGTATTGGGAGGAGGACTGGGATGAAGGACCTCAACTGCATTACATTGTGTAGTTAAGTTTTGGATTAGGAAAAGAAGAAGGAATAAAGTGAATAGTTTCATTTGAAGTAATAAAATAATTGAGGTTATGATATAAATTATTAATTATGCAATATTTATAACTAAGTAGAGGCTAAAAATATGACATCATTATGAAATAAGACTAGATAACGACACAAAATAGTATCAACTAAGGTGTATAGAGTGGATAGGGTTGACTGTGTACTATTTAAACATAAGGATGAAAAATGATGACAAAATTGACCAAACTTAGAACATGGTCAAATAGGTCAAATTCGTAAAAATGGATAGAAGGTAAATAAGGATATAGGGTCAACTAGGTTGACTTATTACTATAGATAGGTAAAAACATAGTCTGATTAAAATATAGATTCAACTAGGTCAACTTAATATTGTAACTTGACTGGCAAAAGGGATACATAGTTGACCAAGTTGACTTAGTATTGCAGATAGGGGAAAATGTAGTCTATAAGAGACTGTGTTGAACATAATGATAATGTGCTACAAAGAAGGGACTATTTTCAATGTAATTGAAGAAATAAATGGAAGCACACACAAAAAATTGGATCAATGAGAATGATCTCATTGGAACACACAACACAAAATATTGCACCAACGATGGTCAATGTAAGTTATTGTAATATAACACATAATTATCAGAGATAAATCAATCAAATAAAAGGTAAGTGCTAACTAAGTTTTCATCTTGAGTGTTATTAGAATATTAAAAAGTGTTATTTTAAGTGTGATAGGGAGATTAGCTAAAAATAGGGAACTGGAAAGCAATCTATGGATGGTTTTAGGACATTTAGGTTGAAAGGGATCTATATTGGCAATGGTTTATCTTGGTATTGGGGCCTTCCCCCTCACTTCATAATCTCGTAGTGATAAGTGTGTTGGGTGATTTGATAATATATATCATTAACCATGTGTTTATACTTGGCCAAAAAACCAAGTTGGCTTCCCCCTTGGTGATGAAATCCAAGTAGGTATGCCTTGGAAAGATAAAGGTTAAATTCATTTTGAATATTGTGTGATTTAGTAGTGTGTGAAAAAAGATAAAAATAGTATAACTAAATGGTAATTTGAAAAAAAACTTAATAGACTACGTGAGATACTCTAAGCATGTAAACAACTAGAAATGAAAGTGTGAATTGATTATAGTAAATAGTTGTTAAATCCCAAATTAAGAATGGTACAAAGTCATCTTAGACAACACTATATACAAATATTATAGAATATAGTTGATTGGGTTGCTATTATTCTATGGAAGCAAGAGTTTTTAAGAACAAAGTTTGTATAGAGGATTACAATACAAGTTAGTGAAGCATTAGTCCATAAATAATGAAACATGCATAAAGAACTAATTAATCAAGCCTATCTATTCCTATGGAAATTACAAAGGATAACAAGAAATAAATGAAAGAAAGTAACATCATATTACCTTCCGAAATGGATTCACCATACACGTGTGGCTCAAAATCATGTTCTCCCTTGATCAAGCATCCTTGTCTTTGTCAATAATGGTGTCAAACCCCTCCAATGCTTCAAGAAACTCCATAAACCTAGGATCATGATTCCAAATCACTAAACTAGCCTATCGATGAAGCTTGAAAAAAAAATCCTATTATCAAATGCAAAACCTTGTGGAAATAATTTAACATTATAAATTTTCAATATTCAAGCTTTAAAATTCATGTCCATGGCCTCTCTATTTATGGCCTAGGGATGTCTTCCCAAGAAATGATGTCCCCTGATAATGCAGTTAATAGGAATCAATTTTCAAAAATAAATATTCAAAAACTCTCATGGAAAATACACTTAAGCTCTCGATTTGGATTAATTAGCCTTAAACAAGGTTAATCAACATTTGTGCAATTTATTTGAAAATTAGCCCTCAATTAATCAAAATGGCTCAGAAAGTCATATTACTAAGTTGTAATTTGACTCGAGAAGAAATAGAAGGTGATGTTAGATGTACCAAAACTATATTTCCTTTTAGGATGTTTCCAACACAAAATAAGAAAAGTACGTGGCATGTACCAATGATTTTTAGGAGAAAAGAGTGATCTAGAGCACAAAAGGTGAAATCATCATTTTGACTTGAAATGAATTGATCAAAGTTAGCTGGCCCATAAATTACATTGCCCCATTTAGGAGATACTTTGACCTAAATTGGTACTTGTAAATGACAAGTTCAAACCATTTAGGGCATTTTATGGATTTTGACCTAAAATGTGCATTTGAGTGCAATTCAAGTATGATTGACAATTTCAACACAAATGGTGTTAGGAATTAGATGTCTACATTTTACCCCTAATTGAGAAGATGTAGTGAGACATTCAAGAGAAGTAACATATTTTTAAAAAAAAAGATTTTTCAAGAAGAACTTGGAACAAACCCATGATGCCCCCTCGAGAGGACATACTAGGATGAAAGAGAATGATGAAATCTTGAAAAGAGAGAGAAAGTGATAGGTTAACCCATGGAATAAATCACATCTAGATGAGTTAATGCTTACACATGTTATTACCATCAATGATAAAAATATAATTAGAGGTATAATAGGCCCTAGAGATGGGGGGAATGGGAAAGATACAATCCATAAATGTAAGGGACACACTATAAATGTACCCAATTTGAGAGTACAAGCTATGCACTTATGAGATTAATCAATATTGAGACAAGTTTCACACTAAAATATCACCATCATGGGTGTTAATGTGGAGAGATTAGAATTAGAAGAAGAGAGAGAATATTCTACTTCAAGAAGGGAAGCACCACTAGATTGGGGTCTCTAAAGATAATATAATAAGTACTCCAGTAGAGTAGATTTGATTGTGATAAAATAGTTTTTCCCCAATAGGGAGAATCTTGATCATTGATAAAGAATAAATAATTATTTTCCCCTTGTAGAGCTGATTTGATTCAAATGGTGTTCAGATGTTGAGCCCCAGCATGGGCAATTATCAATCAAAAATAGCTCAAGGATATAACCCAAAAGATAGGTTAAAGCAAGCAAATGCAAACATACATGTGATGGTGTAATGTCTTGCAAATCCATATAAAAACCAAGCATATGAGAGTACACAAAGTGATGAGAGAGACGAAAATAATAATGGAGATAGCCATGAGCTAACCTCAATAGAAATTGAGCACTGCCTACATATTTCCATGGACTCATGTTCCAACATTAACTTCAGGCCAATGTAGGTCACCCAAGTTTTGGGAGAGAATGGAATGAAGAATGATGAAAAATGACCAAGAACTGATTAAACTCAAAATGTATGCAAAGATATGCACATCTAATCATAGACAAAGAAGCCTAAAATGCATGCTACCTAGAAGCCTAATTCCATATCATGAGCCTAGGTTTCGCATAGTGTTCTTTAGAATCATTCATTGGAGCTGATGTTGACATTAAGACTTTGAGACCTAAGCACAAAGTGCTTGATATCAGAAAAATAAATTAGGCATCATAAGTATGAATAACTTAAAATGACATAAGATTCCAATTGTACTGATCTAGTTCAAATGTGAATATCTATAACTAAGGATAATGGTAAAATAATGACCAAAACCAGAGTTACAGTGATTTACATTTTAAACAAAAAATCAAAGACAAAGAAAAAGATAAACATAAATGATCCTAACTTGAAATCAAGATATGATCTATCAAGACTTAAGTAGGAACAAAAATGTTTAAAAACAAAAGGCAAGAACATCTTAACGACATGAGATCAAGATATGAATAATCAAGATCCATGTGGACCATCAAGGCATTCTTGAACATAGAAGAGAAAAGAAAAATCAAATAGAAAAACAAGACACCAAAAATAATCAAATAAAAAAAATGGTCCAAGAAAAATGTAATAACATAGGATCAAGATATAAACAATTGAGATCCATATGAATCATCAAGATATTTTGAAACACAAAAGAGATAAGCAAAAAAAAAAAACACACACACACAAGACCAAGAAGAGACAAGAAGTAATAAAAAGAGAAAAGGAGAAGAAATAAAAGGAGAGGTGTGAAATCACAAAAAAAACACCAAGAAAACTCAAATAAACACACATAAACAAAAACCAAGTTAGTGCAGTTTAAAGATAAATGTTCATGCATGTGCGGTAGAGATGTTACTTTCCACCACATCATAATAAAGAATAATGACAATTGTTCTCTAATTAAATAGGAACAATGATAGAAGAATTGGGGAAGAGAAGAAAGGAAGGGGTTGGCCAAGCTGACTCCAGATGTATATGACAAGTGGACATTGCCTACATAGTTCCATGGATGCATGTTGTAATAAAAAAATTTAGGCTAAATATAGTTCTCTCAGGAAATGGGATAGAAAAAAATTGATGATCAGACTAGCATGATTAATATTATAGAATAAATGGAAGATATGACAAACAAACAAGAATGGTCTGGTAAATAAGAAGTTGATGAGACAAGATGAAATGAACTAGTGTTTCTATGCTTTCAAAATGGTAAGTGCATGGGAAACTTTATAGATCGCTCACAAAATGAATGAGAGTGTTTCATAGTGGACTGAGAATGTACAAATGGCTACAGAAGCATGAGATAAACTTAATAGTTGCTCACAAAATGGATCCATGTTCTAATGAATAAAATATTTTCAAAGTATTTCTAATGTTTTTGGTGTTTTTGGAATAAAATATGCACAAGGTGGGACCATCTAGTCGAGTAGATGCATGTCTTGAGAGTAGAGGTTCCAATAAGATAGCTAAGCCAATTGCAACGGCCCATGCTCATAAATTAGTGAGAGTGGGGCTTAGGTTACTCACAAAATGATGAGAGCGTATAGAAAGGGGGACTGAGGTGACCTCAACGTGAATTGAGCATGACCCACATAGTCTTGAAATTGACCTCAAGTCATTGTAATTCCATCCACACAAAAGGTAGGGAAAAAACCAACTAGGCCAATCAAATGAAAACAATAATAGTAAAGTGATGAGGTAATGCATGATAAATAAGTGTTGCCCCTAGTTTTCCCATAGGTAGTTATAACTAAGATACAATGGCATAGGTTAATGATACTAATTTTCCCATAGGTGGTTATAATTAGTAGGAAGACTGGTGAAACACTGATTTGCCCATAAGCGGTTATAATCAAGCTCACATAAACAAACTTGATACAAGATGTAAAATATAAAATATCTTACCAGATCAACTGTCACACTAGTTTCATAGACTATCATTAGAAACATAGATTGGATTGATTGTTGAAACTTGATTGAAATCCCACCATGAAAGGTGCATGAAAGAACCAAATGAACCAAGAGCAAAACAAGATTGGGTAGGATGACTAAAAATAGGCTTTGATCTAGATAGGAATGGAATGGTTAGATGGCACAATCTTGCTAAGGATAATGATGGTTTGACAAATTGGATAAAATGGTAAGAGGGTTGCCCTTAGGTTATGGAGGTAAATAGCTGAGATCTATAATAATGGTAAATAGGCATATGTAACAATGGCAATGGCATGGTACATGTTTTTGGCTTGGGTGTGGTTTTTTGATTCTGTTGCTCCTGTTGATGGGGAGATGCACATCTTAATCAAAAAATGATATAAACAGAGTACTTGATCATGTTAATTTCTAACCCACACCTCATTTGAATAGTTGTTCTGTCAAGAACTCGATGCAAATTTGATTGTCAAGAATGCTTTTGTGATTTTCATAGATCATTGATTTTGCTTCCTTAAAATGTTGAGATAAGATATCCTTATAACCTCAATAAAGTAAAGTATTGACAATGATGGTAAATAAGGATAAATAATGGATGGTAGGTTTGATTGTGGAATGGAAGGGTTGATGATAATGGAATGTATAATGAATGAGAAATAAATGAAGATTGAGACTTTTAGTCACACGTAATGTTTTTGATGCTAGATTTGACATAATTTTGGTTGTGATGGGGTTGAAGACCACTGAAGATAATCTTAATAGGACCATCAGATTATTTTGATGTTTGATCTTAAGAGTAGTTACCATCTAATTATGTTGTAGATTGGAAGCTATTTTGATTTAATCTTTGATATTATCTTCAGTAAATAATGAAAAAAAATTGTGCTCAGCTATTGGTGCCTCAAATAGGTTTTCACCAATTAATTTATTTTGATCATCCCATAGTGCCTCTGAGAAGGTTTCACAAAGAGATGTTAACATTTGACTTTAATTATTTTCTAGTGCCTTCAAAAAGGTGTCATTAAAAGATGTTGAGTTTGATCTTTGTTTATCCCCTAGCACCTCTGAAAAGGTTTCACTAGGAGATTATTCTTCTTCTTAATGAATGTGGTCTTAGTACCCATAACATTCTACAAATGATATGTCACCATGGATGTAGTTCAACAAAGTGTGATTCTGTTAGTCCCGATCAACACTTATGGGAGGTGGAATGTCAATATAATGGCTATGTTGGGTGGTAATAATGGGATGGTTAAAGGCAACACAATCCTTGTAGAAGATATTAGGATAAATTGTGTCGATGCTTAGGTAATCATCCTCAAAAACTGTAGAAGGATCACAAATATATTAAAATTGATCTGCAAGGCAATTGTAACCAATGTTGTAACAACCAATACTATAATCTATTTTTGACTTTGATTTTCAAGCAAGGGACTCTGAATCCAATGTCACAACTGATGTTGATTCTATTTTTGATGCTAAATCCAATGTTGGTTCAAAAATGGAACCTGAATCTAATATTTACTCTTCATCTAATATGGTTGTTTTGATAATGTTTTCTTGAATGCTGAATTTTTGACAAGTAATGGCCTATGATGCCATAATGGGCTCAATAAAAATGGATTCATCTTGGAAGCGTTTCAACACATACTGACTCATCTAAGTAAATACCTTCAAAAAGAGGGAATCTTCTCAAGGGACATCTTGACAAAATCATGTCAGTCAAAGTGAGACTCCTCAATGAGTGAGAAAAGATCAAGAGACAATTCTACCAAGACTGGCTTGTCAAGCAGATGAGGCTTTTTAAAAATAGGTAACTTATCATAGTTTATCTTGTCAAAAATGTGTGTTTCAATAATAACGTGTTGGTTTTGGTTCATAATTGGTTGCAAAAGATCAATTTTAAACACATTTTGATCCTCATAAGATGGCTTTTAAAGAGGTAATGGTTCTTGTTTAGGCTTGAATATCAGCATAGAATTTCTAAAGTGGAAAACATTTGGTTTAGTGGAAACAATGGTTTGTGGTTCAATAATGGACTCTCCAAAGAATAGAGTATTAAAAAATGGATTAAAAAAATTGGTTCATCAAATGGAGGTTCTTCAACAATAGGTTCATCAAAAACTAGTGATGGGCCAAGAAGGGTAACAACTAGACGCTTCTTAGTTTGGTTACTTGTGCAAACCAAAGGAGGAGATCCTAAAATGGTGATGATTGGCCACTTCTTAGTTTGGTTGATCAAGAAAACCAAAGTAGGAGGTCCTAAAATGGTGATATTGGTATGTTGTGGAATTGTATTACTTACACCAGCCAAAGCATCCAAGTCTTCCTAATAAACCCAATCATTCCAATCATGAGTTGGATCTTGATTGTGTTCCCATGACTAATTTTTGTGAGGTGGATAGAAATATATCTCACAAACCATATTGTCACCATAGGGGTCTTGACTAAAGTCATAAAAGTCATTTTGTGTGGCCATTCCGTCATAAGTTGGATTATCCATGACTGCACCATAAGTGTAGCTAGACATATCTGCATTTAATGAAGAAAGCTCTGAAAATAGAAAGACTTAAAGTTTTACAAACTCTAAAAAGTGATGTTTAAAAGACAAAATGTTTAACCTTGGTTGAAAAGGTGAAACTACATCTTAAAAGTAGTTTGTGTCAAGATTTGGTATAAACAACCTAACGTCAAATGTCTAACATCAAAGGTTTATGAAGAAAGTTTGTGTTTTCCAAAAAAAGTCACAAAAAATGATGAGGATAGGCACTCAAACAAATAAACAATCAATAGTGTTCAAAATTGGGTAATCATTTAACCGAAGCTATGAAACCTAAAAGAAAAAGATCTGTGTACCAACCCCATGAATTGAGGCCTAAATAGAAATCAATCAATTTTTGGATCCAAACTTGACAAGGTTAATTGAAAATGCAATGTTGAGGACTAGGATTGGACCAAACAATCTAGACAAGAGCGGACAACATAACGATGCATAAACAAGGTCCAAATGGTATACATGACATGGTTTGAAACAAATGGCTTTTGATACAATGTTAAACAAGTTCTTGAAAAAAATTGAGCATCCTAATGGCATAAGTATGCTCGAATGATGTGGCCAATTGTTATGTTTCAAAGACTCAAAGGCAAAAAAAAAATTGACATGATTTGGGTAGAATAATTCTACCCTTCTTAACTCAAATACATGATTTTGACATGGCTTATGAACAAACAAACAAGTTTTAGCCTCAAAGCATACCACTTAAATAATGACCAAAATACACTAAGTATAATCATCTAAATCCTAGCAAGGGTATGGAAAAATGGGGTTGACTAAAACTAATTAGTTTTTAATAATTCTAGGGGAATCAATTACACAATGAATTTCACATCAAATGATGTAAAAGACAAGCACACAAATTGGGTGACCATAGCATTGGCTAGTTGTAAAAAGGTCTAGTCCTTTTTACAACCACTACATCCTGTTGTTCGTTCAGTGTAGTACGATGTCCAAATGCAGATATATCTCATGTGCAACTCCAAAGGAGTTAAATGAAGTCAGTGTTGGGAGATGAAACCCTAGGTCAAAGCTTCCCTAAATAACTCACGAGAGGTAATGATGTCCCCCTCGCAAGCCAAGTTTGAATGAAAATAAAGAAAGCATAACATAGAAAGACTTTAAGGTCATTTTAAAGGTCACCCAAACTTTGATGAGTTTTTGGGGAGTGCTTTAGATGACATTATTTTTAAGCCTTGGACTAGGCTATTTGCAATAGGAATGGTGCTTTTGATTCCAAAGGTTCCCTAAAGGGGACAAATGGAAGAGCATACATGCAACATTCCTCTTTTTTCCAAACAAAATATAATTAAACAACTATTGCAACCAAGAATTGACAAGAGTGTTCAATTTTAAGCCTAATTGAAATATTTGGTGGTGTTCATTTGACCGCTTGGTCTTAAGATTGTGAACTTTGAAAACATTTATTTAAGCATCTAATTTTTCATTAAACACCAAAACAAATTTTCTAATTAATTTTTAAGCATGTAAAAGGTCATTTAAACATGTTTTTATCAAATCTCAAGCTTGGTCCTACAGCAAAAATGGTAGCATATCCTTTAGCTTTGAAGTTCTTTTTGGTTTGAAATAATGAACTTTGGAAAAATAGCTCTCGGGTCTATGTTTTAAGAAAAACACAGTGATCAACATTAGTTATTATGACTGATGATGGTTACTTTGGCTAACCGAGATCTAACCAATGTCAATTTTGCTAACCAACGTCTATTAAGCCAGGTAATCAATGTCGGTATTACCTACTGATGCCGATTACTGTGTAAAATTGTGCCAAACAAAAATGGCAAAATAAAGTTAGAAAATCAATTTGCACGAGTTTTAAGGGTCCAAATGGATATTTTAGAGTTACAAAATGATCTTCTTTAGGTGTGAGATGCATCTAGTCCCATCGAGCATGCCAAGATTTAGATAGGATTATAAAGTAAGTTAGTCAAGCATTAGTCCATAAATAATGAAACATGCATAAAGAACTAACAAACCAAGCCTATCTATTCCTTTGGGAATTACAAAGGATAGCAAGAAACAAATGAAAGAAAGTAACATCATATTACCTTTACAAATAGATTCATGATACTCATGTGGATCAAAATCATGTTCTCCCTTGATCAAACATCTTTGTCTTTGTCAACAATGGTGGCAAACTCCTCCAATGCTTCAAGAACACTCCATAAAACCTAGGCTCATGATTCCAAATCACTAAACTAGCCTATCAATGAAGCTTGAAAATAAAATATATGATCAAATGAAAATCCTTGTGGAAATAATTTAACATTATAACTTTGCAATATTCAAACTTTAAAATTCATGTCCATGGTCTCTCTATTTATAGATTTTTGAGATTGGTCAGGATCAACTATGACCGTCCATCTCAAGATTGAGATGTGTGGCCATGGATAATCCTAATAGTTGGAATTAAATACATAATTATCTTCATCATGACCTTGGAATAAGGGGCATTGAAGAGGCATGGGAGGAATTAACTAGTTATGGGTGACCTATAATCCTGATATTTGTGGCATTTATGGCCTAGGGATGTCTTCCCAAGAAATGATGTCACCTAATGATGCAGTTAATAGGAATCAATTTTCAAAAATAAATATTCAACAAATTTCATGTAAAATCCACTTAAGCTCTTGATTTGGTTTAATTAGCCTTAAACAAGGTTAATCAACATTTGTGTAATTTATTTGAAAATTGGCCCTCAATTAATCAAAATGGTCAAAATGTCATATTATAAAGTTGTAATTTGACTTGAGAAGAATTAGAAGGTGATGTTAGATGTGTTGGAATCGTATTTCCTTTTAGGATGTTCCTAACACAAACTAACAAATGTAAGTGGTGTGTACCAATGATTTTTAGGAGAAAAGAGTGATCCAAAACACAAAAGGCAAAATTGTCATTTTGACTCGAAATGAATTGATCAAAGTTAGTTGGCCCATAAATTGTATTGCCCCATTTAGGGATACTTTGACCTAAATTAGCACTTGTAAATGACAAGTTTGAACCATTTAGGGTGTTTTATGGATTTTGACCTAAAATATGCATTTGAGTGCAATTCAAGTAAGGTTGACAATTTCAACATAAATGGTGTTAGGAATTGGATGTCTACAAAGTTGACTAGGTTGACTTAGTCTTTTAGATAGAAGACAAGTTACAGAATTAAGTAAACTAGGTTGACTTAGTTTGTTATAGGAGTGTAGTTTTAAAAATTGTAGACTTACACAACACAGAACTATAATGAAGTATCGAATTGACAAAGAGATAAAGAAAGGAACCTTGATGGGTTGGAGAATGATGAGGATTGTAAAAAAAAATTTGAATTGCTTTGAATGCTATTTCAATATCTACAAACTAACTTGACTATTTTGACCTAGTTTTACAAAACCTTATGTGCTAAAGCAAAATAATATGCCTAAGTCAACTTGTTTGACTTAGTTTGTTAATTTGGATGCTGACTAAAAGACTAAGTCAAACTAATAGACATAGTTTATTGATATGAATGCTGATTGGAAGATTAAATTGACCTGATTAACTTAGTTTGTTGATCTAGATGTCGATTGAATGATTAAGCCAATCTATCAGACTTAGTTTGTTGATCTGGATGCTAGCTGGAAGACTAAGTTGACTTGCCTAACTTATTTTGTTGATCTGGATGCTGACTAAAAAAATAAGTCAGCCTATCCAAATTAATTTGTTGATATGGATGATAATTGAAAGACTAAGTCAACTTATCTAACTTAGTTTATTGATTTGGATGCTGACTGAAAGACTATGTCAACTTGTTTGACATAGTTTATTGATCTAGAGATGATTAAAAGACTAAGTTAACCTATCTAACTTAGTTTTTTAATTGAGGATTGAAGAAGAGTATTATGTCAACTTATATGATCCATTAACCTATATATTATGAAGACCTACACAAAAAAATAGAATCATTTTAATATGATTGTGTGTTAAACTTGTGCACAAAATTTAGAACTATACCGACTTGGTTGACATAATATCACAAATATAGAACAATAATAAATGATAAAAATGAAAGCATGAAAAAAAACATGTAAGATTTAGATTCACATTGGGTTCACAAAAATGTATGCAATGAGAAATGCAACAAATATACAAATCAATCTTAGTTTAGAGAAGAGGTCCTATATATTCACTAAACTAATAACAAGATCCTACTTACACTTCTGATTGGGGATACATTAGATAATCAAGGTCATGATCAATATGGATCCACTAGACCTAGCCAAGAAATCTCTTACCATAATAATATCACTAGGGAGGGTTTCAAGTAGAATGGTGGATAATTAGATGCATAATATATCTTACTTCTTCTCTTCTTGTAATATATGATGGAAATGACTGTGTTTATATAGGTGGATCTAACCCTAAATCTTTATGGAGATTTAGGATGACAAGTTTGACTAGGTCAACCTAGTATTTAAATTTGCAAAAACTAACTAGGTTATGAACTATGTCGATCATGGCCGACTGAGTTCTTAGTAAGCTTTATAAATACCAATACAAGGTCGATATGGCTAACATAGTTATGTAAACTCATAAAAATGGGTTTAAGTTAGAGAAGGTCTAATGAAGGTGGTAAATGACTAGAGGAGGGTGTAAAATAGGAGTTAAAGCTTAGGGGAATGGTTTTTAGGAGACAAGTGTGTAGATATCAAGTGGAAAAAAGGGAAAATAATCCTACGAAGCACCAATGGTCTACCCATCCCTTTTTTGATGCACCCTATAAGGCATGCACTCAAAGAGATTGAGACTCGATGAGTTTTTGCAAGACAAAAAGTGTTAGTAAGTGGTAAAGTTTGAAAATATTATGTGTATACAACTATCGTTAGACTTAAATCCCAAAATTGAGAATACTAATAGTATATAGGGATATTCCATCCACGTATAAGGATTTATCACCAAGAAAGTGTTTTAAATAGATCAAATCTTTTTTAAATACTACCTAGGTACCATGTGCCATTATGCTCTCATGTGTTTTAACATCTCTTTTATGTATTACTAGGTATATAGAGAGAGGATGATATTATTTCACATACTTCTAGGAACATAGAAAGGGAGAGCATACATAGAGGTTTGGTACATTATTCAGGTGGTATACAGAAAAGGTAATATTTTTGTCTAATAAGGAACCATTCTATCTTCTTATACTAAAAAATTCATTCAATAAAAACTATTATTGGCATAACACTAAATAGGAATGATGCTTAGTTAGAATGGTCAAGATAAATGGAGAACACTCTCATCTTCAATGACTTGTGGTTCAGCATTTGTGATGAGGATGCAAAACTTACTGAACCAAAGGAAGCAAAGGATATATAAATATGGAAGCATAAGAATTCAAAAGCATCGGCCTTAATGCAAGCATCAGTTCATGGTGAGGTTTTTCATCACATACATGGGTGTAACACTCCTCAGGAAGCACTACATAAATTAAAGGACTTATATGATTCTTACTCATAATTGAATTTAATACAATTGGAGTAGAGATTGTTCAACCATGAGTTGAATAACAATGATGCCATGAGTTTGGATTCAAAATTATAGGATATCAAATATGATATTGATGTTGCTAGTGTAAAAATTGATGTATACATCACCGCTTTCATAAAATATCTTCTCCCTATATAATCAACCTACTTGGAGTCTTTGAAAACAATAAATCTATTAAAGATTCTCACTTTTGATCAACTACTAAGGAAGATGGCTAAGAGATTAAAAAAAAATTTGAATAAAGACCGAGTCCACATGAGAAAGCATTTGTTATTATAATCAAAACTAAAATTCTTACGTAGTGTTGGAAATGATAAAGGAAAATGGAAAAATAAATGGAAAGGGGACAAAGATGGAAACAATAGTGGTCAACATTAGGTGATTAAAAATGACAAAAAACACTTTTTTTAAAACATTGTGAAATAAAATGGAGTCATGAGACCCGTGAATACAAAAAATCATGGCACAAGATTGAATCTTACATGTGTGTGTGTGTGTGTGTGTGTGTGTGTGTGTGTGTGTGTGTGTGTGTGTGTGTGTGTGTGTGTGTGTGTGTGTGTGTGTGTGTGTGTGTGTGTGTGTGTGTGTGTGTGTGTGTGTGTGTGTGTGTGTGTGTGTGTGTGTGTGTGTGTGTGTGTGTGTGTAATTAGAAAAGGAAAATAATAAAAGATCATAACCAGATTCACCTCAATTTTAAAGTGAATGTTTGTTTTCCATCTCAAAGGAAGCAAATAATACCTTAGTGAGTCCACCTAGGATAATTCTTGGCTTCTAGACATTGGTGCCATTCAACATATGACTTTCCAAAGAGACTTATTTAGATATTTTCATGAATAAATTTGTGGTATATTATATTTGGTAGAAAAAAAAAGTCTATAACCTCAATGCAAAGGTTCAATTCATCTCAAGTCACCAGGGTTTCTAGAATTCATTCTCTGTAATGTTTTATACCTTATTCAATTTAAAATAAACTTTTTTCCTCTAATGCTCATTCGAAAACAAGTCCAATCCATTGTGTTGGATGATGAACAATTGAAGGTCACAATAAAATGTGATAATTTATTTATTCTAACTATTTATGAGGAAGAAAACTTGCAAAGATTTAGGGGTGAGCACTCAATTCCAAAAATATTTGCTTATCTTGTTGAAGAGGGAATGCCATCAAGTCTTTTATGGCATGTAAGATTTTGGAATAATCAATATGAAAAAATTCACAAAATGAAAAATAATGGTGTTTTAGGATTCATAACACTACCCAAAATATTGAAAAATATAAATCTTGTATATTGGCTAAACACAAAAGAGAACCATTTCAAAGGTCAAATTGAAGAGCTAACAAAAAATTATAGTAATTCATTTTGATTTGTGTTCTCTACCAATTATTTTTGTGTATGTTCATAAATACCTCATGTTTTTTATTTAATACTATAGTATAATGATTTAAATATGCTTTTTGAATAAAATTTTATAAGCATTCAAAATTTTCAAACAATGGTTGAAAATGAAGCTCAATCCCACATTAAGACACTCGAAACTAACAAAGGCGGTGAATTCATGTAAAATGTGTTTGAATCCTATCTCAATAAAAATGGGATCAAACATCATCTTATAGTCCCTTAAACCCCTTGACAAAATGGATTGGTTGAGCAGATGAATAAAACTATGATGAACATGGTTCGAGTAATGTTATATTTCAAAGGGGTAAATCTACATTTCTAGGTAGAAGTAACTCAAAAAACAACGTATCACCACAAAATGTCACTATCAACATCCCTTCAAATGAAGACTCCATATGTTCAGTCTGGTGTGGTCATCTCCATTCAATGAGATATCTTCAAATTTTTGGATCCACTAGCTACACATTGATTCCCAAGGAGAAAAGGAATAAACTGGATCAAGAGAGTCATAAAATCATCCTTTTTGGATACTTAGAATCCTCAAAGGTGTATAAATTATTTTATGAGAACATTAATAAATTTATCATCATAGTGGATGTTGTCTTTTGTGAAACTATAAAGGACACATAAAGCATATGTCAATAATTGAATCGACTTGAGAGATATGCTAAATTTGATGTTTTCAAGGATATTGATATGGAGGATTCAAATAGTGAAGGGGGAATGTATAATTAGGAAACAAATGAATCTCTATTAAATCTTGTAGTTGAACAAGACACTCCCTCTATGGAAGAAAGTGAAACTTCATCAAAAGGTGGTTTGATGTCAAAAAATAAGGATCTTCAACTCAAGAAAATAAGGTACTGATGATTCCACAAGCTACTCAAAAAAATATACCAAAATGGGTTGAATAGAAATCGAAAGATGTCAACCTTGATGAGATTGTAAAAATAGACACTCAAAGTACACATATATATGCACAACACTTAAACAAGTTTCTAGATGAAATTCAAGATAAGATATAAAATATTATCATGGAATATCCTCCATAAGAATTCAACATTTCTTTTGAATTTGAACCTACTTCCTTTAAACAAGATGAAAATTTTGATGCATGGAGAAAATCAATGAAGAGTGAGTATGATGCATTGGTAAAAAATGCAACTTTAGAATTGATTGATCTTCCAATCTACTGTAAACCCATTGGATGCAAATGGGCCTTTCAAAAAAAAAAAAAAAACATATGACTCACTTGACAAACACAAAGCAAGGCTTGTCATGAATGGATTTGCTCAAAAATAGGGAATAGACTACAATGAAACCTTTGGACCAACATCAAAATATACTACCATTCAAACTTTTTTGGCTTGGGAAACTCAAAACAAATGGAAAGTTAATCAAATGGATGTAAAAATTATATTTCCTAATGGTGAATAAATTGTGTGCATGACTCAACCATAAAATTTTATAGTGAAAGGCTAAAAGCACAAAATGTGCAAGGTGGAAAAACATTTTATAGTTTGAAATTAACTTCAAGAGTATGGTTCAAAAAACACACTGAGCACCACTTGAACATGAATTTCCAACATTTTCATTTTGAAGATGCAACTCTTTTTATCAAAATAGTTGACAAAACAATTATAACTCTAGTGGTGTATGTGGATGATGTAGTCCTCACAGGGGGTAATGAGAGAGACACTACAAAAATCAAAACATAGTTGATGAAAGGATTTGAAATAATAGATATGGGTTATCTTCATTACTATTTGGGTATTGAAGTGATTTAAAAATCAAATTCTATCTTCACCACTTAACAAAAATATATTAGTGAAATTTTGAACAAATTCACAATGACAAATTGTAAGCCTTAACACATCCATAGAACATAATATGAAATTAATATCAGAATATACCACACTTTATAGATGCTACTAAATATAGATAACTAATTAGAAGTCTAATTTATGTGAGCACAACTAGACGAGATATTTCTTTTGTTGTTGGTGTTCTTTCTAAATATATGCAACAACCCAAACAAAGTCACTGGGTAATAGCAAAAAGAGTCCTTTGATATCTAAAAGGAACACATAACTTTAGGTTCAAATATTTCAAGATAGGAGACATCAAACTGATTGGATATTTAGATACTATTTTAGTGATTTTGAAGATGGGAAATCTACTTTTGATTTTTTGACAAATTTTAGAATTACGGTCATCAATAAAAAATCAAATAAGTAATTAGTGCCATCAGTTTATTTAGTGGAATTAGAATACAAGGCTGCTTCAGAGGCAATAGAGATTGTTTTTGGGATTATAAGGGTTATTTCATATTTTTAAGAGCAACAAGTTTCATCAACACCACTCATGGTTGACAAAACATCTACAATTCAAATGGCAAGGAATCTAATATTTCACAACCAAATCAAGCACATCAACACCAAATTTCATTTGATTCGACATTATGTGAATAATGGAAGTATAAAATTGCTACATTGTCCTACAGCGAAGTAACCAACAAACATCTTGAAAAATCATTTGAAAGAAGAAAAAATGAAACTTTCATAGGCATGGTTGGTCTCACAATAAACCCCATATATTAAGGGGGGACATAATATTATTGTACATAATATTGTATAATTTTAGGTGTAACATGTAGAGATCTTTTGTCTTGTAGTGGTAGATGAATAGTCTACATAAAGAAGTTGAATTTTCTCATTAGAGATGAAGTGATAGCACACTTGTGACTATAAATTTTTTAATATTATTCATTTATTTTACATTAATATAATTTTGGTTTGTACCAAATTATTTTTTTTATCATTCTATTATTCTATTCTAATAAATAACACATAAAAAAGTTAGAGAAATGTATAATGTCAAGATAATGCAATGTAACCAGCTCAATAAAAATCATAATTACCCTAAAAATTCAATCCATGTAAATGACACAAGATATAACCTTATAAGTATATAAATCATGAAAGACAAAGCAATTTCATTAAAAAAATATCAATAAAATGAATTTCATATGAAAATGCAATACATCTATCCATACACATTTATTAAACCTAATCATATGTAAAGAAACAAATAAAACCTAATTAATTAATCCAAATCTAGAGAAATAAATGACTAGGAGAAAGTTTATAAGAGTTTTTTTAATTGTGGATAATCTAAAAATAGTCATAAAGATCTCAGATTAAAAAATTAGGGTTTTATGGCAACACAATGAAAACCCTAAAAAATCGTCAAGATCGTAGCACCCCAACAACCCTACAATCCACTTATCAAGCCCCTCAATGGTATAAAATAGAAAATACCTCACACCCAAAAAATGTAACGATTATGCAACCAAGCAATGTGGTATGATGTAATGTGTCACTACCTTGAATTTTAATTATACAAGGAAATCTTTATAAATGCTTGATTCCTTAAGAATTATTGTAAATGCTCAATGGAACATTGTGACAATAAATTATATATGGTCTTTTAGACTTTCTTTATATTTGTATATTATTTTTAGATATGATCTTAAACACGCTAATGTATTTGTCTACTTATAGACTTATTGAATTCAAATTGGGACCCTATTAACATTTAAAACAACATTAAATAGAGTAAAAACTAGACTGCAAGACTTTAGTGCACCCAAATAGACCCAAATGATACACTCCCTTATCTTTTTCCTATGTAAGTTTCTGATAAGGCCACTAAAAGTAAGAGGAAGAGAGGGAATGGAGATAAAAAAAGATGAGAGAGAAGAAAGAGGGTGTGTAGACACTTAAAATTGGACACTTCATGTCAATTTTAACCATCAATATTCTATCTGCATTAACATCTCTATCCTTCATTGTTCATCATCCCTATCCAATTAATATTTTCTCCCACAACCATATCCAATTCCACATAATTCACATATTATTCCATTAGTTAATAAATTCAAATTAATTAACAAATCCTTCTCTAATTCCATAAATAAATAAATCACAATATAATCTCTCAATAGAAAATCAAATATCTTATCACTTATTCTTCTAGACGATTACACAATTGAGTCTCTTTCATACAATTTAATAAAATATTCTGTCTTAAAACCCTGAAATCAAATAATGAATCCTCGACATCATCAGATACTATCATCATCGGTTGGGGTCATTAACCTGCTGACATCGGTGATATGTCCTCTTTCCCTGCCTGCCGAAATCTCGGATCTATACGGACTTCGTATGCACACAACCCGTGATCTAAAGATATATGGCTCTATCCCCTATATAATTTATTAAATCATAAGGAAATAAATACCTATCTGAATTTTATAATCCAAATCTGTAAACCTCTGTGATAACTTCTATATGAAGCTATCTCTCAAATTGGCAATAGATCAGCTGATATTTCATAGCCTCTAAATCATACACACTGAAGAGTGGACGTTCTCAATGTAGATGGAATCCTGGAACCTAATCTTCACATTCTTCAAAATCAACAGTCAATAATCAATTAATAATAAGGGCCTCCATGAGAAACCCTTATATCAAAAAGATATGCTTGCCACTATTAGAATCTTTCTAAATTAAAATTAGACCAAATAATTGAATATTTGATTAAATCAATCAAATTTAATATCTCCCTCAATACATTCCGATCGAGCAAACGAAAGCCAACTAAATTTTGCTAAACAAAGCCAAGCCAATCTCCATCATGACCCTCTAACATCCTATCAACCTACGAGGGTCGCATAATAGGCTAACCATGAACTCAGAACATTCCACTAAAAAGGGGACATGACAATCCGCCCCTCCTGAAATTGCTTGCCCTCAAGCAATCGCTGAATGACAAATCCTCCACCTAGATCCCAAATGTATCATCAACTGTCAATCAACAAACTCCATGCCATGTCATCACAATTCACAATGGCGTCACATCATCTCTAGTACTAAGATTAGTCCATCCATAAATGAAAATCAGCAGGCAACTCAAGTAAACTCCTTACCTAAATAATATCTAAATTTGGATTGTGAAGGCTATAGTCATTTCATCAACCTTTGACCCAATATAACAGATTTACCACATATAACTCCTAAACTGAACTCACCTCAAGACCAAGCTCGTCCACAACATCCTGAATGAAGATAATGTAGATAAATCATTACCTTGTGTTAATGTCTCCCTGTACTGGATCAGCATTCTGTCAAACTCATCATTCAAGTTTTTGCATGTCATAGGGAAAGTAATACGATCCTTAGGCCTATCAATTAAACTCTTTAACCACATACCAGAGGTGACATTTTCCTCTTTTGTCCAGACATACCATAAATCTTCTGCCAAAATTTAGTTTCATCTTCCTCAAACAAGATTGTGAACATGATAGAGTGCATTGATTTCATCGTTGGAATGAACAAAAATATTCCAAAATATGTTAAACATCCTGCGAATGTCACCAATACAACCTTCTAACATCATAATGTTTTCAAATCCATACCTTGCAAATATTTCAAGTAATCTTGCCCTCTTTGAGAAATGAGGGTCTCTAATGTCATCCAACTTTTCAAAGCTTTTTACCATGGCATGAAGTACCTCTCTCATAATCTGATCATCATAAAAATTAAAGCCAGCTATTATCCTCATGATTTCACTAATGCAATAGAGAGCTACAAGTCTTACCACCTCATCATGATGTCTCAATAATCGGGGCTTCACCAACGAACCAAACGCTGGAGATAACTTGTTTGCATATCATAAGAATTTGACTAATCAACCTTGCCTAAATAAGTTTCTAACTCCTTCAAAGTTTTTAGAATGTCCTCTGCTCGCTGAAATGTATTATCTAATTTCTTCTTTGCATTGTGCATTCTTTCTTCCAAATCTTTGTCACCTGTTAAAGCCATACTGATAATCGAATTCAATCTAAAATAACCCAATCAGGCTGGAGGAACTTGGCTCTGATCTACCCAATAGGATGGCGAGAATTTGGCTCTGATACCACTGTGGGAATATAGCAATACAAAAGCTAAAAAGATACGATTTGCAAGATTTTCAAATAAATAAATAAATCATAGTAAATCTCAACTGGCAAATCACTAATCTTATTATTGTCCAGATGGTTACAAGAAGTATGCATAAAAAGGAATATTTAGATACGGTCTAAAAACCTAATATCTTCCAATTAAAAAATTGAATCTGGAATGGCTCTGCTTTTTGTGTCAATCACCGAATCGGTTATATAGTCATCGGTCGATTGGGGTTTAACCTGCATGTCGATGACATGTCGGTCATTGTGGATCCCTCCCTGCCGAAATCACTTCGTACGGCCGCCAAATAAGCACACCTTCAAACTAAAGATATATGGCTCTAATACAATGTATAATTTATTAAATCAAAACATAAGGAAATAAATACCTGAGTGATAACTTCTGTGTGAAGTTATCTCCCAAATCTGTAAACCTCTGTGAAACTTCTGTATGAAGCTATCTCTCAAATTGTAGATCAGCTGATAAAAATCGCAAACTGAAGAGTGGACGTTATCCAATGTAGATGGAATCCTGGAACCCTTGGCTCAGTCTTCACAGAAGAATTTTCAAAATCAATAGTCAATAATCAATGCAATTCAATAATGGCATGAAAACCCTTATACCCTCAAAAAGATATGCTTGCCCTAATTAGGGTTTTCTTAAATAGAATTAGGGTTTCTAATTAAAATTAGACCAAATAATTAATATTTGATTAAATCAATCAAATATTAATTCTCCCTCAATACATGTAACGAAAACGAAAGCCAACTGGAAAAATAAACAAAGCCAAGCCAATCTCCATCAAGACCCTCTAACCATCCTATCAGCCTACGAGGGTCGCATAATTAACCATGAACTCAGAACATGTCAACTAAAAAGGGGACATGACAATTTTTTTCCATGGATTTTGAATATTCAAAATTTATAAAATATAGAAATCAAATAATATCATGACATCATCCTTCATTCTTCCTTTTTCCAAATCTCGACATGATGCAACGTGCTATGTTTATCCCCTATCATCTTTTTATAATCCAAAGATCCTCTTTCCAAATAATAATGCCATATCCACCTATTCCCTATTGTCTAATTTTATAATCCAACTATTTCACTAAATTTTATATTCATAATCCTAAATACTCATGATTGCATCCTTAACATTCCACCTCCTAGAATTATGAAGAAGACCAATGATCTCAAACCAAGATCAAATCCACATTAACAAAAAAGTATAAATGGAGTCATCTACCTCCATTTTTATTAAATTAGATTTATACAATAAAGTGTCATTGAAAAAAATCCTTCGAGGCTTCAAATCATCAATAAAATCAAATATTACAACCCAAAACACTATCGATTTAGCTTCATGCTTCATAAAGGTTAGCAACCACATCACTTTCAAGCACAATCAATTTTTAAAAAGGGTAAGTGAATGTAAGTTTGTATGTTTTATTTTCATTCCCATATTGCTCAAGGCGAGGTACATTTGAATAAGTTTAGTTACTTTCAATTGTTGTTTGATTTCTAATGAACAAATAATTTGTTTTTGTGTTATATCGTGATGTGACGAAAATGATCGAGGATGTGCTAATAAAGCTTAATTTGAACCACTAATCAAAAAGGACAAAAGTACACTGAAATAATACAATTTTACGATTAATAAATGTTTATAGATTATTTTTAGGCATTTACATGTATATGAATGACTCCATATTCAAACAAGTGCCACAATGTGGTATTAGTACCCATCGTTTAAATACATTCATGCTATAAAAGAAATAAATTATGCATTTTTTCTACAACAAAATTTATAATTTTGTGTCTTGTTTAAAGCGTAATATGCATGTAATTATTCCAATTTTTTATTTTGGAAGAGAATTTATCACAATCCATGATGATAGGCATAATTCCAACTTTATCTCCTCATACATATTTGTTTTAAAACTACTACAAAAACTCTACATTCAAACTTAGAATATGAAAACTCTATAAATAAATAAACGAAATAAATTAAAAAAAAGGGAAAAAAAAACGAATAGATATGAAAACCTTGAACAATTTTAAGATAACTAAAAATTAAAAAATATGAAACATAAAATAATAAAATAATTAATATTACCCCTCTTTTCATAATCGATTCGATACAAAAAGAAAACTATAAAACTCAACTCTAAACGTCTTGATTTTCAAAACTAAACACAATTTTTTCCAAATATATATATATATAAACTTTGGTAACATAAAATCTTTTATAAAAGTCAAGCTAAATATCTAGTAAACTCATAATATTAAACTCATGATATTAATGAATGACTTGAATGTATATATATGTCACAAACAAACAAAATCTCCACGTAAATTTATTTCTCGCTTACCTGTGCAGTGGCCTGCTTTCTTTTATATAGATATATATAATTCTGTCACTTACTGCATGAGGAATATTTCGTTTCTGCAGGCTCTAGGGCTTTCAAGTCTCTAAAACATAAAAGTTTTGCTAAAGTCCAGGTTTGGGATCCGGAAGAATTGCCATTATCAAGAAGTAAGACCTCAATCTGAGTATGCTCTGAGTTTGCACTTATTCAACAGAAAAAGTTGTCCAGTTGAGAAGGAATTGCGGTAGCAGAATAACCGGAAGCTCTGTCCAGACTTCCATTTTACATGTAAGTAGTGTATTCCATTCTGTGAAATTATGAATGCAAAAAATCCGGTTTGGCGAAATTTATAATTCATCAAACTCTGATTGGAAATGTATGGGAGTTGATTTTTTATTTAGATCAGTAATCTTAAGTGGATGACCAAAAGTCATTTGAAGCCGTGTGGTAGCCGCCATTAGTTCTGAGATTAAACCATAGCAAATAGCTATCCCTGTCACTGTTTAACATTGACAGCGGTTTAAATTTATTTCAACAATTTCTGGTGATCATTATTATTTTTTTTTACCGATAAATCCTAAATGTCAAGTTAAATTATTATATATATATATATATATAATATGTTTCCACAGTTTATATATTTAAATAATTTTTTTTAAAAATTGTATCAGGTCGTTTCGGATTCACTTCTGTGACCCTTCATGAAATAAGAAACATATATTTCTTCCTTAATAAAAGATTACAAAAATGAATCCTAAACACGAGTAATTGTCAAAATTTGATACAATTTCTTTCAAAAAAATATTTAATATTATATTCATTTTTTTTAAAAAATTATTAATTAAATTTTTAACTTAATGTTAAGAAGAATTGAGGGTTCTATTCTCTTAATTTGAACTTGGCATCATCTTAGAGAGATCTTTCCATTCAATTCAAACATTATATGTTTTTGTATATTTTATTTAAATATAGTAAATTGATATTCTTTTTCCAAAAAAATTATAGCTTTTATTTTAATTTTTTTTTTTTTTATAAAATTATAATTTTCATTATTAAATATTAAAAAACTTATTTATCTTTCATATTATTGATTCATATAGTTTTATTTTCACTTTTTTTTACAATTAATAATGTAAAAATAATTGTTTCTCTTATCACTCGTCTTATAATTTTATTTGTGCTCTCTATATTTTAAAATTAATGATGTAAGTTTAATTGTTTCTCTTATTACTTTTTGCTAAGATAGATTAATTTTTAATTACTTTTTCTATGTAATTATTTAGTTTTTCATAGTCAATCAAAAAGTTTAAAATATATATTATGTTAGTAATTGAAAGTTTTGTGAAAAAAATTAATATACAGATAATTAAATCTTTCTCGTATATTATTTAATTATATTTTTATGTATTTAATGCATTTAATGAAATTATTGTATTCTCAAATTTTTAACATGAATTTTAAAAAATAAAATAAAAATAAAAAATAAACCTATTCAAAAGTTAAATTGAATCGTGTTTTGTCCTCCAACAAGGAGTGTGAACTTGTATATCAACCAACTACTTTGCTATGTAACCTTCTATATTTTATTAGTTTATATCATAAAACATTCTAATAATAAATCTATCATGAAAAGAATAAAAATATTATCATCTTAAATGAATGCAACACTAATGGAGTGAAGACTTCAATATATTAATAAAAACATCATACCAAATAAAATTCATGAAATATGACAGTAAGTGTTCAATGCCAAAAGTTGTATCTATGATAGACATAATTTGATATAGGCTACTAAATAATGAGGAAGTGTAATGATAATTTGCGTTTGATTTGCTATCCACTGGCAACAAACTAAAATTTTATTAAAACTCCTAGTTTTACCTATCCAACACAATGTATTAAAATAATAATTTATTATTAAAAAAACTATTTGTGAGCTTCACTTATATCACATGGGTTTATTTATATATATGATTGATGGCTTTAAATTCGACATAAATGATCATAACTTAATCTTAGTGGGATTGGGCTTAAGTACTCCACTTAACCAACCCATTAAATGACATGCATAAAAAAATTATTAGAAATTGAAAATTCAATAAAAAATTAAGTGTGTGTTTGTGTGTGTGTGTGAAATATTTCAAAAAATATGATTTCAATAGTTTTAATTTTGACTTTTCACATATTATATTGATTATTTTCTTCTTCAATTTTACAACAAATGGTATCTATCTAGTTACATTAATGTGTTGGACATGAAATAATTGGTCACTAGTTGATCACTGGTAAGATGAACACACAAGAAGAATTCTATTTGCAATGAATGACCTTATATTCAGCGTTGACCAAGAATGCTTGCATTAGTTGATAAAAAACTATTGTCAATCAGACTCACACCTTTGTGAAGGTAGTTTTAGGCCTTCACAGTTTGCTAAAACATGAAAACAATCATACGTTGTGGATAACCTAATCAATGGATTGAATCTCTAGATTGTAAAGGATAGCTCCCTTTGGTGTATCAATTATGATCTCTATTCTATGCTACAAACTGCCAGAGAAAAGGGAAAAAAGAAACTTGAAGGGAAATCCTACCTAATGATGGTGATACACCTAAATTTTTATTGATCCACTCAATTTGAGCTTCTAAACACAGTGATCAGACAATAAACAAACTAAATTTTTAACCCTAATTGACCCCTACGCATCAGTATTTCATGAAAAAATTATCTTGTGATCAAAGCTTGAGAGAAATGATGGAATGACCCTCATTCAAGGCACTAACTAACCACTTATATCCACTATGACTTTAGCTAAAAGATATTAAACACAAAACATAACTTGCATAATCTGGTCAACTAGTAACTAGGTAAGAATCAGGACTTGACAAGGAATAAAATTTGATCACATATGCAAATCACTGACATAAATACACTATACCATCACCTTAGAGTCTGAAAACTATCCTTCTAGTAATCTAAAAAGGTTACATAGCGTAAATTTTTGGCAGAGTATGGTCTTGCCAAACAGAGGATACAAATCAAGGTTGAAAATCCAACTTATATATATAATGATACAACATCCAAGAGATTGGTACTGAAAATAGAAGAGGAGGTCAACTCTTACATTAACCAAGTCTAACTTGTGCTATCACAACCTTCAAATAATATTATTTTTGTCTTCTATCTTGCATGAAAAGTTTTTTGGCATTGACAATGATGGAGATCTCAAGTTTGAGTCAAAAATTTCATCATACATAATGCTACGCCAATCCTCAAATATAGAACTTCTCTTGAACTACCTGAAACAAGAGAACAATCTCCTTTACATGAAATCAATGCTAAAAATTAATTTAGAACTCGACTTGAACTACTAAAAATGTTGAAATCCTTCAACAAGATAAACAAGAGCACATGCATGAAATTCCATGTTGGCATAGAAGGGATGAGGTGGACCCAAGTTTGACAAGTCAAACTCTTGCATGGAAATCCATGCCACAGCTTCAATGGAATATGCCTCTTGATTGATCTTGAATCTGAGTTGGATCATTGAATGCAACGATGACTAGGAGATAAGCATGACTTCAATAAATAGTCAATTGAAGCTTGGACCAATCAACTATAGATAGCCTTTGCCTGCATGGAAGAGGAACTTGATGAGTGAGAGGCGCATTCAGATTGAACTCCTTGTCTTCGTTATTGTAATTTATCAATCTAATGCTTTCGAGCTCTTTGCTTTTGTGCAAGTATTTCTCTGACATTTATTTATTTATGACTATTTATTTTGTCTACTTCTTTTAGCCTTCATTTTCGTCTCGAGATTTTAATTTCTGTCTATTTCCTTTCGTTTATTTTTTCAATGTTTTTCTTTCATTTATTTTGGAGATGTTTTTGTTCATTTCTTTAGAAAAAAATTCCAAAGGAATTCTATGCTGGGCTTTTCCTTGAATCATTCCTTCGAACAAAATTTTTGAAGGAATTCATTCTATTTCTTTCTATTGGAGCCTTTTTTTATGAACCTTTCCTTCAAATGTTTTCTAGGGAATGTGAAATGGACCCTTGGCTGAAAGAAAATGACCTTCAAGATTTTAAAATGATACAAATTCAAAATGAATACCATTACATGCTAACCTTGTGGTAACCTTTGGCATGAAATAATTGCTCGAAATGATGCTATGAGCTCTGCAACTTGAAGAATATTTAGCTTGTGATGAAGATAGATATTATCTTCTACTGCAAACATGTCTCCTCAGCTCTAAACTTTTTTTAGATATGCAAAAGATTTCTTTGATGTCCCACTGAGCGTACCAAACTTTATTGTCAATTAGACTTGCACCCTAGTGAAGGTAGTTTTAGGCCTTCACAATTTGATGAAACATGAAAACAATCTTAGGTTGTGGATAACCTAATCAATGGATTGAATCTCTAGATTGTAAGTGCTAGCTCCCTTTGGTGTATCAATTAAGATCTCTATTTTATGCTAGAAACTGCCAAATAAAAGGGAAGAAGGAAACTTGAAGGAAAATCCTACCTAATGATGGTGATACACCTAAATTTTGATTGATCCATTCAATTTGAGCTTCTATAAACACTGATCAAACAATAAACAAACTAAATTTTTAACCCCAATTGACCCCTAAGCATCATTATTTCATGAAAAAGTTCTATCTTATGATCAAAGCTTGAGGGAAATGATGGAATAGGCCTGATTCAAGGCACTAACCAACCACTTATATCCATTTTAACTTTAGCCAAAAGATATTAAATATAGAACATAACCTACATAATCTGATCAGCTAGTAACTAGTTAAGAATCAGGACTTGACAAGGAATTTTTTTTATCACATATGTAAATCACTGATATAAATACACTATACCAGCACCTTGAAGTTTGAAAACTATCTTTCTATTAATATGAAAAGGTTATATAACACAAATTTTTAGCAGAGTATGGTCTTGCCAAAAAGAGGATACAAATCAAGGGTAAAAAGATAACTTATATAGAAAAAGATAAAACAGCCAAGAGATTGGCACTGAAAATAGAAGAAGAGATCAACTCTTACTTTAACCAAGTCCAACTTATGCCATCATAGCCTTCAAATAATATTTTTTTTACCTTTTATCTTACATGAAAAGCTCTTTGGCATTGAAAATGATGGAGATCCCAAGTTTGAGTCAAAACTTTCATCATGCATAATGATACACCTATCTCCAAATATAGAACTTCTCTTGAACTACCTAAAACAAGATAACAATCTCCTTTACATGAAATCAATGCTAAAAATGAATTTAGAACTCGACTTGAACTACTAAAAATGTTGAAAGCCTTCAACAAGATAAACAAGAGCACATGCATGAAACTCCATGTTGGCATAGAAGGGATGAGGTGGACCCAAGTTTGACAAGTCAAACTCTTGCAAGAAAAGCCATGCCACAACTTCAAAGGAATATGCCTCTTGATTGATCTTGAAGCTAAGTTGGATCATTGAATGCAATGATGACTAGGAGATAAGCATGACTTCAACAAACAGTCAATTGAAGCTTGAACTAATCAACTATAGATAGCCTTTGCCTGCATGGAAGAGGACCTTGATGAGTGAGAGGTGCATTCAAATTGAATGTCTTCATTATGATAATTTCTCAGTCTAACGCTTTTAGGATCTTTTCTTTTGTGCATGTTTTTTTCCAGCATTTATTTATCTATGATTATTTGTTTTGTCTACTTCTTTCGGCCTTCATTTTTGTCCTGGGCTTTTAATTTTTGTCCATATACTTTTGTTCATTTATTCAATGTTCTTCTTCTTTCATTTCCTTTAGAGTTGTTTATGTCCATTTCCTTCGAACAAAAAGTCCAAAGGAATTCTATGTTGAGCTTTTCCTTGAACCATTCCTTTAGACAAAAAGTCTAAAGGAATTTGTTCTATTTCTTTTTATTGGAGCCTTTTTTATGAACCTTTCCTTCAATGTTTTCTTGAGAAAGTGCAATGGACCCTCGGCTGAAAGAAAATGACCTTTGGGCTTTTGAAATGTGCCCTTCAAACTTTTATTCAATGTTCTACTTGGCCTTTTATTTCCTTCAGAACTTTTCAAATCATTCCTTTCCTTCGAACAAAAAGTTTGAAGGAATTATTTCCTTGGAACTATTGACGCAGTGGATTGCACCCTTGACAGGAGGCTGAGCTCCTACCTTCCACATGCAACAATGGAAACTCCCCTCTTGCCTGTGGGCCTGGAAAAACTGGGGGAAGAGTCTCTAGATAAGGGCTAGCTCCCTTTGATGTATCTTTTAGGTCCTGGATTTCTTACTGCTAACAATGGGGGGGTTGAAAAGGGAGAAGGATGCTAAAAATAGAACCTAAACCTAAACTAAAAGGTGATACACCAAAACAATTGATCTACTTAGCTCAAACATACGCTTTTCACCAAGAAGTAGCTAGCATACACTTCATCTGATATGGGAAACTCTTATGCATTAGTGAGCTAGGGGTCCTCTAGAGATATAGGGAGGAAGAAATATCAAAGGTGTTCTGAGACACACTATGGTAGCCTATTCACATGCACCTATATTCCTACTGTAGACAACTTCTGGTAGACCTACAAAAGAAGAAACTTAACAATGCACTAGACATGTTGGAATCATTCTGTGAAAGCATAAAATAAAATGACTTAACAAAAAAAGAAAACATAGACATATGTGTGAGTGCAAGTTCAAATGGAGGTAAAAATTGCTAAGTCTTGATTCAAGGTAAAATCTAACAGAGTTCTACCTTACAAACCCAGAGATTTTTGGGCACAACTTTGCCTTATGAGCTAAGAGATCCCTTCTCAAATGAGAAGTTTACAATATATAGAGAGAGAAGAAGTAAAGGTGCCCCTTTGGAAAAGACTTTGGCACCTTTTCACAAGTTGGCCCATGTACGTTAAGAGCATCGGGAAGAGGAAGTCACTGTTGCTGATATCATCCTTCTGAAAAAGGAGTGCTACGACCATGTTGTGTAATCACTGGTCTTGACTTTGGTGTTTAAACATTAATGTGGAATCATGGGTTGTGCCTCTTTTTCTGCAACAAGACTGCTCCCTTCAGATATTCACGTGGTTTATCTAATTATAAATGTAAAGTGGAGAAAATAGGGCATGTCGTTCACTGTTCATGCCTCTCGATGACCACTTGGCCGGCACTGTTCCAATTGCAAGATTAAATCCTTGATTCGACACCTCCTTTTGCCACCTGGACTATTTTGTCTATTTTTACACTTTGTCTCTTCCTGGTTTTGTCTTCTCTGTCTCCTTTGGCCCTCGAGGGACTATCTTCTTGGCAGGTCGCTGAGTTCACTCGCGGCCTGTCCTTAAGCTTTTTTCAAAATCAATGGCTATTTCACCACCTTAAATTTGACTTTTGTGCATCCGTCACTGGGCGTTTGAACTTCCAACGGCTAGTTCATTGTGCTCAATTTTGACGTCTTTGAGCCCATCACCCCTTGGAATTTCTTTGGCCTTTTCCTTTTCTTCAGTTTCTTGTTGCTCCCTTTCCTTCAGGATTTTGCTTTGGATCCTCCCAAAGGGAAGGTGTCCCTTCGGCTTTGGAAAAGTGACTTTCTTTTGGCAGCTGAGAGTCCCCCGACAAGGGCACCTGCCCTTCGGGGTCCTTCGGCAACCTTTTTTTTTGTCTATTTATCTCAGTCGGGCTTTTCAATTGGCCACTTTTCCTGTGGATTTTCTCTCAACCACTTTTCTCGTGGATAAAAAAGTTTGCAAGAATTATTTCAACCACTTTGCTTGACCTTCGAAATTTCTTTGGGCTTTCCTCCCACGGCCTTCCTCCAAATTTCTTCAGACTTTTTGTCCAAAGAAATTATTTCTTGTTTTTTGCCTTGGTCTTGTTTATTTCCATGAAATTTTTTTCGAAGGATTTCTTTAGACAAAATGGCCGAAGGAATTCCTTCAGACATTTTGTCCAAATAAATTCTCATTCTTTGCCTTGTAAAATTTTTTGAAGAAAACTTAAATTTTTGGCTTTCTCCCTGACCCCTTTGCAAGTGTTCCCTGCCCTCCGCAAGGGCACTTGGGTCTGGAACTTCCATCCACAAGGGCACTAGTCCTTCGGGAGACTCTCTTGAACCTTCCCATTGAACCATTCCTTTGAACCAAACATTGAACCAAGGCATTAAACTGACTGCTTGAACAAAACACTTGAACCAAACTGACTAAACCAAGCTATTAAACCAAGCACTTGAACTAGGTCATTGAACCATGCTATTGAACCAAGCACTTGAACCAAACCGACTAAACTAGGCTATTGAACCAAGAACTTGTCCATTTTGTGCCTAAGTGTTGGGAACCTATTTATTGCCTGCAGAGTCCATAGAAAAAGGCTTACAGAGTCTATAGAAATTCTCTGTAGAGTCTGTAGAAACTTCCAAGACTTGTGCAAAATCAAAAGATGGACTGGCTCAGAACAACAGGGAAAGAAGGGGACCGATTTTGGCCTGTTGGACCAAAAATGGTCAACAAATTGGTGACTCCCAGGGGAAGCATGCCTGCTATGCTTAGAAACCAGTTGCCTTAAAATCCATTAGGCACGGAGTCAGAATACAACTTGAAAAGAGGCTAGCAACAGCCCTGATAGATCTAAGAATCAATCATGAATCTTTTACCCCAAACACAAAGGAAAACACACACAAGGCTAAAAACACTACTTGTGTAAACAACACTTAGGGAAAATAGGGAAAGAAAATTGAAATCAAACTACTATATACAACTAACCAGGTATATTTGCCTCCCTCCTAGATCAAACAAAAAACTTCTTAAGTATCCTTCATGGCAAGGAAACTTATGGTGCCAGACAAGTGGTTGAATGGAATGGAGATTCAGTGATCTGCTCCTCTTCCCTGCCACCTTGATTGGCTTGCATCAGAGTGGATCAGAGTCTAACATGCTTCCAACACATATGTACTCCTCTTATTCTTGGAAGCTTGTCGAATGTTGGCTCTTCATGTTGGTGTGTTTCACCAAGAAATCAATGGTTGTTGGCTCATCACCATAAGCCCTTTGATATGCATAGTCCCTCTGACATGCATCATGGTTTGACTCGTTCCCTTCTGCTTCATTGAAGACCCTGTCAAACTCATCCTTTGCTCCCTCATGGCTTTCTTGAAGAAGGGTGACTTTTTTGATGTCTGAAATGGAATCACAAACTGATTTCTCATCCCACAGAACATCACCTTTTTGTTCAAAGTTCTCTTCTTCAAGGCTTTCCTCAAGATGGACAAGCCTCTCCTTTTCCTGCTCAAGGATTAGAGTCTCTAGTTGTTCAAAGACATCCTCCTGATCCTCCTCCAACTTGGGCTCCATGGCATAGTCATCCTCCTCATCAAAGCAACAAGGAAGTTCATCAAACAAGGCAGGAGAGAGGTCAGCATGCTTAATTTCTTCTTCATATTGCTGGAACATCTACATGTATGTGTGACCCGTGTCTTCTCCATTGCTGATGATGTCTTCAGAGGGAGCATCCATGATGATTTCCTCTTCATTTCCATCCATGATAGCCTCTTGGGAAGCTACAAATTGGATATTCTCTTCTTCAATTGCCTCTTGCAAAATAGGTTCCTCCTTAAGAAGGGATGAAGTGGAAAGCTGAAGATTAAACCCATGTGGAAGAGGAGGCATTCCCTGAGCTAGAATCAAATGATTCTCCTCCTTCCATTTGGCCAACACTTCATCTATATTAGGTGTGGCCTGATAGCTCTCTTGGAGGTGTGTAGATGGGGTGTGTTCAGACATGGAAACTACTGCATCCATCACACATTGGCTGAGGAATCTCGCTCTGGACTCCAACTCTACAATTCTCTAGGATATATCTTCTTGGAAGAGCCCTTTTAGAGGTCACAATCATCATGATGAGTAGGAGCAACTTCATCTTCTTCGAGGTGTTGAGCAAAACCTCTCTCCTCCTCCTTCTTGCCCCAAGACTCCACTATTTGCTTCCAACTCATGACCTTAAGATTGGAATTTTCCCTTTGTGAATAGAGAATGACTTTATTTTCTTCAAGGTCCTGAACTGGTTCATGATTTTCCCTCTTCCAACTTGGAATCTGGAGATCATACTGAGAGACCTAAGGAATTTGGGGAAGGTTAGGAAGGGTCTACTGATGTTCAGGAAGAGCTGCTTCAAGAGAGATGAGCTAGTTCATGGTATTCCCTTCAAAGGAGGATTCACAATCTAAGGAATTGAGAAAGTTCATCTCCATGGGGGGTTGCTCTAGTTCCCTTTGATGTTTGAAGGCTAGGTGCATGGGGTTAAGAGAAGGATTGATTGATGCATCAGATGAGCTAGAATGAGCAAGTGTTATCTGATAGCAAGGATTTAGTGCAAAAGAGGGGGCTTTCTTTAAAATAGGAGGGGGCACACAAGGCTGACTACCTTGAATTAATGGACTCTTCTATTTTTCTACCTCCTCCTCCATGGATTGCAAAGCTTGAGCTTGCCTGAGCAAACACTCCTCTTTGTACATCAGCTCTTGTTGATGCCTATACTGCTCATCCAATCTGTCTATCTCCATCACCTGCTTCTCAAACTCCAGTGCTACTTCCCTTATTATTGAAGGGAAACTAGGAGAGCTACTTGAGGTGATTCCATGAATAGTCTGAGCTTGATGAAAACCATATGAAGGAATACAAGGCCCATTATTTTGGGTGATGGAATTATACATACAAAAAAATGAGATTTCTTGATGGCACCAGGACTGCTTAACCAGTTGATTTAAATCAGAGTCGCCATTGGTGTTGATGAAAAAAATCCTCCAAAGGCTATTTGGTTGAAGGACACACCAAAAATTCTTCAACTCTTTGGACAAAACTTGTCCCACAATTGCCTGATTAAAGGTCAGATAATGTATTAATGGTTCATTTTATTGTAATAGGACCAACATCAATCTTGAAACTTTTCTGAGTGTCTGAATGTGGTCCCACCGGGCATGCCAAAAAATGTTGACATGGTGGATTGCACCCTTGATAGGAGGCTGAGCTCCTGCCTTCCATGCGCAATAATGGAAACTCCCCTCTTGCCTATGGGCCTGGCAAAATTGGGGGGAGAGTCTCTAGATAAGGGCTAGCTCCCTTTGATGTATCTTTTAGGTCCTAGATTTCCTATTTCTAACAATGGGGGGGGGGTTGAAAAGGGAGAAGGATGTTGAAAATAGAACCTAAACCTAAACTAAAAGGTGATACACAAAAATAGTTGATCTACTTAGCTCAAACATATGCTTTTCACTAAGAAGTAACTGGCATACACTTCATCTGATATGGGAAACTCTTCTACATCAGTGAGCTAGGGGTCCTCTAGAGATATAGGGAGGAAGAACTATTAAAGGTGTTCTGAGACACACTATGGCAGCCTGTTCACATGTGCCTATATTCCTGCTATAGACACTTCTGGTAGACCTGCAGAAGAAGAAACTTCACAATGCACTAGACATGTTGGAATCGTTCTATGAAAGCATAAAATAAAATGACTTAACACAAAAAGAAAACATAGACATATGCGTGAGTGCAAGTTCAAATGGAGGTAAAAATTGCTAAGTCTTGATTCAAGGTAAAATCCGACAGAGTTTTGCTTTACAAACCCAGAGATTTTTGGGCACAGCTTTGCCTTACGGGCTAAGAGATCCCTTCTCAAATGAGAAGTTTACAATATATAGAGAGAGAAGAAGTAAAGGTTCCCCTTTGGAAAAGACTTTGGTGCCTTTTCACAAGTTGGCCCATGTGTGTTGAGAGCATTGGGAAGAGGAAGTCACTGTTGCTGATATCATCCTTCTGGAAAAGACCTGCTTGGACCATGCTGTGTAATTACTGGTCTTAACTTTGGCATTCAAACATTAATGTGGAAGTACAAGTCATGCCTCTTTTTCTACAACAAGACTGCTCCCTTCAGATATTCACACAATTTTTTTGCTTATAAATGTAAAGTGGAGAAAACAGGGCACACCATTCACTGTTCGTGCCTCTTGATGACCGCTTGGCAGGCACTGTTCCAACTACAGGAGTAAATCCTTGAGTCAACACCTCATTTTACCACCTGGACTATTTTATCCATTTTTTCACTTTGTCTCTTCTTGGTTTTATCTTCTCTATCTCCTTTGGCCCTTAGGGGCTATCTTCTTGGTGGGTCACTGAGTTCACTCGCAGCATGTCCTTAATCTTTTTTCAAAATCAACGGCTATTTCATCACCTTAATTTGACATCTATGCACCCATCACTGGGCATTTGAACTTCCAATGGCTAGTTCACCATGCTCGATTTTGACGTCTTCGGGCCCGTTACCCCTTAGAAGTTCTTCAGCCTTTTCCTTTTCTTTAGCTTCTTGTTGCTCCCTTTCCTTTAGGCTTTTGCTTTGGATCCTCCCAAAGGGAAGGTGTCCCTTCAACTTTGGATAAGTGCCTTTCTTTTGGCAGCTAAGAGTCACCCTTAAGGGCACCTACCCTTTGGGGTTCGTCAGTGGCCTTTTCTTTCATCTATTTCTCCCGATCAGGCTTTTCACTCAGCCATTTTTCCCACAAATTTTCTCTCGGCCACTTTTCCCGTGGACAAAAAAGTCTGCAAGAATTATTTCAACCACTTTGCTTGACCTTTAAAATTTCTTCAGGTTTTCCTCCCACGGCCTTCCTTCGAATTTCTTCAGACTTTTTGTTCGAAGGAATTCCTTTGAACAAAAGTCTGAAGAAATTATTTCTTGTTTTTTGCCTTGGTCTTGTTTATTTCTGTGGAATTTTTTCTGAAGGATTTCTTCAAACAAAATGTCTGAAGGAATTCCTTCAAACATTTTGTCCGAATAAATTCTCATCCTTTGCCTTGTAAAAATTTTTGAAGAAAACTTAACTTTTCAGCTTTCTCCCTGACCCCTTTGCAAGTGTTCCCTGCCCTCCATAAGGGCACTTGGGTCTAGAAATAGCCCTCCCCAAGGGCACTGGTCCTTTGGGAGACTCTCTTGAACCTTCCCATTGAATTTTTCCTTTGAACCAAAAGTTGAACCAAGGCATTGAACCGACTGCTTGAACAAAGCACTTGAACCAAACCGACTGAACCAGGCTATTGAACCAAGCACTTGAACCAGGTCATTGAACAAGGCTATTGAACCAAGCATTTGAACCACCAACTGAACAAGGCTATTGAACCAAGACTTGAACTGAGGCTATTGAACCAAGCACTTGTCCATTTTGTGCCTAAGTGTTGGGAACCTGTTTATTGCCTACAGAGTCCGTAGAAAAATGCGTGCAAAGTTTGTAGAAATTCTCTACAGAGTCTGTAGAAACTTCTAAGACTTGTGTAAAATCAAAAGATGGACTGGCTCAGAACAGTAGGGAAAGAAGGGGACCTATTTTGGCCTATTGGACCAAAAATGGTCAACAGGAACCTTTACAAATTTTCCTTCGAGCTTTTTGACAAGGACTTTCCTGAAGGGAAAGAGACCCATCGGGATTTATGTATCTCCCTTTGGAAATTTTGTAAGTGTCCCCTCAAAATTTTAAAATGCCTTTTTTTGAAGGGTAGATACCTTTCAAAAAGCTATGAAAATCCTTTCAGAAAGATAAAGTGCCTCTTGGAATTTCATCAAGTGACTTTCCCAAAGGGAAAGTGACCCCTTGGCATTTTGAAATAGCCCTTTAGGATCTTTGAATGAACCCTTTAGAAAATTTTATGATCCCTTTGTCTTTGAAAATACCTTTTTCCAAAAGCTAGATACCCTTTGAAAATTTTGAAAGTGTCCCTTCAAAAAAATGGAAAGGTCCTTAAAATTTTTGCAAAGCAAACATTTTCTGAAGGGATTATACCCTTTGGAAATTTTTAGATTTAACCTTTTTTGAAGGGATGCAACCCTTCAAATTTCTTCAAAGTGTAATTTTTCTTCGAAAAGAACCCTTCAACATTATTGAAATGATCCACTTGCCCTTCACCTTTTTGTAAATGACTTTTCAAAAAAAATGACAAGCCCCTTTGCCTTTATGAAATGTGCCCTTCAGACTTTTTGTAAAGTCCTTTCAGGATTTTTGTTTTGGTCTACTCATCCTTTTAAAAATGCCTTTTTTCGAAGGGCATATACCCTTCAGCTTTCTTGCAAGTGTCCCTTTCTCATGGACAAATTGAAAAAGGTCCATTCTTTTAGATAAAATGTCAAGGTCCTCTTTCTCTTTGGCAAAATTGAAATGGTCCTTTGGGATTATGAATAAGACCTTCATAAAATGTTTGAACCCTTACTTTTGAAGATGCCCTTTGGGATTTCTAAAAATGCCCTTCAGAATTTCTGCTTGGACAATCCTCTCAAAATAAAGTGACTTTTGCACTTGTTGAAAAGGGCTTTTGAAACTGTTTGAAAAGACCCTGAAACCAAAAGAACTCTTCAGAACTTATGAAATAGGGCCATTTCTCAAGAAAAAAGCCATTTGGGAAAATTGTTTCCAAAGTCTTCCTTCCATGAAGGCCCAAAGTATCTTCTACTTGTGTTTTTTTGAACTACTCAAAGCAACATAAATATCTTCTTGTAAAGAACAAGATGAGTGAAAGAAAAGTCCCTAAATCACCTAAACAACCTCAAGACCTGTTAACCATGGATTCTTCAAAGACTTTCCAGGACTAGTTATTGACTCACAAAACAAAATGACATGATATATAAAGTTTCAAATGATAAGGGTGATAATTTAACTTATGGATTTTGGTGACTCGATTGGGAAGCATGCATGTTATGCTTGAGAATCAGACCATATACATGACATTTGAACTCATAAAACAATGGTAGATCTGGTCCATGACTATAAGTACAACCTCTAATTTGAAATAAGATAACCTTCATCCCCTAAACAAGAAGGGAAACACACAAAGCAGAGAAAACTAACTAAAAATCAAATGTGCAAACAAGCACTTATTAGAACAAAATAGAAAAAAATTATTGTGCTTAAACAACACTTAGAGGAAAATTAACAAACTATGTACACAAAACTCAACTCTTCAGTAATAATTTTTTAAATATATCCCATTTACTAGGATTGGAAGCTCATCACCATATATCTTTACAAGTTGGAAGGAATTGTAAGATTTGTAGTTGGAGATCATGTATGGGCCACTCTAAAGGGAATAAAACTTTGTGTGCCTTTCTATTTTATCTCTATCCTCATCCCACTTGAGGACCAAATCTCCTTCTTTGAAACTTCATGAAGAAACTCCTTTATCAAAATATCTCTTCACTTGTGCTTGGTGAATTTCTATGGCTAGCATGGACTGATTTCTTGTCTCTTCCAACTCCATAAGCTTAACATACTTGATCTCTATAGGCTCATTCTCCAACAACTCAAGCTGATGTATTAGTTCTAAAGCAAAAAATTCAAGAGAAATGAATAACCATGCTTCATTACCATATACCAGCTTGTATGGAGAGTTGGCTATTGATCTTTTGTAGGTGATCCTATCAACCCATAGCACTGACTTCAACTTGATATGTTATGACCTTTGATTGTCTTCAATATTCCTTCTTATGATCTTCAATAAGTTCTTATTTATAGATTTAGCAAGGCCATTACCTTGCGAGTAATAGTTTGATGAAGTGCTAAGATAAATTTCATGTTGGACAGCCCATTGGCTGATCCTAGTTCCCAAAAAATCCATTACATTATTAGAAATAATAGTTGAAGGAACTCCAAATCTAGTAAGGAAACCTTCATAGAAATATAGAACATTGGTTTCATTTGTTTCTTTCAATGCCATTGTTTTTGTCTAACGTGTGAAGTAATCTATAGTAGTTAGAATCCATTTATGTCCTGAACTTGAAGGAGGATTAATGAGGCCAATAAATTATAATCCCCATTGGATAAAAGGCTGATCCACCATAATTGGTTGAAGAGGTAAAGCTGCAAGTTTCACTTTTCTTATAAATATATCACACTATTTGCACTTTCTAACCCATGCATAGCAATCATCAAATATATTAGGCTAATATTACTCACCTCTCATGATCTTAAGGGCTGTAGTTCTTACAAAAAAAATTCTTCCACCATGTCCATCATGAATTTATTCAAGCAATTTCTGAGTTTGGCTTGGCTCTATACATCTTAGCAACATGCCAATAATATCTTTCTTGAACAAAACACTATCAATAAGAAAAAAAAAATTGATTTCAACCTAAATTTTCTTTTTTTGAAGCACTTAGATGAGAGGGACAAATACCATCTTGGAATAGCTTACCAAGTCATGAAACCAGCTAGAAGATGAGATAAGACCAACTAAAACCTCTTCATCATTTGACGTCAAAACAACCTCATTAGTCTCTTGCAAGTCTTGAGCTAGATGCTCACAAAGTGCTTTGTCTCTAATCAAATTTGTGACCTTAATTTCCACATCATATTCCATTACCTTGGTTTTGTAACTAGCTCTCTTCTCATTTATATCTTTATTTAAAAAGAACTCTTTGATGCTTAGATGAGAAACCATTAGGTGTATCTTATTTTTAGACAACAAATATCTAAACTTTTTAAGAGACCTTATAAATGAAAGTACATGTTTCTCAACAAAAGAGTACCTTGTTTCATACTCTTCTAAGCTTTGACTAAATAAAGCTATTGGCTACTCCAAAGCCTCATGAATTTGTTGCATAAGAATTCCTAAAATGGTGTCCATGTTAGCATAAGTATACAAAATAAAATATTTTGTAAAATCTAGATTTATAAGTGTAGGAGCACTAGCTATAGACTTTTTTATGTCTTCAAAACTTTTAACTCCTTCTTTGGATCAGCTAAAGCTCTGATTCTTCTTTAGCATGGCTGTAAGTGGCTTAACTAAAATGACAAAATCTGAAATATATATCCTTATGAAGTTGATTTTTCTAAAGAAGCTTTGCATATACTTTTGTTTTTAGGCAAGGAGAGTGCAAGAATGGAGTCAATCCTTTCAGAATATATGCTTAAACCATGCTTTGAAACAACATGTCCAAGAAGCTTACCTTCATGAACTGAGAAGACACACTTTTTGGGATTTAGAGATACCCTAAATTTCCTACACCTTTTGAACACTTGTTTGTGATGAACCATGTGATCACGTGCACTCTTTAAAAACACTATTATATCATCCAAATAAACAAGTATAAACTTGTTAATAAGGCCTTGGAATGCCATATCAATGGCTCTTTAAAAGTTTGCTCTAGCATTAGATAAACTGAATGGCATCTTTCTGTAAGCAAATGTTCCCCACTTGGTTGTGGAGGCTATCTTAAATTTGTCCTCTTCCTTGACCAAAATCTGATTGTAGCCACTATATATATCCAACAAAGAAAACTTCTCTGAACTTACAACCAGTTGTAAATTATTTTCCATTGATGACAATGAGTAGTGATCTTTAATTAAATCCCTATTCAAATCATGGAATTCAATGCACAATCTAATCTCACCATTTTTCTTCCATACCGGATCAAGATTTTCCACCCAAGTTGAGTGCTTGATTGGAAATATAATAGTTGACTCTATGAGATTGTGAAACTTAGGTCTCATTAAAGGCTCAAGCTTAGGATCAATTGGCCTTTGTCTTTGTCTCATTGGTTTAGTTCCATCCTCTAACTCAATGGTGTGTTAAGCTAAACTTAGATCAAATCCCTTGATATCATTATATTTCCATACAAATATATCATCAAAACTTGTGCATAACTCAATGAAAGCTTCTTTTTGTGTAGGAGTACATACCTTATCTAGCTTCAAAATTTTACCAACTACAATCTCTACATTGGCATAGTGATCTTCCTTTGTTTACAAGGATGACTTATCCTTCCTTAACTCATCATCACCACTAAAAATGTTCTCAAGTGTGACCAATCCCATGGGAAACTTATTTTTTTTAGTTGCACAATATGAACATCATACTATTGCAAATGATTTGCTTGGTTTCTTGAAGAAAACTCAAGCTCTTCTTGCAAGAATATCATAATTTAACTATAATCTTCTAATGCTTGCCAATTTTTGTGACTATCTGGAATATAAGGCCTTACAACCACCTTTATGTGTGACTAAATTTTCTCACTCTTTATATTAGTTGGGATACTAAATTGTGATCTAATGGTAACCAACCTATCTGCATGTGTATTCTTTCCTCTTGGTATTTCTTGAATGTTAAAATCTTGAAAATATTCAAGTCCCATATTCTATGCTTGTAAGACTTAAGCAACAAATTTTTAAGGTGTTGACTTTCATCTTCCTAGCCCACTGCAAATTGTGAACTAATGCCTCATATTCTGTAACATTGTTTGAAAAACTAAACTAAAACTTAATAGAAGAGAAATATGTTTTCTTTTTTGGATAAACCAACATTATTCCAGCTCTAGTACTATGTTTATTTCTTGACCTATCAAAGTAAATTTCCATAAACCGTCACTAGATTCATCATCCTTAACCATGGTTGGAATTGGTGCATCACTCTCATGAAGGCAATACACACCAAGTCCTTGTTCTTCATTCATCTTATAAGGATCATGCTCATGTAAAGTGGAAGTCCACTCATCAAGAAACAAATCTGGAACTCCATCCAAACATGATTCACTTTCTACTTCACTAGCTTCTAGTACTTCATCCGAGATGATACAATTAGTGTTCACAACACTTGACACATATGCCTCCATATGAAAATGTGCAATAGGTTTAGAATGAATTATTACCTTGGTATCATACCTAGTTTTGAACATTAAATAAGTCCAATCACCTAATAAATATCCCTTAATATTTGAGGTGAAGTGCCTTGAAAGGCACATAGCAAAGTAAGGAGGCATGTCTACCACAACAACATCCTATTGAATAGTAACATTGGGACAAGCATGTAATGTCAACTTTAGATATTTGATGATGCCTATCATATTTTTTGGCGACCTATCCAACTGTAATACCCCTTTAGTATTTGTCTTATAAATAAGGTTGAGCTTGTCTGCACTTTGTTTAAGCATGACTGTACTACTAGCTCCACTATCCACCATACAATTATGAAATAAAGTATCATATACTATCAAAGAAAGGTAAAAATAAAGAGTTTTCTTTGATTTTACCTCATTTTTGTCCACCTTTTCCATCTTATTTACTTTATATACCTATTTCTTAGTTGGTTGATCTGAATTAGTCAAGATAACACCTTCTTTCTCAATCAGTATTAGAGACAATAGGAGAGCAAAATCTCTTAGATGAGCATATATTTTTGTCCTAGAATGGAAAGAGAATCCTACATGATAATTTTGATGTTAGACTTCTTCATCTGATCCACTATATTAAAATGAGATCCACCAACCTTTGATTGCACTTTCTGAAGTACTAGCTGCTCACGAACTAGAGGTAGTTGATGAGCTTGAATAACCTCTATATTCTAATTTTTATGAGTTATAGGGGTATAAAATTGTTCTTTTGTACTCTTAGGCACAATATTAAGAGTACTTGAAGCATTTTTCACCCCTTTCACCTCATCAATGGCTTTTATTTTAGCCCTAGTTATAGCTACAACTTGACCACTTATATAGTTGGTTTTAACACCCTAAGTAAAAACAACATGATCATCCAATTGCCAATTTACATTAATGACATCAAGTTTCCCTTGAACTTGTTGAGTCTCTCCTTGTGATTCCAAACCTATATCATGGTACTGACCTCCTTGAAAATAAAACTCATCTTATGTCATTTGTGGCATAGTGATGTTTTGTGATACCAAGGCTTGGTTTTGAGCATCACTAAGATTTGAGGACTGCCAACCTGAATCTTGCATCATGTTATTGTGAGGTGGGATGGGAACAATGGTATTTGAATTGGAAGGAGAATTAGAATCAAGGTAAGCATATGGCTCAGCTAGAGTTATGGATCTTTGTGTTTAGTAAGGTGGTATATTCTCTCTAAAACCTTGATAAGAAGGCCTTTGATCTTTTAAGGGATCATAGTGGTTTGATTTTATTATTGATAGGGCCTATTAGACTGATATTATTGTCTCTTGATTTTCACTATTTTATTCCCAAAGGATTGCAACAAGATTTTCAACTCTCCTATCTCACTAGCTTGACTAGTAGGGGCTATAATTTGAGCTTGAGGTGATAAAATAGGAACTAAGGATAGAATTTGAGTAATTTGAGGAACTTGAGGGGATGGTATAGAGTTCAATTCTAGGAATATAGGCATTAGAGGTCTTGGATAAAGCTTACTATCTTGTATCAAACTATTTCCTACCCTAATTACAACCTCATAAGCATATAGTAAAGTAGTACCACCGATTGACTGTATCATCACACTAATGTCAGAGTTAAGGGATTTTAAGTAATACAAAAATACATATTTAGGAGATGGTCTAATCAACACAGGAATCCTATTCCACGTGTTTTAGAATTTGAAGTTAAAATCATACATGAACTCATGAGGAGTTCTATTTATGGCAGTTAATTGCTCAACTAAAGATAGGTGATCAGATTTGTCCTCAAATTTCTTGACTAAGGCTATACCCAATTCATCTTAGGTAGAAATGGAGTTTAGTGGGAGGTTTTTATACCACTTCAATGCTTTTCCTTTAAAGGAAGTATCAAGAAATCTAATAGCAACATTATCCTCAACAACATTATGGATTGAATAGAGATTAATTACATCTTGGATATGATCAATAGGGGTTGTTTGGTTTTCTCTTGAGAATAATGGGATGATTTTGAGGGAAAATATAGGAATATCATCAAAATATGCTAGATTCAATGGGCTACCTCTATTGAATGGAACAAACACTTGGTTTATGATAACCATTTGGATAGTGGGGATGGTAGTGCTTAGAACAATAAGATAACCAAGAGACAAATATTTATTTTGAGGATATGGATTTGCCCTCCTAAACCTTGATCTCTTATATGATATAAATTTAAAAGGAATACCTTTACTTTCTAAACTTGTGGTAACCTTTGGCATGAAAGAATTGCTAAAATGATTCTATGACCTCTGCAACTTGAAGAATCTTTAGCTTATGATGAAGATAGATATTCTCTTCTACTGAAAATGCTTCTCCTTAACTCCAAAATTTATTTAGATACAAAATATTTCTTTGATGTCCCACCAGGTGTGCCAAAAATTATTTTCAATTAGACTTGCACCCTTGTGAAGGTAGTTTCAGGCCTTCACAGTCTACTAAAACATGGAAACAATCCTAGGCTGTGGGTAACATAATCAGTGGATTGAATCTCTAGATTGTAAGTACTAGCTCTCTTTGGTTTATCAATTAGGATCTATATTCTATGTTACAAATTGACAGAGAAAAGGGAAGAAAGAACCTTGAAGGGAAATCCTACCTAATGATGGTGATACAACTAAATTTTGATTGTTCCACTCAATGTGAGCTTCTAAAAACACTGATCAGACAATAAACAAACTAAATTTTTAACCCGAATTGACCCCTACGCATCAGTATTTCATGAAAAGTTTCTATATTTTGATCAAATCTTAGGGAAATGATGTAATAAGCTTGATTCAAGGCACTAGCTAGCCACTTATATCCACTATAACTTCAGCCAAAAGATATTAAACACAAAACATAACCTACGTAATTTGATCAGCTAGTAACTAGGTAAGAATCAGGACTTGATAAGGAATAAAATTTTATCACATATGCAAATCACTGATATAAATACACTATACCATCACCTTGGAGTCTAAAAACTATCCTTTTATTAATCTAAAAAGATTACACAACACAAATTTTTGGTAGAGTATGGTCTTGCTAAAAAGAGGATACAAATCAAGGTTGAAAATCCAACTTATATAGAAAAAGATATAATAGCGAAGAGATTAGCACTAAAAATAGAAGAGGAGGTCAAATCTTACATTAACCAAGTCCAAATTATGCTGTCATAGCGTTCAAATAATATTCTTTTTGTTTTTTATCTTGCATGAAATTATCTTTGGCATTGAAAATGATGGAGATCCCAAGTTTGAGTCAAAACTTTCATCTTGCATAATGATACACCAATCTCAAAATATAGAACTCCTCTTGAACTTCTTGAAACAAGAGAAAAATATCCTTTGCATGAAATCAATGGCAAAACTAAATTTAGAACTCTAATTGAACTGTTGAAAATGTTGAAAGCCTTCAACAAGATAAACAAGATCACATGCATGAAATTCCATGTTGGCGTAGAAGGGATGAGGTGGACCCAAGTTTGACAAGTCAAACTCTTGCATGGAAATCCACACCACAACTTCAAAGGAATATGCCCCTTGATTGATCTTGAAGCTGAGTTAGATCATTGAATGCAATGATGACTAGGAGATATGCATGACTTCAACAAACAGTCAATTAAAGCTTGGACCAATCAAATATAGATAGCCTTTGCCTATATATAATAAGACCTTGATGAGTGAGAGGTGCATTCAGATTGAACTCCTTATCTTCATTATGGTAATTTCTCAATCTAATGCTTTCGGGCTCTTTGCTTCTGTGCATGTATTTCTCTATCATTTATTTGTCTATGGCTATTTATTTTGTCTACTTCTTTTGGATTTCATTTTTGTCTTGGGATATTAATTTCTATCCATTTCCTTCTATTCATTTCTTCAATGTTCTTCTTATTTAATTTCCTTCAAATATTTTTTTTGTCCATTTCCTTCAGATAAAAAGTCTGAAGGAATTCTATGTTAGGCTTTTCCTTGAACCATTTCTTTGGACAAAAAGTTTAAAGGAAATAATTCAATTTCTTTCTATCAGAGCCTTTTTTTTATGAACCTTTCCTTCAATGTATTCTTGAGAATTTGCAATGGACCCTCAGCTAAAATAAAATGACCTTCGAGCTTTTGAAATGTGCCCTTTGGACTTTTCTTCAATGTTATACTCAGCCTTTTATTTCCTTTGAACAAAAATTCTGAAGGAATTATTTCCTTGAAACCTTTCAAAATTGCCCTTCGAGATTTTTAACAAGGACTTTCCCAAAGGGAAAGAGACCCATCAGGATTTATGTATCTCCCTTCCAAAAAAATTCAAGTGTCCCCTCAGACTTTTAAAATGCCTTTTTTCAAAGGGCAGATACCCTTAAGAAATTTACAAAAAGACTTTCAGAAAGATAAAGTGCCTCTCAGAATTTTGCCAAGTGACTTTCCCAAAGGGAAAGTGACCCATCAGAATTTTGAAATAGCCCTTTGAGATTTTTGAATGAACCCTTCATAAATTTTTAGGATCCCTTTGTCTTTGAAAATACCTTTTTCCAAAAGCTAGATACCCTTCAAATATTTTGAAAGTATCCCTTCATAAAAATGGAAAGGTCCTTCAAATTTTTTCAAAGCAATTTTTTTTCGAAGGGACTCTACCCTTCAAAAAAAATTAGATTGAACCTTTTCTAAAGGGATGTAACCCTTTGGATTTCTTCAAAGTGTAATTTTTCCTTGGAAAGAACCCTTCAACATTGTTGGAATGGTCCACTTGTCCTTTAGATTTTTGTAAAGGACTTTTCAAAAAAATGGAAAGCCCCTTAGCCTTTATGAAATGTGTCATTCAAAATTTTTGTAAAGTCCATTCAGTATTTTTGTTTTGGTCTACTCATCCTTTTGAAAATGCCTTTTTTTCTAAGGGCATATACCCTTCAGCTTTCTTGCAAGTGTCCCTTTCTCATGGATAAATTGTAAAGGTCCATTCTTTCAGATAAAATGTCAAGGTCCTTTTGCCCTTAAACAAAATTGAAATGGTCCTTTGGGATTATGAATAATCCCTTCAAAAAACGTTTTAACCCTTACTTTTGAAGATGCCCTTCGAGCTTTCTGAAAATGCCCTTTAGAATTTCTGCTTGGACAATCCTCTCGAAAGAAAGTGACTCTTGGACATGTTGAAAAGGGATTTTGAAACTATTTGAAAAGACCCTAAAACCAAAAAAACTCTTCATAACTTATGAAATAGGACTATTTCTCAAGAAAAGAACCATTCAAGGAAATTTTATCTGAAGCCCTCCTTCCATGAAGGCCCAAAGTATCTTTTGCTTGTCTTCTTTTAAACTGTTTAAAGTACCATAAATACCTTTCTGTAGAGAACAATATGAGTGAAAGAAAAGTCCCTAAATCACCTAAACAACCTCAAGACATGTTAACTAGGGATTCTTCAAAGACATTCCAAAACCAGTTACCGACTCATAAGACAAAATGGCATGGTATGAAAAGTTTCAAATGACAAGGGTGATAGTTTGACCTGTGGGGTCAAAATTGTCAACAATAACTTGAGTAAAGGTATACATAAATGTAGAAAATAGGTATGTATTCACATCCTCATGAATGTGGTATTATCTTACCCAATAAATTATTACACATCTAAGTGACACCTAAGTGAGCTAATTAGATCATGCAAGTAAAATTACATAAAGAAAAAAAATCTACACCAATAATCCACCTTAAGCATAGCTTAGTTGGGTAGTAGAATTGGTTCCTGACACAAATTCCTAATGAGGTACCAAAGTACATAAAAATCTCTCATAAAATAGAGAAAATAAAAAAACCATACGGAAAACTCTTCTCCAAAAGAGATAAAATAAGAAGAGTGGGATAAAAATCTCCTCTGGAAACTAAAACTACTTGTATCCACCCTATATCCTAAAAAATATAGAGAATGAGTACCTCCACAAAGAAAAAAGAGAAGGTAAGTGTATAATGTCACATGGAAAATGTTGTAGTATGTCATTTTGTAATAAATGATCTCCTTCTTTCAAAAGAAAGAGACCCCAAGCTATCAAACTGTTGAATTACCACTCAAGTGGAGTGCAAGTAAAAAATAGGATTCAAATCTTTGAAAAATTCCCATATATCTCTAAGATCATGCTCAAATGTACCAAATCTAACCAGGACTCCCTGGCATAATTGTATAACATGGCAATAAGAAATAATAAAATGAAGGAGAGAGAGAAGGAGGTTTTATAAGTACCCTCATTATATCCAAAGAAGAGAATGCAACTCCAACAGAGTTATCATCAAAGAGAAGATAAATGTCCTTAATGGTGTGTTGGCTAGATATTTTGCATGAAGTCAAAATTACCTAGGCAGTTATGGGATTAAATCCCCTTCATTTAATAGTGAAGCTCTTGTTTGTTTTATTTATCTACCTTAGTTAATCTCTATTTGGAACTATTTATAATGTGTATAAATTAAATGTAAAATTGCTTTGCTTTATAGGTATTACTTTAATCACTTTATTAATGAGCCATAACAAAGAGATTCTATAGAAAGTAAGCAGTTGGCTTTGAGAATTTTGAAAGAGAATAGGATGATAAGAATAAAATTACTATATTTGAGAAAATAGAAGTTGCATTTCACAATAGGTAGCTTTAGCAAAGTCTATTATATCTATGCAAGTAGATAAACATTTAAAAATGATAACTTTTCAGCAAACGATTTAAGAAAACTTATGAATTCAATTTAGATTTAAGGATAATACAAAGTTTACCATTTTATCTTCATAGAACACATGGAATGATTTCCCTTGGATACAAAGTTATTCAAAAAAGCCAATTGACTTCTTATTCAAATCCAACATAATTTATGCAATAAAACCCAATCATCTCAAACTCAAAGTTTTGGATTTATTAAACTACTTGTACAATTTGTTATCTTTGCTTTTTTACTAAAATTTGTCATCCTTTGGCATCCAGGCTAGCATTCAAATTTATATAATATGAAAAACTAGAATCCTAAAAGGAGTCAACTTCTTCAATTCACATGTGATGTGCTAAAATTGGAGACCGTTAAGTAATAACTTCCCCAAACCTCTCCTTTGTGTCATGCAATTATTGGTGCCAAGTAGCCTCTTTACATCTTTAATTTGAATTGATTACAAATTCTTTGCATGCAATGCAAAATTAGATGAAGTAATTTAATTTTACAAAAATACTTCAAGTAATGATACTTGGATAAATATAGGAGAAGGAAATTAAAAGAATTTACTTCAATCTCTAAGTAAGACTAATCTAACTCTTGAACTTGATCTCTGCATTTCTCTCTATACTTAATATGTTGTGAAATTATTGCTTGGATGACTCCATCATCTAGTTTTACAATTGCTTGTCTTTTTATCTCAAACCTTATTATTTCCCTTTCAAGCCTTTTACATTGATATTTAACTTTCTCAATCCTTGACCTTATCCTCTTCAATTCTATTTGACATTTCATCATCACTTTGATAGATTTAGTTGTAAAGGGGGACATGACTATATCTAACCTCTATTTGAACTAATCCATCAATTTTTTAATTTTTCTCAAGATATTAGTTGTCTATATACCTATAACCCCAAAGAAACAATCTTCCAATTCAACATTAGTATCATGTGCTTCATCTTCTATCCTCTTCATTTCTTCAACTATATATAAAAGGATGCTTAAGTGAAAAGAAAGGAGACAATCCTCATGTTTTATTTTCTATATGGAAGGAGAAATTTGTTCCTCAATTACAATTTTCTCATCTAAAACCAATATTGGCTCAAGAATTTTTTGTTGGAGTTTATAAATCCCATTTTCATTTTCCAATTCAATTCTTATTGTTCTCATCTCTGCTATCTTTTTCAGAAGATCATTTTGAGCATCTTTACTAAGTGGAAAGAATTTCTCATCTTTTTGCCTCATCTTTTCAATCAAATATTAAATTTCCTTAGCCTTATCTCCAGTCTCTTCCACTTCAGTAATCACTTTCTAATAAATCACAATATCTGAAAGTAAAACTTGTTGAGGAGTCGACTTTACCATTTTAGCAATTATTTGACAAAATTGATCATTCTGCTCCTTTAATTTGGCTTTATCAGCCTTCTCTCCATGTAGATTTTTAAAGAGAGTATCAATCAAGGTCTGAGTATCTTGTCTAATTCCTTTTGTTATAATCTCTCCAAGGGATACTCTTTTCATTGATAGGTTTTCACTAGTCACTTCTCCTTCGTTGACTCCAAGTGGAGGAACTGCTATCTCAACAAATTTCTATATTGAGGATTCAATTATTAATTTTGAAGTAAATTTTGCCTACTTAGACCTCTTCCCTATTTTTTTTAATAATTAAAAATCTATTTCTTCAAGATTGATCACTTCCTTAGATCTTGAGGTTATCTGTAAAGCTAGCCAAGATGAAAATTCTGCACTAGTGGAAGTAACTGAATGTGTAGTCATCTCATGCTATCATGTTCTAATTAATAACTCTTGTGAAGGAGATTATTGTGAAATAGGTTCCTTTTCTATTTCTACTTTATTTTCCTTATCCTTTTCAGCTACTTTTTCTCTTGATTGTGTATCCCTTTCTTTTTCCACTACATCTATTCTTATGTCTGTAATTTCTTCATCAACTTCCTTTTCAAGTCTTGTTTCTTTTTATTTCTCACTCACTGATCCTTCCTTCTATGATGTTAGTAATTCTTCATCAGTTACCTTTTCAAGTTCTTTTTTATCAAGATATGGCTCTTTTGAGGGATATGGTAGTGTTGTAGCTCATGGAGTAAAAGGAAGAGGATGAGGACCCACTTTTTCTTGAGTAGAATTTTTAGAAGACTTCGTGACATATACCTTAGGAGATGAATCAAGAATTGAGGGGATTTGAGTAGAAGTATTAATAGGGGCATTAATTAGAATACATGGAGAAGCAATAGTAGGATAAACCTTTGGTAAAGTGACAATAGTGGATTGACCTAGTTCTTTATCTTTCACTACTGAAAATGTGTCATCAACATTCCTCCTAAGCTTTAACTAATTTATTAGACCATGACTACTTTATCTTTGACTTATATCTTTTCTTTTATGTCCCACACATAAAATTTCACTTAAGATATCCTTCATGCAAAAACCTTTTTTTTAAATAGAATTAGAAGTCATTTCCAATACATTCAAAGTTCTCTCCATAATTGTTTTGTCATGATCATCACTTAGAATAATTTTTGGAAGTGGGGCACTATCCCCTCCTGTTGCCTGGAAAGCATCACTAATAACCGTGCTCATTAGTGTTTTTTAGAAGTTCAAATAGATTGGATGAGTAATCAATTTAGGTGCATCACCAACATTATCTTTCTCTCCCTTTTCACCCCAATAATTAGTAGGTTTTAGTGAAAATGAGCTAAGTGATACATTATAGGATCTAACCTCATTAAAAATCCTAGAGGTCTGACCTAGGGTTAGGTAACACACAACCTAAGGTCATTCAATTGTTGGAATAGATTTGATTTGAGGACATGAACAATCCTTTACTCAATTAGGGTGCAATCTAGGTCTATAACAATTCTAACATGCTCAATGGGACCAACATCTAAGAGAGTGGAAATATTGTTGGTGTGTCTTTCCTCTAATCAGATTTTGGAAACAAGCAAGTTAGCACCAATAGCGACTCTGAATCAAAGATTTTATTTGTAAGCAGCGAAGGTATGTCTCATTGAAGATTTTAATTATTTTTTACATCTCATTAACATATGAGGTTAATATGAAAAGCTATGATGAATACCCCTATCATTTACCTCCTTATCAGTAGTTCTAATATGATCCTTATGATCCATATGAGCTTAATCAACCTTAATAAGAGTTATATCAAATCTATGATGAGCCTTATCAAGTTTCTCATGATCCTTATTATCAAGGGCATGGGTCTTACCTTCCTCATGCCCTATATCATCCCTGTCATGATATCTATCAGCCTTATGATGGGTATCACCAACCATATATAGAGCCTTACCAATAGTATGGTAACTCATACCAATCCTATGATGACCCTCATGAATCTTGTTATCTTTTTTATTATCCCAATCAAGCCCTAAAGCAATCCATCTCAAGCTTCAAACAAACCCTATTTAGATATGAGAAATAGATGATAGGCATAGATTCCCAAAAGAGCTATGGATAGGAAATTTATAAGCATGAAATTAAGAACATGAGAGCTAATTTGCAGTAGGCTAAAGAGGTATGTTCATCTTTAATAATTTGAGGCCATTAAAATTTTAGTGATGATATTCTATACATAGTAGGCATCAAAGAGAGGCTAGTGTTTTATAAGAAACCCCAGGGTCATCATAACCATCATCCTGTTCTCCTAGATCTTCCCTTTTCCCTTCATAAATGCCAAACCAATGTTTACCATAGCCCTCAAGAATCCATTCAGACCTTGCCTAACTTTCCTACCTATAATTATGTCCAAGAGAGGCCTCAGAAGGCTGAACAAGCATGTTTTGAGGAGACTAATCTCCATGTTTCTCAGTAGATCATATAGGAGACTTCATATTTAATTTTGTAGGGAGACATCTCTAACTAATTAGTCCATGATTTTGAGGCTAATTTAGCCAAGCAAATTGAGTTTACAAATCAATATCTCTGACATTCAATAGTAGCTACAAAGGCAACATAGTAGCAAATTTTTTTGTTTCCCACCCATAGCAAGAACAAGTACAAAAGTAGAGGTTTCTAAACCTAATTTTATGACTTGAAATTAGATTCAACAGTCGAGAGATAAAGAAAAACATTCAATCATAAGCCAAGATGTTGAATTCAATATCAAGCCAATGATCATTCAGCCTCCACTCCTTTCCCCTCAAAATCCTAGACCCTTTCCTTCATGGAAATCCATTCAAAAAATAATGCAACTAAGAGAGGAGGTGAAGGTGATCCAAGAAGAGCAGCTCCATGAGAAAAATTAGGTATCTATGGTAATTTCTTTGGACCTTTCTCATCTTATTAAATATTTTTAAGGGTCTACCATGCCACTCTTTGAGAAAGAACCTCTCCTTTGTGAGGCAAATCAATAAGATGTAGCTAAGGAAATAAAAAATGAAGGTGACTTGAGTGACCAGGAAGAAGAAATCATGATTAAGACACCTCTTCGCAAGGAAAAACATGTTTCAGCCTTCCATAATGATGCAAATATGAAACAATTAAAAGAGAAAGATGAGGTAGAGGCTAAGATACAAGTACAAGAATAAGTACATGAAAAATAGGTTTCTGATGTATAGTAGAAAGATGTCTGAGTTGGACAAGTTGATAATGTTTTCCATGAGTTCTTTGATAATACAAAAGTTGTCATTCATCATGAAGGATAAGAGCTTGCATAAGTAGTGGGAGACAAGTACCGATTAGCTAATAAAGGTGAAGAATAAGCTAACTTTTAGAGTATGCTCCGTCATCAACTTGATGTTGAAGATGAAATAATTTTGATTGACCAATTTGAAATATCAAAAGAAGACTTTTAGCCTCATGATTATGGTCAATAAATTGATATGCTTGCTTCTGACATTCAGTTTGAATAAGCTTTAATTGAATTATAGCTTCATGAGAGCAAATCTTTAGATTTTTTTGATGTCTTTCATTCAGGTTATTCTTTACTCAAATGTGGTCCATTGTAGGCTGAGGAAAGTGCCTTCACCAAGCAAGAAGTAGTTGTTCTTTTAGGAGATTACATGTTTGAACTTTTCAAACATGGTTATCAACTTTTATCTTTAACTTTAGACATCTCTCTACTTTTGAAATCTAAAAATGAGCTCAAATGGCCCCAATAACTCACAATATCATATCCATCTCCCTTAGAGGTTAGCCTTGTAGATATGTCAAAGGAGACACACTAAGCTGCCCAACATGATCATAGTCAGCAACTCATAAATGAAGAAGAATTGAAGATGTTCTTGAAAAGTCCACAAATTTAGGAGTATGATGGGTCTTGGACTCATGTCTATAATTCATGCACCTAAAATTGGTAGTAGAGGAACCAGCTACTTCCCCATGAAGACATGAATATGAAAATGCTCTTTGCTACAGAAGAAAACTATCAAGAAAAGGCAAGCATGCTTCAAAGTTCTAAGGTGCACCAAATAACTTTATATTTTACCCTAGAGGGAAGATTTTCACTGTAAGTTAGTTATTATAGATTTTATTTATTTCAATAAGTGATTATCACAAGAAGTAGTCTACTTCCCTTTTATCTTATTTTCCCTATTTTTTTAGGTTAGTGGTCCTTACTTTGTTTAGGTTAGTTTCCCTTTTATTTTGTGTTTCCCTTCAATAAATTCCTTGGGAACTTTATTTTGTTTTGTTCCTTTTGGTCCTTATTTATTTCAAGAGGAGTTATCCAAGAGTTGATAGCTAGTTTTAGCTTTAGATCAATATGTTAAACCAGAGAAGAGACTCCATGCCCAATAGACTAGACAAGGCAACTGGTCTGGGTTCTCAAGCATAGTAAGCATGATTCCTTGTGAGTCATCAAAAATGTTGGCCATTTTAACCTACATGCCAAGATTTTGCCTAGATAGATCAGCTAAATAGAGTCTTGATTGAAATGGATGATCAAGAAATGACTTAAGCAAGCCTAGAAGAACTAGGCCACTATCAAATGTCATGTATAAATGAATAGAGAAAGGTGATTATGCATTTAATAGATTCACTTTTAAATCCTCTTAAACCAAAATATTGCATGGACATGATGTATTTCATGCCTAGATCATCCTTTGTAAATTTCATATCTTGATGTCTTTTTTATCTCAAGATATAAAGCTTCAAAGTTAAACATATAGTCTGGGATGTGCATGAAGATGTCAAGATAAAGCTACTATAAGTAACCATTTGTGTTCAACTGATCTTAAGGTTGAACACAAATCTAATAGGCATCAAGATCATGAGAGCTCAGATGAAATATCTATGGCACACGTAAGGTTAAAGAGTCAAAAAGTGCTAAGAACAAGATCAATGGTCAGCATTCGATCAGATCAAATATCCAATAATGAGTGATAACCTAATGATGTTAGTGAGTTTTGAAGAAAGAGCATGTTTTATCATATACCTAAGATCTAATGATGAGCATCAATTCAAAAATTTAGAGTATCTTGAGATCAAGCAAAGGGCTGATAAGTGTCATGATATTAGTGACTTAGCAGATCACATAGTGTACATTCAATCAAGAGGAAGGGGATAGATGGCACGTGTTCAATTGGACCAAGGAGATTGACAGTGCATTAGGGTCAAAGGATCAATGAGATTAGATTAAACATGAGGATAACATATGGTGCAATCAAAAGAGTAGATGAAAATGACAACATATCTCGAGGATAAATGTGTAATTTCCAAGTGTCTTAATCTCAAACATAGATCACAGATCAATGTCCAATGATGAACATCAAAGGTGTCATAATCTTGAAGACCCAGATCAAGATCGGTGGTCAAAATTAAAAGTTGAAGTTATGAGACTTCAACTAGAGGTTGAAATACAATATAAAGTTGAACCATAATGGATTTTTAGGGATCAAACATCACCATTGGGAGCTATTGAGTAATGTTAACACATTGAGGAGCTTGATAAGGATTCCATGCAGCCATTCTTGATTGATTCTTGTAGAAATCACAAGATACATGCTTCTTTCTCCACCTTTCCATGCTAAATAGAGTCCCAGTGATATTAATGCATGAGGATCTCAAAGAGTTGGTATAGTTTTTATCTTGATCATTGATTACTCCTCCATTCTCCCACGTATGTTCCCCATCTCTCTCATTCCCTTCTACTATAAATATAATATTCTAAGCCTTGAAATAGATCCCTCTTTGGGGCATGACTAGACTCTACCAATATTGATCTTTGTAGCCTCTTAAGATACATAAATGACTATTTCAAATTTCATTGATCTGTTATAGTGTGTTAATGTCAGTTTGATTTGTATATGTGGTAGAAATCTCTCCCTTGTCAAGTCTTGATCTTATCTAGCTACTAGTTTATCTTGTTATGTAGGTCATATTTAATGTTTAATGTAATTTGATTGAAGCTAGCAAGTGGATACATTGACTGGTTAGTACCTTGAATCAAACCTTTCCTTCACTTCCCTCAAGTTTTGATCACTTAGTGAACCTCTACATTAAATATTGATCCATAACAAACATTTGGATTTGTAGATTCAGTCTTTTGGTTATCTCATTAGTGTTTTTTAGAATTTCAAATAGAGTGGATGAGTAATCAATTTAAGTACATCACCAACATTAGCTTAAATTTTCCTTTCAGTTATCTTTCTCTCCCTTTTCACCCTAGAAATTAGTAAATTTTAGTGGAAATGGGCTAAGTAATACATCACAGAAGCTAGCCTCATTAAAAATCCTAGAGGTCTGACCCAATATTAGGTAACCCATAACCTAGGGTCATTCCCATTTTGGACTATATTTGAGTTAAATACCGGAACAATCATTTGCTCAACTAGGGTGCAATCTAAGTGTATAACAATAACTAACAAAGATGAATGGATTTTGGCCCTTCATCTTATTTCTAAGAAGGGTGGAGAATCCTCTCCAAGAAATAACATAGATATCAAAGGTGAGCCCTTCATCTTGTTTTCAAGATGAAGGGTGGAGAATAATTCCACTTTATTGATAATTATTTGCATAATTAGTGTGCTCTCAATGGTATAATCCTAAGATCTCAAGATTATTTCTTTGTATGAAGATGCCCACTTGGAGGGAAAAGAAGAGTTAATTAATTGAAAGGAAACTATAACTTATATTTGTAATAGAAATATAATTAGAAGAATGCTTAATTAAATTAATCAAAGATTAATTTAATTAATATAATGTGGAGAAATTAATTAGAAGAATGTTTAATCAAATTAATCAAAGATCAATTTAATTAGTAAAATGTAGAGAATTTAATTAGAAGAATGATTTAGAGAAGAAGGAATTGATAACATTAATTAATCAAAGAAGGGGGAATTAGTGAATTGACCAAAATAAAGTAATTAAATAGATAAATTGACTAGATGGATAATTGAATAGATAAATTTATCAAAGAATAATAATTGAATAGAGAAATTGATGAGAGAATGACAATCGAACATATATAATACATTGAGTTGGCATACCTAGAGATGCCCCAAGGTGAATTCGAACACATATATTATATGAATAAATGATTTAAAACAATATTATGTAAAATTATGGTAAGTCATTCCATTTTTCAACTTGACATAGAAGTGATAAAAATGGAGTGTCTATAGTATGAACTTCCATCAAGCTCTACGAGATATGTTTACTTAGGTGACGGGATCTAACATGTGTTTTATCACACATAGGGTTTCAAGGGGTTAATTTTCAAGGAAGATAGATTCTTCCATGTGTTTGAGCACAATTCAGGTTCTAACATGTGTCCAAACATATGTCAGGTTTAGAAGACCCACCAGGCAACAAGTAGAAATTTGAATTGTGCTTGGCAAGTATACCAAATATGACAAGCCTAAAGACTTAGCCATTTTTTGTCTTCCTAATTTTGACCAAATTGAATTTATGGAAATATTTTTTTCTAAAATAAGACTTTTTGACTTGAAAAAAATGACTTTGACAAATTTTGACCTTTTTGACCATTCATGATCAAAAGACCTAACATTTTAGGATTTGGACCTTTGTTCAAAAGCATTTACAACAAGTAATATCTTACAGAGCTTTATAAGGACTCCTATTTAGTATGAAAATTGTAGTGTTGACAACTTATACCTTATACCAAAAATGTACATTCATGCTTTTCACTATACATCATTCCATCTCTATAATAGCCATGTTCCTCCTTTCCACTACTCCAGTATGTTGTGGACTGTAAGGAGTGGTATTTTTTCTGGGTATAGCTTCTTTTACCCAATATGCATTGAACTACTTGGAGATATATTATCCACCATTATATAACTTAAAGTAATTTACCTTTATACATGTATGATTCTCAACTAGTGTTTTGCATGTAAAAATTAACAAAATACTCAAATTCTTCTTAAGAAAGTACACCCACATTTTTTGAGAGAAATCATCAACTATCAAAAAAAAATGGCACCATATACAGTGTTATTTTTCATAGGACCATAAATATCTACATGTACCAAATCTAACACACATTCTACCCTCCATGCTTTACTAATAGGAAAGGGTTGCTTCACCTATTTACCCAATTAATACCCTTCAAAAACACTTTAATTTTCCCGAATAGATGGGAGTGCATCCACCATTTTAATTTTACTCAAGATGTTTAAAAATTGGTAACTCAAATGACCATATATTTCATGCCATAGAGTAGTAAACTACTTAATTGTTACTAAAGAATATTTTTCTATTGATTTAGGATCGATAATTTTATACATACTCCTTTCCCTTATACCAATAATAACATGTCTATCATTGAGTGTAATGACATTAAATTTGTTTCCTTCAAACTTAACTACCAATTTTTTATTTTTAGTAATTTCACTAATGGAAAAAAGGTTTTTATTCATATTTGGCACATATCTGACATTATTAAATGTATATTTGTAGTCATTGTTTAAAATGATTTGTACATCTTCAAAACCCTTGATGTCATGTGTCCATCCTTCAACTAGGGAAACAATTTCATTACTACTACTATCCTCAATGAAGTTTGCATACTGATCTTGGTGACATGTGTAATGTCTTGAATCTCTTGTGTTAAAGTACCAAATTTGTGACTCACATGATTGGTCTTATGTTTCTGCAAAAACAAATTCAGTAGATGTCTCTTCTTATGCTTCTTCTACAATATTAACATTTCCATATTTCTTGTTTGAATTATCCATATCATATTTTCTCTTTCTACAGTATTTCTTATAATGACATAGTTGTTTGCAATAAAAATAGTTCCATTTGGTTTTCTTGGAATCACTTACATTGTTCTTTGAAGAATCTTTGCTTGTTAACCATTTACCCTTGCCTTTTGTCCTTGCCACAAATTAACTTTTCGTAAATGTGGAGGTTGAAGCTATGGATTGTTCCTGTCATCATTAGTTCTGTATAAGAAGAGTGGACAACTACTATAAGTCCAATGTATGTGTCTCTACAATCACGTTTAATGACTCCACAAAGGAATCATAAGAATATAGTAAATTTTACATAACTAGATCAATGAGATATTGTTCATCTACAATTTTTTCCATTACCTTTAACTGATCACAAATGCCCTTCAACTATAACAAATATTCAAAAATAAAACTTCCTTCTTTGCATCCTAGTGGAAAATATAATATTTTTCAAATACAATATTCTATTGACTTCAAAATCCTGATATTTGGTCCTAAGGTGTTTCCATAATTATGATGCATTATCAACATTTCTAACCTTTGGAATGAGATTGTCAGCTACAGATAATTTTAAAAACATTAAAACATCACGATAGCATTTATCATAGTCATCTAGTTGATCAATTGGTCTAGATTATTTACCAAGAACAATTTGGTCAATGTTTTGATACATACTTATTGTATCTTATGACTCCAAAAGCTAAAGTTTTTACTATTCAATTTTTTAGAATCTACTAACAACAAATGTTGCAAACTAGCCATTTTTACCCAATTTTTCATGCAAATAATTAAATCAAAAAAAATAAATGAATTTTACAAAAAAAATTTTTGAACACTTAATTCGACCTAAAATTGGACAAAGCTTTCAATTTTAAGCAAAAAAAGCCTTATAATTTATGATATTTTAAAGTTTGTCTTTTACCAAAATGATTAAAAAGACAAAAAATAATTAAATATAGATTTATATAGCTCGTTTATTTTTAAAAATGTATGGAAGGGGACTGAAATTTCAATAATGTGAATTTTTTTCAAGAGATTTGGAGATATAGTTTCCTCCCAATGGAATTAACTGTCCCTAATTTTAGGCTAGTTTTAGGCCAAAGGTGAATGTTCTAAAGTTTTAAATGATTTTTCATAAATTAATAAATCATAGAAATATATATTCAGGTAATATTTGATTGGATGTTTGAAAATTTGGATAAAATTTGTATAAAAAATATTTTATCCATTAAAAAAGAACCTATTGTTTCTCAAAGAAATGGCGCAACCTACGTGGTATGACATCCTCCTCCTGGGTTTGTTTCAGCTTATATTGGTCTAAAATTTTGGAAATCCTCCTACCTGATCATTCCCAATGGTTTCTATGGGTTTAATGTTTGTTTGGAACTATAAATAGAATAAAATGTACTATAATGGCATCCCCGAGTACTTTCCCTTCACAACAACAAGCAATTCTTCCCTTGGTATGTCCCTTTGCACTAAGTATGCTCCTTTGCAAGTTAAAATTATTTAAAAATGAATAAAAGCAATTTTTTTATGCTTATAATTTGAAAACAAAAATAAAGCATAGACTTTTTCTATTTTTTAAGTGTCTTTTCCTTCTTGGAATGGCCTTAGATAACTACAAGTTCTAGGACATTTTCTTTTTGCCAAAAAATTCTCTTTGTTGTCAAAATGCCCGTACATAGAGCCTAAAATAGAAAAATAAATTTTGATTTTGATTTCTTTACACTCACATGAACATGTCCTTGAATTGTAAAAGTCTTCACTGGGTGCTCCCTGACAAGATTTGTTTCTTCTCTCACCTCCTCATAAGATCCTCTCCCAAGCTCCCTTAACACTGAGCTTTGAAACCATGAAAGATTAAATTAATTAGAGACTAAAAAAACTACAATGTACATGATATTATTAACTAACAAGATATCCCAATATATAGGCAATCAACAAGCTCCTGTAATAAAAGAGGTAGGTGAAACAAACACACAATAGGAAATACAATCCAATCCAACAATCATTCTAGAATATCATGTGGATATAACAATCCAACTGGATGCACATGCTCAGTATTCATTCGTCGACACTCCAGATAATGTGACACATAATCCATACCACATATTTCTTGATTCCTTTCTAGAAATATAGTAGTTTTAATTCTAACATGATCTTGGTTATTCATAGATGTCTTGAATAAGGGACATCATGCAACTCCTTAAGCATTGTAATCTATAGATTATCTCGATCTCACACATGCATCTATCTATTGTAATGAAAAAGACCATCACTCATAAAATTTAATCTTTTATATCAAGGATTCTGAGCATTCTCTGATAATGCTTTCCTAACTTGATCATAAATTTCATCTCCTAAAGAGAGCTCAATCATGTGATCCTTGAAGGTACTCCTGATAATAGTTATAGCTGCAATATACCTTCTTTGACTAAGAACATCAGCTACTCTATTCTCTTTGCCCTTGATGTAATTAATATCAAAATCTTAATCAAATAAAAACTCAAGCCAACACCTTTGATGAGCATTCAAATTAGGTTGGTTGAAAATATACTTGAGTCCTAAGTTATCTATTTTGAGCTCAAAAGGGTTTCCCAACAAATAATGCCACCATAATTGTAAAGCGTGAACAATCACTGCAAGCTCTAAATCATGAGGGGAAAAATTCATCTTATATAACTTAAGCTTTCATGACTCTTACACCATTATTTCTCCATCTTGCATAAGGACTCCTCCTAGTCCATCCCCTGAAGCATTTGTGACTACTAAAAAATGACCATTTAGTTCTAGAACTCTCAACATTGATGCAAATGTGAGCCTTATTTTTATCTCTTAGAAAGCTAACTCATACTTTTCTAGCCAAACAAACTTGTTATTCTTCTGCTACAAGGAAGTAATTGGGTTAGCTATCTTGAAAAAATTTAGTATGAACTTTCTGTAATAGCCTACCAACCCCATGAAGCTTCAAACTTCATGCACATTCTTCAGTGCTAACCATTCCATAATGGCTCTAATCTTCCCTATATCTATATAAATACCATCTACAGAGATAATGTGTCCCAAATGCTACATTCATTTTTGAAAAAATGCACACTTAGATAGCTTCCCATAAAGCTTGTGTTCTTGTAACCACTGCAAAACCAAATCCAAATGTTGAAGGTGCTCTTCTTCATTCTTTAAGTAGATAAGAATGTCATTCAAGAAAACTAACATAAAGTGGTCAATATAATCTTTGAATACACTATTCATGAGATTCATAAATGATGCTAGAGCATTAGTTAGACCAAATGGTAACACTGTAAACTCATAATGCCCATATTGTGTTCTAAATGTTATTTTCAGAATGTCCTCATCCTGAATCCTCAACTGATGGTATCCTGATCAAAGTCAATCTTGTAAAATACTATTGTTCCCCTCATTTGATCGAAAAGATCATCTTTATGAAGTAATGGATACCTATTTTTGATGGTTACCTTATTCAACATTCTATAATCGATGCATAGTTAAAGGGTGCCATCTTTCTTCTTGAAAAAGACAACTGGTACACCCCATGGTGACACACTTGGTCTAATTAACCCTTAGCCAACAATTTTTGAAGTTGAGCCTTCAGTTCAACCAATTCTATGGTTGTTATTCTATATGGTGCCTTAGACTAAGGTTTTGATCCAGGTATGATATCAATAGAAAAATTGAACTCACATCTAGGAAGCAAACCTAGTAACTCTTCTAGAAACACATCATGATAATATCTAAGAATGGGTAATCTTCAAGAGATGGTTCCATAAATTCCCTCCATTTCATTTATCTTTATGATAAATGCTTGACACCCTTTTCCTTGAGTTTTCTTAATTTGCATAGCTAAAATCTTCCTAAGCTTCAACTCCCACTTCTCACCTTAGATTTGCGCTTGATTCCCAAAAACATCAAGACACTCTACCTTATTCAAGTGGTAGTCAACTTTAGATTTATACTTTATGAGCGAGTTGACTCCCAAGATCACATCATATTATCCTAGAGGTACTACATATAAATCCACAACTATTGTGAATTATGGCAACCTAATCTCTATTTTTACTAAACACCTATCTAACATGACCTTAGCATCATTCCCATACTATACTAACCATGTGTTTGCCATTACACTAGCTATTATAAAAAACTTACTAAGCATCTTACGACCTATAAAACATTCAATGGCTTCTATATCTATCAAAATAGAAAGTAGATGGTCAAACAAAGTACCTAATAGCTCAATAGGTAGTGCCTGATACTTAGCCTATCGATTGTCAACCATTGCATGAATCCACTACTGGAAACCGCCCTATTGAGTATTAGGGCCTTTACCCTTTGACTTATCCTAAAGACAATCATGAGCATATTGATCCTCTCTATAGATGAAGCACCATCTAGATGGTCCTTTTTTAAAAATTCTCTTGGTTTCTTTTGAAACCATCCTTGGATTCATTGCCCTGCTTCTTATTGCCTGATCCATTATTGAACTTAACATTCTGATTCTTGAACTATTTCTTGAAGTTCCACTCTTATGTTTCCAATTCTTCTTTTTGTAGTTAGACTTAAGAGTGGCAAATCTTTTTTTGAGTCTATCCTTATCCTAAAAAAGAGACTTCAACTTATTTTCTTGCTTAACTACCTTCTCAACAACCTAGTCTATGGTGGAAGGTCCATGAACATCTACTTCTCCACCAATTTGGGGCTTGAAACCCATGATGAACTTCTTAATCTGAAACCACTCATCTCCTTGATATTGAAGAACATATTTCAATATTTTGGTGAACTACTCCCAATACTCATTTATCGACATATCACCTTACTTCAAATTCTAAAAATCTATAAGATTATGATCAAAATATAACTATAAAAACCATCATGATCTAAATAAAATCACAAACTAATCCCAAATAGTGGTGGTCAAATTCAAATTCATTTCTAACCTTTTATTGGCCCACCACATAGCTACCTCACCACCTAATTGGTATGCTCCCCGTACTACCTTGGTGACCTCAGAGTAGTTTTGAATTTTAAAATACTATTTCATTTTGTCAACCATGCCTCAACTCTATCACCTAAAATAGTTCTATCAAACTTAAGTGGATTCACCTTTTTCATATCTCGAGCCAAATCTGCAACAACTTGAGCTCTAGCATCCTGCATATTTTCTTGCTCAACCAGATGCTCTTCAAATTCATCCTATTATTCTTTTCCTACATGGCCATGAACCTCCTGTTCTAGAGTTATAATCCTATCTCTGGTCTCATTCATGATCGTGAGAAGTTGATCCATCTTCATTGACTGCTCGATAACAAATTGACTAGAATCAAATGGAGGGTTACTATCACCAGTATTTAAATGACCCTTTCTTAAAACTTTCACTTTTACCATCCTTTTTTTTTCCAAAGAAGGTTATAAAAATGTCAGTGGACTCATTAAATCCTAGAGTTCAAGCCGTAGATCTGATATCACATGTAAAATCCTCACTAGGATCTACTAGAAAAACATATTTTTTTAAAAATAAATATATGTGCAAAAGTAGACTGCAACCCAAGAGTCTATCAAAGATAAATAAAGTAATCATGTAGTTCATAATGCAATATAAATACATGTCTCTATTTCATGGGAGTATGAAAACTCAATAAAGAAAGTAATTATTGTTATGGTCCTGGTGGGTGGACTTCACTGACGCCTCGAGGTTTTGGTGTAGCAGTTCATTACATGTGGTATCAAAGCCTCCACCTGGGTTTAAATCACAGAGCAAGTGGGGTACACCAGTATTGTAGTGTTTGATTGGGGCTCGTACACGGGGGTGATCTCATGTACGTGTGAAAAGCAAGCTCAGCGTCTATGGCTTTGAAAGTGTGGTGGGATGTTATGGTCCTAGTGGGTGGACTTCACTGATGCCTCAAGGTTTTGGTGTAGCGGTTCGTTACAATTATATATTTTATTTAATCAAATACACAATAATCATGATCAATGTGTCTCAATGGTAAATTACAATTCTTCAATTTTAAATACAATATTTTATAATGTATAAATAAGATACTCGGTTTCCCCATATCTCTGTTCTCAAACTTCAATTATTTGTGGCAAACTCAAGTGTCATCTTGATAAGTAGTGCTAATGTGGAATGAAAGAGCATCATCTGAGTGCTTTTCTACACCAACCACAGACCAATGATCTCCCACACTATCCCATCAGGAAATGACCCTCCCTTCACAAATGAGTAAGGTAGATGCACAAAATTGGGAGACAAAAAATGTGATAGTCCCCCAACTTTGCATGTTTTTTTACAAAAGGTGTATGCCCTTTTTAAAAGGGTGTACACCCTTTGTTTTGAATTTTTGAGGCTCAGGCTATTGCCCAAGCCTCGAGGGTATACACCCTTTTTAAATGGCATACACCTAACAAAGGGTGTACACCCTTTACAAAGGGTGTATGCTCTTTATAATATAAAGGGCATACGCCCTTTGTAAAGGGCTATGCCCTTTATAAACTAATTAGGGTGTACGCCCTTTTCATTTTATGATTTCTCTTAGGCTATAAAGAAGAAAACATAGCTAAGAGAGGAAGGGAAAAAAAAATGTTGAAATTACAGATTGACGCATGTAGTTTGGAGTATTATTCTACCAATAAGATTCAGCATTGCATTGCTTCACATCAGGTATGTTATTTTTTATTTTATTTTCATTTCTATGTAAATTATTGAACTAGGGTTTTGAATTTAAATTTGCATTCAATTTTTTAAATTAGCTAAAAAATATATTTTTTAAAAAATTTAGATACATAAATTGGATGGATCAATTTCCTAAATAAAATGTTAGACAAAACCCACCAAAGTTTGATTTTGCATAAGAAGTTAAATTGTATGAGCAATACAATACCAAACATCAATAATTATAGATAATTATCAATAGTTTGCATCATTCTTCAATTCGTAGTGCACAAATTTTATTTTCCAATACATTAGAATCTAATTTTAATGAAGTGAGAAATGTGACTTCACAACTGGATGCAATGTTACATCAAAGATAGGCTCTTAAATAATTTTATTTCAATAAATTATCATATGAAGAAGTGAAAAAAAATAAAAAAAGAATATTTGTGTGCTTTATTTATTAAACCTAGAACCAACCTATCTCCACCAACAAATTGCAAACACATTAGTATCGATTGGTGTATTCATGTGAAGATTAAAAATAAATTTTTGGATAGGTGGTGGATGGTTTTTGATGAGCCTCCATGCAACAATAATGAGGTTCCAATATATTTTTTGAGAAAATTATACTATGAGTTTGTATTGCAAGCAATTCTAAATTATTTTGACATGAAGACATCTTAAGGTAGGGGAGGTGGGTCTACATTTGATAGACCTAGTGTTAGGTGGGACCAAAACCATCATAATCAACTTCTGATAAATAGAATATCAATATCACATGCCACTATTCTTGAAATTTTACATCTTAATACACAAATGGATACCCTTGAGGCAGTTACTAGTTTGATATAAATTATGATTGATCATGGTATGCATACTTTAAAGACTTCTACTCAGCGTATAGGTGGTGCTAGTGGTAGTGGTGGTGCTAGTGGCAATGGTGTTATTGGTGGTAGTGGTATTAGTGGTAGTGGTAGTGGTAGTGGTAGTGGTGGTAGTGGTGGTTTTGGTGTTGGTATAGGTGCTAGTGTTCCTCCTTCTACTCATGTTACAATTCTTGTGCATCATTACACATCATGCAGAAGGAAGTGTATGGGACGTCTTGTTTAGCTATAGCATACACAAATTATATTTATGAAGACTAGTATGCCAAAGCATATGCCATATGTATATGCTTTAGCAGTGCTATATAGTAGCATGCTAGACATTAGCCTACCAAAGCATATGCTACATGTAGATGCTTTAGTAGTGCATGACACTAGAATTTTACGCACTATATGAGATGTAGGAGCTTCAATGACTCCTATCAGGATATACCATGCTCTTATTATAGAGGATATTCACTATTTGTATTTGATGCACAGATTTAATTTTAATTATCTAGTTTGTTTTTATTTGTAAAAGAATATTAAGTTTATTTTCTAGTACATGTGTTTGTACTTATTGACTAATTTATTTGATTGAACTTGTTATTTATTGTTTGTATCTAGTTGATTGGTGATATTTTGTGTACCTCAGCAGGCCTTGACTCTATTGTAGAAGCTGTAATTGGCATGGATTTACCTTACACACAGGTTTGTAAATTTTTAAATTACATATTTATTCATTTACATTTTTATTGTCCTTTGAACATAAAACTCTCTTTTAATATATATTATAGTCAAACTTTTTATCATATTCATTTAATTCACATATTATTCATTTATTGGTTTTATAGATGATGAGGGATGTTATGGGCACCCCTCATGGACGAGAAAAAGGTGTAGGTTATATTGTTGCTACATCAGAGAATCCACTATCTCTATAGTAGGTTATGGTTTAGGGATGGAGACTGGTGAGAACACATAGTTTATTTATTTTTTATATTTAAGCAATTACATTTTATGTCATATTTAAATAATTGTATGTAACTCTATATCTAACTATATATGTATGCTCTATAGGATTCCCAATCATATGTGTATATGCGGTCTCATAGCCCTAGACAACCATGTAGATAGAATATGGTGAGTGTAGAATCATTTTACAAAATTTTACATTCTTGAAAAATTTATCAAATTATAAATATGTAATTTTATTGCATTATTTTTTATATTTTATATGTTGTGCAAAGAAAAAAATTCCACTGCTTATCAATGAAGTAATGGATGACTCACATGCTGAGAGGAGAGTATTTCCTCATACTGAAGCATCCAACACCCCTGGCTCTACGTCTATGGTAACAAAACATAATTTATTTAGGGGCAATGAGCAGCATGAGAGCTAGTTGTTGTGCTAGGGATCTAATTTTAGGCATAATCTATTTTGTATGCTGATATGGCTCACATTGTACGCTTAAATGGTGCATTTTGTCTATGTACATAGTTGTAAGCATAATCAATTTTGTATGTTGATATGGCCCACATTGTATGCGTATATGGTGCATTTTGTCTATGTACATGTTATGGTTTACATTTTTTCTTGATATATGTTATATTATTTATGTTAAATTATGGCATAGAACTTTGCATGTATCACATATATACTATTCAACAATTTGATTCCTTTAACTATGTGTATTTTATATTTTTATCATTTAATGTTTACACATATTATTAGTTAATGATTGAATTATTATTTCATATGGGGTTAAAAAAATTCACATTTTTCTGTAAGTTAGGTGCTTTGAATCATTATGTATATCCTAAATTTACATATGATATTTTCTATTTACTTTTTTCATTTACATTTCCTTCTTATTTGCTAATCCACACATAATTCCCCATGTAGACCTCTGGCATGGAAGCAAAATGCTTTTCATAATTACCAAAGAGCCACAAACACTCTCAATGTTGGGCATAAAAATCCTTTCTTTGGAAACCTACATCATATCATGCACATATAGATGATACTAAACCAAATAACACTTTTCATTGACAATCTAAGTCACAATAACATCATCACACTATCTACAACCCAACAACTTCACCTTCCCACTATTGTGCATTGCAAACTATAATCCTTGGGGTGGATTCAATAACCTGGTATAAATATATAAGTTTGGAGGCAATGTGCATTCTAGTATAAATTTGAGATTATGGATGGCACCATCACTTGAAACATTGTGCCTCTTGAATTCTATAGCATATTATTAGGGAGGTTGTACTTGTATGACTGAGATTCTACATATATCAAGCGAAACTAAAAATTTGGGATGTACACCCAAAATATTGCTTCTTCAACCTCTTATAGTCAACTACAATAACCAAAGTCACGTTGGTCTCTTCTAAAAAATGTCATAAACTAATCATGCACGTGCATATTTTCATGTTGCTCATGGTTTGTCTTAAGACACCTATGTAGGAAAGAAAGCAAGAGTTTATAGTGTGATCAAGGAAATCAATGTCCCAATAACAAAAACTTGACAAGTTATTGAAACCACATAATGGATTCTTCATAGAGATTGAATTTCTTGCAATGCAACATGTATTAAAACACCATATATATTTGGTCCATTTACAAAAAACCATTTATATCATAAATAAATATGGGAGAATGATGATTATAAATGTTAGGAGGTCTAGTGATGCACTTGTGTATGTTTTCATCTCCTACTTGTCCATACAACAAATAAAGATAATTATATGTGTCCATACAGTCACCATGGCCTACTTATACATGGGTTAATATCAACATTGATATCCATCTCTAGACTATCCACGAAATTACAACCTTGGCAAGGTAAGAATATAGACACAAATGAAGAGACTAAACAACTTCGATATTCCTTGACTAGTATATAAAACTTGAGGTTATATTTTTATGGTCATTAAATAAATATTCAATCTTTATCTCAATATGGAAAACCAATCCATATATTGGTTTTGTCTATTTGAACTCAAAAGACTCAAAGCTCTCTACAAGTTAATTAAGCCTAAATGCCTCAAAAGGATCAAAACAAAAAAAAATTGAAAACAGGGGTATAGATCAATCTAAAATACTTTATCATGATATTTTGTATGTGATTCAACTTTTTCAACACCTCAGAAGGTCTGCTATAAAGAATTTAATCAAAAACCTCTCATAGACTTACTAGTCTTAATGTTGCTCTAACATGCCAAAACCCATTTTGTATTGAATTGGCACTTCAAAACACCTTAGACATATGTATTTAGATATTTTATTAATTATCAAAGCTATAATAATTTTCTTTCTTTTCACTTTTAATGTTTTACCCAAAAATTCAAAAAGTCATGTTTTGTCTATTACACCTAATTACCCTCTACTAGGTCAAAACTCAAGATATAGTTTTCTTACAAAAATAATGATTTTATGAGGTTTGTACAAATCCATTAGAGGTGATTCAACCTTAATTTTGATTTTATAGACTCAATTTTGAAGTTTTAAACCAATCTCTTTCCTCACTGTCAAAGAAACATGGAAAATAGGGTATCTCTTAAACATACTTGATTGGTTAGAGGAGCCCAATCGACTAACCGTCTATGCAAACATGTCTAAATGGGAATTTTTAGGCTATAATGACATTTTTTTGGTCTCAATCAGGTCCTAGAAGTAAAATTTGTAGTTGGTTGGAGGCATTCCTGAAGAGAATTCACTCGTCCTTAAATGTACAAAATTATCAAACTTTGATCACGCATTACACAAGAATTGGGAGGGATAGAGATGAATCATCAACTCCTAGACTTAGAGGGATGAGTACTCTAAGAAATACTTAGAGAATTTTTCTAAATCATTATGAATGATATGCAACAATGAGGTTTCTCTCACAGCAAAATCTCTTAGAATGGGGTAAAATTTGGTCAGTGAGGGCCGTATTTTTTGACTTATCAACCCAATCAATGAATCATCTATGCAAACACATCTAAATGGGTATTTTTAGGCTAGAATGGCCTTTTTCTAGTCTTGATCAAGCCCTAGGAGCAAAATTTACATTTGGTCAAAGGCATTCCTAAAGAGAATTCACTCATCCCTAAATGTGTAAAATGATTGAACTTCAATCATGCATTGCACAAGAACCAGGAGGGCTAGAGACTAACCATCAACTCCTGCACATGGAGGTATGAGTCCTCTAAGAAATAACAAGAGTATTTTTTCTAACTCATGATGGATGAGACACAATAATGAGGTTTCTTTCATGGCCAAATCTCTTAGAATGGGGTAAAATTTGGTCAGTGGGGGTTGTAGTTTCTAGCTCATCAGCCCAAACGATGAACTGTCTACATAAACACATATGTATAGGTGTTTTTAGGCTAGAACAACATTTATTTTATCTTTCTTGGGCCCAAAGAGTGAAATTTATAGTTGGTCAGAGGCATTCCTAAAGAGAATTCACTCGTCCCTGAATATGCAAAATGACCAAACTTTGATCACACATTTCATGAGAATTAGGATGGCTAGAGACTCACTGTTAGCTCCTACATGTGGAAGGATAAATCCTCTAAGAAATCCTAGGAGTATTTTTTCTAAAAAATGATGGATGAGATGTGGTAATGAGGTTTCTCTCATGGTTAAATTTTTTAGAACATGCCAAAAGTTGGTCAGTGGGGGCCATAGTTTCTGACTCATCAAGCCAATTAATGAACTGTCTACATGAACACATCTAAATGGGCATTTTTAGGCTAGAATGACCTTTATCTAGTCTCAGTCAAGACCTAGGAGCAAAATTTGTAGTTGTTCGGAGGCATTCCTAAAGAGAATTCACTCATTTTTGAATGTGCAAAATGACTGAACTTCAATCATGCCTTGCACGAGAACCATGAGGGCTAAACACAAACTATTAGATCCTACATGTGGAGGGATGAGTCCTCTAAGAAATCTTGAGATGATTTTGTCTAAATTATGATAGATGAGACATGGAAATGAGGTTTCTCTCATAGCCAAATCTATCAAAATAGGGTAAAAGTTTGTCAATGAGGGTCATAGTTTTTGACTCGTCAACCCAATCGATGAACCATATATGTAGACAAATCCATATGGACATTTTTAAGGTAGAATAACATTTTTTTGGTCTCAATCAGGCCCTAGAAGCAAAATTTATAATTGTTCAAAAGCATCCCTGAAGAGAATTCACTCGTCCCTAAATGTGCAAAATGACCTAACTTAGATTACATGTCACACGAGAACTAGGAGGGATAAAGATGAACTATTAGCTACTACACATAGAGGGACAAGTTTTATAAGAAATATCAAGAGGTATTTTATCTAAATTATGATAGACAAGATGTAGTAATGAGGTTTCTCTCATGATTAAATCTCTCAAAATAGCGTAAAAGTTGGTCAGTGAGAGCCATAGTTTTTGACTCGTCAACCCAATCGATGAACCATCTACGTGAACACATCTAGATGGGTATTTTTAGGCTAGAATGAAATTTTTTTGGTCTCATTTTGGATCTGAGAGTGAAATTTGTAGTTTGTCAGAGGCATTCTTGAAGAGAATTCACTCATCCCTGAATGTGGAAAATGACCAAACTTTGATCACACATTGCATGAGAACCGAGAGGGGTAGAGATAAACCATCAATTCCTACACATGGAAGGATGAGTCATATAAAGAATATTGGGAGTATTTTTTCTAAATTATGATGGATGAGATGTGGAAATAAGGTTTATCTTATGGCTAAATCTCTTAAAATAGGGTAAAAGTTGGTCAGTGGGGGTCATAGTTTTTGACTCATTAGCCTAATCGATGAACCATTTAGATGGGCATTTTTACACTAGAATGACCTTTGTCAGGTCTCGATTGGGCCTTAAAAATGAAAGTTATAGTTGGTCAGAGGCATTCCTGAAGATAATTCACTCATCCTTGAATGTGCAAAATGATCAGACTTTGATCAGATGTTGCATGAGAATCGAGAAGGATAAAGACTAATTGTCAGCTCTTACACATGGAGGGATAAGTCCTTTAAGAAATCCCATGAGTATTTTATCTAACTCATGATGAATGAGATGCAAAAATGAGGTTTATCTCACGGCCAAATCTTTCAGAGCATACCAAAAGTTGGTCAATGGGGGTCATAGTTTCTGACTTGTCAACCCAATAGATGAACTATCTATGTAGACACATTAAGATGGGTGTTTTTAGGCTATAATGACTTTTTTTTATCTCAATCAAGCCTTAGGAGTGAAATTTTTTATTTGGTCAGAGTCATTCTTGAAGAGAATTCACTTGTCCCTGAATTTACAAAATGACTAAACTTTGATCATGCATTGCACGAGAACTGGGAGGGCTAGAGACTAACCATCAACTCTTACACATAGAGGGAAAAGTCCTCTAAGAAAATGTAAGAAGATTTTTTCTAACTTGTGATGGATGAGATGCAGTAATGAGGTTTTTATCATGACCAAATCTCTTAGAACAAGGTAAAAGTTGGACAGTGGGGACCATAGTTTCTGACTCATCAGCCCAATCAATGAACCATTTGTGTAAACACATTTAGATGGGAATTTTTAGTCTAGAACAACCTTTTTCAAGTCTTGGTCTAGCCCTGAAAGTGAAATTTGCAGTTGGTCAAAGGCAATCTTGAAGAGAATTCACTCATCTTAGAATGTGCAAAATAATCAAAATTTAGTCATGTATTACATGAGCTCTAGGAGGGATAGAGACTAACCATTAGTTTTTACATGTGGAAGGATGAGTCCTATAAAAAATACCAGGAATATTTTGTCTAGCTCGTGATAGATGAGATGCAGCAATAAGGTTTCTCTCATAGCCAAATCTCTCAGAATATGCCAAAAATTGGTCAGTGGGGGCCATAGTTTATAAATCATCAATCTAATTAATAAACCGTCTACATGAACACATCTAGATGGGACTATTTAGGCTATAATGACCTTTGTTCAGTCTTGATCGGGCCCTGGGAGTGAAAGTTACAGTTGATCAAAGGTATTCCTTAAGAGAATTCACTTGTTCATAAATGTGCAAAATAACCAAACTTTGATCATATATTGTACAAGAACCGAGAGGGTTAGAGATGATTTGTCAACTCTTACACATGGAAGGATGAGTCCTCTAAGAAAGATTAGGAGTATTTTATCTAACTCGTGATGGATGAGATGCGATAATGAGGTTTCTCTCACAACCAAATCTCTCAAAATGGGGTAAAAGTTGGTCAATGGGGGTCATAATTTCTAACTCGTCAACCCAATCAATGAACCATCTACATGGACATACCTAGATGACCATTTTTAGGCTATAAAAACCTTTGTCTAGTCTTGATCGAGCCCCAAGATTAAAAGTTTTAGTTGATCAAAGGCATTCCTAAAGAGAATTCACTCATCCCTAAATGTGCAAAATGATCAAACTTTGATCATGCACTACATGAGAACCAGGAGGGATAAAGACTAATTGTAAGCTATTACGCATGCATGGATAAGTCCTCTAAAAAATTCCAAGAGGATTTTCTCTAACTCATGACATACGAGATATGGCAACTAGGTTTCTCTTGCAACCAAATCTCTCAGAACATGCTAAAAGTTGGTTAGTGAGGACCATAGATTCTAACTCGTCAGCCCAATCGATGAACCATCTAAATGAACATGTTAAAATAGGCACTTTTAGGCTAGAATCATCTTTATCAGGTCTTAGTCAATCCCTAGAATTTAAAGTTACAGTTGATCAAAGGCATTCCTTAAAAGAATCCACTCGTCCTTGAATGTGAAAAATGAGAAAACTTTCATCATGAGTTGCACAAGAACTGGGAGGGATAGAGATAAACTGTCAGGTCTTAGACATGCATGGATGAGTCTTATAAAAAATCCCAAGAGTATTTTTTTTAAATCATGATGGATGAGATGTGGAAATGAGGTTTCTCTTATGGCCAAATCTCTTAGAACATGCCATAAGTTGGTCCGTGAGGGTCATAGATTCTGACTCATCATCCCAATCGATGAACCATCTGTATAAACATGTCAAAATAGGCATTTTTAGGTTAGAATCACCTTTTTTAGGTCTTTATCAACCACTAAGAGTGAAATTTGTAGTTGATCAAAGGCACTCCTTAAGAGAATTCACTTGTCCTCAAATGTGTAAAATGAGCAAACTTCTATCATGAGTTACATGAGAATCAGGAGGGCTAGAGACAAACCGTCAGGTCTTACACGTGCATAAATGAGTCCTCTAAGAAATTTTAGGATGATTTTATCTAACTCATGATGGATGAGATGTGGAAATGAGATTTATCTCATGTCCAAATCTCTCAAAACATGTCAAAAGTTGGTCAGTGAGGGCCGTAGATTCTAACTCATCAGTCCAACCAACGTATCATCTACACGAACACATTGAAATAGGAAATTTTAGGCTAGAATCACCTTTATCAGGTCTTGGTCAACCCCTAGGAGCTAAAGTTGTAGTTGATCAAAGGCATTCCTTAAGAGAATTCACTTATCCCAAAATGTGTAAAATGAGCTAACTTCCATCGTGAGTGATATAAGAATCAGGGGGGATAGAGATGAACCATTAGGTCCTACACATGTATGAATGAGTTACTTGAGAAATCTTAGGAGTATTTTATCTAAATCATGGTGAACAAGATATGGCAATGAGGTTTCTCTCATGGCCAAATCTTTTAGAACATGCCAAAAGTTGGTCAGTTTGGGTCGTAGATTCTGACTCATTATCCCAATCGATGAATCATCTACATGATCACATTGGGATAAGCACTTTTAGGCTAGAATCACCTTTTTGAGGTCTCGATCAGCCCCTAAGAGCAAAAGTTAAAATTTATCAGAGGCATTCCTTAAGAGAATCCACTCGTCTCTGAATGTGTAAAATGGGTAAACTTTCATCATGAGTTGCACAAGAATTAGGAGGGCTAGAGATGAACTATTAGGTCTTACACATGCATGAACGAGTCCTCGAGGAAATCTTTGGAGGATTTTATCTAACTCATGATAGATGAGATGTGGTAATGAGGTTGCTCTCATGGCTAAATCTCTCTAAACATGCCAAATTTTGGTCAGTGAAGGCTATAAATTTTGACTCATTAGCCCAATCGATGAATCATCTACACGAACACATCGGGATAGGAAATTGTAGGCTAGAAACACCTTTATCAAGTTTTGATCAACTCTCAAAATTAAAAGTTACAGTTGATCAGAGACATTCCTTAAGAGAATTCACTCATCCCTAAATGTGCAAATTGATTAAACTTTTATCATGAGTTGCATGAGAATTGGGAGGACTAGAGATGAATCATCAGGTACTACACATTCATAAATGAGTCATTACCTGAGAGTATTTTATCTAACTCATGGCAGATGAGATGTGGCAATGAGATTTCTCTCATGGCTAAATCTCTCAGAACATGCCAAAAATTGGTTAGTGAGGGTCATAGATTCTGACTCATCAACCTAATCGACAAACCATTTACATAAACACATCTAGATAGGAACTTTTAAGCTAGAATCACCTTTATCAAGTCTTGGTCAACCCTTGAGAGTGAAATTTCTAGTTGATTGGAGGCATTCCTTAAGAGAATTCACTCGTCTCCAAATGTGCAAAATGAGTGAGCTTTCATTGTGAGTTGCATGAGAACCAAGAGGGATAGAGAGGAAACATTAGGTCCTACATGTGCATGGATGAGTCCTATAATAAATATTGAGAGGATTTTTTCTCACTCATGATGGATGAGATGTGATAATGAGGTTTCTCTCAAGGCAAAATCTCTCAAAAGGTGTTAAAAGTTGGTCAGCGAGGGCCGTAGATTCTGAATCGTCAACCCAATCAATGAACTATCTACATGAACATGTATAGATAAACACTTTTAGGCTAGAATCACCTTTATCAGATCTTAATCAACCCCTAAGAGCAAAATTTTTAGTTGATCAGAGGCATTCCTTAAGATAATTCACTCATCTTCAAAAGTGCAAAATGAGCAAACTTTTGTCATGAGTTGTACAAGAACTGAAAGGGCTAGAGACAAACTGTCAAGTCCTACACATACATAGATGATTCATATAAGAAAGCTTAGGAGGATTTTTTCTAACTCATGATGGATAAGATATGGAAATGAGGTTTCTCTTGTGTCCAAATCTCTCAGAACATGCCAAAATTTGGTTAGTGAGGGTCATGGATTCTAACTCATCAGCCTAATCAATGAATCATCTATACGAACACATGAGGATAAACACTTTTAGGCTAGAATCACCTTTATTAGGTCTCGATCAACCTTTGAGAGTGAAATTTTTAGTTGATCAAAGGTGTCCCTTAAGAGAATTCACTCATCCTTGAATGTTCAAAATGAGAAAACTTTTGTCATGAGTTGCACGAGAACTAAGAGGGCTAGAGGCAAACTATCAGGTCCTACATGTGCATAATGAATTTTTAGACCTTCAAAACTTAGAGAACTGGGTTCATCCAAATCCTGGTAAACCTGCAATACAAATAACTTAGGGTTATAAAAGACCTTTATAGATGCATAATGAGTTTGTAGACCTTCCTCACAATTCATATAGTGATATTCATGCATTACACAAGGAATAGGTATCAAAGTATCCAAATGACTAAATTGAAATGTATGGATCTTTTTTAAGCTTTGAGCTTCATTTAGAGACTATGAAAACAATCTATACCCTTATCCATATTAAAATTGATCCATTACCATAAAATAAGGGTCTATTAATAAAAACCTTTAACATAGAGGTCAGTAGAATATGATATGAATTAATTATTTCCTTTATTGATTATCATTCACAATCAATTTCCATAGCATATACATTTAAGAAAACACAAAATATAAAATATACACATAATACTATGAGCAAAAATAGTTTTGTCAATAATTTCCTTTTATTCACTGCTCTCCTCTTTCTTTTACTTCGAGAATATCTATCTAAAACTATCAAAATAGACCTTATATCTCCCTCACCAACCAATAATTGATTCTTGATTCATTCTTCACGTGGGAGTCTTGGACACAGCCTTGGTTACAACTTAACTTAATATGCAAACCCATGTCATATGAGGGTCAAGGCATTAAAAATATTTCACCTTTTCATAAGACTCTTAGTTACATGCTACTATATCTCACATCATCAAATAGATGATATGATCCCTAAAAAGGGCTTACAAGAATTCAAATTTTTGAATAGTGCTTTTATGAATTTTATGAATCTTAGATACCTAGTAAAGACTCCTAAAGACCAAAAACTACTCTAGAACACCTCCTACCTTATTTCAAGTGAAAAATAACATCATGATGACATCACTAAAGGATGCCCTTGCATAAGTGTTTTCTTGAAAGGATAAATAGAGAGAATGTGAAAAATGATTTACTTAACATAGATGAAATTAATATAAATTATTTTGGCTTTTCTTCGTTTCAAGAAGATAATCTTCTCTACTCATGACACCAACCACGTGAAGGTGGAAGCTTGTATGGTATGACTAGCCTACATTTAAATTTTTAGTAAAAAATTTAAACAAAAATAAACACAATCATAAAATAGTTGAAAAATAAAATACATTTAATCAAATAACTTTATTATATTAATTTGAAATAAGTTAGATAAACTTACTAATTCAATCTAATGTACCTTCAAAATTAGCTATGTTTACAAGTGTTTCAAGAATAGCTTCGTGGTCAAATTCTCGCATTTCTTACAAATTTTTATTATTAGGCTTTCCATGATATTTGATCAATTGAATATTTGTAACAATAACAAGGTTCAAATAATGAAGCACCATCATGTGTGTTTCAAAGTCCTCAAATAACAATTATTTTATTTTTTATGATAATACCTATGAAGCCAAGTTTTAGTAACCACTACAGATCTAGTGGGATAAATTAGCTCTTCTCCATCCATAACATATGTGGTTAATTTTTTTTGCCTCCACACAATGACGCAAGTAGTAGTTTGTTCCCTCATCATTGTTCTCAAGTGTAATTACTATAAAAACATTCCCTATATTTAAAGTATAATAAAATTATAAGTATATCTAAAAAAATAAAAATATCACTAATATCTAATGTTGTATATTTAATTAAAAAATAAATTGTATCTAATTGAACAAGATTTGAGGTGTGATCAAAGTTAATTGATGATGTCATTTCATGATCTGTCACTTGTTGGAGTGAATGGCTACTCTCTACAAGTAGTATGGGTCTACAATACCATTTTTCAACCTATTATTTTGAATCATATTCATTCTAATTAAATTCCAGATATGATAAATAAAAACATGCCATATCTCTAGTATAAATAGTCCATGAACTTGAATTTGAGCTTTGAATAGAGTGAAAAACACTCGATCTAGGTACTGTAATGCAATATTCATAATTTGTCTTATGTTCCTCTATTAACTAAAATAATATTTATACATGAGAATGTTTATCCGATCTATGATAAATATTTTTATTACATCAACTCACAATACTCGTTGCATCGATTAAATTAGCACCATCCTTATGCTTCACCTGCTCTTTTTTAAAGGCTTTTTTTACACATGCACTAGCACCATCAAGTTCTCTTTTCCATGCCCAATCTCAAAGAAGCTTCAAAAATGTTGAATGTCATTCTTCTTATGCATTCTGCTTAATCAATAAAATATTCAAGAATTCTTAAATTGCCCTGCATAATTGTCTGACCAAATGCAATGTGTATCAAACATGATTTGTTTTGCATTCATATTCATATAAAATATCTCAAAATAACCCTAGACAAACTCTAAAGAATGTGATCTATCATCGCTCATATAAAAATGGTACTCCTTCAAAATCTTTCTGTTGTCATTTATGATATGAACAAAATTCTAATTTGAATTGAATTATAATATTAAGATTTAATCTCATTCTGTGGTTGCAGTGTGTAGTTTTTAGAAAAATCCACAACTGAAATAATGGTGCCAACTTGGAAATTGTCCTTGCATGCTTTGAATTGATTATCTAACCATTTTGATTTACGTGTATGTCTTGCATATTGATAGATAATGTTCTTTTTAAATTCAAACATGAAATCACATACATAAACTTTTGTCGTAACCAATTCACATCTTGATGACTCTTTTTCATCTTTTAACACATACTTAATAGATTTTTATTTTTTATAATCAACTTGTTGCTTTCCAGATTCATGTGAAATATCTTCATGTAAACAAATCGTCAAATTTGATAAACCACCACAACTATTACATGTTCTATCTAAACATTGTTTGGAAAAAAAATATCCCACAGATCTTTGATAGAAAATACATTGAATTAATTCTCTTGATGTTTTAGGTGGGGAAGACACCATACAATCTTGTAAAATCTTATCAGTATGTAAAGTACAATGTATATGACAAAAATTATCAAAATGCATAGGAAATTTAACATGTTCCTTACAACAACATGTGGTGCATGCTTAGTTAATTTTAACATAAAAAGGTTTGCACATCTCAAATGACCTTTGGCTAATTATTAATTGGTCATTAAATTTTTCAATAAACTTTTTATAAAATTCTATTTGTGTCATGTCTAAAAAATGTTTTGCATGTGGCTCATGAGTTTTTGAGCATTTTATTCTTTTAACGTCTGCTATATTAGATGAGACCCTTGTGTTGTTGTGCCAAAAAAAATTTAATCAACTATTTTGTTCCTTCAACCAATACCTTATCTTTTTGTGGGAGTCTACCACTAAATGCCCAACAATCCATGAGTGAATGGTCATCAAGCCTTGTTCTTCTTTGTAATACATTTATTAGATATTTTTTATTTAAATCCAAAGATTTACTTGTTTCATTAAGAATTCAAGCTTTAGATGTTGACTTACTATAGATTCCATTATTACTCATCTTCCCATATTACTATCTTTATTCTGAATTTTATTACCTATTGTCTTAAATGCATTAGATATGTTCTTTATTACTATACTATTTTTTCCTTCCATGTTTAATGTTCTTAACCTCAAATTATGCATCATAGGGCACATTTTTTGCATTTTCATTAATTGAATAAATAATTGACATTATTCTGTATGGTTTTTACTCTTAAATGTATAGTTTCATACACGTTGAGCATGACGTTGAACTGTTCTTTTTGACATTTTACCTTCCATAAGTTTTATTATTATTTATCTATTTCAACTAAATACTTTGGTGTTCGTCTTATTATCCTTGGAGGTGTGGATGCAGGGGCTATATTTTATATTAAATTGTGTGGTGTTAACACTTCAACCAAAGTAGGGATATTAGAGGGTTGACTATATAAATTAGGGGGTATAAGTGAAGTAAATTCCTCTTCATTATGAGACACATAATTAGGGGTCATTATTTGATGTTGATTATCATCATACTTAAAAAATTTATTATGAATGGATGTTTTATTATATTGTGTTTGTCCATATGTTTCATCATTCATTATAAATTCATTATTTGCATGCTCTACATTTTAAATTTCCTCTTGCAAAAAATATTGACTCGATTCTCTTATCTCATTTGAAGACATATGCAAACTAAATTCTATAGAATTGGGCATGCTATTCTCATTAGAAGTATTACCTGGTGTAGAAGAAGAACCTTCACCTTACCTAGAAGCTCATATGGATGCCCTCATATATGCTTGTCTTTATTTTCCTCTTTTTTGTTTAATTTTTTCATTTGTTAGCTCTTTTATTGGTCTTTTGCGATGACTTCTCAACCCCATTATTTATCTTTGCCAAAATAAGATAATTGTAGATTTAAACTTGAAGAATTCTTAGTGATTCAAATAAAATAGATGAACAATTCATGAAATTCACATAGTTGCAGTAGAAAAACCAATTTGTATTTATAAAAAATAAAATAAAACACTCATTTTCATGGCAAATGCAACAAGAATTCACGAATCAGAAAGGGCGTGTGTGCAAATATAGGCAAATGTATTTATTTTCCCATTGGTGGTTGTGAAAAGGGCGTACACCCTTCTCATATTTACAAAAAAAATCCCTGCTCTCCCTCCAATTTTGCCTCAGTTTTAGCCCTGGTGGGTCCCAAACCTAGCCAAATTCTATCATGGACAAGCCAAGAAAATTTATATTTTTTAAATGTTAGAATATTATTTATAATTATTATTTAATTTCTATGAACATAGAAATTTAGTCATAAATTCCCTTATAAATTTTTGATTTTATTTTTATTTTTTATTGACACGTCTGATCAGGTAGCTTTTATTTTTATTTTTTAAAAATTATATGAATTTGTAAATCAGAAAGCGTAGTTTTCAAATATATAATTTTTTATCTAGGTATTAAAAAATATATATATTTAAAAACTACCTTGAAAATAATAATTCATGTTTTTATATTGTCAAATTTTAATGTCTAGAATATTATTTATAATTATTATTTAATTTCTAAAATGTAAGTACATAACTAACCTTATAGTCTATATACATATCGTCATAAATATTCCTTATAACTTATTTGAATATTAATAAGACTCTTATAAAACTTAACAACATAGATTGATCAAACACAAATTCAACCATATTCAATAACATACATTCCACTAGCAAATGCAACTGCTATTAGAATGAAAACAATATACACTAATCGTCTAGCATATGCATGAATCTTTCATTATATTGTCCCAACTATATTTAAAAAATACAAATAAAGTTTAACAATAAAATTTTTTCATGAAGTTAAGTTCAAAAAATTATATTCATACACTTGTAGTTTCAATTTTTTAGTTGTCTTGACTTGTAAAAACTTATTTAAAAATTATATATAATCCAAAAAATTCATTTTCACACAATATTTGACATTTCACCTATCTATATATGAAATTCCATACAAAAATTTAATCGTTTACTCAAAAAAGTGTGTTCGTACACATGCAGTCTCCTTATTTGTTTACAAAAAAGAACTGTTAGAAAACTAGCTAAACTTGGAGAAACCCTGCGCCATTCTATATTACCAGTAAAACTAATTTGATGATACTCTAAGGCAATACTATTATTTATTGCTGAGTTTTACCCCCACGACGCTCCTGGTAAGGGAAAGATTATTAAGGAAGTTTAATAAGATGTTATATCAAGCTCAGAAAATAGATGCCTAGCTTTCCTTAAGGCACCATACCACACAGGCATAAGTTAATTTTTAACACCTGGAAAAAGACCAGAACAAACTGATTTAGATGTAATACACATATTTTAAAGGAGTTATTGAGTTTACAGATTTTAATAGATTCAACACGCTCAATATCTATTACAAATACAGATCGATCCACTCCCTCCAAACCGGCAACACCAAGTTCAATTGCCAGTTCTCAATTGGATTCCAAGTAAATGGATCTGGGTCACTGTAAGAGTGGTGCCACAGGTAATTTTTAGCAGAATATTCTACACCATGGCAGACTTTCCAACATTAACAGTTCGACGCCTTTGCAAAGGATGCCCGAGTTGAAACAAGTTGATGCCATTAGGTAACTGTTTAAGCAAATTTTAACTGTTTAAATTATTGCTAAGAGAGATACAGATCGACTGCCAGCAGAATAGGGATTTTCAAAGCACAAAGTTTTTAGTGGTAAAGTGGCGATGTCGGATCGTATAGTTTAAGAATGTATAAGATCATGATATAATAACATATTTAAACTGTTAAAGGTTCTAGTCAAACTGTTTCATTGCCCTGGCATAATTACTCCAACTGCAGTCTTGAGACACCTATATGGCTAGAATAGCGCTAAGGAAATGAGCTAAATATGTTATTGTTGTGTTTAGTTCAACAGATTTTGTTCAACTATATTTTTAAGTATCCTATATAAGCGTTTTAACAATTACAGTTGTATATGATACACTAAATATGTCACTTTCATATTTACAATCCACGTTGTAATTATATAATATAATTACTTATGCTAAATGCACCAAGCTAAAGTATAACATTATAAAGAAATCTGGGATGCAATGATGTTATTTTGAAATCCGTAAGAATATTTTAGACTTTTCTCAAAATTATAGCGTCTATACTCAAATACATGTAGTAATATGGTGCCTATCTTTGGCAAAACATTGCTAATCTTGACAAATTTTTTCTTAAATAAGAATTTGCAGAGGGTTTTCTAAAAAAAATGTTTGGGTGTTTACTACATTCTAACGTATTTCTTACCAAACTCATTTAATAACAATTTTTATATTACTATCTATTTTCTAATAACATGATTCCACTCACATTGACAAACAAGACATTTTAAGTACACTACCTACCATTAAGATTTCTCTCTCAATCCTTTGTGCCTCTTTCTTCCTTTCCAAAGCATAAACTATGCTAAATTCCTCTCATGCCATCTCTTAAATAGAACAATTGATACTGAATTTATGTCCCAGTGTTCGCTCTAGTTTTAGTTTTTGTTAATTTTAGTTTCTTTTAATTTTTTCTTTTTTAATGTTTATTTTTCTTTTTTCTTAAAAAAAGTTCTCTTTATATTTTAATATGAAATTCTAATTTCATATTTAATCTATTTAGCATTTAATCATGTTTTGACAATTTAATGATAAAATAATAAATAACAACTGAAATTTAAATTTTATTTTAATTAATTTTTGCTTTTAGAATAATAATGATACATTAAGCTAATCACATAAGGGATTTTTATTCCTATAATTAACCTACTCAATCAAACATAGAAATTAGTAAATTAAACAAACACCAAAATATTTATTTTTAAATGCATTTTTACTATGACTAATTATTGTGGTGTGTGTATGCTAGTGCTCTGTCGATCAATAATGTCTCTATCTACACTACCTTTTTCGATGATGCTCTCCCTTTGGTACATTTGAGAAAATTTTTCCCTGTATCCATTTTATAACACACAAATAGTTAAATCATATCACGTGATAATCATAATCAACAATATAACTATAACAATTTATTAATATGTTAAAAAATGTAAATGCATACATAAACCAACTCATACTAAGCAATCATAAATTATCATCTAATTAAGCAACATTCTATTATCCCAAAATAACATAATCTAAAACTTAATCAAAAAATATATTCAATATCATGTATATCTACCATAACCATCTATAAATACTCAAATAGTTAGCTTAACGAGGAATCAAGTTATAACACGTGGACACTTGAACACTGTTGGAAACAAGTTTTTTGTTTATTGTGAGGCCCTGCAAGACCGCAAATGTGTGCTACTATGAATTTGTTATTGCATTGACAATTCCATAGGGGAAGATGGGCAAACTTGCAATGATGGATTTGAGCCCCTCTATTTGTCGAACCATCCGCTAAGATGTCTCCCTCCATTATTATAGCGGCCTTCTATAGACGCCTAGTTTTCAATGCTAACCTTGCACTAGCTAAGAGACATGAAAAACTTGTATAGAAAAGAAAAATCGAGCAAAATAATGAAATGTTATAAATAGGTTGCAATGCCTATTTTTTTATATATGGTTTTATGACAAATTTTTTAATTTAATATAGAAATTTCAAAAAAGAAAGTCTCTAGCACCTTTTTGAAAATTAAGACAAATTTTATGTTAAGTAGAAAGATTTTCATAGTAATTTTTTTAAAATTAATTAAATATTAAATTTATTTATACTTGAAAAATAATTATTATTATTTAAAAAAATTATATTTATATAATTTTATATTTTTTCAGAAAAAATTATGACAATCTCATTATATAAAACCACTACATTAATCAATAATTTAAAAGTGGATCATACAATATAATTTGAAAGGATTTTATATGCAACAATTTTAGTGTATAGTATTATAGATTGTCAAAAGCTTGTCTTCTTATTATTATTTTAATTAAGATAATTAAATTTTAATTATCTTTTATCTAATACATTTCAGATTGGATGTCGATTTTAATTTTTATAATGACATTACATAAATTTATGATTTAAATTTAAAAATTTATAACATATGTTATATTGTATTTTCATATTTTTTAAATTTAAAACACTTATTTAAATGGTTAAATTTTTTTCATTTAAAAAATAAATTAATAATAATAATAATAAATTTAACTTTTATTTCTTTAAATGAGTGATGATTCTTATATTCATATTAAAAAGTTATTGTCCAATTTTTCAATAAAAACAAATAATATAAATCTAATATTTGAATACTCCAATTTATTGTTTTCCTTGATCAAATCAATAACCATTAAATTCTTATTAATTTATTATTATTAAATCAACAATATGAAATGGAGAAACCGATAGGAACAACTGGGGGTATACGCTCCACCATCTACCCCCACCAACCAAACACCCACCACCACCCACCACCTACGAAATCCCAAACCCTGGAAACACCGAAAACCTGAAGAAACAATGCATCTGCCAAACAAGCATCATAAATCTCTTTGCCGGACGATGGTAGGCATATTGTCGCCGCAAAATTCGAAATGCAAACGAATTGATGAACAGCAGCGGCAATGGCGGCGAAGAGCGCAAAGAACAAAACCACAAACTTCGTCATCGATCCCAACAGCGGCTTCTGTGAATCCACTGGAATCTACTACAGCAAAAGAAACCCCGTAGCTCTTCCCTCACCCCATCAACCGTTAGACATCACCACGTACATTTTTTCCCACCAACACCACACAAACATTGCCTTCATTGATGCTCCCTCGGGCACCCAGCTCTCGTATTCTACTCTTCGCCGCAATGTGAAAGCCCTCGCCGCCGGACTGCAGCTGCTGGGGATTCGCAAGCACGACGTGGTGCTAGTCATCTCGCCCAATTCAATACACATCCCTTACATTTACCTCGCCATACTGTCAATTGGAGCAATTGTCACAACCTCCAATCCCATCAACACCGGGACCGAGATACAAAATCAGTTAAGGGATTCCAAACCTGTTATCATCTTCACAGTTGCGGGTCTGATCCACAAATTGGGTTCAAACGGTCCCCCAATTGTCCTAATTGGGGGAACAGAGATAACTAATACCTCATCGTATTGCCTTTCTGCTATTTTGCAATCAGGCGACACATATTTAGGCACTCAATCGATACATCAAGAAATGAGCGTAAACAAAACCCTAGGAGAAAGGCTGGCCATAAAACAAGATGATACGGCCACCCTCCTTTATTCCTCGGGAACCACAGGCAAGAGCAAGGGGGTCATTTTAACCCACAGGAACTATATCGCCATCATTGCAGCCAACCTTGCAAGGTATGAAATGCAAGGTATCTACCTCTGCAGCATGCCCTTGTTTTATATCTACGGTCTTCGCTTCACGCTCTGCTCTTTGGCAGCTGGAGCCACCATCGTTGTCATGCCCAAATTTGATATGAATGAGATGCTGCACAACGTAGAGAAATACAGAGTGACTATGTTGCCCACTGTTCCCTCTGTTTTATCGGCCCTTGTAAAGTCTAGCGAGGTCTGTAAGTATGATTTAAGCTCATTGCAGCAGATTGGTCTTGGAGGGGCGCCTGTGGGCAAGGACGTCATGAAGGACTTCTGTGCTAAATTCCCCAGAATTCAACTCAGACAGGTGAAGTCTATCTCTCGCTGTTGTGAATTATGTTTTTGCCGCATGAATCAATACTTGAAGAGAAATTCGGGTTCAGTGACGGGGATCTCATACCTCTACCAGTACCCATATCTACTGGGGAACACTTATTGATATGTGCCGAACACCATATCTACTGGGGAACACTTATTGATATATGCCAAACACTAGCCCCTGCCAACAAAGCCAATCATGGGAGCGGATACAGCATTGAGATTATGGAGCATATTGTTAGGAGCGTGGTGGCATAATTGGAGCCATTTCTGCACCTCCAATGATTGGCTTTGTTGGTAGAGGATAGTGAGTTTCATCATATACGCCCATTTCTGTGTTCGAGTTCAAAATGTCCTTCTCCTCCCCGTACCCATCTCCTATCTCTATGATGACCCTGAAAGAAATTTAGGGTGAGCTGAATATTGAATGGAATTTGATGTGGGCAGGGTTATGGATTGACGGAGACCACGGCTTCAGTGGTGTACACCAACAGCGACGAGGAAAACCTGCATTATGGGAGCGTGGGGTTGTTGAGTGATGTTGTGGAAGCCAAAGTGGTAGACCCTATTTCTGCAAAAGCTCTGCCTCCCAATCATGAAGGGGAACTGTGGCTGCGAGGCCCCACAATCATGAAAGGTACTCCCAATCCCTACCCTATTGCTTGGCATCCACTTTTCCTCAAGAATTCAATGTTAGGCAAAGACCTTTAGGATGCTTGCAAGATCGAAACAGTTAGGCTTGTATGAAATGTTGGGAAGGGGGCAACACATTCTTCTACATGTAAAATAGCTAATTGACCTTTTTGTGCTTATACTTTTTGGTGCAGTGATAACCTTTAGTAACTTTACTCATACCTATCCCTAGTAATGCTGAATCAATTTCCCAATCAATACAACCTATCCCGCAAGTGTTCAAGTCCGTAGTCAATCATAACCATCCAGATAATTGGTTGAATACTGTCCCTCTTCCTTCTGGTCGAGGGGTGACCTCTCAGGTCGAGCAAATGATCTGTGGTCAGCTAATACTCTCCCATCTAGTCAGTTGCACAAAATGGAAAACTCAACATCCTCTTTGCACTTGTAGTTTCATCTCCTGATTGCGTGGAGTTAACTTCAAGAGAAAAATTAAGCATAAAATGTGGAAGTTCTAGTGTTTCCTCTCCCTCAAACAATGAGAAACAACATAAAAAATGCAGAGTTTCCCCATGCTTTTCCAATTTTCTGTCCATTAAAGGGAAAGTTACTGTCTACCTAAGGGCTAGTCAAAGTGCATTTCCAAGTTTCTGTCCGTGTAAGGGAAAGTTATTGTCTACCTAAGGGCTAGGCAAAGTTTCACACAATCCAGACACAAGAAGCACTACAATATCTTGACGGGATTTGAAAAACTGCCCAAGCACTCCTCAATGTAATATCAAAGAACATATATGTTTTTATTTATCATTTCATTTTTGTCATAAACGTGCTATTGTTAGAATATTCTTATGCTTTTCTGTTTAAACCCTCGACTAGATTGCAAATAAATGTCAAGAGAGAAAATTCTTTACTAGTACTCTTTCCAAACAGTAGGTATAAGCGGAGGAAAAGGCCATGGAAACTCCTAGGTTTGGAGATATGATAGAAAAAATTCTTTACTAGTACTCTTTCCAAATGGTAGAAATAAGCGGATGAAAAGGGAGGAAAAGGCCATGGAAACTCCTAGGTTTGGAGATATGATAGAAAGGTATTCCCAGGACCTTAACTAAGATCATAAACAATAAACTAAACCAACCATAAAATAAGAAAATATCCACAAAATGATCTCAAGAGACAACTCCTTGATAACTTCTTCCTTCTTTCAATTCCAAGATGCACCCCAGCTTCTATCAGCATACACAATTACATCTCTTTTTTCTTATATAGAAGAGCTTACATGTGTTTCTAATTACTATCACTGACTTTCTCTAGTGAATCTCCACTACACACAATGCACATTATTACACTCTTTGCATGTATCTCACATTATTACATCTCATCTTCTTATATAGAAGAGCTTAAATGCATTTCTAATTGCTATCACTATCTTTCTCTGTACACTCTTTGCATGTGAGTCCAACTAGACTTGCCTTACTCTAGAAACAGTGTTAACATGCCAACTGAAACAACAGTCATACATACCACAATAGTATATGTGCATGAGTTTTGCATGCTTTTCTTTATTACTAGCTATATCCTCCAAACAACTAAATGACTACTAGTGGACTATAGCATGATCCTGCATTAATACTGCCTGGTCATAATTACCATGAGACGTGGGGGTACGGGTACTAGTATGTGGATGGAGACACCATTCAAATCAGGGTATGTGAGTAAATGAATAAGGTACAGGGACGTGCACGTGGTCCTTGGTCCTATATTGGAGTTTCCCTATGTTGTTTGGGTACGGGTACGGGTACGGATACGGGGACGTCTGGGGTACGCGGGTACGTCATTTTTCAAAAACCTTGATTTGGATACGTCGTGGGTACATCTGTATATATATATATATGTTGTATATTGTATATTACTCATTTTTTTAGTAAAACACTTGAAACTACATAGTATGAAAATATTTGTCTATATATGATAAAACACTTAATATATAATATTCATTCATTCATTACTTCAAAGACAAGATGTACATTCAAATCTAGAATAAATCATCTCGATTGCCCACAAATTCATGAATGCCACTCCCATTATTTTTCAACTTTATCATTTACTGACACTTTCTCTCACAAGGGCTCATCGGTGCATTGAATCTCACAGAGTGCATGCCTTAAGGGGTGCATAGGGAATGGGGTGGGATCGGCTTGTGACACTATGCGAGAGATATTTTCATACTATTCTATCACACATACATCCCTTCATGCAGCCTTCATACCTCCTATGATGTCTCCTTGAAATCTAAAACCTGAAATATGGCTAAGTCTGAAACCCTGAAACCCTGGAATCTGACTAACTCTGAAATATCATAGGATCCTCCAAAACCTAGAATTTGCATTATAGCTCCTAGTGGTCCGAAACCCCTCTCAAACATCCTGAAAGTATATAAATAATAAACTTATATTTAAATGTTTAATTTATATACTGTTGGGTTCGGACTGGATTTACATTTTTTAAAATTTTTTGTTGACTTCCATTGTTTCACCATACTTAAATTTTTTAAGAGGGAAGGGCTTTTTATAAGCCATCAACGGCGTTTAGGGTTGCTTAGTTTTTAGGGTTTTTTTTTAAAGGATTTTCTAAGTTTTTTTTTTAAAAGTTTTTCACCATTTTTCTGCCAGAACCCTCGGGCACGCCCGGAGACATCTCGGGCACTCCCGGAGGCATCCGTGGGGGAGTGCCCGGAACGTACCCGTGCCAGAGGAGTCTCCGAACAGGAGTGTACCTCTGCAACGTAGGAGTTTCCTGGTAACTATGCTCCTAGTATAATCTTGAACCTCCTGGCTCAATCTTCAATATAAATCTCCTCTCTCTTCCTCCATTTGTGAAATTGTTTCTCAAAAAAAAAAATCCCCTTGGCTATTCTGTTGTCAAATGGAAAATGATTCTCTCACATTGATAATATTTGGGTGACAAGGGAGGCTTCTGAGGCATTACATGCACTAAAAGCTTTGTCAATCTGGAACAGGATTTTAGATGAAAGTCCCTGGATTGATGTGTTAGCATCTTCTCTGTGGTACTAACATCACTTAGACGTAGTTGTGTGCTTTGTGAGTCCCCTTGTTTTGTGATTATTACCAATGTATATTGAGAGAGGTTGTAAAAAGAAGTGACTGCTCATGGAAATTAGTCATCAAGAGATGACTTAATATGCATGGTTAAAAATCCCATAGGAATTAAAAGTATATAATTAAAAGTTAACTGTGGAAGCTCCAACTAAATAAAAAAATGGGAAATATTCAATCGATGAATCATCCGTTGGTGAATTTGTTGTCTTCTCCAAAGAATGTGTTATCTGCTTCCTTGCTGCACGTGTGCCACATAAAGCATGGTAGCTGCTTGCATCAGATGTCTGTAGTCAGTAGTGCCTCTCTTAGATGGCAAATCTTTAGTCATCTTCGTGTGAGCAAACATGATCCCCGTCTTCCTTTTCTTGCACATGTTTCCATGCTCCCTCCTTTGATTTCTAATTTCCTTTTCTCTTTCACTTTCAAGTTCAACTTCCTCTTTGTTTTCAAGTTCAGGTTCCTCCTTGCTTTCAACTTTAGCATCACCTTCACTTTCAATCTTAGCTTGCAATTTACATTGAGAAATCAAATGTTTTTTCATGCATAATCAGTCTACTCTTCAAATCATTGTTTGCTGGGATTGTATCTTCCATGTTCTGATGTGATATCTTGTTCTTAACACCTTTAAATGTCAGCAAAATAATTAAAATCTTTATTTCTGCCTACAACTATCAAAACTCACACCTGCTCTGATATCACTTGACAGAAATATATTGCATTCATTTCCAAGTTACATCCATATCTTCCTCTAGTAAACCTCCACCACACACATCATGCACATTATTATGCTCTTTGCATGGGAGTCCAATTGGACTCGCCTTTCTCTAACAACAGTCCTAACATACTAATTGAAAAAACAGTCAAATAACACAATAGTAGCTGTGCATGAGTTTTGCATGTTTTTCTTTGTTACTAATACTGTCTATATTTTGACTGTTACTGGAGAAACTAAATGATTATGAGTGTAATGTAGCATGCTCTGGATAGGAGCGTGTATGAACCTAAACAGTGGTCAGAAGCTAATGAAATCAGTTTCTATATGTCTATTTGAATTGGGAATTGGGATTATTTTGTTTTAGATTTTTTTTGAACTTGAATGTCTTGTCTAAGCTCCATCTGCTCAAATTTGGTTACAAGAAATAATAGCTGTTTACTGCATTAATTTTGAATCGGAGCAATGGGTATGGCTTTGAGATGAGTTTGTTTTGGTTGGGAAGGAAAAGGGAGAGGAATGATTAGAACTTAGAAGTAATAGTGTAAATGTGAAGAAACACATTTGTACCAGAATAGAGGTCTTAGAAAGGAGACTAAGGCTTGATCATTTTCCAGACTGAGAAGTAGTAGCGCTACTCAGACCTAACAACTCAACTCTAGGGAAATGCAATACGAAAGCAATGATCTTGAATGAAGTCTTAAATCGTGGAATATAGAAGAGATCTGAACCCAGAGGCATTCATAGATTGGTTTCAGGTGCTGAGATTTTTTTCTTAAGATGGAGGGGATAGATAAAAATGACCCAAGGAGGATGAGATTCGTTGTGACAAAAATGAAATCCCGTACAGATTTATGATGTGATGGCTTGCAAGAGATTTGATCAAGTAAGGTAGGGAAAACATCAAGTTGTGTGAAAAAAGTGCTCGAGCATTTGAGGATCAAATTTCATGCTTCCCACACAGGGCCAATTAAATTGCTAAGAAAGACAGTGGAGGTGAACTGGGAGAATGAGTCTCCAAATAAAATGAAGAAATTGAGTGTGATGTCAACACAAAGATGACGACTAGTTTCATTAGCTACTATTTGAGTTTTATTTGGTGAAGTGGAAGGGACTGCCAGATTCAGACAAAACTTGTCTAACTGAAAAAGAATTGATGAAATATGGCAGCCATAGTTCTAGCATTGCGCAGTCTAAATTTGAATCAGGGGGTTCAGAAGTTTTTCCGATATGGGGAGGATGATGTAGTGCTTTCCTGCACCACCGAACAGCAATGTTCCTACTGACCATTTCGTTTTTTTGTCTTAGACTTGCTATTATGAGAATATTCCTGTGTTTTTGTGTAACTCATGTAACACTCTATTGGAGAGCAAACAAAATGCTTTACCAATAGGCTAGAGAATTTTTCCAAAGCAGTGCTTACGTACCTACACATATTATCATGAGTGATATGGTGTATATAGCATTGCATCAATACAATATTGGTGTTTAGTAGGGAGAAGTTTTCTTTTGTGCCTCTAACCCTTATTCACATTATTATCTCTTATTTTTAATTGAGTTTATGGAATAGCCAAGATGTGGTGCACATAACATTGGGTTAGTTGGGTTATATGTGTGGTGGGTTACTTATGGTTTCAATCATGCCAACATTGAGTTTACCATACCACAGCCTTCTTAAGCTAAGGCTATTTATCCAGGTTTCATGTGATATCATTATCATAATGTGGGATCTGATGGGATGTCTTAATTTGTATTCTTATATTGGAAACTATTGAGTTAATCCTTCCTTAAGGATGGTTGTATGGTCAAACCCTTCCTTAAGCATCGAATTACTAGTGCAGCTTTTATCTTTCATTTTTCATATTGGATTATTTAAAAAAAAAAATTATAGTGTTTTGACATAGTTCTGTTATTGACGTAGATATTATTAGACCTTGTATTGTATTTCAACATATTTTGTCATTTTTCCATTTTGGATTCATAACATTGAACAATTATATTAAAGTATTTGTGTTCATACTAGTGGTATTAGAGCATTTGGGTTAGTAACAACAGCAATGAAGGAAGCAAGGAGAAGGAAAAAGAGTTTCCTTGCAAGCTCTTGGGCTTGAAGATAGGAGCATGCATGAACTTTAATAGTGCCTAACTCGTAATGATTTATTTTTTGGTGTTCATTTGTCATTGGCAGCTGAATTTTCTGGTTCAGCTTTTCTTGTCGTATCTTCTTCTTTTGTCAAGACCAGTTTGCTTACATTTGGTTGGAGGAAATCACAGTTGTTTACTGCATCACTCATGAATTTTCCAAAATTTATAAGTTGATCTGGAGTTTGAACCGAGCAGGTTCAATCTACTCCTTTTTCCAATGTGTGGATGAGTTGTGTAACAATGATTGAGGTGGCAGTTAGGGACAATCTTCTGGCAGAATGTCAAAACACTGGTACATCACTAGTATGTCACTCTGCCAGGGGCATAACTCCATGACCGTTGCTTGAAATCTGAAACCAAAATATGAATTAGAAATCTTATGAAACAAACTTATTCGTATGGTACTAAAGGTATGCTTCTGCAACCATTTAGTTTAGGGGCATCCGACCAAACTTCTGAGGCCAAATTCCACTCCTAGGGCCCTGAAAATGCAAAATGCAAAAAATGTAGAAAAATATTTAAAAATAGAAAAACTGAAATTTTGTATTTTTCTGAGTTTCCCGTCATGACAAAACCTCTCAACTTCTTGGGGAATGCTTGTCGCATGATTCTTCAAATTCCAAAGTGAATCGCTTTATATTCTATCTTTAGATTGTTCATTTCCTGCCAAAAATAGATATGAAAGAATTATCATTTGAATGTAAAAATTGGAGAAAAGAGCCTTGTATCTTCATTTCTCTTACCAGAGATTGCTACATGCTTGTAAATTACTCTTGGCTTTAATAAACCTTCATTTACAGTGCAATACTGTGATATTAATGTTTCCAATTCCTTGATTTGTTTCATTACTGTTATAACACATTAAATTTCTGCAAATCAGTGTGTTGTCCACCAGATTTCCAATCAAATCTGGATCAAACAATGATGTTATGTATTCTCTCAGTAATATGAGGGCTTTCTTTTCTTGCAGAGTCGAGTCTCCATTGAGTAAATAAATATGGGTAAAGCTTCTTAGAATCTAAGGAATAGGTCATCCCTTAAGCAGCCTTGTAGATGTTCATTTCTGGTGGTTTATATAGCATTGCTAATGCTAGGACTCCATAATTACAAAGTACAGTAGATATGGAAGATGAAAGATACAGAAAATCTATAAAAACAGGCCAAAAATATTTTGGCAATGTAAAGTTATGGGCCAGAGCCTTATACGTCACTGTTCTTTTTTCCCTAGCAAATAAAAACTTAAGATGCGATATTGCTAAATGATATATTCTCTTATGGCCATTGAAATACATGTCTATTAAGTGAGCTTTCATAATTTTTCTCCCAAAGAATATATTGTCATAGTTTCAAGATTTGTGTGCAACTAATTTTATTTAGTCTTTTGTTCTTATTACTGTAACATTACATCTTTAAGATTCTGACATGCTGGCTCCTTTTTAGAAAACTGTGCTTTCTTCAAAGTTGGAAAAGAGTAGCACGTCAATGTATAAAAACTGCTGATAAAGTTCTATTTACTGAGCAGGGTATTTTGGTAATGAAGAGGCAACTTTAGCAACTTTAGATTTGGAGGGATGGCTAAGAACAGGGGATCTCTGTTACATTGATGAGGAAGGCTTTGTGTTTGTTGTGGACAGGTTGAAGGATATGATCAAGTATAAAGCACATCAGGTATTTTTTATAACAAAATCAAGTTCAGTGCAAGCACATTGGAATACCTCTTGCTTAGTCACGGACATTGTTTCACTTGTAGGTTGCTCCAACAGAATTAGAGGAGTTGCTTCTCGCTCATCCTGAGATTTCAGAAGCTGCTGTGATACCGTTAGTGTCATGACTATCATGCTCACTAAAATTTGTTAGCAAAGCCCCAGAACATAAACTCAACACATTCTCACATCTGTGACATCTAGCAGAGGGCTGAAATATATGTTTCTCTATTTCTATGTTTGTTATCTCATTTTCTTTAGATGATTATTTTTTTGTAGTTTGGCATGACAGGTATCCTGATCAAGAAGCAGGTCAAATACCAATGGCATATATTGTGAAGCAACACCACAGCAAACTTGGTGAAAAGGATGTAATGAATTTTGTTGACAAACAGGTAACGGCAAGAACTTTGATTGCTCTGCAGAAAAATTTAACTAAATGTGCTATGTTCGGTTTAAGGATGTAGAGAAGCCTGAGTAGACAATTCTTGCTACATATGAATGCAGGTTGCACCCTACAAGAAGATACGCCGAGTAGCATTTGTGAATTCAATTCCCAAAAATTCATCTGGAAAAATGTTAAAAAGGGATCTGATTGAGAAGAGCAAGTCCATCTCGAGATTGTGAATAACTAAACTTAGATAGTGGAAAGAGAGAACATGTTTTTATGTTCAATAGTAGTTTAAAATGTTTCTTGAAGTTGTAGAACAGGGATTTGCTAACAAAAGGATATTTCTTGGAAAGGGGCTTCTGGATAGCCAACTGCGTATGTTTTACATGGTAGAAAAGCTAATATGCAAACATAAAACAATAGTGTTAATCAACCTGAGGACGGCTAGTATTTGAAGCTCCGAGATTTCCACAGGTAAACATTTTGACATATATATTTGGAAACATGTTTTATCCTGTCTTATTTATGATGTTTTGGCTAGCATCTAGACCCTTATGTGTATTTCCAGTCAGAAACATTTTACCCTTTTTCAATATTTTCTTCAAATGACAGTCCGTTAATATTATTTATTTAGAATCCAATGCCTATATTCAACAGTCAATGTTAACAAGAAACATTTGCGAATCTTGTTAATGAGTGCAAAACATTCAATTTAATTTCTTCCTTTGTGTGCCATGGAAAACTTGTTGCCCATGTCTTTTGAATTTATTATGGCAACGCCAACAAGCTGCCATGATTCACTGATGGGGTCGGTGGAGTTCCATGTTGCGTTCCACGGTTGTTTTCTTATTGAGGTTTATCCCAACGGCCTAGCTAGGAAAGTTTTCTTGAATTTACCAAGTTTGATTCTGTAACGCAGATCCTCACAGCAGGGGCTCAACCTGAATTGAACACATTTTCTGAGTCATTTAACTGTGGATGTGGGGTGAATGAAAATTGAGTAGACAACCTTGAACTCGTGTAAAACTTTGATTCATATGCAGAAATAACAAAGATCCGGTGATATAACAGTGACAGTTCACCCACATGATAGAAAAATAGAGCATAACAAGATAGTTGAGTATTGTCAAAATCTTAAGTATTGATATAAGAAAGCGGAACCCCTTTTGAGGTGGTAACTTCCAAATACAAATGAACCAACAGTGAATATCATAAATAATGATTTCAGGTAAATTACTCCCTATTTATAGACATGATTAAGTGAAGGCAACCCGTATGACCTTACTTAGGCTGACAACAGAGAAAAACTATGAAACTACTAGAAGACTACTGAGTGGTTATGTGCACCACATGTTGGCTACTCCATAATCCATTCATGCATTGTGACGCATTAGGGATAAAGAAGTAACAATGTGTTACAATCATATACAATGGATGTGTAGAATATTATAGTATAGTAAGACATTCATTAATTAGTATGTTATTGATACGTAAGTTATAATAACTCCCCTAAGCATAGTGTTTGTTGCAAGATTGCAGGGCTTGAGTCCTTGTGTTAAGGAGATCTAAAAGCCCACATATATGTAAGGACTATTGTTGATTAAGTGAGTGAATGGGATGAATAATCTTTTGCATGCTAAACTCTGACCAAGCTCAAAATTTGGTATCAGAGTGGGGTTGTGCAAATCATGGAAGTCTAATAATTTGATAGGCGTGGTTAGATTATTCATTGCCCATGTTGATGGTATTTTGTGACTGGCGTGGAATTTGTAGATGGCAAGGCATATTCAGAAAAACTAAGATAATTTTGTTTATGGTATGGTAATTGGTATGATTTGGCAATTTGTACTCTCTTAGTAGTTGTGCAACTGTTCAACACATTGTCGAAACATTTATGTATGCATTGCCAAGATTTGGAAATCATGTTTTCGATGGTCAAAGGCAATCAAATCTATAGTCCCCTCCACCTTGGTCCATATTTCATTATTGAAGTGTTGTGTGATAAACACAACTCTGTTCTCAAGAACCATAACGCCCCTGCAGTCTCTGTGTTTCTTGATCATATGTTTGTCTCTATAGCAAACGTCTCCCTATGGAGCCTCTCAAGCTCGTAGTGAATGTAAAATAAACACCAATATAGGCAACTTCAATGCAAAATGGCACAAATAAACACCTCTCGCTAAACCATATTATAATGATAAAATAAAAAAACACTAATATATCTTGAAATCTAGCACTTTGAATGTCAGCGTAGGAATAGCCACTACAAACACACCTTTGAACAACACTCTCGCTAGCAGTCATGGTCCTCTTGGGTTCATTGCTTAAGAATTCTGTCAATATTCTCAATATGGAAGGGACTCATGAACTAGAACCCACAACCTCAACTCCCTGGATCTTATCTACGGTTTTCCCATATTCTCCGCATGATTTTTCGTGGTGTGTTACGCTGATTGTGCTTCATCATGTCTAGGTTGGTTGTCTTCCTGTAACTCACAACAACAATTGATACAAAATAACCATCTAGATAGCTTCGATGCAGATAATACCACAAGTTGGTGCCTCCTCGTGGACCAAGAGTTGTGATATCTCCATGGCTTTGCTGCTCAAAATGTAAAATTGACAATCCATTGCTATCAAACTAGCCAATCTTGTATGGGTCCAAATATCACAACGACATCATTGTTGACGTAGTTTAGTGGCAGGAAAACAATAAACAAATTTACAGCTCATAATTAATAACTAGAGCTACAAGCTACAAAGCAAGAAATGATGAGAGGAGAATATTACACAAACTCAAATGAGACCCAGATGATATATTGTATTCCTCAAATGGTCTCTGATTTACTCTTTCTTGTACAATTGCTTATAAAAGCTTTCAAATGACCCATCACATTCCTCTATGACTCTTCACTCCTTATGACCTTTTGATTTTTTTTTGACACCTCACATATCCATTTTCTCCTTTTTATTACAATTAATAGTAGCCCCTTTACCTTTGCTAACAAAAAACCAATTAGTTGGTATACAAGTTAAGGTAATAGATGAGGATGCAAAAGTTGTTTTATTGAATAGCATGGCAAATAGCTATTCAAATTTAGTTTTTACTTTAAGTAAAATAAATCTCAGAAAAAGAAGAACATGTAATGATTGCAAAAAATAAACCCAGTCCAGCTTTCAAGAAAGATAAACATAAGCCAAATTTCAAATCCCTAAGGGAAAGGTATTTCTATCATTATTTCAAAAATCTAGGACAGCTTCTTTTGAACTATAAGCAAAGAACACAAAGCCTTATAGATGGAAAAATGGATTAGAAGGCCTTGATTGAAGCAAAAGAGTGATTGAGAAATATACACTTCCCTTTCAAGTGATGAAGACTCTTCCCATCCTAGTGATGAAGAATACATATATTGATGCATGGGTACTAAGTAATAAGAATAGAAGTGTATCTATGTTTATGTGTGTGGTGTGTTAGTGAAAATAAAGTAGAATTCCATATCACTTTCGTTGCATCAAAATGGTTTCTTGAGTAAAGTAGTAGTGAGGCCATTCCCACTACTTATGTTGGTTTGGTCGATGTGTCCCCAAAGATCGATTGATGGGTCCTAATTTATGGTTGATGTATTCTCTACCATCAAATGATATCGTTGATGGATCTTAGTGTATGGTTGATGTGTTCTCATGTGTGTCAAGAAAGTGTTTGCTGAAGTTCTCAAGTGATAGTTCATATACCCTCACCTAAGTATAGTGTTTGTTGCAAGATTGTTGGGCTTGACTCCATATATATATATATATATATATATATATATATATATATATATATAAAGGACTATTATTGATTAAATGAATAAATCAGATGAATAATTTTTTGCATGCTAAACTCTATCCAAATTCAATATATATATATATATTGAATTTGGATAGAGTTTAGCATGCAAAAAATTATTCATTTAATCAATAATAGTCCTATATATAGGACTATTATTGATTAAATGAATAATTTTTTGCATGCTAAACTCTATCCAAATTCAAAAAGATTATTTTTATCTATATATATATATATATATATATATATATATAAGGACTATTATTGATTAAATGAATAAATCAGATGAATAATTTTTTGCATGCTAAACTCTATCCAAATTCAAAAAGATTATATACAATGGATGTGTATTTATTATATATATATATATATATATATATATAATAAATACACATCCATTGTATATAATCTTTTTGAATTTGGATAGAGTTTTGCATGTATATATAATAAATACACATCCATTGTATATAATCTTTTTGAATTTGGATAGAGTTTAGCATGCAAAAAATTATTCATCTGATTAAATGAATAAATAATAGTCCTTATATATATAAGGACTATTATTGATAAATAATAGTCCTTATATATATAAGGACTATTATTTATTCATTTAATCAGATGAATAATTTTTTGTATCAATAATAGTCCTTATATATATAAGGACTATTATTTATTCATTTAATCAGATGAATAATTTTTTGCATGCTAAACTCTATCCAAATTCAAATATATATATATATATATATATATATATATATATATATATATATATATATATATATATAAGGACTATTATTGATTAAATGAATAAATCAGATGAATAATTTTTTGCATGCTAAACTCTATCCAAATTCAAAAAGATTATATACAATGGATGTGTATTACTTTCAAGTAGATGCACTAATTTTGTCAAGACCTATTTTTTCTTATGCACCTTACATTGAAGTTTGTGAAAATATTGATGGATGTTGGCTATTTCCATATTAACTAGTGATTTAACAAATAACCAAAAACTAGACACTCTTAACATGCAAGAATTTCATCATTTTTTAAGACAACCACACAAAGTGCATCAGATAGACGAGCTAGTGTTGTATATATCTAAAATAGATGGTATTATCGATATTCTAACCCTAAATCCTTAAGCACATATGGATAGCAAAAATAGATAAGAAAGACGAACAAAACATTACATATCACTACAAGTATTTATTAACATGTAAAGAATTGACCTTGAAAAATATTGTCTCTACATCAAGTATGCATCATGCCCTTAGGTGTACAAAAAAAACATATGACTTTATACAACACAAACACTAAGAATCAAGACTAACCTATAAATCTATCAAATAGTAATAATATAATGATAAATCAACCTCCAAAATCGGACATGTACATCTATATATAAGATACAGTCACGCATAGAAGCTCAGCGAAATAATTGATACAGTAACATACAAATTGACGATTGACCCATGCAATTGTAGGTTGTCTCTTTATTTGCACTTCATGACATGGTCAACGGTTAGCGATCTTGTCCATCAACGCTTAATTAGTACACTCACCTACTTAGGCAAAATGTCCACAAAGTTTTATGGCCAACATTTCTTTTGGGGCTAGCTTTTTTTCCCATCCTTGAGCAAGCTTTCATGGACTAATACTTCATCTAACTTGGCCAAAATGTCCTCCATTGACAATTGTGCTTATTCATTTGTAGCCCTCTTAAATTATTGTATTGAGGGCCTCAAATTCATTGATGTATTGCTTCACCTTCTCAATATCATATCTATTTGTTGGAGAGTTGTGAGTGATGTTATGGAGGTGTCCACGTGAGTGGATGAAGTGTTTTGATACTCTAAGTGTTAATGACAAAGTGTGCAGTATGCTTGAAATAGGCTTGGTTGACCTTCAGTTTTAACATGATTAGGGATGGGTTTGAAGTATTGAGCATGTGTGAAGGGTCCTATCAGAGGTCAAGGATGATTGGAGAGCTTGTGGAAGTGCATGGTATTCATCTGGTTCTTCATTATGTTCATCTTAACATAGTTGGTTTTGTGACAGAAAAATATGAGTAGGCAGTTTGCTGACTTCACCATTGCCACGTATGGATGAGTTAGGGGGAGTTGGTCATATGGGTGTGATCACATTCCCAAGTTGCTATGGTCCAAGTTTTAGGTCATGTGGGTGAGTGGAGCAAAAGATATAACTGTGCAAAGTTGACTTCCTAGATAGTTTGTAATGTTTTCCCATACTTAGCCAAATTTGCAAGGGAGATCTAACGATGCCCGTTTAATCGCATCACAAATTGACGACTCGAAATGAATCTGAGCTTAATGTCTAAGTTTAAGAAATCCAAGTAAGCATTTTTATGGCGTTATATTTCACGTGTGAAATTTCCAAGCTCAGTTTGTTACATGGATGGATTCCCCTATGTGAGGAGATCATATGGTTCAAATTTCAAGACATGCGATTGAGTGAAATAAAAGTTATTGAGCTTCAAAGTTGGCCTTCCAAGAAAATTGTAGAGGTTTCCATACTTAGCCAAATTTGTACAAAGTTAAAGACCAGGATCAGATAAGGATCTAACGACGAGCGGGTGTTCGTACAGATACAAATCGACGATGCATAATGAGTCAAAGAGGTCAAAGTGTTAGATGTTTCAGCAGGTTAAATTCTAAGCTACTCTCAAAGAGATCAATGGAGCGTGTTTGTTCCAAATTGTTAGGAAGCAATGAGATGATAAGTGCTCAATGTTTAACAGTGAGCAAATGTAAAGACTGGGCTAATCCGTGGAGATTGACAATGCGTATTTGGTCAAAATTGCCAATAAGCACGAGATGAAGTCAAATTGACAGTTGTTTAGCATAGTTAAAGATCAGGGTAATTTTGAGGGAGATCAACGATGCATATTCATTCAAGTGATGTGAGGACACGAGATGTTGACAAAATGTTCAATGTTTAACAGTGACCGTTGGAATTTGAATATTTAAATTAACAAAGGGAAAAACCAGTCTACAGTATTTTGCTCATATCTTTTGATCCAGGACAAATTTGAAGGTACAATAAAAAACAAAATTGTAGAGGAATTCAAGGCACATCCAAAGAACCTAGTTATAAGGTCTAAAATATTTATACAGTCAAAGTTATTAAGCTTAAAAGTTGACTACGTGTTTGACTATGTTTTGTAAGTGATCCAAGAAGGATAATTTGAGCTATTATGATGGTATTTGGATGTTTCAAGGGGACTTAGCTATTGGAAATTGTTTGTAGATTCTATGAGGATGATCTGTATGGATATTAGATGTTTGACTAATCCACAAATGCTTAGAAGTTGATTGTGTGTTCATTCATAGTGTTTCTGTGTATAAGGTCAAAGATTGATCTATTCGGCTTTAATAGAGGAGTGTTGTGATGACTATGATCATATGAGGATGTCGAAGGGATCATGTGGAGTGGACCTATGCATTTGTAAGTTGTCATATGTTTCTAATTTTCTTAATGGAGTGCTAATGAGGGAATAGGTCTCCATGAGATCTATAAGGGCTACTAAAGCCTAATTAAAAGGTGTAGTTGCTTAAAGGTGACCCATGGATGCTATGGCTGACCTATGAGAATGGTATTGAGCTATTTATTCATATGATAGAAGCCTTAAGGGTTAAGGCAAGTCTAAAGGCTGACTAAGAAGATAATAATCATGAAGGTCTATAAAAGGTGAAATCAAATGTGGTGATTTCTAGACTTGAAAGAAGAGGTGTATGTGAAAGTTGAAGAGCGAAGGAAAAAAGAAAGGGTGTGTGCCTAGTGGATGGGTTGTAGAGCAAAGTAGGGTGATGACTCTGTGTATGACCTTTAGGTTAAATTAATGATGTCAAAGATAGTGCTCTTGCAGGTTTGAAGATTGAGGATGAGTGAAGAGGTCTAGAGTGATCCAAAAGGATGTTTGAGACGCCTTGATTGTGAGCGAAGGATAGATGATGTCTGTGTAAGCTTGATGGTTGATTCGAGAGGCAGATCAGAGTGTGGACTGTGTGTCTGACCATTTTGTCATGTTGTTAAGGTTGTGACAGAGTTGTTGCTGAGAAGTGTAGAGTGATTCAAAAGGTGGTTTTGGATGTTTGTTGCTGTGTGAAGAAGTAAAGGGGGATGATATACATTGTATCTCCATCAGATTGGTTGGTAATCAATATTTAGGAAATATTCAATTCATAGGTGTTGGGAGGGTCCTCAACATCTAGGTCAGAAGGACTTGACCATCTTAGGGGTAGGTGCTCCTTGTGGACCATGCATTTCACTAAATTCTAGTCAAAAGGACTTGACCATCCTACGGGCATGTGCTCCTTGTGGAACAGTTTTTTCACTAAATTTTGGTCAGAAGGACTTGACCATCCTAAGGGTAGGTGTTCCTTATGGAATGGGTGTTCCACTAAAGTCTCATATTTGTAATACCTTATAGGACAAGTAGTCCATGTGTTTGCATGTTTGAGAGTGGGTTTTATTCTCCAAGAGAGTTTCTCACATAGATCTTGTGTTGTATGTGTGATCTTGCATTATATATTATTCATTGCTATAAACATCTTGAATGCTTGATGAATGATTATATTGAATGCTTAAGTGTTTGAAAGATTTGGAATTTGAATTTGATGGTTTACCACTATTGATTCACCCCCCCTCTCAGTGGTTTGTACCTCTAACAATTGGTATCAAAGTAGGTCCTTCTTGCAAGTTTAACCACTTGAAGGTGATCAAAGGAACAATGGTTGACAAAGAGATTGTGGCTTATCTTCAAGACAAACTAGTATGTGCTTTATCAAATGTCAATGCATGCATGGATGATGTGAAGACGCAAGTGAAATATCTAGAAGCAACAATCAAGAATCTGGAGGTCATGATGGATAAAGGTCTCAACCAAAGGATGAAACTATTAGAAAATAAAGTCATGAATTAATTAGGTGTGCTCTTATCCAAGGACAAAAGGGATTTCAGCTCCACAAAAAGGGTCAAGATTGAAAATTCATGGATCGATAATGGTCAAGAGGAAGGAAGGTCAAATATGAACAATGTCTTCAATGGGTATTGCTTCTCTTGCAATCAATTTGGTCATAGATACAAGGATTATGCTTTCTCTCTAGAGATCAAAAGGGATCTCATATTTACAATTGTAACCAATAAGGTCATATAGCCAAGAACTGCAAAAGAGCTTTTTGAAAAAAGGATATACAAGTAATTGAAACCATCAAATGGTTCAAGGAGACTAAATCTAAGATTGAAGAAGAAAAGAAACAAAATTCAAGTGATCCACCGAAGGAAGAGTCAATGTTTGTTCAAGCAACCTCGCATACTCAAGAAGATGGGAACAAGTTTTTGGTTTATAGACAATGGATGCTCAAATCATATGACAAGAGACACGAGCAAGTTTATCTCTCTCAAGAAGACCAACCCAGGGTCAGTAAGGTTTGGTGGCAACAAATCTGCTAACATAGTTGGCAAAGGTACTGTGAATTTGGACAATGGTCATACTAGGACTGAAAATGTCTTATATGTCTAAGGTTTGAAACATAATATTTTGAGTCTGATCCAAATGTGTAATCAAGGAAATGTTATAACTTTTTATGATGATGTATGTGAAGTAAGAAAGACAAAATTTAGCAGATTAGTTGAAAATATTTATAAAATAGATAACAACATGTATGTATTCCATGAATCCAAGAAGGATGAGTGTTTTATGAGTCAATTGAAATAATATTGGCTTTGGCATAGAAGGCTTGGACATATTAATTTTGATAATATGATAAAGATCAGTTCAAAGGGGTTGGTAAGGCATATGCCCAAGATTTCTAAGATTTTTCATTCTCTTTACAAGACAGGTCATCATGAGAAGCAAACCAAAAGAAGATACAAATTTAAGGAGTTATCCACTACAAAGCCATTAGAGTTGATCCACGTTGATCTATGTGGACCTATGAGAACTCAACATATTTAAGGTAATATCGATTCATGCTTTTCATTGATGATTTTACTAGGATGACTTGGATATTTTTTCTTAAAGAAAAATCAGAAGCTTTTGCAAGATTTACGGCATTCAAAGTGCTTGTAGAAAATGATAAAGGGTCAAAAATCAAGTGTGTAAGATCAGATAGAATAAGTGAGTTTTGGTCTCATGAATTTGATGATTTTTGTGAGAAAGAAGGGATAATGAGACAATATTTTGTTGCTAGAACACCACAACATAATGGTTTTGTTAAAAAGAAGAATATGATTGTTCAAGAGATGAGTAGAACCATACTTCAAGATGACAAATTATCAGATGGTTATTGGGAAGAGGTAATCAACACTTCAGTTTACATCATAAATAGGTGTCAAATCAGAGTAAACGGTAATAATACTCCTTATGAGTTATGAAAGAATAAAGCAACTAATGTCAAACATTTTAGAGTGTTTGGGAGCAAGTGCTTCATCAAAAGAGATTAAGAAAATCTTGGCTAATTTGATTCAAGGTCTAATGAGGGCATCTTCTTAGGTTACTCTTCTATTAGTATTGCCTATAGGTGCTTCAACAAGAGACTTCACAAGATTATTGAAAGTTTAGATGTAAGGATAGATGAGACAAGTAGTGTCAAGAAGCCAAAATTGAAGGTAAGTGACTCAATTCAAAATTTCATTGCAAACAATGATGAGTTATCTATTCAAACAAAATATGAAGATGAAGAGGAGGAAGAAAGACAAGACTCTAAAGCTTCATCTAGAAGAATTCATAAAGATCATCTAATCTCTCAATTTATTAGAAATGTTAGTGCAAGTTTGTAGACTAGAAAGAGAATGTTGATCAATCAGAATCAACAAGACTTAGCTCAGTTATCCATGATTGAACCCAAAACATTCATAGAAGATATCAAAGATGAAAGTTGGAATGCCGCAATGGATGAAGAGCTTTATCAAATAGTAAAGAATGAAACATGGGATTTAGTTCCTAGGCCAAAAGATAAAAATGTGATAGGTACCAAGTGGGTTTTCAAAAACAAGATGAATGAGAAATGAGAAGTCACAAGGAACAAAGCTAGATTGGTGTGTAAAGGATATGCTCAGGTTGAAGCAATAGATTTTAATGAGACTTTTGATCATGTGGCATGGAAGCAATTAGACTCTTCTTGGCATCTTCAAGTTTCAAAGGTTTTACGGTATACCAAATGGATGTGAAATTTGCATTCTTGAATGAAAACTTAGAAGAAGTCTACATTGAGTTACCTGAAGGATACTTCATGTCAAATAATCAATATTTTATGTGTAAATTGAAGAAGGCTCTTTATGGTCTTAAACAAGCTCCTAGAGCTTGGTATAATAGGTTATATAAGTATCTTTTGAGTCAAGGTTTTAAAAAAGGAGTAGCTGATAGTAATTTATACATTAAGATAAAAGATAATCATCAATTGATAGTGGTTGTATATGTTGATGACATAGTTTTTGGATCTGACAATGATAATATGAGTAGAGAGTTTGCATATACTATGAGGACTGAGTTTGAATTGTCAATATTGGAAGAACATTCTTTCTTTTTAGGATTGCAGATTAACCAATTTGATGCAACGATATTCATTTTACAAGCTAAATACATCAAAAATATGCTAAGAAAGTTTGACATGATGGATTGTAATCCAATGGGTACTCCAAAGATCACATAATGCAAGTTAAGTAAACTAGATGACTCACCAAAAGTTGATCAAACTTTGTATAGATCCATGATTGGAAGTATTTTGTACTCTACTGCTTCTAGTCTTGATATCATGCAAGCATTTGGTCTTGTAGGAAGGTTTCAAGCTGATCCTAGAGAATCTCACTTGAAAGCAGTCAAAAGGATCTTAAGATATCTCAAAGGCACCATACAGTATGGTTTATAGTATCCCAAGAGTAAAGAATTCACTTTGAAATCATATACTGATGCAGATTGGGTAGGATGTGTAGACAATAGGAGGAGTACCAGTGGTGGGGTCTTCTTCTTGGGAGAATGCTTGGTGTCTTGGCTAAGAAAAAAATAAGCCTCAGTGTCTCTATTAACAACAAAAGTTGAGTATATATCAACTACCTCTTGTTGCATGTAAGTCATGTGAATGAAACAAACTTTGGAAGATTATAAGGTAAAGACAATGGACGTTGTCCTATCTATTGTGACAATACTAGTGCAATTAGTATCTCAAAGAATCATGTTATACACTCAAAAACTAAGCACATTCCTATTAGATATGATTTTTTGAGAGAACAAGTGAGTAATCAAAGTTTTAAGCTGGAGTATGTGCTTACAAAAGAACAACATGCAAATATTATGAACAAATCATTATCAAAAGTTACATTTGAGTATCTAAGACAAATCTTGGGTGTCATTTCTTTGTTTGTGAATTAATACAAGGTCTTTTGATTAAGCAGGAGCAACAAGTTCATGAGCTTGCTCCAAAGGTGGCTTGAGAGAGAAGGCTAGTGAGCCTACGTGGTGGTTCTTCATGGTGTATGAATATTTGAAGATGATCAAAAGGTGCAATGGATTAGAGATATTGGGGGGGGTCCATCTCAGATGTTTTCTTGGTGAGTTCCATCAGATTTGAATGCAATAATGTGTTCTTTATTTATCGATTGTAGTGCTTGGTTGAAGAGAGTGTTGACATGTAACAAGAGGAAGTTGTCAAGACAAGATGAGGTAAGCTCAAGGTATGGGGGAGTTTGTATTATATATATAAGGTGGTCCTTTCCTATTGGTGGCCTTTTCAGCGCTTCAAGATCAGTTTGTGCCCACTTTGTCATTGTGTCAAAGGGGGAGAAGGTTCCTATTGTGAGAGTGCTTGAAGAGAGAGAATGAAGGTGAGTTGTATGATGAGTGTTGACAGCAATGACAAATGGAGAGATTATTGGAGAGATTTTAGTGATGTCATGGAGGCACCCAGGTGAGTGGATGAAGCGTTTTGATAGTCTAAGTGTCAATGACAAAGTGTGCAGTGTGATTGTCCTAGTATGTTTGAAGTAGGCTTGGGTGACCTTCAATTTTGGCATGATTAGGGATGGGTCTAAAGAATTGATCATGTGTGAGAATTTTATCAGAGGTCAAGGATGATTGGAGAGCTTGTGGAAGTGCATGGTATTCATCTAGTTCTTCATTATGTTCATTTTGGCATAGTTGGTTGTGTGACAAAAAAATATGAGTAGGTAGTTTGTTAATGTCGCCATTGCCACATATGGATGAGTTAGGGAGATTTGGTCATATGGATGTGATCACATTAGTCCCAAGTTGCTATGGTCCATGTTTCAGGTTATTCAAGTGAGTAATCAATTTTATGGAGCAAAAGATATAACTGTGCAAAGTTGGCTTCCCAGGTTAGTTTGCAATGTTTTCCCATACTTAGCCAAATTTGCAAGGGAGATCTAATGGTGCGTTCATTTAATCGCATCACAGTTTGACGACATGAAATGAATATGAGCTTAATGTCTAAGTTCAAGAAGACTCTGAGTAATCAATTTTATGGAATTATATTTCACATGCATGAAAATTTTAGGAGCAATTTGTTACATGGATGGATTCCCCTATGTGAGGAAATCATATGGTTCAAATTTTAGGACATGTGATTGGGTGCAATAAAAGTTGTTAAGGTTCAAAGTTGGCCTTCTAGGAAGTTTTCAAAGGTTCCCATACTTAGCTAAATTTTTACAAAGTTAAAGACCAGGACCAAGACTAGATAAGGATCTAATAGCGAGCGGGTGTTCATACAGATGCATATCAGTGATGCGTATTGATTCAAAGAGGTCAAAGTATCTGATGTTTAAGCATGTTAAAGTTTAGGTTACTCTCAAAGAGATCAATAGATCACGTTTTTTCTCTGAATATTTTTAGGAAGCAACGAGATGATGATAAGTGCTCGATGTTTAATTTGTAGTGAACAAAGGTAAAGATCAAGGACTAATCCACAAAGATTTGACGATGTGTATTTGGTCAAAGTTGCTAGGGAGCATGAGATGAGGTCAAAGTGAAAATTGTTTAACATAGTTAAATATCAGGATAATTATGAGGGAGATTGATTGATGCATATTCATTCAAGTGATGCAAGGAATTATGAGATGTTGACAAAGTGTTCAATGTTTAACAGTGACCATTGGAATTTGAATATTTAAATTAACAAAGGGAAAAACCAATATGTAGTATTTTGATCATATCGTTTGATACAGGAAATGAATTCGTAGGTGTAGTAAAAGTAGATAATTTTTTTAAAGGACTTCAAGGTTTATCCAAAGAACCTGAATCAAAAGGTTTGAATGTTTGTGCACTCAAAATTATTGAGATCTAAAATTGATTGTGTGTTTAACCATGTTATGTAAGTGACCTGAGAAGGATATTTTGAGCTATTTTGATGTTTCAAGGGGAATTAGCTATTGGAGAGTGTTTTAGACTCCTTGAGGATGATCTATATGGATTTTGGAGGTTTGACCAATCCATATTCAGTATGAACAAATGCTTAGAAGTTGACTATGTGTTCATTCATAGTGTTTTTGTGTATAAGGTCAAAGATTGATCTATTTGGCTTTAGCAGAGGAGTGTTGTGATGATTGTGATCATTTGGGGATGCTAAAGGGATAATTTGGAGTGGACCTATGCATTTGTAAGTGGTACTATGTTTCTAATTTTCTCAATGGCATGCTAAATGGGGGAATAGGTCTCCATGAGACCTATAAGGGCTACTAAGGCCTAATTGAATGGTGTAGTTTCTTAAGTCTTCCCCATGGATGATATGGCTGACCTATGAGAATGGTATTAAGCTATGCCTTTGTATGATATAAGCCTTAAGGGTTAAGGCAAGTCTAATCATGCTATCATTTAAGAAGATAATAATCATGAAGGCTCTATAAAGGGTGAATTCAAATGTGGTGATTTTGAGACTTGAGAGAAGAGGTATATGTGAGAGTTGAAGAGCAAAGGACAAGAAGATATGGTGTGTTCCTAGTTGATGCAAATCAATTAAGATAATTCCTCATATACATCCTTATCTGCTAGCAAACATATACATCCTTATCTACTAGCAAACTCAACTAGTCGTGTTCATTTGATGGATTGGTCTTGATTGTCCCAACTAAACTAGTTGCTCTCTCTTTCAAAACCATAGTGTTTATAACCTTTCTTGAAGGAACCTACCCCTAAGGTGTTTCTTTTGATGTTAATATAACCTTCTCTTTACATTCACATTCTAGTTCAACCTCACACTATTCATTTATTTCATATACTAGCTCCCAATCTCTTTCTAGTAGCTTTCTAGGCACCTTTTTAAGTTCACAAGGCCAAATCTTGTTTGGGTTGTCAATAACTCAATCTCCTATAAAATATGGTCTTAAATTTAATTTTCATATCTGGTTCATCCACTTTTAATTGCTCAACCAAACTCAAAGTTTCCTTCACCACCCAAGACCCACCATACTCACTTAAGGCTTGTAGCCTTTATTTGTTGTTTTTCCCTTGTTTTACCTAATTCATGGACTCTCTTGCCAAATTTAGGTCATCTATAATCACCCTCTATCCTCCTTTGTAGATGTGTCAAGTTTCAAGAACCCAGTCCTCTTAAAACTATCTCTTCCTTTGGTAAATAACCTTCTTTTAAGGCCTAATTAGGCCTATGCCAAGAAACTATGGTCAAAATCCATACAATCCATAATAACTTAGTCCCAAATCACCATAGTCTTTCTCCAAATGATAGGTCAAGGCAAATAACCAAGTTTCAAGCTTTTTCAATAGTCCAAACACTCTAAAAAGCTAAAACCCTAGTTTTAGGGTTTCTAGGCTTGCACACAAGCCGAGAACCTTAGAAATTATTTTTATTGAAATACACAAAGTTTCACAAGATAAAATCACTTGCATAGGGTCTGTATGGACCCCCTTTCACCTTCCCATCACTTCATTCACCCTTTTCAATGCATTAAATCCTTAAAACATCACAAAACATAGTAAATTATATGCATAATATAGACTGCGCATGGTAGAGTGGTCTCTCTAATGAGTTGTGTTCATTCTAGATTGCTTCACAAGGATCTATGAACTTCATTAGGTATTTTTGAATGTCATTCAACTTATCAAGATAATTATAACCCTTGTTTGTCACATTTCATGCTAACAAGAACAAGATCTCAGATGACTGAGTTTGTTTCCATAGTCTGGGCAAGTTTTACTTGAACTGTGTTCCTTAAAGACATTCCCAAAATGTACAAAGGAATCTTCTATCATTTTTATATTTATAAATCATACTAATCACCAATTATCACCACGATCTCTTTTACCTTTGACTTCACATAGTGCTTCAAACTCACTTGTCAATGCAAATAGGGATTTTTTTGATGAACTATATCTATATATTAACTTAACAGAAATATACAAATAATTCACAAAAAAATAAGGTGGAATGAGAGCACACCATGACACTAGGCAGAGCTTAGGAGTAAAGTATCAAAAGCAACAAATCTAGGTAGCGCTTAGAGGCAAGTCACAAAATAAAAGTCATAAGAGAAAACTATTAAGTAGTTAGAGCAAGGCCCGAACGTAAAGGATCCATACCATCTGACCCCCATCCAGAACTTCGTAAGTCATTGCCATCTAGAATAGGCTCCCAACCAGCAGCCTGCGCTGTGACTATTTCATCTTCTGCTTGAGTCCTAGCAGGAGAGATAGCCAGTGAAAGCTTGGGAAACTTATCCAACATGTCAGCACAGCCTCCAGGTGGCACCCCCCAAGCATCTAGACGTGGAGGAGGAGCACCCCAACTATCCTGCCCAATAGGGGAAGGAGGCAACAACTACCACCCTCAATGCTACCTAAGAGGGGAAGCACACTGGTACAGAGTGCCACTGTGAGAGATATGCTTGGAGCGGTTGTGGTGATGTCCACCATGAGGCAATCAAGGCACTCTATCATCTAGTCTGGGAGCCCTGGGCAATGAAGGTGGAACTCGAGCCATAACACATGGAACATCTCCCTAGTGAGATAGGAGGTCTTGGAGATACCCAAGTTCCATGGCCACTTTGTTGGCTTGAACTTGTATTTGCAAAAGAAAATTGGAGATGATGGAAGATTTGTCTAGAGTAGAAATATTACAATTAGAAGAAACATGATTGAATTCAAAATTTTATTTCTTTCTTTTCAAATCTAGAAGATAATCTCCACTCTGAAAGTATGCTAGACTTGAGCTACTTTAATAGGAATCACAAACTTGTCCCCCGAGAAGATGTGTTGCCAAAGGAAGAAGTCGGGCTTAAAGGGATTGAAGATATCATGGATCTAAGACCAAACCCTTTGAGCTTTGGGACAGTGCTAGAAGAGATGAGGTAGGGTCTCAAGATGTTCATAGAAATGACAAGTAGGTAATTAGACTTTGAGATGAACTAGCCTTTTGCCAATAGGTAAGCCTTGGTGCAATATACACCAAGAAAAATGAGCAATATTAGGCTCCACATAGACCCCCGAAATAGTGTTTAAGTGAGAGCTCCACATTTTCACAGACAAGTACAACCCCTAGTGGTTGTTAAGCTTGTCAACCATGAACAAATGTGGGGTGAGCCAATTATAGCCAAGCCGAGGAGTGTAATTGTGGAAGGGGGTTTCAACAAACCATTTCGAATCCTTCTACCATGGTCTAGCTGAATTGACCAAGATTTTGTGGAACATGGAAGTGGGGACAATATTAAGGATTTCCTAGTAAGATTCTTGGTCTGCATTGGCCAGTCAGAATTTAGCTTTCACATCCTCCCAGGGTAGCCAAGTATGAGAGCGTCTGTAGAAGATACCCTGAATAGAGTGGATTCCTCTGAGGTATAGCTTGATGGCATTGATTCTAGGGAACTTATACCAAAAAAACCCCATTTTGAGAAAAGATGAGGGACCACCAAAGAGAGTGGAAATTAGCAGAGAGCTTGTTGCAAGAAACTAGAACCATTCCAGAGGAGTCTATGGATTGATATTTTCCCAAGCTTTCTAGATGCTTTTGGCCATGAATGACCTAGTAATCTAAATGAGAGATTGGATGAAGAGAAAATTGGGGAATCCAAGTCCTTTCCATGCTTTCTTGCCCTTAAGCAAACCTGATGAAATATAGTGTCTGAATAACACCTTCCATGCTTTTAGACCCTCAATGGTCCTCACAACTCATTTCGCACATAAATCAAATCCTTGCCTAACTATGTCGATAAGTCCCATCCCTCCAGCTTCATGTGGAAGGCAAAAATATTCCCAGGTCACCTTGTGGAAACCTTTTCCTTGGGGAGAATTGGCCCACAAGAAGTCTCTGAGCAATTTCTCCAACTTTTGGTAAGACTTTTTTGAAGGAACCCGACATGATGAATAATACACATGGGTGGATGCAAGAATATTCAAGTTGATTTGAAATTTCCCTACTAGTGAAAAAGACTTGGTCATTTAGTAATCTAGCTTCTTCGCAACTCTGTCAACAACATATTGCCACAACAAAGGTGGAAAAACATCGAAGGCAAAAGGGATGCTGAGGAATTTAAAATTTTCATCATGTTGGATCCATGTCCAACCATATTTAGCTACCCACGGAGGTGGTGGGGGGTATGCTTGCCTATAGCATCAAGTTTTCTGCCATTGGATATTGGAGCCAAAGGCTAGGCATAAGGTGTCTAGACACTAAAGGGCATTATCCATGTTGGATTCATCTTCAATGAGGGTAAGGAAGGAATCATATACAAAATGGCCATTAAGCAATTGCATGTCCTCATGAGGGTTAACTACATTATGTGGGAGATAAATTTCCTTAACAAGGCCATAGGATTGGGATTTGCTAAGAATGTATCCAAACCGCTTCAACAACAAGCACATAAAGGGTTGGCACTAAAGGGCACCCTTGGCGAATGGAGCGAAATAGGCCAAATTTCTTAGAGGTGACTCCATTAATGGAGAGGATAGTCAAGGCATCTACAAAAAACATTTAAATGGTTTGAATGAAAATGGGCTCGAATCCCAGAGCATGAAACATGGCTAGGATAAAAGGCCATTCAATGCAATCTTAAACTTTTTCAAAGTCAAATTTGATGAACAAGGCTTGTTGCTTGGATTGTCTAGCCGAGTCCATATCTTCCCAAACAACAATGATGTTGTCCAGGATGTAGCGGCCACTGATGAAGCTAGTTTGTTATAGATGCATAATGAGATGCAAGATATTATGCAACCAAATCATTAGTGCCTTGGCTATGATTTTATAGGAAACATTGAGGAGGGTGATGGGCCACTAGTTGTAGATCAACTCTAAGTCTCCCTACTTAGGTATGAATTTGATATTTCCTTTGTTAATATTTTTACCCAGTGTGTGTGTGCGAAATGCTTCTTGGTAAACCTTGAGAAAATCATTACCCACAAGATCCCAAAGGGTTTTTTAGAATTCGCAATGGAAGACATCAATGCTAGGGGCTTTGCCATTAGCCATATGTGTCACTACTTCATGTAAATCATCTACAATGAGTGGCCTATTACAAATCACCTGCTGAGCAAGAGTGAGTTTGCAAGGCACAACTAAAAGACATTGTTGAAGGGCAATTTCCCATTTAGCCAAAGAGGCTTGAGCTTAGAACACTTGCTAATAATAGTACATAAATGCTTGCACTATCTGCGGTGTTTCTGAGAGTCTGCTTCCAGCCTCAGTAATAACTTGAATTTGTTGTTTCAAGTTTTTGGCTCATAGCATTTGAAAGAATTCTTTAGAAGATTTATCCCTAATCTTTAGCCAATGAAGCCTGGATTTGACTTGGGCTCCCCGATTATTGTAGTTGTCTACACTCTAGATTCAATGTCGTAAGGAAATGTCGTAAGGAAACAACTCTCACCTGTAAGATATGATTAAAGGGATATTTTTCCAGAGCTAGGGCCACATGGCTCATCTCTAAAGAAGTGGTAGAGTAGGAGTGTCTTTGAATTTTGGCAAGATGGTGGCCATAGATCTTCAAGAATTGGGTGGTTCTTCAGACTGCATCATCCCACTAGAGAATCCAACCTAATTCTTGGGAAGGAATTAGGTCTAAATTCTAGACTCTCCTAATGTGTGTCATCATGGGCCCATGTTTGAGTAGAGAGGTGTTAAGAAAAAAATGCATTTTGTGGAATTTGGGATTCATGAATTGCCAAGTCACATGAAACTAAATGGGGGAATCGTTGGAAAGCCCAAACTCTGGAAGTGATTGAACCGAGTGAGAAGAAGTCATTATTAAAAGAGAAGTACGGTTTGGAAGACATCATTTCCCTATCAAGATGCTTCAAAATTTGAGTGGGGCCTTCCTTGAAGTTACTCCAAGTGTACCAAATTCATCTGTAGGTCAACATGAAGTATTAGGGTCATAAAGGCCCCATTTAGTGCACATGTAGAACCACACCTCCCTTTTGCCAGCTTGCCCACCTCATGGGCAAGTGGCCCATTTTGTTCTCAGGAGTCTGTCACCATATTAAAGTCCCCACATAATACCCAATGGGCATCGAGGAGATCATTCACAATTAATGGCCATTAATGGGTACGCTCCAACACATCATTCGAGGCATAAATACTAATAAATCCAAAAGAATGGATTTCAATATTAAAAAGAGCCCATACTAACTGGTTGGTGGGGTCCATGCCAAATTACACTAAGTGTGGCCGCCACCTTGGAGAAATGAAATTGATCACCCCTCCACGTCCCGTGACATGGTGACTATGCAGAATAATATTGTCGTTCTAGATGGAATTACTGACATAGCCATCAATAAAAAATATACCACCTTGACATATTACAAGCAGAGAATGTCTATCTTGAGAAACTTCCTTCTAAAATCATGCACGATGAACTTGTGTTTTGGGTCTGTAAGACCCTGAACATTCCATGAAAATCAATTCATAGATGACAAGAGTTGAGGGACATGTACTCTGAATCCATCCCTTCCATGGCATCATACTGGTTCTGTAAAAAAATCCCACTATTGGCATTCAAGAATTCATATTGTTTCCTCAAGTCAGGGTCAACTAGAAACTCTCCTTCATTCACCTCGTCATTCCTCCTAGGAGGGCTACGAGAGTGTTTGGGCAGATCCCATTGAGAGGGATTTGGAAGAGTGGAGACCTATGAAGTGTGAAAATTTAGGAGAGCTAGGCCTAGAGGCCTTGAGACCTTGAGATAAAATGTTTTTAGTAAGTGGGGTGTTAAACACCATGGGCTTTTCAACCAATTTTGGGGCTTCTATCAATGTGAAATCTTTTTCGATAGGAGCATACTCCTGTAGGCCAATGCTCAAGGATGACTTACTGCCTTTGGGGTAATCAACCGAGTTAGATGCTTTGGGACGTGAATTCCTCTTCCCCACTGTTGTCCATCTATATTTAGCCTCTTTTTTGCTAGCCTTCAGGAGAGGAATTGGGTGGCGAGGGCGAGTGGTTAGCCAAATTATTAGGAGCCAACTGAAGGGTACAATCCTGTATCTTATGGTTTGTGGCTTAGAAAGTGAAAACACAGTATTAGGCAAGTTGATACAGAGGACTCACTGAGAGTGCCTCACATCCCTGACTTGGATTTCCACACACTCCTCAAGGTCTTGAGATAGGTCTACTTGTACATCAGGCCCTCTTTTGCAGTCTAGCAGAGTAAAACTATTTTTGTTCATGACAAACCACATGGCCTATAGAGGAAGATATTCGGTGGATAAAGTTCCAGCATAGGAGCGGGAGTCATGGGAATTTGACCCAAACCAAGAATTTAAGAACAATGTGATTCGAGACTACAAAGTCTTGTGTCTAGGGGAGAGGACCATGAGTGAGTTCTTGACATACCAGGAGGGTAGACTTATAGAGGATTCCTCTGGCATGGGTTAGGTCAGAGAAGCAAAAGAGGAAGAAACCCTTAGTCATGTATTGGATGCTCTTCAGCTTGATGTTGTGAGATGCCCAACGAGTTTTAACCTAGGAGCATAACATACTTTCAGAGGGGATTCTCCCAACAAATTAACTTATTAAACAAAATTTATCTAACCATTGACATGCAAAATTAAATTTAGGAATAGGCAATATAACATTAGGTTTCGAAACATTACCTCATGGTAAAATTTTGGGACAAACTTCCTTGGGTGCTTGCAGGGGGCCATTGATTGGTGCTCCTCTATTCTTCTTCGCAACTGAAATAGCCAAGATAGAATGGGGGGAGGACATTATAAAGACTAGCCTCACCCAAGGGCGAGAAATCCTGAATGGAAATTAATGCTAAGCAGACACTTAAGGCTGTGATATGAACCAAGGTTGGACAAGTGAGGAACCAAGGGCTAAATCAATGGCAAGCATGGAGAAAACCCTAGCAAAGTGAAAATGGAAAGAAGACTAAGTTTAGAAGCATGACCACAAATAGGGATTTCATTTATAGACAGAGGTTTGTGTATTATTCCCTTCCAATTTGAGAAAAAATTTCAACCTGGGAACCATTCTTCTTTAAATGTTCAAGGATCATGTCCTTTACAAGCTTTATCAACTTTTCTTACCCTTACACTGTCAACAGGGTTTCCTTTTTGTATAAGCAAGGCTTGTTTATTAAGAAACATGGTATTGACTACAAATCATAGTTTGGTCTCTATAGTAGTGTTTCTTCCAATACAATCTGAGCATCAATGATTGATATCATCCTATAAACCATCTACTAAATGTCTCCATGGCCCCTCTCAAATATGATCACCTTCACATTACAAGAAACTTCATACTGCATGCTTCATATTGTCAATGCTATGATAAGGGAATAAAACAGATTGCCTTCACTTGGGTTCCATGTACAAAACGTTCCCTCAATGACTCAGGAAATCATAGAACTTTTATCACCATTTAAACATCAACACAACTAAGGATTTTCTTATTCACAAACAATGATCTAGTTCTTGTTTTCTTGACTATAAATTATAGTCTTGAGCTTAAACCTACACATATATATGTATCCACTTATCTATGACCTCAAGTGTCCACCAAGACACAAAATAACATACAATAGATCATATTATTCAGAGAGCATAAACTTAAAAAAAATTTCTTGTATGAATTCATTCAATACTTTCTTGCTTACAAAATTATCCATATGAGGACTCCATCCCCTGCTTAAGAGGGTTACAAAGTTTCTTTAACATTACTCCGTAATCCTCTTGCTTGGAGCCTCTCTCCCTCTCTCCTCTCATACCTATCTAACCTTATTTCCCCCTATGATTCTCTCTTTTCTTCCAACTTCAACATTGGATTTCAAGTAGTTACAATAACTTACCTTTGCATAACCAACCCTCAATGTACAAGGGTGACTTTCATTTTCCACTTGACTTGGCTTACGACCTAAAACATAGAAAGTATTCAAAACCTTATATCATAACTTGAATGATCCCCCTAAACCAAATTTTCACTCCTAACACTTCAAACACACTAAAATGTCCCTATTAGACTCTAATACATTATTTGAATTTTCAAATCCCTATTTTGGAGGGAAAGTATCTAGAAATCACTTAACACACCCTCAGGGACTCAAATATATTCTAAGACCAAAAATTGACCTTAAAAGGTCCTTCAAACATTTGGACACTCCAAAATTGACTAACTTGACCAGTTATTGTCAAAACACCAAAAATGACAACTGTTGGCTTGATGCTCATACATCATTAGTGGATGGGTTGTAGAGCAGAGCATGCTGATGATTGTGTTTATGACCTGTAGGTTATATTTATGATGTCAAAGATAGTGCACTTGCAGGTTTGAAGATTGAGGATGATCAAAGAGGTCTAGAGTGATCCAAAAGGATGTTTTGGATGCCTTGAGTGTGAGCGAAGAATAGATGATGTCTGTGTAAGTTTATTAGTTGATTTGAGAGGTAGATCAAAGTGTGGACTATGTGTATGACCATTTGGTCATGTGGTTGAGGTTGTGATAGAGTTGTTTCTCAGAAGTTTAGAGTGATCTAAAAGGTGGTTTTGGATGTTTGTGGCTATGTGAAGAAGTGGAGGGGGTTGATATACATTGTATCTGCATCAGATTGGCAAGAAATCAGTATTCAAGAGATGTTCATTTAATAGGTGTTGGGAGGGTGCTCAACATCTAGGTTAGAAGGACTTGACCATCCTATGGGCAGGTGCTTCTTGTGGAATAGGTGTTTCACTAAATTCTGGTCAGAAGGACTTGACCATCCTAGGGGTAGGTGCTCCTTGTGGAACATGTGTTTCACTAAATTTTGGTCAAAAGGACTTGACCATCCTAGGGGAATGTAATCCTTATGGAATAGGTGTTTCATTAAATTTTGGTTAGAATGACTTGACGATCCTAGGGGCAGGTGCTCCTTGTGGAACAAGTGTTTCACTAAATTCTGGTCAGAAGAACTTGACCATCCTAGGGGCAGGTGCTCCTTATGGAATTGGTGTTCCACTAAAATCTCATGTTTTTAATACCTTATAGGACAAGCAATCCATGTGTTTGAAGGTTTGAGAGTGTGTTTTATTTCCCAATAAGGTTTCCCACATAGATCATGTGTTGTGTGTGTGATTTTGCATTATCTATTGTTCATTGCTATAAACATCTTAAATGCTTCATGAATGGTTGTATTGAATGCTTAAGTGTTTAAAGGATTTGGAAATTGAATTGGATTTTTTTCCACCAATGATTCACCCCCCCTCTCAGTGGTTTGTACCTCTAAAACTATTTCCCCAAACTCTTTATCACAAATGTTGAGGGTACTGTTGATGCTAAATATTAAGCGCATGGAATTGTTTGGATCATATTTTTGAAAATCACATGCTTAGACACTAGGACCCTAATGGAAAGGAGATAAAGCATCTACAATTGCTTTGAAGGAAGGTCAATGTGGTTTATCATTAAAATTCACAACCAGATGATATTTATTATTTGAATCCATCAAATGATGTTGAAGTGAAGGTAAAAATAATGGCAATAGGACTACTCACTCCACCCCAAAAACTACAAGATAAAAAATCATAGTCTCAAAGGGTTGAGAGAGACCCGATGCTCAATTTATCCACAAAAAGGAGAAATAATAGGTGAAAATTGCACATCTCAAAAATAAGTTACTAAAAGATTTTGTTTCAGCCTCAACTTCATCATCTTCAGTCTCAAAGGGACAAGCTAAAAAATCATAGTCTCAAAGGGTTGAGAGAGACCCGATGCTCAATTTATCCACAAAAAGGAGAAATAATAGGTGAAAATTTCACATCTCAAGAATAAGTTACTACAAGATTTTCTTTCAGCCTCTACTTCATCATCTTTAGTGGTAACACCCACACTAGTAAAAATGTCGCCTCCTATTTCTTCTACTTCTACGCCATTTGTTAGTTTTGTGACTATAGTCCAAATTTTTACTTCTTTAAGCATGGATTCACCCTATATTACCTTTGTTTCTAGTAGAGCAACTAAGATGAGGTTTTTTTTCTTTCAATGTATATATGCCACATGGGATCACCCAAGTCTATAATCACTAGGTCACTATGTCCCAATCTAGACCAAACAATGTGAACTACTTCTAAACCAATTATGAAAACTAATGAGGTTACCATTGTAGCCCCTTAAATTCATTTAATGTTCAATTTTTCTATTATTGTTCAAGTGAAATCTTCATTTGCAAGTGCTATTTTTCTACTCTTGGCCTCCATTGGTTTCAACAACCCTTGTTGCTAAACCTATTTCCCAAACATGTATAATTGCCACTGTGACACCACAAGTCCCCTAGATTCCAAAGTTACCTCCTCATTTTCCTATAGTTCTATTAGGTCAGGCCATGATTGTGACTACATCCCCTATTCCTACAATTCCCATGATGGTCCACACCCTAGAAATATATATCCTATAAGACATGTTTCTCCCATATAACAACTATTGGAGGTAACTGTGAATACTCCAACATCATCTTTCACTCTCACACCCACTACTACTATTTCACATATTCTAACAACCCCTACCACTTCATTATCACTTGTCACAAGTTCCCTTGAGACCATTTTGATTCCAACCACATCCCAACATTTTTGTGCAACCCTTACAACACCTACTTGGCAGAAAAAGATAAACTTGAGGATTCTCAAGGTAAATGGATTTAAAGCATGAACTTTGTACACATAAAATATGTGATCATTCAATATCAAACTGAGGTCAAGCTCAAAAATTGGAAAAGGCCATGTGGAAATTGAAGAGGATAACCACAAGGAAAATCACATAGGATGGCACACCTACTCTTTGTGAAATAGAGGAAGAGTTGTTCTACTTGACAAAAAAGAGAAAAAATCAAACCAAATATGTGGCCAAAGTCTTAGATTATTCCATTAGTGGGGATGAATTTGAAGAAGACCATGAATCTATGGTGAAATACACTAATAAGATCATATAAAAAGTAGTTTGGGGTATGAATTAGAAAGTTAAAAGACTAGAACACAAAGCTATGGTCAAAATTCCAGAGAACATTATGAATAATGTTTAAAATGCACTAAATTCACTCTTCAGTTCAATTATAGAGGTTCAGTAGGCCAAACTTAAATTTGACCTTTTGTTGTGTAACATCCATAATTACTTGGAAAAAATCACCATGATGAATAAGAAATTGGATGTGATTGCCACTGTGATTAAGGGAGGTCTACTCCATAATATTATACTCATGACTATGTTTGACATAAATTTGAGTTAAAATTTCATGGTTCATACTAGGACTTCACTGGAAGAGGCTTCACAAATTTTGATGGAGGCCATGTCACCATTTAATAACTTTAGAGAGGACATTATTGATTTCTTCACAGAGGCTAATTTTCCCCAATTTTACACACAATATAACAATATCATAACTCCCACTGAGGTCACATACATTATCAACAATTTCATGGTTGCATTCAAGAGGAAGGTGGTTGAGGCAAATAGAGGTGGCAGCCAACATGTTATTAAAATTATCACACATGCAATATAGAAGATAAATAAGGCTTAAATAGTTAGTGTACATATTTTTAACACGTTTCACAACCATTCACAATTGGTGACAAAATTAGAACTCATGGTTAAGAAGTGTTGGTAATATTTTATGCCGTTGTGATTTTTTTATTATTTCTTCGAATCGCCCAACTGGATGCAACATATAACTAGAAAATTTGGATATATTATAAGGTAAAACATGATTTTTCTCTGTGTTTGAGAGGGGTAACTCCCTCGTATGATGGGGGGTTTTCAGGAGTATTAATACTTTTAACTAAAAAATATGAAAATGAAGCAAAAATGGAAGAAAGAGGAAAGCTAGGAATTGAGAGAGAATAGAAAAAAATGAATGGGAGAATGGGAAACGTACAATGGAGTAAACATAGAAAACCACTTAGATGACCTAGATTTAATGGAATAGATTGGACAGTTCACAATGGAAACCTATATCTTCAAAAGGGTAAAAAAGACAAAATTCAAACAAGTGAATGAAGTGCATCACTAGAGGGGTTTCATGAAACAAATTTATACAAAATGCCTCTTTATTTCTAGTTAAAAATAAAATCAAAGTTTCATTTTCTTCATTTCAAATAGGGTTTCATTTGGCATTTGTTAGTAGAGATTCTTGAAAAACTCCAAAACATGCTAATTATAGGAATAAATTGCACATTAGAGAGAAATGATAAACAAAATCCAATAATTAAGACTTTAAAAACATTGATCAAAGATGGAAGCACATTATTAAATAAAAATACAGAAATAACACATAGAAACAAGGGGTATAACCATAATGAATTATAGATTTAAAGGTAATCAAAGTACTCATTGTGCACTGAACACAGACAAAATATTCTTAAAAAAATCATAACAAAACTATTTCATGAATGTCTAACACACATCATTGCCATATGTAATTACATCTTAGTGCTATTTATAGAGCATTCTAGAGCATTGTCTCTTTACATTCCAATCTTTCGATATACCACAAGGAAAGACTATTTATTCTCTACTCTATTTCGTATGCTTACAAAGTTGTATACATCCAAAAGACTATACAAAAGACAAAATCATATACTTTGTACACGTGTCCAACCAATTATACTTTATGAGTTTGGTGACCTTGATCCATATCAACACTTTCTTGGGCTTAAATTATTGTCTCATTTTGAGACAAAGTCACACTTTGAAGTTTTCGTTGAAGATGAGAGGATGAGTCATAAACACTAGTTGAATTTATCATTCCAGGTGTTGTTTACCAGTTTTTATTTATTGTGCACTAATTCGCCATCCTTTCAAGTTTTCAACTAAGTAGCATACTAGCCTATCATCCTTTCAAGTTTTTAATAGAATAGCATAACCAGATGGCCACCCTTTATATGTTTTCAACCATTATGGCCCCATTCCCAATGCTTAAGACTATCTAAAAACTTTGAAAATATTATAAAATTGTGGTGCATAGTACCTACTGGGAGGTTGGTGGTGTGATTTGAAGTGGCTATGTAGGAGTATAATCTATTGGTGGTTTTGATTGTGTTGAGACTGGATCTGCTAAGTGCACAGGGTTTGCTGGTTGGGTATGTTGCTCTTGAGTGGCTATTTGTGTTTGCACAACTATCTTCTTCTACTACAGAACTTGTTGGAGTTTCTGTGGTGGAATAACTTCAGGTTCATCCACTAGTTGAACAATGGAAACATTGATCTGTGAAAGATATTACTTCAACATCTTCTAGTTGGTCATGGCCTCACACACTAATTAAATCAAGTTGCGTAGTGGAATCTATATCAACATCAATTTTTTCACATCATCATCTTCTATAATGGAGATTAGTGCTTTTACGTTGGATGTCTTCAGTTAAATATCCAACACTAGCACATTTAATTGATCTGCAACCCTTTGAGATTGAAAGCCTACAAATGTATTACACATTGTCTCATTATGCCAAGTCAAAAGCTTTTGCATGATAGTGTCCCTAAAATCTGTTGAAAATATTGTCATTAATGTCAAATGTCTAGCATTATTGGTGATAAAGGCCCCATTGCATTTAATGATGTTTGTAATAGTTATATCTTGACTATTGTGTGTTAATATTTATTTAATATTAACGAATATATTTTTGGTTGCATATAAAATAAAAGAAGGGCCCATGGAGAAGTCAAAGAGTCACGGGGTAAAGACAAAAAAAGAATGGGACTCATTTTTCCATGAAGAGTCATCTTGGGGAATTCCAAGAGTCACCAAGTGAAGACAAAAGAGGAAGGGCACAATTTCTCATGAAGGAACACTTTGAGGAATATGAAAATTCACCAAGGTAAAAACAAAAGAGGGAAGGACACTTTTACTTATGAAGGGTCACCACATGACTTTTCAAATGCAAAGATACGAAGGGTCATGCAAGTTTGGCGCCATTTTCCATGAGGATTGAAGGGTCACAAAAGGGGAAGGCCAAAGGTCATTTGGAAAGCTATAAATAAAGGATTGAGAAGCTATTTGTAATGTGAGTTATAGAGAGTTTGATTTTATATTGTAATATCTAGCTTAGAAGAGCATTGTAAGAGATAAGTATGATTTGTATTTGTTATATCTAGCTTAGAAGAGCAAAGGTGAGAGAGTAAAGATATATTGTAATGAACTATCATTTGTTGAGATAGCAACATTGAGAGATAGTTGTATGGTATACACAAAAGGGTTGGTGCTCCTATGGGTTGGTGCTCACGAATTGTTGCTGTGTTGGTGCTCAACAAAGGGGTTGGTGCTCTTGTAGGTTGGTGCTCATGAATTGTTGCTGTGTTGGTGCTCAGCAAAAGGGTTGGTGCTCATGAATTGTTGTTGTGTTGGTGCTCAGCAAAAGGGTTGGTGCTCCTACAAGTTGGTGCTTGCGAATATTATTTGAGTTGGTGCTCATTCATATACTTGAGATTGTTCCCTGTGGTTTTTCCCACATTGGGTTTCCATGTTATATCTGGTGTCTCTCTCTATCTTGTGTGGTGTTTATTGTTTCATTTTTATTGCATATCTGGAATGTTTGATTAAGTGGAATTTGATTAAGGAAAAGTTTTATAAGATATATGATATACTGATTCACCTCCCCTCTCAGTATATCTCGTGCTTAACAATTGGTATCAGAGCAGGTTATTTTTTGAAAAAGTTTTACAACTTGAAGGTAGATCAGGAAAGCACATGATGGCCACACAGCTAAAGAAGGACAATCAACAGTTGAAATCTGTGGTCGAGGCTCTTAAAGAACATGTGTGTATCTTGGATTCTAAGTTGAATATGGAAGTAAAAGAAAATAAGATATTTATTGACATATCTTAAGAATCAGTTAGAGGTTGCAAATTCAAGTTTAAAATCAAGAGAAGAAGAGTGTAATCAGTTAAAGGTTGAGTTAGGTTCTTTAAAGGATAATCATGAGAAGCTCATAATCAAGGTTGAGAAAGTTCATGAAATATTAGTCCAAGGTAAGAAAGATGCAAGTTTTGAAGGCAAATTAAAGAAGCCGATCAGGCAGCCCAATACTTTTAAGTTTTCAAATTCTTTTCATGGCCATTGTTTTGTTTGTCATCATGTTGGTCATAGGGCAAGAGACTGTATGAGGCAAAGCAATCAGTCAAAGAGAGATCTTAGTCACATTCAGAAAGAAGGTATGAGAAATGTTGTTTGCTTTTGTTGGTATAAGGTTGGCCATATTGCTAAATTATGTCCAAATAAAGTAAAGAGATCTTCAAGATATGTCAAATGATATAGAGCCCCTAGAAGATATGAGAAAAACCAAATTCAGGTTTGGAGACCTAAAATAGTAAAGGTTGATCAGGTTGAGTTTAAGAGTGAGAATAAATTACTTGCTATAGTAGACAAAGAATCAGATAGGAAGGATTGTGAAAAATATCTTGTTACATTTGAGCATGAGCCTTGTTAAGATAAGACAGTTGTAAGAGTTGAGAAGATGAAAAACATCATAAATGATAAGGTTAGTAAGTCAAAAATGTTAGACATGCTTAAACGGATTCTAAGAGAAAAACACAAGGAAGAAACATAGTAGATGTGGGAATCTCTTGAGATTTATTTCTAGGACCCTTTGTGTGGGGTGTCTCTTCTAGGCTTCAAGGAGACACTTTTAAGAAAAATTGAAGCATGGTGGATGCTATTGGGTCTTGGCTATGTTGCATGACAAGAAGGCGAGTTGACAAATTAATTTGTATATCATTTGAGGGAATAGTTTTTGAAGAAAATTTTACACCAGTGTTAAGGTTAGAGGTTATTAGAATGTTTCTTGAATATGCAGTGTTTTAAAGTTTTAAAGTGTTTCAAATGGATATGGTCATAATGAATTAGAATGTTGAAGAAGAGCTAACAGTTTCAAAAATAAGGAGAAGGAAATTCATGCAGAATCAATCAAGAAGGACCAAAGTTTCAAGGTTCCATTCATCAAGAAGAAGGTTCAGACATGTCCATGGTAGAAAAAACAACCCAAAGATTCTATGTTGGTTCAGACAGATTTGCATGCAAGAAATGAAGATCAGCCATGGTTTGTTGATAGCGGATGTTCGAGGCATATGATAGGAGACAAGAGTAAGTTCAAAACTCTAAATAAGATCAATGGTGGCACAGTGAAATTTGGAGATAAAACCACTGCCAGGTAGCTAGAAAAGATATCTTCTCAAAGGCATGATCAAATGACTCATTCAAAGATCTACAAGAGAAGTTGGGAGTAATTTCTTTTACTTCTTGCCATTGAGGTTCAACATCAGTTGAGGGGGAGCTAAATGTTATCTCCAAGTAGGCCCTTTGCCATTGATGTCAAAGGGGGAGAATAAAAGGTACAGGTACATGTTGCTACAATAAAGGGGAGTTACTTTATGTTTTTAGATGACAGTATGTGTAGGTTTCAGGATGTGGTAGTTTCAAGATTGAGGTTGTCATCAATGACAAAGGGGGAGATAACATTAATGACGTAGTGGAATCTAGATCAACATCAAATTTTTCACATCATCATCTTCCATAATGGAGATTAGTGCTTTTACGTTGGACGTCTTCAGTTGAATATCCAACACTAGCACATCCAATTGATTTGCAACCCTTTGAGATTGAAAGCCTGCAAATGTGTTACACATTGTCTCATTATGCCAAGTCTAAAGATTTTGCATGATAGTGTCCCTAGAATATAGAATTTGCTTGAGTGAGCTACTCATTTCTTCTATAGTAGCCATTTGATCGTCGATCATGGCTTTGGATTTATCTATTATAGCGAACTCTGATTATGTAGTAGCTAAGGATTTGTTGAGATGCTGCCTATAGTTTATAATTCCTTAAGCTATCTATTTGTTTTGGTGTGCAACAATATCCAAAACTTGTTCATATTATTCGAGTATCTCACACATTGCATGCATATTGGTCCTTAGAGCCTACCCTTGTGCACATAGTGTTTGTAGGCATTATGTGACTAACCAATCCTTAATGAGTTGGGTTGATAAGGCCGTGAGTTGCTTGTCCTTAGACATGACCTGGGCACCAAGAACTTGCATAAATAGTGTGGGACAAGTGATATTGATTATATGTCATGTATTTGCAAGTTGGTTTCTCAATTATGTTCTTTCCTCACGCAACCAAAAAAAAATTTGCCCTAATTCTGAGGTCTTTTGCACAATTAACTTTTGAAACACAATGATGCCTTTGATTTGTTTGGATAGGGGCAACTAAGAAACATTCAATGATGTTTCCATTGAGTGGTCATAAGTGCCATGGATGTAGTTGAAAATGTTGTAAGAGCTGGTGTGGATTGCACCAAAAGCAACAAAAATTTGGTGTGCTAGGTAGATGTTTTGGGGACATTCGACAACCACTAGATAGTAATCTGAGGTCTCATCTGTGAAGCCCTTTCCCACAAACCTCTTGACTCTTCAAACTTGTGTTGTGCTACATGCTCTACATATTCCTTGTCTTGGGCCTCCTTTTCCTTCTTGGATTTAGATTCAGCTTTAACCTTAGCTATAACATCTATCTTAGCTTGATATTTGGTTTGCACCTTGGCCTTAGCCTTAGCTTCAACTTTAGCTTTGGATTTTGTGTCCACCTTAGCTTTGGCCTCAACTTCAGCCTTAGGTTTATCCTTAGCTAATTGGGCTTCAACTGTGTGCTTGACTTGCTCTTCTTTCTTGTGCTTCTCCTCCTCATCCTTAGCTTTATCTCTGGTTTCTTGCTCAATAAGTGCTTATTTGGCTTGATCATCTTTGGTCTTTTATTTAGCCTGAGCCCTAGTTTTTGCTTATTCTTCATATTTCTTTTGTTGCACAACCTATGCTTCCTTTTGTTTTCTTTGTGATTGCCCTTGCTGCTTCCTTTTGCCTCCACTTCCTCAGCTCATTTCTTTGCAGCCTCTGCTTCCTTGGCTCACTTCTTCACAGCTTCTGCTTCTTCAACCTACGTCTTCACAACCTTTGCTTCTTCAGCTTACTTCTGACACTTTTCCTCTTCTTTTTTATGCTTCCTCTCTTCTTTCCTTTGTGAATTCTATGGATCTTGTGTTTGCTACACAATTTCCTATCCAGGTGATGGGTCTGACATAATTATTTCTTAGGGCTCATCCTTGACTTCGAGGACATTAAGTTTAGTAGGTGATTCAATCTCTTTAGAAGACTTTGATTCCATAACTGTACCTCTATGCACAAATGTATTTTTTGTAGATGTGGCTAGAGGAGTGATGATTTGTTTCTACTTCTTTTCACCTTGAGTTAGAGGTGGTTGTTGTGCTACTTATGATGGGTGCACTACTCGCAACTGTTGGTTCCCCAAAAGACATAATTGTTTCCCTTACAGTTTGAGATGGTTGGGTGAATGGGTGTGTGCATGGTTTGCACAACAATGATTGTGTTGGGATTTTATTTTATAGTATATCGACCATCTATGCAATAGATGATCTTAAATTTGGATCTACTTGAAATATTTTGGTCACCAACTTGTGATGCACTACTTCTTGACCTATGATATCAACAATAATAGAGGGTGGGGGTTGAGTAATATCAACCTAGAGATCTTGCCTTACCTGATTATGCACCAGACATGTGCACACTAACTTCTAGAAAAAGAATTATTTTTTTTCCTCCTATTCATATACACCATTACTGATGTCTTATAACATAGTCTTCAAGACTTCCTGCTCATCCACTCTCAGCTCTAGTAGGTTGCACTCATCAAATATCCTTGGGACATTTGGATTGTCCAACCATGACTTTGTGATATAGTAGAATCACTTTTATAGATCAATTTTGGATTGATTATATATAATTTTTAGTCTTATGGGATCTTAGTAGTCTTAGAGTTCATTATTGAATCATTTCTAAGTCCTAGGATTGCACAAAATTTGAATTTGACCTCTTTTGGTATTTTTCCATCAAAACTGCAAAGTAAATTTTTTAAATTTCTTATAAGGTTTCAAAAGAATTCTTCATGTTCTTTATAATTAATTTTGATCTAATATTATGTATTTAGGGGTATTATAGTCATAAAGAGAGTTATTCATGGTCTAACACTAAGACAATATTTGATGTTTCCCTCTAGTTCAAATATCTAAACTTGTTATTTTACAAAGACATCTACATGTGTGGATGGAATCAGGAATCAGTTAGAGAATTTTTAGGAACTAAAAAGTGTGTAATGGATGTAAGGAATCCTCATTTGGCATGAGGAGGAATGAATAGAAAAAGATAGTAATACAAAAGACCATATATCTTGATGAAATACTGTCTGTCAAGACTGCAAAATTCTCTGTGTAGCTATGTATGAAAAAATATGCAAATAAATACAAGACTATTCAAAGAGAGTATATTTTAACTCTAATATTCACTTGGTATGTTATTAGTCTTTCAAATATTTATTTCTTTTCATATAATGTGTTCTTTCTCCTAATCTACAAGCTACAATCACACTACACAACCTTGCTTTGCAAAAGATATCTTTTGAAGTTTCAATCAAGTGTTATAAATATGGGAGTGTATTATAGAATCTATAATTAATTAAGGAAATATTTTTTGGATTCCCATAGTACATTTGGTAAGCAAGGTTCTATCCAACCTCAAGTATACTGCATAGAGTCCTATATCACATTTACAGAATTCTATAAATCATCTTTGAAGATACTTTTTATGAATGATAAAGACCAAATAAATGTTATATAAGGTATAGAGAGGTATAACTCACATTAGAGTTAGAAGTGCTTGAAATCCCTTAAAATTCAAATAAGCCCATTTGGTTTCTTCTCGAGTTTGTGCAAGCTTGAATAACCTTGAGTTAGGGTTTTGAAATTGATATTTGAAAATCTAATGATTCCACCCTAAAAAATATTGAAACTTTGTAATATAAGTTATTTTAAGGTTCTTAACAATATTTTAGTGGTTTTAGTATGGTACGGCATAGTCTAGTATGGAATCCAAGACTGAGTAAGTCAAATAGGCCTAAAGAGACCTAATTGTGAGGAGATAGTGTGAGTTAGTTTACTTCCTTTTATATTTTGAATTTGAAACTTTGTAGAGAGTTGTAAAAGGATAATGAGTATCTAAAACTAGTCTTTATTTGTCTATAAACACTATGTATTTTGCAAACCAATTGGATTTGTCCTTTGGAATGGCTACAAGGAGTTAGTCCTAAACCAAGAAACTTGCCAAGTGAATTGATTAACTCTCTCCCTCTACATCAGATTGGTATTAGAGCAGGTTAGACACCTGAAGGAGGTTTAAATAAAGGTGAGACTCTTTAAGAACAAAAGTGAATTGGTTATTTGTTGATCAAATGAGTAAGAAGCTAAAATGCCACCTAGAAGGAATGCAAGAGGTGGAAGAGCAGGGATCTAGATGGAAGATGCATTCTTGAAAGATTTAAGAAACCTGAGAGTGAGTTTTGATGCAATATTGATAGGAGTAGAGGCCAATTAGAGAAGAGGAGTTGTAATAGGGAATGTTAGTGACAAGAAAGAAGAGCCACAAGCACCAGAAGAAGAAGCAAAAGAAGTAGAGTGAGAGGAAGAATAAATTTATAGGCTAATGAAAGAAAACATGGAACAAGGGTCTAAACCAAATATAGAACCTCCCACTTATTTAGGTAGCTTAGATGGAGAGGAGTTCATTGATTGGATTATAGAGTTGGATAAGTATTTTGAATATGAGAATGTGTTAGTGGTACAATCCACTGAGAGGGGGAGTGGTGAATTAGTGGTAGAAAACAATCTAATTAAATTAAAAAACCCTTGTAAATACTTAGTCATTCAATAAAATCATTCATTAATCATACAAATCATTCACAATAGTGAATAATAAACATAATGCAAGATCACATACATAAGACAAGATCTACGTGGAAAACCCTCTTGAGGAGTTAAACCCACCCTCAAGCCTACAAACACATGGACTATTGTCCTATAAGATGATCCAAAACAAGAGACTAATCAAGTCCTTATGATTAAGAACCTTGGTCAAGTCCTTCTGACCTATAACCTTGATCATGTCCTCCTAACCAAAGGTTTTTAGTGAAACCCTATTTCACAAGGAGTAACTGCCCTTAAGGAAGATCAAGTCCTTTAGACCCTCTATACCTCAATGATCTAAAACAAAAACAAATATTCATATTCCTTCTCCTCCTTGCTCAATTAATACTTATAGTTCTTCTTCTTTGGCTTTAGAGAAACAACTTCCTCAACTACTAAAACATTATCCTTTTCTTTTATGATTGGATTATCAATACATGGAGACAACATAGATTCATTTCATACCTCTTCATCTGAAGAATCTTCCTTGTAGCTTTGAATCTCATCACTAGGTACAAATATTTGATGTTATTTGCATGAAGCTTGCTCAACAATAGTATGATGTTCATTTGGATCCATACTTATGTCAGAAATAGCCTCAACCAATACCTTGGTCTTCTCCTTGAGCTTAGTCTCTTCATTCTCAACATAAGAAAACAATGAGAGCTCTTGGAACTCTTTAACTTCTAAAGCATTCTCCACCATAGCAAATAAATTACTTGGACCTATAGACTCATCATAACTCCTACTTTCCACCTTTGGTCTCCATGAGTTAACTAACCTTTTTCCTTGCATTCTTGGAGCCTGATTGGACCTTTTATGATTTGTATGAATTTTATTGAATAACTTAGCAATGTGACCTCTCTGTTCACAATTGAATCATACCATGTTTTTTGGAAGAAGCTTTTTCTGCCTCTCCAAATTTGGACAAAATCTTTCAATGTGTCTAATGTCATGACAATTGAAGTGAACTACTCTTTTTGAATAAGACTTACCTTGCCTTTCCTTATTTGGATAATGCTTAGCAAAGTGTCCATTAAGATAATTTAAGAACTTAACCTTGCTTACTCCTTTTGACTGATAACCCCCATCATAGTCCCATGTAAACTCATTTTTAACAGGTCTTCTACATTCGCTAGCTCTATGCCCAAATTGATTACAAGTATAGCAGTAACCATTGAAATTTGCATACCTCATAGCATTTGGTTGTTTGATTTGATTTATATTTAATCTATTTTCACCAACATTCCTTGTCTAATGATTTATCTTCAAAGGCAAATTGTCTTGGTTCACATTAGTCTTCATCTTATCTTGAGTTACATTCTTTTGTTCTTCATATCTAAAACCAATTCTATCACTAGCATGATTTTGACCACTCATAATATTGTCTAGATCAAATGAGATATTTTCAAATATCTCAAATGTCTTCACCTTACTAGATGTCTTCTTTAACTCAAATTTCAAAGACTCATTTTCAGAAACATACCTTGAACATTCCTTTTATTTATCTTTTAGGATTGTAGATAGAATTTTCAATTGACAACTGAGATGCTTAACCATATCTTCATGATCCTTGGCATCTTCGTCTATTCTTTCCTCGAACACATTGAATTACTACTCAAAGTCCTTGAGTTTATATTTCATCTTCTTATTGATCTTCTTCTTAATTTTCAGTTCTTGAAGAACATTCATCAATACAGTCTCACAGTCCACCTCATCTTCATCATTATTTGAATCACTCCAAGTAGACTCCTTTTGATGTGAGCAAATTCCTTCCTTAGCTATGAATTGAGCTTCATCTTCAATGGGACCATAATTTTCATGATCATATTCTGAATCACTGTCTTCACTCTCATATGGTGAGATGTAATCTTCTTTAGTATAGAGTCTCTTCTTGTCCTTAAAGTATTTCTTCTTGATGTCAAACCTTCTAAATCCCTTTTGAATCCCTTTTTTATTTTATCAGTCCTAAAAGATCTCTTTCCATCATCATTACCTTGATCATGCTCTTCATCATCATCCTTCTTATACTTATGAGGGTACTTATTAGCAAAATATCCTATCTCACCATAATTGAAGCATTTTGAGGGGTAGCTTACCTTTATACTTGCCTGAACTTGTTCTCAATTTCTTTGTAATCAAAGCAATTAGTTCATCCTCATCTATATCAGGAATGTCATCCTCCTTGAGTTTATTACCTTAGAACTTCTTCTTTATCTTCATTTCAATCTTGAAAGTTGCTTCCTTATTTGGAGGTATATCATCATTCTTACTCATCTCATAGGTAGTAAGGATGCTATGCAATTGATCCATTTTCAACTAAGTAAGATCATGACTCTCTTCTATAACAGATAATTTTAGATCATACGTGGGGGATATAGCCCTTAATTCCTTTTAAATAATAATAGTCTCTTCAAAATTCTCTCCAAGACCTTTGATGATGTTTATAATCTCATCAACTCTCTACAGAAAGGATGCCACAATATCTTCTTCATTCATCTTGATACTTTCAAATTGCCTTCTATGAGTCTATAACTTAGCAAGCTTAACCTTTGAATATCCTTCAAAAATAATCTTCAATTTATCCCATATTTCCTTAGCAGCCCTGTAATGAATTAGTTTGGTGAACTCAATTTTTCTAAGACCACAAGTGATGGCATTCATTGCATTGGAGTTGTTCTCAAACAACTTCTTGTCTACAACACTATATGGAGGTATAACAAGAGAAACATAACCATCCAAAATAGATTGTCATACATCAAAACCTAAGGATATAATGTATCTCTTTATCCTAGCACTCCAAAATGCATAATTGGATCCATTGAACATCGGTGCTTGTTTAGTAGAGAAACCACCTTGCACATTCTGACTAGCCATTATATCTTGGATCACCTTCAAGTTGTCAAGATTTTACCAAATGACCTCAATCTGATACCAATTGTTAGAAGTAAAATCCACTAAGAGGGGGGTGAATTAATGGTGGAAAATAATCCAATTTAATTTTTAAACCTTTGCAAATACTTAGGCATTCAATACAATCATTCATGAAGCATATAAGTCATTAATAGTAGTGAATAATAAACATAATGCAAGATCACATACACAACAAAAGATCTATCTGGGAAACCCTATTGGGAAATAAAATCCACTCTCAAGCTTACAAACACATGGACTACTATCCTATAAGATGATCACAAACAAGAGACTGATCAAGTCCTTCTGATCAGGAACCTTGGTTAAATCTTTCTAACCTACAACCTTGATCAAGTCCTTCTGACCAAAGGTTTTTAGAGAAACCCTGTTTCACAATGACCAACTACCCCTAAGGAAGATCAAGTCCTTTACACCTTCCTTGAAAACAACACTTCCACCTTATAACTGACATCTTCAACACTTGATGATGGACTTATTGATTATCTAACAACTACACAAACTCTCTCTCTAACTCATACAAACCTCTCACATAGGCATGCCACAATCTCTCCTTCACTTAAACAGTGCTCATATGCACACTCATATCTCTTCGCATATCCTCAAATTGCAAGAGAACTATACTAACATTATGAATATGACCTATAGGTCATAAACACAACCAAAAATATGTTCTACTCATTAACTCAACCAATAAGCACACTACTTATCTTTCACTTCACAACTCTCACAAATCTTCCACTCTCAGTTTCTCACTCACACATCTATAAATCACCATCTTTGATTTCACTATTTATAGAGCATACTTGATAATAAACACCTTGGTCAGCCATTAGGCATGCCTTATCCCCTAAGGCATCTCTCACATGAAGACATGACTCAATACAATCTTCATAGGTCAGCCATAACATCTATGGGTCACCTTTAAGTAGTTACACCTTTCAATAAGGCCCTTGTAGCTCTTATAGGTCTCATGGAGACCTATCCACCCATTTAGCACATCATAGAATAAAATAAGAACACAAGACCACTTTAAAATACATTGGTCCACTCTTTATGTCCCCTTTAACATTCTCAAATGATCACATTCATCTTAGCTCACATCTGCATATGCTCAAACAACTCAAAAAGAGACCTTATACACAGGAACACCATTACCAAACATACACTCAACTTATTAAGCATTATTCATACTCAAAATAGATGGATCACACCTCCAAAATAATCATAGAGCAAGCTCATTGAGTATACAACACTCCCAAATAGAAAAGTCATCATGATAAATTGAAACAACATCCAAACAAACTCAAATACCCTTCTCAAGTCATTTGTAGATTAAACACGAACACACAGTCAACTTTAAACATTAATATATTTGATTGTACATACTTTCATATCTTCAAATTAGGATCATTAGATGCACCATGGAGTCCTCTTCATCTTTACTTTTTACAACACCAAAAAATTTGACTTCTATCGAAAGATATGAACAAAATATAAAGTTTTAGTATTTTCTTGTGTTAAATTCAAAAATTTGATTGACAACGATCAGAGTTAAACTTTGACCATTTTGCTCGCATCTCATGTTCTCTCATATTTAGATTAACATCACATCATCAATCTTGTCTGAACTTTAATGCATAGGTACCAATGCTCAAATATTAAACCTTAGTCACTTTGACCTCATCTCTTGCAATCTTAAAATATTGACTCCATGCGCTCCGTCAATCTCTGTGGATCAACCAGGTCCTTAACTATCAACGCACATCATTTGATCAATCTGTATGAACATTTACTCACCATTATATACTTATCTTTTAATTATTCTTAGTCTTTAAACCTCAAACACTTATTTCCATCTCGAACAATTTGCACCTTTAGATCACGATCTATAGAACCACCCATGCATCATTGGATCTTCATTTGGTCTTAATCTTTAACTCTGTTAACATGTAAAAACTTTGACCTCTTTGACTTAATACACTCCATATATCTTGACTATACAAACTTTCATGAGTAGTTGGATCTCCATTTGGTCTATATCTTTAACATCATGCAAATTGTCTAAGTATGGGGACCAACTGCAATATGCCTGGAAGGCCTGCTTTGAACCTCAATAACTTCTTTTGCACTTAGACTCATGATCTCAAATTTGAACCTCATGATCACCTTTCAAAAGAGAACCCATATATATATATATATATAAATTCTATTATAACCTTTGTGCATGCAAGATATATCTCCATTAAAATTCCTTCTCATAATCTTCTGTCATAGAACTAATTATGCGTAGAACTTATTTGGGAGGCCAACTTTGCTCTTGTATAACTTTTATCATGTTTTAGCGCATGATCTCAAATTTAGCACAAATCAACCTATGATAAAAACTAAAAAAATCCATATTATCAATTTATATTGACAACTTCACACATGTAAGATATAACACCATCAAAATTCTCACTCAACTCTTTTTTCTATATTGCAAATTTGGCTAAGTATGGGAAACCACTATCAAAATGCCTAGGATCCCAACTTTGCACTTGCATATATTTTGATGTGCTCTAACACATGACCTAAATTTTGGTGCATAAGATGTAGGCATAAAACTAAACAAACCCATGTGACCATTTACTCCTGACTCATCCACATGTGGCAATGGTGACATAAAGAAACTACCTACTCAGATTTTTTGCCACTAGATCCAAACTATCTAGATAAAAATTCTAAACTACCAGATGAATTTTACTTATGCACATCATCTATCAAAGCATAGAAAACCTCTTACAAGACCCATTTCACATCCTCAATACTCCATAATCATCCCTGAACATCTCTAACCATGACAAAACTAAAGATCGACCAAGACTTTATCATTGCCACTTAGGCTATCAAATCACCTCATCCACTCATAAGGACACCTCCATGACATCACCATGATATTAGTGATAAATATCCAACAAAATGTACTAGATAGGAAAACAAGGTAAAATTTTCTTGCATCAAATTAAAAGGACATGTATCCTTTTGGTGGGATTATGTGCAGGATGAAAGGAGGAAAAAAGGCATATGGCCAAGATCAAATCTTAGGATAGGATGGTAGCTAAATGAAAGAAAAATTTATGCCTAGTGATTATCATACTAACTTATTTAATAAATTGTATAATTTAAAGAAAAAAGAGATGGGTGTTAAGGAATATAATGAAGAATTATACAAGTTGACCATGAGATCAGGTCATGTGAAAGATGTAGAGAATATTGCTAGGTATCTTAATGGGTTAAGATATAATCTTCAAGATGAACTTAACCTAATAAGTCTAAGGACACTTGAGGAGAGCTACCAATGTGCATTTGAAGGGAAAAGACAAAATCAATAAAAGACAAACTTAGAAAAATATGGGTAGGGAAGAGGTAGAGGTTAATAAAGATGAAGAAGACACATCACAAAGAACAAATTCAGAATCAAGTACCTCACAACAACATGCATCCAATTCAAGAGGTAGATTTAGAGGAAGGAGATAATACTTTAGAGGAGGATACACATAATGATGAAGAAGCTTACTTGGATTCACTAGTAAGTGTTTCAAATGCAATAAGTTTGATGGTCATAGGTTTTAGAATTTTTTTAAAAATGCTCAAGCTAGTGGATCTGGAACTAAAAATAGAAACCAAATAGTCCAAGTAGAAGAAGAGAGAGTGGATTATCCATCTCATTTTGAGGAACCAGAAGTTGGTGAATCTTTGTTGATGAGAAGAGTGCTAATCAAACCACCTGAGGAGAAGGAGCCTACCCAAATAAAGACTCTATTTAAGACAAACATTAAAATGTTAAGGTAAATGATGCAAATTAATGATTGATTCAGGTAGTATATATAATCTAGTGGTAGTAGAGATGGTATAAAAGATTGGATTGAAGAGGATACCACATCCAAAACCCTACAAGGTCTCATGGATTCAAAAGTGGTATTATGTTCTTGTGAGTAAGTAGTGTTGGGTGGATTTTTAGATTAGAAAATACAAGGATAGGGTATTATGTGACATAATGCCAATGGATGTGTGCCACGTGCTCCTAGGGAGGACTTAGAAATATGATAGGAAGAATAATCATGATGGGAGAAATAATGTATACACCTTGGATAAGTATGACATATGCCATACATTGTTGCTTATCAAAGAAGAATAAAATGGATAAAGGACCAATGCAAGTGTTATGATGGCAAATGAGAAAGAGTTCTTGAACACTATGAAAGAGTAAGAGTTGGGTTTTAGAGTTAGGATCAGACCAAGGACTATTATGAAAAAAACTAAGTTGAATGAATTACCTTAAGAGGTGCAAGACATGTTGGAGGAATATGTTGATATAGTGGTGGATGAACTACCCAATGAGCTACCACCTATTATGAGCATTAGTCATCACATTGACTTTGTACCAGGTGTAGGTTTGCCTAACAACGCTACTTAGAAGATGACTCCAAAAGAGAATGCAAAAATTAAGAAACAAATATAAGACCTCCTTGAAAAGGGATTGATAAAAAAAAGTCTTAGTCCATGTGTAGTACCAGCTATACTAGTGCCCAAAAAAAGAGATTGGAGAATGTGCACATATTCTAGAGCAATCAACAAGATAACCATATGATATAGATTTCTCCTTCTAAGAATTGAATATTTGATGGATTTTTTGAGTGGTTCTAACTAATTTTATAATATGGATCTCAAGAGTGGTTATCATTAGATAAAGATAAAAGGAGATGAATGGAAGACTGCCTCTAAGATAAATGAGGGGTTGGTTGTATAAGTGGCTTGTCATACCAGTTGGTCTCACTAATGCCCAAAACACATTCATGAAACTCATGAATAAGGTCTTAAAGATTTTCATTGGTAAGTTTGTGATTGTATATCTAGATGACATCTTGATTTATAGCCTTAACAAAGGAGCATATTCAACATTTAAGAATGGTAATGCAAAGGTTGCAAGAGGAAAGGTTATTGATCAACCTTAAGAAATATTTATTCATGAAAACAAAGCTTGTTTATCTTGGTTTTGTGATCTCTCAAGGTGTTTTAAATATGGATAAAGACAAGGTGAAAGAATCATTCAGTGGCCAACTCCCAAGATAGCCTATGAGGTAAGAGGTTTCCATGGCTTGGCTATCTTTTATATGAAGTTTATTAGAAATTTTAGTGGGATTTGTGCACCCATTGTTGATAATATAAGAGGGGATAAAAAGAGATTTGTATGGACTGATATAGTTGAGATATATTTTTTAATTTTTGAAGAAAAGAATAACAAGACAACCTATATTGGCACTTCTTGATTTTAACACAGTGTTTCAAGATTGAGTGTGATGCAATTGGAATGGCCATTAGAGATATCCTAAGTCATGAAGGAAGACATGTAACATACTTCAGTTAGAAGTTAAATGAGGCCAAGTAAATGTATTCAACTTATGATCTTGAGTTCTATGCCATGGTTCAAGCCTTGAGGAAGTGGAGACATTATCTAATGCCAAAAGAGTTTGTTATCTTTATGGATAACCATGCACTTCAATTCATAAATAGTCACCCCAAGCTCAGTCAAAGACACATGAAGTGGGTGGGGTACTCGCAAAACTTCAAATTTATCATTAAGTAAAAGAAGGTCAAACAAACAAGGTAACAGATGCTCTAAGTAGGATAAATTTGCTTATAAGTGAAATTTAGCTTGAGAGTAGAGGAATAGAGCCACTTAAAGAGATATATGAAATTGATTTAGACTTTCAAGATGCTATGAGGCTTGCAGAAAACCTATTACAAGAAACATAGAGCCTTGTATAAAGTATATAATTCATGATGGCTTGTTGTTAAAGGGATTTCAACTTTGTGTGCCTAGGAGTTATGTGAGATAATTTGATCAAGGAGAAGCATTGTGAAAGTTTTTCAGGTCACTTTGGTTTTGATAAGACCTAGGATCAGCTTCGTAATCACTAATATTGGCCTAGAATGCAAACATATGCGAGGAAGTTTGTAGAAATGTGTAAATTTTATCAATATGCAAAGGGAAAGAGAACTAATGCAGGCCTATACTAGCCCTTACTATTACTAAATAAGCCTTGGGACTCCATTAACATGGTCTTTGTCATGGGGTTGCCAAAAATTTAAAGAGGGCATGATTTTATTTTTGTTGTTGTGGACAAATTTTCCAAGATGGATCATTTCATACTTTGCAAGACAACTAATGATGCTACTCATGTGTCGAATTGGTTCTTTAAGGAGGTAATTAGATTACATGGAATACCATTGAGCCTTATTTCAGATAGAGACACCAAATTTTTAGGATGATTTTGGATAACCTTTTGGAAGAAGCTAGGAACAAACTTGAACTTTAGCTCAGTTTACCACCCTAAAAAATATGGCCAAATTGAGGTGGTCAATAAAATTTTAGGTAACTTGCTAAGATGTTTGACAAATGATAGCCCTAAATAGTGGGACTTAGTATTGTCATAAGAAAATTTTGCTTATAATGACTCATCCAATAGAAGCATATGAAAGAGTCCATTTCAAATGGTGTAGGGTATGCACCTAATGGGTGTATTTGAGTTGAGAGATCTAGGAAAGATGGAGAAAATAAGTGTTGAGGGAGAAGAGTTTGTCATTTCCATGCAAGAGGTGCATGAACAAGTGAAGAAGCAATTAGAGTTGAGTGTGGATAATTAAAAGAAACATTCTGATTTAAAGAGGAAAGAAATTAGCTTTCATATTGGAGACATGGTGTTAGCTCATTTGAGGAAGAAAAGGTTTCCAAAAAGTGAGTATAAAAAATTGAAAATGGAAAAAAGTAGCCCTTGAAAGGTCATAAGGAAGTTCTCCAATAATGTCTATGAGATAGAGTTACCTAGTGGTATAAGGATCTCTCCTATATTCAATGTTGTAGACTTATATCCATTCAAATAAGTGAATAACAATGATAAACTAGTTGGAGATGAAGAGACATCAATCCAAGAATGGACAAATCAACTGCCATAAGCCAAGAAAGAAGAACTTGAACTCATATTGGACAAGAAGGTTGTGAAGAGAACAAGAGGCAAGGCATATTAGCAGTACTTGGTTAAGTGAAAACATCATCCTATAGAGGATGCCACTTAGGATAAAAACAAACATCATGAAGTGTGGAGGTACTCTTGAAGACCTCATGAATAGGAGTTCATGAGTCAATTTCTTATTCTTAGGGAGTATGATGTAGGAGCATCACTTCTTAGATCAATTTTAGCTTGCTTATATATAATTTTGAGTCTTAGGAAATCTTAGTAGTCTTAGAGTTCATCATTGAATCATTTCTAGGTCTTAAAATTGCACAAAGTTTGAATTTGAGATCTTTTGACAATTTTTGTTACCAAAACTACCAATTCAAAATTTTGAATTTCTTATAAGGTTTAAAAAGGCTTCTTCATGTTTTTGAGAAGTCCTTTTGATGTAATCTTGTATTTTTAAGGGTAGTATATTCATAGAGAGGGTTCTTCATGGTCTAACACTCAGGCAATATTTCATGTTTCCCTCTAGTTTAAATATCTAAACTTGTTGTTTTGCAAAGACCTCTACGTGTGTGGAAGGAATCAAGAATCAGTTAGAGAATTTTTAGGAAATAAAAAGTGTGTAATGGATGGAAGGAAGCCTCATTTGGCATGAGGAGGAATGAATAGATGAAGACATAGTAATACAAAAGACCATATATTTTGATGAAATACTGTCTATCAGTCTTATAGAATTCTCTGTGTGTAGCTATGTATGAAAAGTTATACAAATGAATACAAGAATATTCAAAGAGAGTAGTTGTGAAGTCTTAGAGTCACTTGGTATGTTAGTAATATTTACAATATTTTTTTCTTTTCATAGAATGTGTTCTTCTAATCTATAGGTTACAGTCACACTACACAAGCCTTGTAAAATATCTATTTTGACACAGTAAAGAACAAAACATAGATATATTTTGAAGTTTTAGTCAAGTGTTATATAGATGGGAGTGTATTATAAAATCTATATTTAATGACGTCAATCTTTTTTGGATGCTCATATCACATTTTGTAAGCAAGGTTCTATCCAACCTCAAATATACTGCATACAATCCTAAAGCATATTACTAGAATTTTGTAAATCATCTTTGAAGAGTATTTTTATGAATGATCAACACCAAATAGATGTTGTAAAATGTGTAGCGAGGTAAGATAGACTTAAAATCAGAGTTAGAAGTGTTTGAAACCCCTTAACATTGAAATAATCCCATTTGGTTTCTTCTCGAGTTTGTGTAGGCTCGAATAACCCTGAGTTAGGGGTTTGAAATTGACATTTGAATATCTACTGAATCCACCCTAAAAAAATTTAAAACTTTGTAATCTAAGTTGTTTTAAGGTGATTAACAAGATTCTAGTGGTTTTAGGATGGTAAAGTATGGTCTAGTACAAAATCCAAGGCTAAGTACAAATAGGCCTAAAGAGACCTAATTGAGAGGACATAGTGTGAGTTAGTGTACTTACTTTGAGTGTTTGAATTTGAAACTTTGTAGAAAGATATAAAAGGATAATGGGTATCTAAAACTGGTCTTTTTTTGGATAAAAACCTTGTGTATTTATCAAATCAACTAGATTTATCTTTTGGAAGGGCTACAAGGAGTTAGGCCTAATTCAAGAAATTTTCCAAGTGAATTGATTAACTCTCTCCTTCTACATAAATTTGTCTAACCCATCCTCTTCTTTGGTGGTAGTGGTGAGGATCACCATGTAGATGCCTTTCTTTTTCCTTTATCTTGCTATGATGAGGCTATTGATGTTTTTGATGGGGATTGTAGTTGTGTTTGATGTTGTGCTTGTGCCTATTCTGGCACTGGTTGTTGTCCTTTTGGAGGAACATATCATAATGGTTGCATAAACCTTGTAACTAAAGCTTTTTGCTTCCACACTTTTGATCTACTCCTTGCACAATCCATATATCCACACATTGATGAATGTGTAACTTAGGGCATTGACCTTCTTGAAAGAAAGGCCATTCTAACTTCATAGTAGCTAGTAACATAATCTTGCACATAAAAATTCACAAGCTTCCTCCCAATGAATTTACAGATTTATGTGCACTGCCCACCAAGTTACAACAGTCCTTTTCAGTGCATAGTTGAGTGTGCCAACTCATTGATCCATCTTTGACACATAGTGTTTGAGCTTCAATATGAAAGGATCAATGTCCTCTATCTAATGTATTTAAGTATCTAACATTCATTAGAAAACACCATGCATAGAGGCCATATCTCATCATCTCTCTGAATTTAGTTCAACATATGAGTGTCTGAGTCACCACTTATGGATGATGTTGTTTCCCAAGGTAGAACACCTTCTAGGGTAGGTTATGTGTAGTCCATTATTGTTGCACATGTATTATACAAGAAATATACTTCAAAATTTTTTAGAGAGTGCATTGACAGAGAAACACATTCTTCTATCTAACCCTGTCTGAATGAAGACTTTTTTATAATAGACTTGTAAAATGGTCTCTCTTCCTACTGTGTAACGCGTGATTTCCTACCTTGATACTCTACAGCATGCAAAGTAGTTTGCCTTTCATCTAAGCTAAATTTAAACCAACTATTATCCCCATAAGCATAAGGGGAATTCAGATCTTTTGGGATGATATATGGATTTTGATCAAACTTATTAAGGGGTATGACCACTATCTTATCCCCTTGATGCACCTCTAGCTGATTATGCATAGTGTTAATGGTAATTTGGCCATCACAGGCCCCTTTCTTACCAATTAAGGTAGGATAATGGATCTCTGTTGTCTTCATATCAATGACCTCAAAATCTCTTTGAAGATTGAGGTCAGATAATTTAATCTCAACATCGTCTAGCCTTGTAATGGGCTCCACCTTGCCATAGTATTTTAGACTGAGAGTAATTGGACTATAGCTAAATTTTAGTCAACCAATGGATTCCCAAGTTGATCATGAAATCATATTGACCATGCTACCAAAATCAAAAATTGTGTTTGAAATCGCATATCCAACTAACTCAATGTACAAATAAGAATCAACATCCCAAGGTTTCTTAGTCTTAACATACAATACTACTTTGTCAATATGATGTTGACCTCACTATGTGCACTCTAGAAGATTATGTAGGAGATTAGTGATGTTATATGAAATATATTCATTGCATAGGGTGATGAGTAATCTCATCAGGTTTGTCAGGCTAGTCACAACACCCTCATATCTCATTATTGTTATAATTTGTCCAAACATTTGAGCATCAATGGCTGCATTATAACCTTTAGAAGCTAGTTGTTGTTGGATTTCTTGTAAGACTTGTGCAACTTAGGATATCAATTTCTTTTCAGTAGCAGGACCAAGATATTTGTCCCATTATAGTTTTCTATTTCCCTGATCTTGTGGAATTTCTAATGGTGGTAACCCTTGTTCTCATTATTTTTGGTGACTACTTGCCAAATGCATTCTCCTTTGGTTGCACATTGATCATGTTTACATTGCACACTGGCCTCTCCTTCCTTTATTTCTCAATCGCTAGACAATATTCTATTTGGTGTTGACCTTCAACTCTAGAGTATACATAGTATATTTGTATCTATAGATTCATAGGGAAATTCATTGCATAATGATTATATTCTCCACATAAATAACATTGCATAGGTGGTTAGGTTTGGTGATTATCATTATTATGACTTCTTTGATATCCCCCTCAATTTTTTCCCATATAATCTCCCTATAGCCACCTCTATTTTGTTGATATCTCTAACCTTGATGTCTATTTTCCAACATACCCTCTGTGTTGGCTTTTTTGTGCATCATACCCCCCATATTGGTGCTGAGGGGAACTCAAAGCCCAATTTGACTATTGTTGTTGAAAGTTTGTATTCATCCATAGTTGTTGATACTAACCATAATATAGATAGGATGGATATGATGTATTATCCCAACTCGATAGATCCTGTATTTGATATTAGGGTGATGGAGGCATCCATCTAGAACTACCTTAAGTTGTACTTGTCATCTCCACTTCTGGTCCTAAAATAACCTGCTTCATAGTAGATATTTGATGTGTTGTCACTATGAAGACATTCTTAGTAATATTTTTTTTCAAATCTTGTAATGATTAGAAATTATTTTCATCATGGTTAGTGGACTTAAAAAATTTCAAAACAAACCCTATAATTTTTGTATGTAGTGATGTGAAAATGGCACTTGGTAGTTGCATGCCCTACTACCTTGCGTATCTCATAAAACTCAATGTTAAACTTAGGACAATCATTTCTATGATGTCCTTTCAATTTGCACTCTATGCACCATAAGCTTAGCTTAGGCTTATCTATTTCATGCATATTTTCCATTCTTATCATGAATACATCTATGTTGGACTCAACCTTGGAACTAGCTGAGGGAGCATCTTCATAATCCTCTATTTGCTCCACTTAAAAAGTAGTAGATCAAGCGTTAGCTTTGTTTAGGTACTGGGTTTGCACAATAACAAATCTAGTTCTTGGTCAAAACCCTTCTAAGAACCAAGCAAAATTATCTTTGTCCTCCATAATGAATTCAATTTTATTCATGACATTAAAAAATCTTTGATCATATTCTTTAACTGATTCTCCACACTTTTTCCAAATCTCCTTTAAATCTTGAGTAGTTTGACTTGTACATTTTTTCAATTTGAATTATACTATTAACAAACTTTTAACTTGCAAGAATTACAAAGTGTTTACATCCCTTTTACAAATGAACTCTAAGGCTTGTTCTGACAAAACCCCTATGAGTTTGCATTTCTTAGCATCATCTGATGTTATCTCTTTAACATTCCATTTCATGTCACACATTACCAAATATTTCTCTAGATCCATAAACCCATCACACGGCATTAAAAAATAAACAAGTTGCATTAAACACCATAGTTGGTACACTTGTAGTTTCTGTTAAGGATTAGCGTTTACATTATGTAGTTCACTTTGGTAAATAGTAATTATATTATTACCTAAGTTAGATTATATTATTTGGTATGTTATTGTTGTGAATAATAACAATAATATGTGGGTAGATATTATAGATAGTTGGGAGGTTGTTTGTTGAGTGATTATAGAGATTAGAGCATCCCAAGTTATAATATATGTCTCCTATATATTTGTATGAGGTCCCTTGTATTATTGGTGAGAGTGAATAATATAATAGTAGTTTGGGATGAATAAATATTTCTATGTTCGGCTCTCCTATGCAATTTATTTACGTAGACTCTAATAAAATATAATATCTAGTATCAGATCAACGTTAAGTTTTTCCTAGTTATGGAGGCTTGAGGTTTTATAAGGGGCAGATCTATCATTATTTTTGATTTCCCTAATTAATGAGAGCCAAAGAGTCCAAATGAGATTCTTAGTTTTAATATGAGTTTATTTAGATAGCTTGCATCCTTACCATAACTAATGTGGCCTCCAACCACATAGATGGATTCACCAATCCATATAATCCTCTCAATTACTCATAACACACATATGAATTCCTCTCATAATATTCTCATAATCTTTATTAAATCAAAAACACATTAAATTTCAAAAGGGCATGCCACCAATGCATGCCATCAAACTCTATGTTTACTTGGCCAACATACCAAGGAGGCCCCTCAAAGGCTTCAAACCAAGCCTATTCTCCCAAATTCGATTTATTCCCAACTTGGTCTAACTTATAAGCAAAGAAATACATGTTTTTATAAATTTTACAAGAAAGAATGAAAGAGACACCAAAATCCATGTCCCACATGGATTAATCATGACAAGAAACAAGGAAATCCCACACCACATGATCCACTTGGAGTCATTATGGCTAAGAGATAATCATCTTTGAAAATTGGTGCCACCCTCAGATGTGAAACACTATTGATGAATAGTGAAAGGCAAGTCACATGTGCAAGGTCAAAAAGGAAGATCATCTTATTTAGACAAGATAGGCCACCTCCATGTGTATTTTAACCACTCTTTCTTATCCCCACATGAGAAATTAGACCCATGACACCTATGTAATCAAAAATAGTGTTGTAACACCTCACCAGAATGAGTAGTGTCTACCACATCATCATTGAATAGTGCTACATGAATAGTGTTTTTTCGCCACATCAATAACTCTTCCATGTTGATTGTTTCATAGTACATTCCATTCCCTTGCATTGGAATGTTATTTACATTTGACCTTTGTGTATCTAGGAGATGTCATTCAAGAACTTGAGAAGGAGAGTGGTGCCTTTTTTGGAAGATCTATTCATTTTTTCATGCTGTGCCATTGCCTCAATCTAGATATATGTTTTTCAAAGTCTACCAGTACATGCACCATTCTCTGTCATATTTTTCTCACGTGATTGTGCATATCATATTTCAATCTAAGTATACAACTATCTCTAAGTAGATCCAATTCATCCTCTTGTAAATAGCTAAGCTATTTGTGTCACAGAGGTTACTATTGAATCCAAAAAGAATTTTACATTGAGATCATAACTTATTATGGATCAGACTTATCCATATCACATCAACATCCCTTCTCTACATTTTACATCTTTGTATTCATTTTGCTTCAATTCAAGATCCACGTATTCTCTTATGCCCATTCTCTATCATCGACTTGTCTATGATTCCCACCAAGCTCCATTCAAAACTACCATATAATAGCCGTAGTCCATGCATCGCCATACAACTGACTTCATCTCAGTATCCCTTGTATTCCCTTTTAGTAAGTCATCATACTTGTTAATTTTTTAGTCACACAGGTATTATAAATATTTTTTTGGTAATAGTTTTAGTTTCATGTCATTAGGTTAAAGTGAGTTTTAATTATTAAATATCCTTTGAAAGTTTTAAAAGTAATATTCAATTACTTTCTCTAGTCTTAATATTTTATTATTTAAGTGTTGAATTCAAATGTTATGTGGTTAGTTCTTATGTAGTCTATTAGTTTTGAGTCTAGTTTTGGGAAGTGTTAATGCAATTTTATAGTTCATTTTTATTTAATAATAAGTCTATAGTTATTTTGTGTGTCATTTATAAGTTAGAGGACTATTCTTTTTTTGTATTTTTTAATGTGTACAAAAAATTTAAAAGTTCCATTCTTTTTATTTTGTTATTGTTAAGTATATCAATAAAGCGTGTCAAAACCAATAGTCTTATGTATGTCAAAAAAGTCAAAGTCAACAAAGTTTGTCATTTTTGTCAAAGAGTATAACGTCGAAGTCTTTTTGGGTCCACTGCCAAAAGTTGTAAAAAATAAAAAATTGTTTGTAAAAAGATGCATTTTCGGGCAACCCCGATGTCCTAGGAATTGTTTCACATTGAGGGAGGAAGTACACCCAATGGGAAAACAATTACGTTTCACTTATTCATTGGTTGAGTAAGTAGCTTCACTCACTATAAGATGAAGAAAATGGAGGCTAGAGGTTCTATAGCCTCTTATCAATCACCAAAAATGGGGCCCAAATGATTTGGTGACATCTTTTGTGTGGTGTTTTTTTTTTTTTTTAGTATGGTGTGTTTTGCACCAAATCGGCTAATGCTAAGGATAGTTTTTCAGTGGCAGTAAAAATTATCTATGCTATTTTTATTTGGGTGGCAACAAACATCTATAGATGATGCATAATATGATAACAAGGATCTATTCCTCATAATATTTCATTTTTTAAAATGTGTTTTCATTCCCCTACTAGATTGGAGAAAAAGAGACTGTAGATATAATGGAATGTGACAACAATTATATAGGAGAGTAGCTAACTATAGAAATCCTCTAACTACCATTGATCCAAAAATCAAATTTTTTGGTTGAAAGATATTTCAAGAACCCAAATAATAATGCTATATCTGAGAAGAGATGTTTTATTGCTCACAAATTGCAGATACAAACATATGGCTATCTCTAGGAAGAGATGTTTGATCTCTTTTTTGGGATAAATTTTTATTTATACATATTTTTAAGGTAGGGGAGAATGTGGAAAGTCACAAATATCGAGGGAGATGAAGTGGTTTGACTTCCACAATTTACAATATAGAATTCAAGAAATTACTATTTTTTGAATTTTTTTTTAGATTACGCTATTAAAATTAAAAATTTGGGAACTTTCATTGCATTTTTGAGGGTAAAAAACCACTAAGCATAGATTTGTGCCATGTCATCACATTCTTCTCATTCTTATCTTTCCAACAATTCAAATGGGGAGTCAATCGGAGCTATGGTTCAAAAATTATGGCTCCTAGAAGTTTTGCCACGAATTAAAGTATAATTGTCACCCAAATTTGTCGCCTAAAGTGTTACCTAGATCAGCCATACTTATTTATGAAGATGATCGACCAATGAAATATTTATTGCATTCACATGGAGTAAATGTAGCATGCGTTCTTCACATAGTAGTGGTCATGTGTTGTAAGATCCAAACAACAAGATTCAGATAGTAGTATGCAGAACTAAAAGTATGAGTCGGCATACATTTATGTTTAGGCCAGTTCTTGAAGATGTACATTCTCTCCATGTAAACACTAAGGGGGAGAATGTTAAGGGTTAGTGTTTACATTAGGTAGTTTACTTTGGTAAATATTAATTATACTATTACCTAAGTTATATTATGTTATTGTTGTGAATAATAATAATAATATACAGGTAGATATTATTGATAGTTAGGAGGTTGTTTGTTGAGTGATTACAAGGATCAGAGTATCCCCAATTATAAGATATATGTCTCCTATATATTTATATGAGGTCGCTTATATTATTGGTGAGAGTAAATAATAGAATAGTAGTTTGGGTTGAAGAAATATTTCTGTGTTCGGCTCTCCTGTGCAATTTATTTGCATAGACTCTGATAAAATATAATAGTTTCTACCATGGGTTGCTAAATACTGGAAACTATGACTGAAGATAACTACACACTAGTGATTGTGCACTATTTACTGTGCACTAGTGACTACGTACTGATCTTTTTAGATGTCTTAAAAAGGAATTTCACTTCTATTTTCTTCCTATATATCGTTTACTTTGTTTTTGCACTTATCTTTCCAAATTTGTTTGTAAAGGAATCAAACCAATCTGTATCTGTCATTTTTATTACACTTATTATTATTTCTAATAATAAATTAGGCTAGGGGATGCACACTTTTGAAATGAATGACTTCTAGTTTAAATTTATTCTAGCTTTGAAATTAAACCTATGATAGTTCTATATTCGAACCTAACTTATTCCTAGGAACTTTCCTTTGCAAGTCCAGATAGAAACCCTTTCATTAATTGCAATCTACCTCTACCTTCTAAATACTATGATGTTATCTTACCTTCTTCCTGCTACACTATCTCTATATTTTCATCATTTATATCTACTTATTTACCTTCATTAGGCCCTTTTGCATATCTACGTACTCTCCACTTCTTGCATCTTTCATATCTTCTCTTAGCATCTTTCCATCTCTAGCATCTTCTTTCCTAATCTTTCTAGCTCTATTACTTTCTTCCCTACCTCTAATCCTATCTACAGTTAATTATGGATTTCTTATTTTGTTTCACTATCTCTGTTGTTATAGTTCTTGTTTTAATCTTACAATATTCTTCTCGTTCTGAGTCTTTTCTCCTTCAATTTTTTGGGATCATGTTCAAATTTATTTTAATTAGCTCCTTATCATTCACTTCTATCATACATGCACCCCCATGGTGCCTGAAGCAACTACTCCATGTTGGATGGAGTAGACACCATGGCATTTTCTACAACTAACATCTTAATTAGAGTAGGTAGTCATTGTAAAAATTTCTCTCATTCCTTCGATAAACCGGTCTTGCATAGCTTCAAAAGCTGTGTATCATTGAACTACAAATATGGTAATATAATTGTCAATTGTAGTCCTCATCCAATAGTCTACTACTTAGGTCTAGTCTATATCCAGTTTGTGTAGTTTGTCTAACTTGTCTTCTGTCCAAACTACAATCTCTATCCTCTTTGGGCTAAAGTAATAATATTCCACCCTAGTTAGACACTTGGTTAATAATCCAAAAAAATCATACCAAAAGATTTCATAGATCTCACCATAGATATGCTCTTGGATAATCTCTTTCATAGTTGCTTTGACTCTTTTCACTTCTTCGTAGGCAAAATTATGGATTCTCTCATCCAACCATCTCAACATATTTCATCCAAATGGTTCCACACTCATTGCACTATTATTAGTAGAGGTTATTGAAAAACTTTAAAATATGCTAATTATAGGGACAACTTACTCATGAGCACCAACCTAGGAGAGAGTAATGATAAACAATATCCAATAATTTAGACTTATAGAACATTGATTAACTATGGGAGTGAACTATTACATGAGAACACAAAAATGACACATAGAAACATGTGGTATAACCATAATGAATTACAGATTTAAAGGTAATCAAAGTACTCATTGTGTACTAAACATAGATAAAAGATTCTTAAGAAAACCATAACAGAACTATTTCACTAATCTCTAACACACATCATGACCATATTTCATTATATTTGAGTGTTATATATAGAGCATTCTAGAGCATTGTCTCTTTACATTTCAGTCTTTCGATATGCCACAAGAAAATACTTTACATATTCTCTACTCTATTTTGTATGCTTACAAGGTCACATACATCCAAAAGACTATACAAAATAAAAAATCATATACTTTGTGCATGTGTCCAACCAATTATACTTTACAATTTTGGTGACTTCAATCCATACCTAACAACATCAAACAGTCCTAGTTTGGAATATTCCTTTTAACACTATAAATAAAAATATAGAACAATTGATTAGAGGATAATGATTATATAAAATCTCAAAGTCACTAGATTGGGTGTATGTAGCAAAAATTCTGTTCTCTAGGGTTTCCAACACAAAGTTTGCAAGCCAAGAGTTTACACTCAATCAATTAAATCTTGTTTTTAATAGATTTCTTTATTCATAAATTGTAATGAAGATTTTATAAACAAGAAACAATAAAACCCATGAATCAATCCATTCATCTTACAATTTTTTTCCATTGAATTCACAATACTCCTTGATAATAAAAAATTGTACAAAGTTGCAATAGTTTTTTCTCCATAAGATCTAAGTAGAATAATTTCTAAACCCCCTATACAATGACAAACTTGTCTTTTTTATATCACATTTTCTCCTTAGGTAGTTATATAACTAGCTTTTAGTTTAACTTAACCCTAACATAGCCTAGATGAACTTTGAGTTGGTGCTTTAGACTTTATAGTTGCCCAATAAAAAATTTACAGATCATAATTCAACTAATTCTCAATGAATTAACTTTTATAACATTAGATAAAATAAATAAATTCAAAAATGTGACACAACTGAAGTTCATAAAGTCATCTTATGTTTGGTTTGGACTTGCCATATTTTGCCCAATAGGTTTCTATAAACCTCACAAGTTAGCCACAAATGTCATTGTTGATGTGATTATGCAAGTTCTCAATAATTTTAGGTCATTCAACATCATTAATGATATGAGTAAAAGGATTCATGCTTGCAGTGTTGCCTAGTTTTATTTGTGCCTCACCTATTTTCAAAGTATTCACAAGCCCCTTAATGCAAACTACCAAAATGTTTGGCTCTATACAACCTAATAGTTCACACATTAGCTTAATGTTTCCTTGAATAACCAAATACATGATTTTTTTGGGTGAACTACTTAATGTGGTATTGGAAATTTTCACTGCTACCTCATTTATGATGTTAAATTCTATATTTTGGAGCAATTACACCAAAGGAGGAATAATGTTTGCATCAATGACAACCTGTATTTGATCTTTACTTCCTAACATAATATTAAAAAATTTCCAACATATTACCTTTAAGTAGATGAGTTCTTGAAACATCAACATATCAAAAATGATATACAAAAGGAAAACCATCACAACAAAGTAAATTCACATCCATTTCACAAAGGTTATTCATCACTGTTAAAATATTTTACAACATTTACTTCAAGAATTGTAATATTAGCTTGTCCATTATTTGAGTATCTAAATCTTCCTTTTGTCCTTCAATTATTATTTTGTACAATCTGTCTCTTTTAATGAGAGGATTTAAATCTTCAATCATCACAAGTACCCCAATTGTGAGGTTGTAGTGAGATTTTGAATTTCATAACCTCAGCATCGATCTTTTTTTTTTCTTACTCTTCGCTGAAAAATTTGTCAAAGAGAAAAAATCTAGATTTCAGTCAATAGTGTTGGGAAAAACTCTCTCATATTGGTAGGCAAATCTACCTTTATTGAAAACAAAAGAGATGTGGGAAATAAAATTATTTACAACAATTTATTTTCTATTGGGTTTGTACTTTTAACCAAAAAGTATGAAAAGGTGGTAGAAGGGAAATGTAAATAAACAAAGATGAATTAAATAAGTATATCTAAGGAAAATAGAGAGAAAAATGATAAATCTAGGTAGCTAAACATATAAACTCACTACAATAATCCAAAAGTGGAGATTTTAGCATATGAAACTTTTATCATAAAAATGAGATGGAAGACATATTCTGTATGTAAGAACAAAATACATACACCAAGGAGATTGAATAACACTATAAACATAGATAAAAAATAACCTCGTATTTTATGATAAAACATATAAAAATTCTATTTTAATGCCACCAAGGTTTCACAATAACATAAATTCTTAATTTAGATTCAAACGAAGTTCCACAATGAAGTTTCCACATGTATTGACTATCTAGCAATGAAACTTATAAATATTTGAAAGAAGAAGAATCAAATAAAATAACATAAACATATGCATTATCTATTCAAAAATATTTCTGGCACAAAGTCTATAAAAACGCTCTTTGTATTGATTCTTCTATGAGCTGAAAATATAATCTCTTCTTTATTTTTTTCCAATAGTTTCTTAACTATCAAAAAACCATTCAAATGAGATTGAAACTCTTATTTATAGGTTAAAATGGGTGGTTATACTGCATAACCACTTTTTTTTTAAAAGTTTAAATTGCCTATAAAAGCACATTGGTAAAAAAGTGTAACTTAAAAGTTGCAAAAGTGCATTGACAAATTCGCACAACTTACAAACATGACTTGATAATTTTGCACAACTTGAAACTTACAAAAAGGACTTAGAAAATTTTCAAGACTTACAATATGAAATATTACAAAAATACGCAACTTGAAATTGCAAAAATGATTTTGACGATTTACAAGTATTAGAGTTAGCATATTTTCACTACTATTTATTCATCTTCATTATTTAGCACGATCTAGACCCCCTTTTTTTTTGTTATTCATCTTTATTTTTCCTATATTCATCAAATATCTTCATGGTTTATTTGAATTTATTTTCATTAGGACCTTTTGAGGGAATGAAAGCAATTTTTTCATCATAGTGGAGATAAACCATCTAGTGTGAAGTCGAATGGAGTCTCTTCATAATTTTATCAAAATTATTAAAGATATTTTGATATCTAATTTTTTTGCAGATTGACTCATAATTGAATGCAAGTTTTGGAGTCATCTCTTCTTCCACTATTTTTTTCAACTCATCTACAATTGTTTGTTCTGAAACCACTTTTTGTCATCATCCACAAATGAACAAGGAAATCTATCAATTTATCTTTGCATCTCTATTATTGCATCAATTTCCATTAACTAGGGTTATCTAAATTTATTTACATATTCTTCAATGATACAGTCCATAATTTAACAGCACCTATAAACTCTAAGATATCCACAATATATTCTTATTTTATAACTATTTCTATGATGAGATCATATCGATCAATATATGAAAAGGATCCCAATTTTGGTATTATATATTTCCATTTACCTGCTTCAATTGCATATTTGTTTTCAGTTATTTTTAATGTCATATTCATACTAGATCTTAGCATAGATAGTCATGGCTATATTTATTGTTTTAGAGCCTTGTTGGATCAATTTATCAGACCATTATTTTGTTGCTCTCCTCATGTATCCAATTTTATTGATTGCATTCACTGTTTCAAGATCTAAACTCTGATAAACTAAATAAGACATGGAAAATTGAATTAACTTCACCAAATTCTGAACAACTAATATGAGTTATTCAACTTTTTTCTTTAGTTATTCTTTGGTGACTTTGTCTCGATCCATATTTTTGAAAATAGTACCAATTATAGACTGCATGTTCTTCTTAAATCTTCTCTAATAGCTTTAGAAAGATACACTTTTTATATTTGATAGTTAGTGGCATTGATGTTATCTTTATCTTGTTTAATAGGAGAAATTGCCATCTCAGCGTATCATTCTCCTTTTTTATTTGTAATTATTTTAGAAATCGCTTTATGTTTATTTACTATAGAGGATAAAAAATGGTAAGAGCACTAAAATTAATTTCCTACACTTGTACTACTTTATTTTTCTTTTTCACCACCTCATTCAACAAATGAGGAACCTATGTGTTAGGTGGTTATTGTACAAATGCATGATCTGGTTGATTTTTAGTATCTATAGGAGGGGGTAGAGCTACCAAATCTTGAGAATATATAAGTTGAACATCACCTTGATCTTTCTTGGGTGATTCAGTTGTATCTTTGGGGGTTGAAATAAGAGTAACTCAACCTCTTGAGAAAGAAGCAAAGTTAATGAAATGTTAATTTGGGGAGGAGTGGATGCAGGAGGCAATAGGAAAGTATCTGCAACCAATAATTATTGGGTAGTATTCATTACTGAACTCTGAGAATGAACAACTTATATTCACAAGAAGAGTATCAAGTGTAACATAAATACCAAGAGTATTTGGATACCCTTCTCCTAGTCTTTTGCTTTTGATATTGAGTGTCTTCTACACTTAAGTAGTCACTAGGACTACTTCAACTCTTTCTTCCTGAATTTCTTATGTCTTTACCTACTTCTCCAACAAAAGATAAACCTACCTCTATTTTTTGTTGATGAAAACTATCCAACTCAATCTCTTTCATTGGTGGGAAAAAACCTACTTTGTCTACCTTGATGCCTTTGTTCTTCAATCATCTAAGTGTTTTATCTAACACTGTTTGAGTCCTGCTTTCTAGAGATGTGGACTCTAATTTGTTCTAATCAACTTGTGGACGAGGCTTTGATTCAATATTTGATCCTTCATAGATGATATATAAAACATCCTCATCATCTTCAAAATTATTTGATATTTTGATATCTTAAATTCAATGGCTTGTTTTAGAGTGAAGCGAGAATAGTCACGAGCCTTGACTTCTTTCTCGTTTTCATAGTCCATCAAAAATTCTTCAAAATGGAGAACAAGTTGGTATGAGGAACTAAGAATGTTCTCAATTAGATCTTTGACATAAAAATATGGTCTATTTTCTAATTCCTAGATAATGACTCGGGTCATTTTTGCATCAATAGTTTTTTCCTTGGACAATGAAGCACATGTATATTTTCCTATGGTAATTGGAAAGTGTATTCCAAATTTGTGTTTACTGGACAAAAAATTACCTCAATAAATTATCTTACCAATTCCATTATTTTCCACCTATCATCCACATAATTGGAAGCATGTATGGATCTATTTCACACCCGTAAATTTTGAGGCATGTGAAGGTTGGGAATTGAATAAACCAAGATCCTTATTGGTAGTAGAATCAGGTTACAAAATCTTGTATGACAAGTGTATGTTTCACACCATTTTTTACGTAGTATATATATGCAACTTTCATTGTGTATCAAAATTATTCAAAATGCGAAGAGTCTTCTTTTACATTGTAGTGCAATATTAAAATGCGAAGTGACAAAGGTATTTATAAAACTCTATGAATACTACTCATTTGTATAAAAAAAGAGTTCAAAATATTGAGATCAATATAAAGATTCATAAATAGTTTTCTTTTATGTTTCATTATGTTCTTGGTTTCAATCTATTTTATGTTATTGTAATCTGTTCCTTATGAAAACACTTATTTTTCTAAGTTTATTATCTCTATGAATCCTAATAATTCATGATCTATGTTGTCCTTGGATTAATGTAAATTTTATGTGCAAATTCACCTTTAATGTTTTTGTATTATGTTTCACACTACTATCCCTATTAACATGTTATGATAGGTTTTCTTGGAACCTCTACAAATAATGGTGCAGTGACCTAGAAGATTAAAACATGTTGTAATGGCTATTGAGATAGAGAAACTTGGAGTGATGGATCGGTGAATGAATTCATAATATCATAAAAGAAGAAATAAAAATAACAAAAAATTTTGCAAAATAAGTTATTCATGAGCATATATACAATGAAACATATTAATTTTTCTAGTGTGAATTTCCTAAATTACTAGCAAGGTGGTTATCAAGACTCAAATACTACTGCTTTCAATGAATAAAAATAGAATTCTTAGTTTGAATGGAAGAGAGATTAAAAAACCTATAGAAGTTGGACGCTGACTAGACTCATGAAATATATCAACTGGTAAAAACTACCATGGACATATACATCACTATATTTATTATACAAGGGTATATTGCATTCAAGGTTGTGCATGACTTATTTGTGAGAGGAATTAGAGGCAAGTTTATAAAACAACTACATATTAGTGTCAAAATGTTGGTTTTATAAAATTTCATGGTGTATATTCATATCAACATGGAGTAGTTGTATGCAATCAAAAATGCATCATGTCTATAAATCAATCCTACCTTAGAGAAGATAGAGCATTCTTACATTTTCTATTAGGAATACATTTGTTAAATGGGTGAACGACCAATATGAGGATTAATTAGACCTAATTAAGAGATCACTTTTCACAATACACCATGCTAGGAAGGCTTTCAAACCATATAGTCTAACACATCAGACAACAACCCTAAAATAGTCCTAGGTTTAATGTTCACTCTATTCTAATAAATAAGAAAGTAAATCTAATTTAGTGCACACCAAACCTTATGGCACAAAATGGGGGTTATAAACAAAATAAACTAAACTAAACATGTATAGAAAACATATACTCACTTAAATGTATATGAAATTCTAATGCATGGAAGAAAGAAGCATAACTACATTATCTATCTACTCTTACAAAGGAAAAATAAAGTTAGGAATACTTAATTTGAAGATGAATCCACCAAACCTCAATGTCTCCCTTGGCTAAGGTAATTTGCAAGAGATTGTTGTGGTATGTAAGGATAACAAAGACAAATCAACTCTAGGATACACAACCTATATATGCATCTAAAAGACTTGTCCACAAGACAAGATTTGTATCTCCAAAGAAAGTATGAAATTGTAAGCTTTATTCCTCAAGTAGAATGGTCAATAAGAATATGTCATTCACACTTATTATTCTTCTCTTAGATTCTTAAAAATGGTTGGAAATGGACTTGTATATATAGGTGGATTTTGATCTAAATCTTTCTAAATAAATCGACAGTATAGGGTCAATCTAGTCAACCCTATTTTCAAAGGATATTTCACTAGGTCCTGAGCTAGGTCAACTGAATGGATAACAAAGCTCAAAGTGAAAAATACCTCTAAATAGTATAGGGTTTACCTAGTCGACCTTATACAGTAATCAAAAGCTAAAAAATATACAAGGTCAATCCAGTCGACCTAGTGCAGTCAACTGGTTGAAAGAAGGTCAAGGAAAGAATAAGGAGGATAAAACATGACAAATGACTAGAATGGGTAAGGATGAGAAGAATAAGCTTAGGGTAAATAGTTTTAGAAGACAAGTATGTAGATGGAAAGTGGTAAAAGAAAAAATAATCTTATGGAACATCAATGGTTTAACCACCCCTTTCCTGGTGCACCCTTTAAAGCATGCACTTAGAGAGATTGAGAATTGATAGGTTCCTATAAGATACAAAATTTTAGTAATCAATAAAAATTAAAAATATTGTGTATGCATATGTCCCACTCGAATCTCATCACGTGTCATGTAAGTGTAACATGGGATGGTGCTTCAAGATAGAACATAATAACACATAACATTGATGCTAAATAAAGTGCAGTAAATAGCAAATAAGATAAATGAAATGACATAATTGAAAAACATATACCTTTACTTACCTTAGTGCTATAGATAAAGATGTAGATTGCAAGAGATGTGAAGGTGTCCAATGTAAAGAACACTAGGTGAACCTATAGAAGTTAGTGCAAAAAATATCCATAGGTAAATTGTTACTTAAATTATTATTATGAAATAGACACTAGAGATAGATAGATATTACAAGATACAATAGTGATCTCATATCTATTTGGGTGTGATTTTGTAGGTGTAGTTGAGAATGAGGAGGAGAGATGGGGGTCCCTTATGAGGGGAGCACTCCATGACGTTTTGGATGACACTCTATAGTTGTATGAACATACTACATTAGAGGACCCCAGTGTACCATCTCACCCAGCTTAGGTGAGTTAGTTCAGATTAGTAGGGAAGGCAATGAGGCCGATACATGCACACAAAGAGAGGATGCAATCACTAGTAGAGATGGGTGCAAGTGAGATACAAGCATGATAGACCCTAATAGAGGAGAGAGCTTCTCATCTAGATATAGTGACATAGATAACATAAACACATACAATGATGCAGACTCAATTGACATAGGCACATATAATGACTCAAACTGAGTTGGTGCAGGTACAAGTGCAGATAGCATGCTTACAAAAATAGGTAGAGGGATTGAGATCTTAGATAACATCCTTACAATGTACTATTCAAAGGAGTCAGACTAAGGCCTCAACAGACAATGTGGCTAGACCACGAGATAGATAGGATGGGGCCCAGTGATAGAGTTGGAGCATTGTATATATGGTTGTACTTGTATCAAAACTCATGAGATGTATATATATGATGTATCATTTTATCATATTGATGTTGATTATGTATGTTATCATTATTATGGTTGTGGTTGTAGATGCTTTGGATATATATATATATATTTTAGCACATGTATTTTGTTGTTTGTTGTATATTCTATAAGAAATATATGAGATGTGTTTTCTTTTCTAGCATTATGAAAAACATATGCATGGTAAAAAAAAGAAATAGACAAAAAGACTTGGTGAAATATAATAAATCAAAAATATAGTACACACTATTTCAAGTTCGAAAATATGTAATAACATGAAAATGATTAATTATAAAGAACCAAAGGATGGTAAAACAAGATGGTAAAAAAGAATTTGTTCTTAAAACCAATGAAATAATTTTGCACAAAATTAAAACAAGTAAAATCATACTAAATCACATTGGGAAGTATAAAAACAATGTAATAAAATGGAAAGTATGTAAAAAGGTACAAATGATATAAAAACAAATTAATTAAGTCAATCAATTATATTAAATCACATTGGGAAGTATAAGATATTTTTTTTTTGGAAAAATATTGGTCTTAAATTTATTATCCTAATTCAAGTTAAGAAGTATGAAAAATTCAAGAAATGGTTGTATTTTTATATGCACTCAGAAAATAGAAGATAAAAGTGAAAAAAAAATGAAGTAAGCATAAACCACACTAAATCAAGCTGGGAAGTATGTTAATGACATGTAACTTCATAATCAATCACATCTCATCTCATATTTGACACATATAATTTTGATAGTGACTTGTATTATTGAAAAATTTTGTAACGAATGTTGGGTCCTATCCACGATCTTACACTACAACTCACAAAGTAAACACCACTGGGGTGAAAAAATTTGAGAAAATTTGCATAAAAAAGTATGTAGGTAATATGAAATAAAAAGGTGGTAATTTGTGAGGAATATCGGGTCCTATCCGTGGTCTTATAATACAACTCAAAAATGAAATCCCAAGGAGATTGATTAGTAGACAAAACAATATTTCTCAAGAGACAATTGAGAGAAATAAGGAATGAAAAATGGAGTGTAAAAAGAAAGACTTAGGCATCTTATGAGAAGAACTTAAAAGACAAGAGGCATACTAAGGATATGAGAAGACACTAAGTGACTAGTGACCGTCAATGTACAAAGGAAACCTGTTCGCTATAGACATAAAGAATTGTAGGCAGATAAGTGTTCTACTAAGATCAACTCATGAAGGTATATTGGTAGAAGAAAAAGATAAAATGGATCTACCTTCCCATGATGTGTTCCTCGTTCTTCAGGATCCCTTACAAAGCTATTAGTATACTACGAAGATTGGGTACTCACGTGAAAAAGTAGCTAGGACTAAAATATTTTTTTATTCTCCTTTTCTAATCTACTAGCCTACCGTACCCCAAAGACCCTGGATCTACTGTGAGGACAACTGTGGAGTTTGATCTTCAACTAGAAGAAGGAGATGTGCTTTGAATCATGTCTTTTAGTGTGATTTAACTTTTAAAAATATTTTTGCCTTTTATATCATTGCCCTTTGTAAAATGATTTGACTTTTAGCTTTTTATGGCTTTTGAAGTTTCCTCCTCCATATAGATTGGAATGACCAATCATGAGAGATGTAGTGATACACATGAATGAGATTCTGGCTTAGGCTAAAGGAAGCTAAATAACCAAAGACAAATACTAACTAAGACACATAGGCTTAACAATGAACTAGCATGTGATATCAAGTCTTAACCATGTATATGCTTAGTTTGCAAAAAAGGAAGGAGAAAAAAAGGAAATCCAAAGTGGACTGGTGAAAGGAAAGTATAATGAGATGCATTGTTTACTAACTGATCACATGGTAAAAGAAGCAAGAACCAAATGGAACATGGTTTGTATAACCAAGTCACAATGACAATTATCTGTGAAAAATACAAATAAAAGATCAAACAATCATGAAGACACAAGAAGAGAGTTTTGAGAAAAACTCAAGAAAGAAAGAGAAAACAATGATAAGGAAAAACAATCATATGCAAAGATAGATGACAATATAAGAAATATATAGTTAAAAAATTAAAGAATCATCATATAATAAAAATATGAATCTGACACAGTGTCAAATGATATAACAAATAGATAAGAATGAAATTAGAGCACACGTCTAATCAAAATGTTAATGTAAAGGTACCATGCATGTGCTCATAAGTAATGATAAATTTGCCCACACACATTATCTAAGACATCAGATAAATCTCTATGAAGCTGGATACAAACTGTTGTTAATGTCCCATCAATCTTCAATGAAAACTGGGAAAAAACTTCTCTTTTAATCTCCTCAACTAAAAAATTAGGAATACTCGACAGATCATGATGAAGAAAATTAGGCAATGGATGCTTGGGATAATTCATGGGAGTGGGCTCTATGGGTGATACAGGAATCATTGGTGGAGAAAAATCCATGGGTGAGGGACTCACGAGTGGAGAAGGATCCATAGGTGAGGGAAGGTCCACAAGTGAAGGAATCATGGGTGGATGCACAAAAGGTGGTGAAGGGACCATAGGAGAGTATGGAACCACTAGAGGTGGAGCCATGGGAGAAGGAGAATCCTTCTTGTGGGAATGACCTATGAGAGGAATGGAAAAAGGTCTAGGAATAACTACAAGGTGATTCTTAAGGTATTGTTGAAGGATGTGGCAATGATCAGTGTGAGTGGTGCAACATTGGTGCCATAGATAATACACCTCACCATACTTAGGTATATATTTAGGTAGAACCTTCGGGGGATGTGTGGCTTTGTTTGAGGTAGGAGAGGAAGTATGCAAATTGTCAATATATTATCGTAACTTGTGACAATGGGTAGAGAAATAATTATCTATCCCATGAAAGTAATAGATACGCTTGTGAGTGGTCTTAAGAGAAAAACTCATAGAAGGAGGTATAATAGGAGTGGAAAAAGTTAAAGATCACTTGTCGGCTCATTTGGTGGGAAACAAAGCCATCTTAGGTAAAGGAAGCAAACCATCACCAAGGCAAGGTGGTGATGGAGGAAGAATGGAACTAGGCTCAATAAAAAGAGCAATGGGATGAGAAACAGGGGTAAGCTCAGCAACAACAGGAGTGGGAACAAGGTCAACTATAGTAGGAGCAATAATAGGCTCAATTATAGTAGGATCGAGAATGGGCTTGATAAAGGCTCTATTAAGGAAGGAGCGGGATCTATAGAAAGTATAAGGAGGGTTACACTAATCTCAGGAGTGACCAACTATAGTGATCATGGAATCTATAAAAATGGTAAGGATCTGGGCATAACACAATCCATGAACATGCTCCTATGAGGCTCCTCAAAAAATGGAGGTGTTGGTGCCATCTCTACCCTAGGTGGATCAGAGATGTAGAGATTGAAGATTATTGTTCAATAACCTTGATATATACTTGCAAATTCTACTAATTGGGTCAACTGGGTTGATAAAGCTTTACAAAAACTTGCTTTTGAGTACCTGAAATGTATAAGGTTGATTGGGTTAACCTAGTATGTTAAACCTGATGTCTAAAAAAGTATAGGTTTGATTGGGTCGACCTAGTAGTCTGGACTAGATGTTTGGAAATCTAAAAAAATGTATTGGGTTGACAGGGTTGATCCTGTAGCTTGTACTTAAAAACCTATGCATAGACGTTAGATACTGGGTCAACAAAGTCGATCCAATATGGAAAATATATGATAAAATAATAAAAGAAATGAAATAAGATGAACAAATCCTGTAAGGGTTAGTTCATATTGGGTTCATCAGAATATATGTAATTAGAAATATATTATGTCTATAAATCAATTCTGACTCAGAAAATATAGAGCATACCTACACTTTCAATTGGGAATACCTACACTTTTTTGGGATTACATTTTTTAAGCGGGAGCATGACCAATATGGGGATATACTAGACCTAATTAGGGAATAACTTATCACAATACACCATGCTAGAAAGGGTTTCAAAGCCTACAATCAAACACAATCATGCAACAACCCTAAGAGAATCTTAGGATTAATGTTCACTCTATTCTAATAAATTTTAAAGTAAATTTAATCTAGTGTAAAACAAAGCTTGTGGCACAAAGTAAGGGTTAGAAAAAAAACTAAACTAAACATACACAAAAAACATATACTCACATCAATGTATACATAATCTTAATACATGGAAAAAAAGTACAATTGCATTATCTATCTACTCTTACAAAGGAGAAATGAAGTTAGTAATACTTACTTTAAAGAAACCCACCAAGTCTTAATCTCTCCCTTAGCTAAGGGGTTTCACAAGAGATTGTTGTGGTATGTAAGGATAACAAAGATAAATCAACTCTAGGCTACACAACCTATCTATGCATCCAAAATACTTCTCCATAAGACAAGATCCATATCTCCAAAGAAAGTATGAAATCTTAAACTTTATTCCTCAAGTAGATTGGTCAATAAGAAGATGTTCGTTGGTACTTATTTTTATTCGCTTCTCTTCTTAAAAATGGTTGGAAATGAACTTGTATATAAAGATGGATCTTGCCCTAAATCTTTCCAAATATGTTAGCTGTACAGGGTTGATTCAATCGACCCTATATGTTTTCGAAGGATAATTCACTAGGTCCTGAGCCAGGTCGATCAAATGGATAACAAAGCTCAAAGTGAAAAATATCCTTAAATGGTATAGGGTCGACCTAGTCAACCCTATATAGTAATCGGAAGCTAAAAACTATATAGGGTTGATCTAGTTGACCTAGTACATTCATGTTGAACACAACTATCTATTGAGAGGGGATGGGTGAATAAGTAGATCAACAAAAACTAGTTCTTTAAACCTTTTAGAGAAGGTACATATGCCTATGCATATTAATAATAGGTGCAGAGATCACACACACACACAAAAACACATTACACTAGATTTATATGTGGAAAACCCAAAAGGAAAAATCATGGTGAGAATAGCTACTAGAATATACTGTTCTAATCTAGCCTCACAGTTAAATGCCTCACTGATAAAACCACACTTGTTACAATATTTAAGGGAACCAACCCTAAGGAGACACCAATCCCCTTGTTGAGCACCAACTCAGTTTGTTTGACGACACCAACCAATCAAAACTATGGAGCTACAACTCCAGTATACAAGATAGCTTCATAAATGAACCCAATTTTATTTCTTTGTTATAAGTCTGGTTTGTAACTACTCAATCTCTGCACATTATTTGTGTGTCCTTTCTTCCTTTCTACCTCACTCTCTTTGTGTTTGGATATATTTTTATTAGACACACTTCATCTCTCTATTCCTCTAAATTTTAATCTATATCTGCATTCATCTCTAATCAACACACTTCGAGTTGCTCTTGTAGCTCCTTTTGTAATTATGACAACCACGTATGACATTATTCTAGATGTCATATATATGGATAATGAATCTATGGTTTTATGTCTTCAATATGTTCACACTTAAACTACACTAATTTATCCCCATTTTAGACTTTTCTCCATTATGACTTGACCTATTGATTTCCCACATCTCAGTTCAAACTTCATGTCGTAATGTTCAGGTCTCTTTACTATTTATGGCAACTGCTGGATTCAAGTCATAAATGTGCAGCCTCTTTAATCGTAGATTATTCGGTTGGATCAGTCATTCTTGAGCTCCATGTAGACATATCGAGTTCATCACCAGTTCTGTCTGTTCCTTCACTTGACCATTAGAACTTATTAAATGCAGGCCTTTGATTTCTTTCTTTGCACCATTTCTAAGCTCTTTTATTAACCATCAAGCTCTTATTTGCATCTCACTATCTCCTATATAATTGGGTCATTTTTTCTCCTTTTGATTATCTTAGATATGCTTGATCTTTAGATCTCTATTTTGCCATTAACCATAGGTCACTTTGATTCACTGACTCCACTTTGCTTCGTTGGATCTTTCTTATCAAGATTTCTACATGCTATTTGATCTCTGAAGATGCACGATCTTTATATTAGCTTGGTCGTTAAACTTTGGCATGTTGACCTCATCTCATTTTCTTTGATGTCCATGTATTGCTTTCACTCCTTTATCTCTTTAGACTTTCTCGACCTTTAACTCACCTTGATCCTTCGGCACTTATGAAAATGCCCTATGAGACTCCACACTTATCCTTTGGTAATATTGTGAGTGACCTATATTTTTTTCATAATATCCTTTGGAAAATTTGTAAGTGTCCACTCCATTATAAATTATCCTTCAAGACCTTATTTATAGGTCTTTCTACCTTAGACAAATTCTATGCCCTTCTTTCGAAAGTGTCCTTTAGGACTTCTACAAGTGACCTATTTAGAACTTTTGCTCGAGACACATATATTTTGGAACTTGTGTAAATTTACCATTCGAGCCTTTGTTTTGGTCACATGCCCTTCGAAGCTTTGGCAAAGTACCCTTTGGATCTTTCAAAAAGCCTTTTGAAAAATTTACAAGTGTCCTCTGCTCCATTCAAACTATCCTTCAGATCAATTGCAAGTGTCCCTTCAAAATTTTTGTCCAAGACCCATTTCCTTTGGGACTTTTGTTTACGACAATTTTTTCAACAAAGAATTAACCATTTTTTCTAAAAGAATTCACCGAACCACTTTCTCTGAAAGAATTCCAAATTACAAAAATGACTAAGTGTGGAGATCAAACATTTTCCTGACAGAATTCCAAAGCTTCTAAACAATTGTTACGGGCTTTCTATCCGAAGAGTCTTCAACATTTTCTCAAAAGAATTTTTCAAGTCACTTCTTCCAAAATAATTTTCCAAATAAATGCAAAGGTGAAAAATTGACTATGTAAACTTAGTAGGTTTTTAGCTGAGGGACAACCTTATGCATTTGTAACATTTGCTCTACTCATTCTTAAGATGTGAAACTTGGACCACCAAGACTACACACAAACCTAAGTAGCCTAGAGTGATTGTTTCCTCTAGATGCTACCATAAATGCAAATGTAGTCACCAACAAATTGTGTACTCAGCCATATTCAACAAACTATCAAAGACATTCATATGACTATTATTGGAATTCAAGGTGCACATACAACTCCATGAGGACTCTAAAACTGGTCTATTCAACTCAACACCTTTGTCATTGATGCTTGATAGTACATTTTTTATTTGACATCAATGACAATATTTCAGACATCAATCGTTTTTTAGACCACATCTATTAATGATACTCAAATTGCCAACAATCTCCCCTTTTACCATTGATGGTAAAACATCCTCAGAGTGACTTCTCTTCTTCATTCTACTTTCTCCCCCTTTGACATTAATGATAAAGACTCTGTGCCATAATATGGAAATGGGTTGCTCCTATTTTGGTATCATAGTTGTTCTGATCCTTGGACCTGGAAGGTGAGAACACTTTGAGAGAAACTCCCTCTTAGGTAATGACACATCTGCCTAAACTCTATGCAAACACATATAATTCTAGCTAGCCTGGCTCCATTATTGTTCAAAGCATCATTTATATAGCATTGATCTAAAAGATCAATCAATAATCTACATATCTCTATATAAATAGGCATATTGATCTAGAGATAACACACCTTTTTCTCCTCCTTTGACATCAAATGGCAAAGGGACTACAACTTTCTCACCATATTGCCTTTACTCTTAATCCAAGAGTTAATAATGTTCATGTAATGCTCCCCTTGGACTCATGCCCTATGACTAAAATCTAGTGATGCGGTGTGGGAGCTACCACTCCCAACTTTTCTCTTAGATACTAAAATTGCTCCTTGGAAAGAGGCTTGGTGAATATATTTGCAATTTGATCTTTTCTTGGCACATACTCCATAGTGAGCTCTTGATCTACAACCTTTTCTTTTAAAAAATGATATTTGATGGATATATGCTTGGTTCTAAAATGCATCACTGGATTCTTGGATATGTTTATGGCAATTGAGCTATCACAAAAAATAGAAATAGGTACTTAGTATTCTACCTTAATGTCTTTGATAGTTTGCTTCATCCACAAGACTTGGGTGCAACATGCTGTTGTTGCTACATACTCTGCTTCTGTTATATAAAGTGAAACTGACTCTTACTTTTTGCTAAATCATGAAACAAGCCTATTTCTAAGGAAAAATTCACCACTACTAGTCCTTCTCCTAGCATCCATACTTCCTACCCAATCAACATCTGCATATGCAATCAAAGTGAGATCTTCACTTTTAGGGTACCATAGACCATAATCAATTGTGCTCTTGATGTATTTAAAGATTTTTTTTCACAACATTGACATGTGATTCCTTGGGAGCTACTTAAAATCTTGCAACCATGCATACTGCTTGCATGATGTCTAGTCTACATGCAATTAGATACAACATGATACCTATCATTGATCTACACATGGCATTATTTGCATCAAGAGACTTATCTTCTTTGCTCAGCTTTCATCTAGTTATCATGGGAGTACTAACTAATTTGTTTTCTTCCATTCCAAATTTTTTGAGCATCTCCTTTGCATACTTGGTTTGAGATATGAATATCTCTTCATTAAATTATGCAATTTGTAGACCAAGAAAGAAGGAAAGTTCTCCTAGTATAGACATTTCAAATTCACTTTGCATTTGTGGAACAAATTATTTGCACATATCACTATTTCTACCTCCAAAAATGATATCTACATAGACAAAAATAATAAACATATGCTCACCTTCTGATCTAAAGTAAAAATTGTTGTCTACACATCCTTTCCTAAAACCTTTTTCTTGTAGGTATTGATCCAATCTTGAATACCATGCTCTAGGTGCATGTTTCAGAACATACAGTGCCTTCTTCAGTTTGCACACATAATATTCTTCATCTACTAGCTGAAAACCTTCTGGTTGTTCAATGTAGACTTCCTCTTCTAAATTTTCTTTCAAAAACGCTGACTTTACATCCATTTGATATACTTCAAACTTCTTATGAATAGAAAATTCCAAAAACATTCTTATAGCTTTCAGTCTTTCCACTGGAGTAAATGTCTCTTCAAAGTCTATTCCTTCTACTTGTGCATACTTTTGCACACCAATCTTGGTTTATTTCCTATAACAAATCCATCTTCATTGAGTTTGTTTCTGTAAACCCATTTTATTCCTATCACATTCTTGTTTGAGGGTCTAGGAACTAATTCTCAAGTTTTATTCTTTTCTATTTGGCTTTGTTCTTCTTCCATGGCTTTTAACCAGTTTTCATCCTTATTGGCTTCACTAAAAGTTTTAGGCTCAATTTCTAAAAATAGAGAAAAACTTACTTTCTCCTTGTTCATTGTAGCTCTTTTCCCAGTCTGAACTCCCTCATTTTTGCTGCCAATTATCTACTCCTTGGGATGTTCCTTTTGAACAAACCTTGCGGGTGCCTTTTCACTCTTTCTTCCTCCTCTTCACTATCTTCTTCATTTTTTCTACTCTTAAATCTTCAATTATGATCTCCTCATCAGGGTCAACATGTTTGAAACCTTCTTCGACCTTGACATTGATGCTTTTAACTATTTTATGTAGCCTCTTATTGTAACGTACATAGGCTTTGCTATGAGTTGAGTACCTAAGAAAATTTTTCTCATCACATCTTGACTCAAAACTTCCTAGTTTATCCTCCTTTCTTTGATGTAGAATTTGCTTCCAAACACTTTGAAGTACTTAATAGATTTAGGTTCTCCATACCATAGTTCATAGGGTTTGCTTCACTCTTCAACATTAGTTTAACTCTGTTCAATATTTATATTTTTATTTAGACTGCTTCTATCCAATATCTATCAGATAGTTTGGCCTCTTTCAACATTGTTTCGTCCATCTCCTTAACAATCTTATTATTTCTCTCAACAACTCCATTTTACTGTGGAGTTCTAGTAGCAAAGTAGTGCCTTTTAATCCCATGCTTCTCACAATATTCTATGAACTCATTGGAGGTGATTTCTCCACCTTTATCAATCTCAAACATTTGATCTTTCTTCCTATTTCATTTTCAACTATGGCTCTAAGATCTTAAATCTTTTTAAAGGCTTGAGATTTGTCCTTCAAAAAGGTTATCCATGTCATTCTTGAGTAATCATTTACAAATAACATAAAGTAATGAACTCTTTTAGATCCTCTTGTCTTGGTAGGACCACAAAGATGAATATGAACTAATTGTAGAGGCTTTATAGTTGCATATTCTTTTATTTTAAACTTGACCCTTGTTTTCTTGCCTAATTGGCATTCTCTGCATGTAGGATCTAAGGGTTTTGTTATTTTGGGCATATGTCTTACACACTTATTAGTACTCACTTTGATTAAATTATCAAAATTGACATGACCCATTCTCATCTATGCCACAACCAACTTTAATCAAACTTTTTTATGAGACAACTATTATTGTTTAACTCAACAAAATTGTAGATATTATTCTTGGTCCTTATCCCTTCTATGACTATTTTTCCATATCTCTTTAGCTTGTAGCCTTTCACATCAAATATGACCTTATATCCATTGTCACATATTTGGCTGACACTCAATAGACTATACTTCAGTCCTTTAACATAAAGGACATCACATGTAAGAAACTTACCATCTATCTGCAAGGTTCCTTTGCCTTTGATTTTAACTGATTGTATTGTATCCCAAACTCATAATTCCTTCCTTGAACTTACTCAACTTGGTGAACTTGCTCTTGTCACTAGTCATATGATTTGAGCACCCACTATCTATCACCCATAATTTCTGTTCTTTGGTGTGGAGTGCTATTTGAGCAATCAAAGATTGATTTTTCACTTTTTACATTTCCTTAGGTCTCTTATATGTCCTTTAATTTTCTTTATTAATGACTTCTGAACCTTTGTTCTTATTAAGAGACTTGCCTTTCTTTACATTATTTATTTTTGACATTGCAAAGTTAGTCTTACAATGCTTGGCTATATGACCAAAATTATTGCAATTGTAGCATATTGTACTTGAATCTAATAGAAGAACAAATGAGTTTCTACTGACAAAATTAGTTCTTGTAGGTATAACTCTACATTCAATAGCTCTATGACCAAACTGAGTACAATTGTAATAATAACCATAAAATGATGAATAATACTTGGTCATAACATTTTTGGTGCAGTATATTGAAATTTTATATGTTTTTATTTCTTCAAGTCTACTACTTTAGTATATCCTTATGCATCTTTGATTTTAGGTTTCTTTTCAAAATTTATTCTCCTCACCTTATCTTTTTTTGGATCATTCTTAGTGTCATTGCTGATCTTCTCTTTCTTTCCTTCTGCTTCTCCTATCTTGAAATTATTATATAGGTTTTTTGACATACTAGTTGAGGAACCTTTTTCTTTCTCATATCCAAGACCGCTTTTGAGCACTGATTAGTTCATTAAGAATGTCTGATCCTTTTGTCAACTTTATAATTTTATTTAATTGGCCTTTTACCTTCTCAAGTTCTTTATTTAAGGCTATTATTTCTTCCTCAAGCTTCATGCATTCTTCAAATTTGGATTGGAGATCCATCTTGACTACTTCTCATATTCTTTTAGCCTCCTCACATTGAGTTTTTAGAACCACTATCATTTGTTCAGATTTTTCAAGTTTTTTTTTCCCAAGTTTTTTCTGTTTTGAGTTATCTTTTCTTAGTTTCTCAATCTCTTCTAGAGCACAAACAAGTTCACCTTCTAAATCAATTTCAAATTCCTCTTCTTCATCCCAATCTTTGTCTTCATCTTGTTCTTGATTTATGAAAGTGGATTTTTGTCATGAATAGGAATTCATTTGCCTTAGCTACAAAAGCATAGTCATGATCATCATCAGAGCTATCAATATCACTATCTTTCACTGAGTCACTATCTTATTTTGTGTATAAACCTTTCTTACTCTTGAAGAAGTTCTTCTTTTTTGTATAGTGGGGTTTCACCTTTTTGCTGCTCTCTACTTGCTCAGAATTGTCTTTTTTATTACAAGGACATTTGGCAACAAAGTGTCCTACCTTACCATAGTTAAAGTATTTGAACATTAGCTTGTCTTTGTATTTTCCTGATCCTTTCTTTAGTTTTCTGACAAAGTTAGCTTATTTTTCATCAGTCTCCTCAGATTTAGACATAGATGTTTTTTATTTTACCTACTTTGCTAATTTGAATGTAGCTTCTCTTTTAAAAGTGTCAATCTCTCCCATTCTCATCTCATAGGCTGTGAATGTTCCATGCAACTCATCAACAGTGAGTTTATCCAAATCTCTTACTTCCTCTATTTCAAAAAATTTCAAATCAAATCTTGATGGTAACACTCTTAAGATCTTATTGACTATGGTTGAATCTTCCATTTTTTCACCAAGACCTCTGATTGCATTAACTATTCATCTACCTTGAGGAGGTAGTCAATAATCTTTTCTTCTTCATTCATCTTAAGACTCTCAAACTGCCCTTTTTATGTTTGTAGCTTGGCTTGTTTCACCTTGTCATCTCCTTCATAGGTGCTCTTTAACTTGTTATGTCTTTTGTACTCTAATAGTGCATAACTTTGATGAACTCTAAGTTTGATAGTCCACAAAGAAAGACACTATTTGCCTTGGCATTATTCTCATATGTTTTCTTGGTAGCCTGATCAGTAGAAGTTACAACAAGAATTGTGTATCCATTTATCAAAGACATTCATACATCAAACCCTAATGAGGATAGATATATTTCCATTCATATACTCTAGAAAGTGTAGTTGGATCCATCAAAGAGAGGTGCTTTGTTTGAGGAGGATCCTTCTTGACTAGACATTGCGTTCACTAACCAAGATCTACCTAAGCTGATTAAGCTTCTCCTATGGTAATCTAGGCTCTGATACTAATTATTGAACACAACTATCTATTGAGAGGGGGGTGAATTAGTAGATCAACTAAAACTAGTTCTTTAAACATTTTAGAAAAGATACTGATGTATATGCATATTAAAGAACAAATACATAGATCATATACACACAAAAACACATTATACTAGATTTATATGTGGAAAACCCAAAGGAAAAAAATATGGTGAGAATAACTGCTAAAATCTACTATTCTAATCTAGCCTCACTAGTAAAACCACACTTTTTACAAGATTTAAGGGCAACAACCCTAAGGAGACGAGACATCAATCCCCTAGCTGAGCACCAACTCAGTTTATTTGATAGCACCAACCAATCATAGCTATGGAACTACAACTTTAGTATACAAGATAGATTCATAAATGAACCCAGTTCTTTTTCTCTATTACAAGTTTGGTCTATAACTGCTCAATCTCTGCACATTCTCTATGTGCCCTTTATTTCTCTCTACCTCATTCTTTTTGTGTTTGGATATATTTTTATTAGACACACTTCATCTCTCTATTCCCATAACTTTTACTCTGTATCTACATTTGTCTCTAATCGACACACTTCGAGTCGCTCTTGTAGCTCCTTTTACAATTGTGATAGCCACCTATGACAATGTTCTAGATGTCATATATATGGACAATGAATGTAGGGTTTCATGTCTTCAATGTGTTCACACTTAAACTACAGTCATTTATCCCCATTTTGGACTTTTCTCCATTATGACTTGACCTGTCGATTTCCCACATCTTGGTTCATGCTTCACACCATAATGTTTAGGTCTCTTTACTATCTATGGCAACTGCTAAATTCAAGGCATAAATGTGTAGCCTCCTTAATCATAGATTATTTAGTTGGATGAATCATTCTTGAGATCCATGTATACATATCAAGTTTATCATCAGTTCTGTCTATTCCTCCACTTGATCGTTAGAACATATTAAATATGAGCCTTTGATATATTCACACCATTTCTAAGCTCTTTTATTAACCATCAAGCTCCTTTTTGCATCTCATTATCTCTTATATAATTGGGTCACTTTCACTCCTTTTGATTATCTTAGATATGCTCGATCTTTAGCTCTCGATTGTGTTGTTAACCATAGGTTACTTTGCTTCACTGACTCCACTTCACTTCGTTGGATCTTTCTTATCAAGCTTTTCACATGCCATTCAATCTCTAAATATGCATGATCTTTATATTAGCTTGATCGTTAAACTTCAACATATTGATCTCATCTCATTTTCCTCGGTGTCCATGTATTACTTTCACTACTTTGATCTCTTTAGACTTGCTCAACCTTTAACTCGCCTTGATCCTTCGACACTTGTGAAAATGCACCTTGAGACTCCACACTTATCTTCAATAATATTGTGAGTGACCTATACTTCTTCCAAAATATCATTCAAAAACTTTTTAAGTGTCCACTCCATTCAAAAGTATCCTTCAGGGCCTTAGACAAATTCTCTAAAATAATTCGTCAATGTCCTCCTTTCAAAAGTGTCATTTGAGACTTCTACAAGTGACCTATTCAAAACTTTTGCTCGAGACACATATCTTTTGAAACTTGTGTAAATTTACCATTCGAAGCCTTTGTTTTGGTCAAATGCCCTTTGGAGCTTTGGAAAAGTACCCTTTGGAACTTTTCAAAAAGCCTTTCAAAAACTTTCCAAGTGTCCTTTACTCCATTCAAACTATCCTTTGGAACAATTGCAAGTATCCCTTTGGAAATTTTGTTCGAGACCCATTTCCTTTGAGACTTTTATTCAAGATAATTTTTTTGACAAAGACTTAACCATTTTTCTTGAAAGAATTCACCGAACCACTTTCTCTGAAGTAATTCTAAATTACAAAAATGACTAAGTGTGGAGACCCAACATTTTCCCGACAGAATTCCAAAGCTTCTAAACAATTGTTGTGGGCTTTCTATCCAAAGATTCTTCAACATTTTTATGAAAGAAATTTTTGAGTCACTTCTTTCAAAATAATTACCTAGACAAATGTAAAGGTGCAAAATCAACTAAGTATGGAAACTTAGTAGGTTTTTAGCTAAGGGACAACCTTATGTATTTGTAACATTTGCTCTACTCATCCTTAAGACATGAAACTTGGACCACAAAGACTAGGCACAAACTTGAGTAGTCTGGTATGATTGTTTCCTACAGATGTTACCATAAATGCAAATGCAATCACCAACAAACTATGTACTCATCCATATTCAACAAACTAGAAAAGACATTCATATGACTGTTCTTGGAACTCAAGGTGCACATACAACTCCATAATGACTCTACAACTAGTTTATTTAGCTCAACAACTTTGTCATTAATGCTTAATAATACATATTCATTTGACATCAATTATAATATTTCAGACATCAATATCCTTTTAGACCACATCTATTAATGATACTCAAATTACCAACAAGTCAACTAGTTGAAAGGGGGTCAAGGCAAGAACAAGGAGGACAAAGCATGGCAAATGATTGGAATGGGTAAGGTTGAGAAAAATAAGCTTAGAGTAAATGGTTTTAAGGGACAAGTGTGTAGATGACAAGTGAAAAAATGGATATAAATCTTACAAAGCACCAATGGTATGCCCACCCCTTTCTCGATACACCCTTTAAGGCACACACTTAGAGAGATTGAGACTTGAAAGATTCTTGCAAGATACAAAGTGTCAGTAATCAATAAAAGTTAAAAATATTGTGTATACAATAGTCACTCTGGGCATTAGGGTGATGTGTATGTGGATGGATTTAATGATGAGGAAATGAGAAAAGAAGCTTGAACATGTACCCAGAAGATAGATAACATAGAGAAGCAAAGTGAAAAGTGAATTCTGGGGTTGGAGTGAGAATTGTGACAATATAGAAGATGGAATAAATATAATAATCCTAATATAATTATGAGTATAAGAAGAGTAGATAGTGTATAAGTTAGTGAAGGAATGGGAGCTCATAAGAGAACACGATAAGGTAGAAATGATGAGGATAAGGAAAAGATATGTCCTAAGAAAGGAGAAGGCACAAAGGAGAACACAAAAGTAGATAGAGATGTTGAGGAAATGGAATAAAGTGGAAACATAAAATATGAGTGAGTAGATTGGTTAGAAGGTAATTATAGATTGCATCTAAAAAGGATGATATTGTTTAGATAAGAGGAGTAGTCTTTTGAAGATTATGCTAAGTCACATGATAAAATTAGGATCAAGTTCTAGTATGGTAGAAGTCATAGACATGGATCATTCACTTTAAGGGTACACATCTCTTATGCCTAATTTATCATAAAAAAGAATAAAAAGTGCACAAGTTAGTAGAGATAATACATGGTTTGACTCTTTTATAGATAAGTTTTGGAAGTATAGTGCAGATACGAAGAAAGATCTCGATAGAAATAAACTAAGGTAGAATTTCAAGTTTCACTAAATCTTATGACATTGCCCAAGTCAAGTCCACCACCATGACTTCCACTAGTTTTAGGTGTTACCATTGAATGCATGACTCTCAATCTAGGAGTCTTCTTCACATTGACACCATATGACGAGTATACCAACCTTGAATAGTAAATGTTAACTTGTGAAATAAAATCACAAATTAAGAATGTGACTACAAATGATGCAAAGAAGTGTGAACTCATAGGATATTTAATGTGAACTAAGAATTTGACTCAAGAGAGAATGGTTAGTACCGTGTTAGTTTTAAAATGAAAATAAAGTGAAAGAAATACACTGACTATCATAACATCTCTAGGACTAGACACTAGGGAGAGCTTAGTTAACAAACATAAATAAAACACACAACTAAAATACAAAAAAAGCTTCTTTTACCTCCCTTGGATGCTTTAAAATTTTTATTGTGGTGGCTTGCTCAGTTTGTGCTCATGAAGTATTTGGCAGTGGAAGCTTGGCTACCTCCATCTCGCCTTGGCACCTTTATCTTGTGTCTTAGCTTGGATTGGAATCAATTTGGCATGGTAACATTAATTAAAATGGCTTTTGGAATCATTTATGCATTATAAATTTGCATTATCAAGACTTAAAAATGATGTTTATGGCCTCTCTCTATTTATAGATTTTTTAGATTGATCAAAATTAACATGAACCATCCATCTTAAGATTGAGATGTGTGGGTAATGATTAATCCAATTATGCAATTAAAATTGATAAATAAGCTCATCAATATTTGTGATAGATGAGCAATTAAGAGGCATGTAGGGCTTTAGGGCTTTGATGAGGTATGGGAGGCATGAATCTTGATATTTGTAGCATTTATGGCCTAGAGATGTCTTCTTAAGAAATGAGGTCACTTGATGATGCAAAAATTCAATATTTATTTTTAAAACAAAGTATTCAACAAATTTTTATGGATTTTTTGATTAGGCTCTAATTTGGGTTAATTAGCTCTTAAGCATGTTTAAGCACTTTGTGCACAAATTACTTAGATTGATCAAAATGCTTTGTTATTAGGCTAAAATTCGACTAGATTGGAATTAGAAGTCAATATCAGATACATTAGAACCATATTCTCATTTAAGATGTTATCAATAGTAAATAACAAAGGCATGTGTCTCATGCAAGAGATTTGATAGGAAAGACCTAAGTGCAAAATTGGTATTTTGACTCGAAATGATTTGATCAAAATTAGCTTGTCCATAAATTGTATTACCCTATTTGGGGATATCATGATCAAAATCGACACTTGAATATGTTAGTTTCACATCATTTAGCATGTTTTAGTGTTTTTAGGCTAAATTGTGCATTTTAGATAGAAATTGGTCAAAATCTTAGTTGGAGGTTATTGGTGGCCAATTTTAAGTGTCTACAGTTTGCCCTTGTTTGGAAAGGCATTACAAGATATAAGCATAGTAACATGTTCTCAAATAATGAAAACGTTCTGTATGCTTACAACTACAATAATGATAAACTATCTATATGATGCCCCCTTGAAAAAATGGATGGCACAAGTAGGTTGACAAATGGTCCCTTGAAAAGAAAGAAGTGAAATGAGGGGATCAAAGAAAGGAAAGATGATGGGGTGAAATCACAATGATATTGAAAAAGTAGTCAAAGTCATTGAGAATGTAAGTGGGACGGTGTACAATAGTTTGCTCAAAGGCGGTTATAAGTATTGTACCCTGATAGTGGCAACATGGTATGATAACACAATGATTTGCCCAAAAGTAGTTATAATCATTGATAAGATAGAACTACTTCAGTGAGGATAGACAAATAAGATAATAACATGCCCCTGTATGGTTAAGAAAAGTAAAGTGGTGAAAACACAATGATTTGCCCAAAGGTAGTTATAATCATTGAGAAATACAGGTGGGATGGTGTGCAATGATTTATCCATAGGTGGTTATAATCATTGGACCTTGATTATGACAAACATGATAAATTTGGCTAAGAATGATGATAACTTAACATAGAAGGTAATGATGAATTAAAAAAACTTACGAGTAGGGAGATGCTCATTCGAACTAATAAAGGTTGAAATTTTTTTGTGGTTAATTACTCTATTTGAGATATGATTGGGATTAAATCAAGATGTTAATGCTGAAGAGATGTTGATGCCGCCATTGCTGAATAAACTTTTTAAAGCTTAGGTTTTTTGTAGCACGTGTCGGTAGGCATCATGATACAACATCATGAGGACTTGGCCAAAATATACATAAGGACTTACTCCCATAATCTAATACGCAATAAAAAACAATGCACCAATGATAGAAACCATGATGATAATGTAAACAAGTTTTCATGGAATTCTTGATTAGGCTTTAATTTGGTTTAATTAGCTCTTAAGCATGTTTAAGCACTTTGTGCACAAATTACTTAGATTGATCAGAATGCCTTGTTATTGGTCTAAAATTTGACTGAATTAAAATTAGAAGTCAATGTCAAATGCATTGGATCTATTATCTTATTTAGGATGTTATCAATAAAAATAATAAAGACATGTGTCTTGTGTAGAAGATTTGATAGGAAAGATCAATTCAAAGCATCTAAGTGCAAAATTAACATTTTGACTTGAAATGAATTGATCAAAGTTAGCTGGACCATAAATTTCATTGCCCCATTTAGAGATACCCTATCCAGAATCAACACTTGAATATGTCAGTTTCACATCATTTAGCATGTTTTAGTATTTTTAGGCCAAATTGTGCACTTTAGATTAAAATTGGTCAAAAGTCTGGTTGGAGATTATTGATGGCTAGATTTAGGTGTTTACAATTTTTTCTTGTTTGGGAAGATGTTGTAAACCATAGGCAAAATAATGTCTTCTCAAATAATGAGAGATGGCCTGTATGCCAACAAGAAGATGATGATTAAAGAACAAAGCTTCAAAAGATTTTGGGAAGCCTATGATGATGCCCCCTTGAGGGAGTGGCTGTCACATATGTTGATGGATGGTCCCTCAAAAAGAAAAAAGAAGATAGGAGGAATCAACCTATGGTTGAGATTAATATAAATGAGAAAATTCTTGCATGCATTGATTTGAAAAGGATGCTAATTTGCCCAAAGATGGTTATAATCAGGAATAAAAGTCAAACTAATAATTTGTTCATAAGTGGTTATAATCATTATGAAGACCTAAACTGGATAAAGATGATTATTCCTCAATTAGGGATAATTAACAAGCATAACTCAAGGATACAACCTGAAATACAAATTAAAGATGAGTGGGTGCAAAGTGATAAAAGATATGAATATAAGAATAAGATTGATCAGTGTGAATGATGATTAAAGAATAAAGCTTCAAATGATTTTGGGAAGCCTATGATGATGCCCCCTCGAAAGAGTGGCTATCACATATGTTGATGGATGGTCCCTTGAAAAGAAACAAGAAGATATAAGGAATCAACCTATGGTTGAGATTAATATAAATGAGAAAATTCTTGCATGCATTGATTTAAAAAGGATGCTGATTTGCCCATGGTTATAATCAGGAATAAAAGTCAAACTAATAATTTGTCCATAGGTGGTTATAATCATTATGAAGACCTAAACTAGCTAAAGATGACTATTCCTCAATTAGGGCTAATTAACAAGCATAACTCAATGATATAATTTGAAATACAAATTAAAGATGAGTGGGTGCAAAGTGATAAAAGATATGAATAGAAGAATAAGATTGATCAGTGTGAATGATGATTAAAGAAAAAGCTTCAAATGATTTTGGGAAGCCTATGATGATGCCCCCTCGAGGGAGTGGCTATCACATATGTTGATGGATGGTCCCTAAGAAAAGAAACAAGAAGATAGGAGGAATCAACCTATGGTTGAGATTAATATAAATGAGAAAATTCTTGCATGCATTGATTTAAAAAAGATATTGATTTGCCCAAAGGTGGTTATAATCAAGAATAAAAGTCAAACTAATTATTTTTCTATAAGTGGTTATAATCATTGCGAGGACCTAAATTAGCTAAAGATGGTTGTGCCCCAGTTAGGGTTGATTAACAAGTATAACTCAAGGATATAACCTAGAACACAGATTAAAGATGAGTGGGTGCAAAGTAATGAAAGAAATGAATAGAAGAATAAGATTGATCAGTGTGAATGATTTAGTTGTACCTATCAATGAGGAGATGCTCATCCTGATTAACAATGATACAACTAGAATGGTTAATGGATTAATTTGATCAAGATGGGTGAAAGGATTTGCCAAGGTGCCAAGGAAAAACTTCTATAGCTCCATTGATTATAGACCTTTCTGAAGCTAATTTTTATTGTAGCATGTGATGGTAGGCTTCATGATAAAAAACTTTGAAGACTTAGCCAAAAAATTCATAAGGACTGAATCCTAATATCCAATAAACATTTAAAAATAATGCACCAATGATAAAAACTATGATGATAATGTTGACATATGAATATGGATAAACTCAAGAATAATGTGTGCAAAGAATCACCTAATGCATACATATAGACCGAATTGAGGCAACAATGTTGAAAGCAAATAAATAAGCAAGAAAATGAACAAACAAATAAATATATAAATAAATAAATAACTTGAAATAAACAAACAAATAGAAATATTGAAAACAAAAGCAAAAGAAAACATCCTAACAATGACAATGCTCAAGTAAAGTGGATTGTGGATAATTGACTAGGCTTAGACATGACAAATATTTTTGGATTTTGAAATATTATGAATGTTTTTAGCATTTTGAGGTATCTTAGCTTGTTAGAGAATGACAAGATACATGCTCACAAAACAGTGAGAGAATTTGGCTTAGGTTGCTCACAAAATGGTGAGAGTGTATGGAAAGGGGGACTAAGGCGATCTCAATATAAATTGATTATGACCCACATAGTCTTAAAATGAATTCAATTCACAGTAATTCCATCCACACAAAAGATGAGGAAAAAACCAACTAGATCCCAACTAGTTCTTAAATCTAAAAAATGACTAGTCAAATGAAAATAGTAATGGCAAGGTGATGCAATAATTCATGATAAACAAGTGTTGCCCCTAGTTTTCCCATATACGGTTATAAATAGGATACAATGGTATAGGTCAATGATACTAATATGTCCATAGGTCATTATAATTAGTAGTAAGATTGGTAAAACACTAAATTTTCTATAGACAATTATAAACAAGTTCATATAAACAAACCTGATATAGGATAGAAAATGAAAGATATCTTTCTAGATCAACTGTCACACTACTTTCATAGACTGTCATTATAAATATGAACTGGATTGATTATTGAAACTTGATTGGAATCCTCTCACAAAAGTTGCAAGAAGAACCAAATGAACCAAGATCAAAATAGAATTGGGTAGGATGATTAAAAACAAGCTTTGGTCAAGTAGGAATGGAATGATAGGATGGATAAAATGTTAATAGGGTTTGCCCCTAAGTGATAGGGTGAATAACAATAATATGTGATAATAGAAAATAGGCATAGGTAATAATGGCAATGGCATGGTACATGTTTTTAGCGTAGATGTAGTTTTTGATTCTATTATTCCTGTTGATGGGGAGATGCACATCCTAATCAATAAATGATACAAATAGAATACTCGATCATGTTAATTACTATCCCACAACTCATCTAAATAGTTTATTTATCAAGAACTGACTATAGATTTGATTGTCAAAAATGTTTTTGTGATCTTTGTTTGTCATTGATTTTGATTCCTTCAAACATCAAGACAAGGTATCTTTGTAGCCTCTACAAAGGAAAGTGCAACCATAGATGGTAAATAAAGATAAATAATGAATGATAGGTTTATTGTGAAATGGAATGGTTGATGATAATATAATGTGGAATGGTTGGAAAATAAATAAAGATCAAGACATTCAGTCACATGTAATGTTGTTGATGTTGGATTCAACATAATTTTGATTGTGGTGGGGCTGAAGACTTGTTCTCTTCATAGGACCATGAGATTTTTATATTGTTTGATCTTCAAACTAGTTACTATCTGATTAGACTGTAGATTGAAAGCTATTTTGATTTGATCTTTGATTTTGTCTTCATCAAGTAGTGAAGAACTTTTGTGCTTAGCTATTGGTGCCTGAATGAGGTTTTCACCAATGAAGTTGTCTTGATTATCTCATAGTGCCTCTGAAAAGGTTTCACTAATGAACATTGGATTTTGACTTTGATTATCTTCTAATGCTTTAAAAAAAGTTTCAATAGAAGATACTGAGTTGTGACTTTGATTATCTCTTAGCACTTCTGAAAAGGTTTCACTAGGAGAGTGTTCTTTTTCTATATGAATATGGTCTTGGCTTCTTTGCTCTTTTTCAACTGCTATGTAACCATAGATGTAGTTCAACAAAGTGTGATTCTGTCGATCTTAATCAACACTTGTGAGAGATATAATGTCAATGATATGGCTATTTTGGTTGATGGTAATGGCATGTGGAATGGTAATGGAATGACGAGAGGTTGCACAATCCATGTAGAAGATACTAGGATAACTAGTGTCAAAGTTGAAGTAATCATCCTCAAAAATTATATAAGGATCATAAATGTATTCAAATTGATCTATAAGGTATGTGTAGCTAATATTGTAATAGTCATGAACATATTTTTCTTCTGAATTTGATTCAAACTCAAGAGATTCTAAATCTGATGTTGAAATTGATGTTGATTTGAATTATGATGGTAAATCTGATGTTGGTTCAAAAATAAAACCTTACTCTAACTCTGATTCTTCATCTGATGGGTACTCTATTACAATTATGTCTTATTGAATTCTTAGTATTAGATAAGTAACAACCTGTAATGGCATGATTGGCTCCACTAAAACTGGTTTATGAAAGTGAGACTTCTCTAATATGGGAAAAAGGTCAAGAGACAAATCCTTAAAGACTGATTTATCAATAGGTAGCTCTTGAAAAATAGGCATATAGTCAAGGCAATAATTTTCCCAAATGTGGTTATAATCATTAAGAAGTGACTCAACAAAGACTGGCTCGTCAGAGTGAGACTCCTCAATAATTGGTATAGGATCAATAGATGATTCATCATAGGTTGACTTATCACAAATGGTTGGTTCAACAAAAATATCTTGGATTGGTTGGTCATTTTGGCCTTAGTTTCCAATGAGTTAGAAGATACTAGTTTTGAACATAGCTTGGTATTTGAATGATTAGATCGGTTGAGGTTTGGATGGGATTGGTATTGGATGAGGAATGGCTTGTGGTTGGATAACGGTAGGGTATTGGGGAGCATGATTGTTTGCACGAGCTAAAGGATAAAGTCTTGAAATGGTAACGATAGGGCGTTGTAGCATTCAATTTTTCACACAAGCAAAAAGACTAGGTCTGAGGATGGTAAAAGGGTGTTGTGGAGCCTGGTTTCTTACACAAGTCAAAGGAATATGTTTAGAAATGGTAATGGTATTCCTTGGATATTGTAGAGCTTGATAGCTCATATAATCCAAAGGAGGGTAAGGGGTAGTCGATGATCAGATAATAAAAGGACATCATAGAACTTGATTACTTGCACAAGACAAAGCATCTAAGTCTTCCTCATAAATCATATCATCTCAGTCATGAGTTGGCTTATAAGGTAGCTCTTGACTGTATTCCACATACTGATTATTATAAATAAGGTATGGATCTGTATCCCAAACAAAATTATCTATAGTTGGGTTTTCAAAGTCCTCATCACAAGCTTCTTTATACCAATCCAAGTTTTGATTTGAATTTTGTGAATTTTGACTATGTTCCCCATATGGAGTATTGTAGGGAGAATAATAAAACTCCTTAAAAAATCTTTCTCTATAGGGGTTCCTAGTGTGATTTTATGCGACCATTCTATCATAGGTTGGATTGTACATGACTCCATCATAAGTGTAGCTAGACATATTCACATAAATGATCAAAGCTCTGAAACAAAAAAGCTTAGAGTTCTATAAACTCTGAAAAACTATGTCCAAAAGGACAAATGGTTCAAACTTGGTCAAAAGAGTGGAGCTATATCTCCAATATGATTTGAAAGTAGAGCTGTATCTCTATAATTATTTGTGTTAAGACTTGGCATAAAATAGTCTAACATCAAATGTCTAATGTTAAATGTCGTACACACAAAAAGGTCAAGTGTCTGAAATAAAACCAACATGTCAAAGGTCTAGGTCAAAGTATTCTAAACAAGGTCTAAAATAGAAAAGAAAAAGTTGAGTTACTAGGTCTTTTATCGAAACACAAAGTCAAAATATAGGCTCAAATAAACAAATATGCTAGGACTTTTGGCCAAACAATGTCAAAATTTAGACTTGAAACAAAGGTTGATGTGATTTGATTTAATCTAAAAAGTTTAAAAATAACTTTGACATAAACCTGACACAGAATTAAACATAAATATGATCAGTTGGCATAAGGTATAAGACAAAAGGCTCTTTGAAAAAAGATTGTGTTTTCTCAATTAAAATCATGAACAATTATGAGGATAGGTGTTGAACAAACAAACCATCAATAGTTTTCAAATTTAGGTAATCTACTAACTGAAGTTATGCAACCCAAAAGATAAAAATATATGTATCAGTTTTATGAATTAAGGATTAAATAAAAATAAATCAATATCTGAATATAAACTTAACAAGGTTAATTGAAAACTCAATGGAGAAAATTAGGATTTGACCAAACAAGCTAGACAATATTGGACAATATGACAACACAAGACAAAGGTCCAAATGGTATATATAACATGGTTTGAAATAAATATATTTTTTAGCACAAGATGAAACAAGTATTGAAATAAATTGAGAAGCCTAATAGCGTAAGTATGTTTAAATGATGTGGTCAATGCTATGTTTCAAAAGACTAAAAGACAAAAGAGTGACATATGAACAAAGCGGTTTTTAGACATGGTTTATAAACAAATAAACAAGTTTTACGTCTCAAAACATTCCAAGTAAAAATGACCAAAATACATTAAGTATAATCATCTAAATCTTAGAAAGGGTATGGCAATGTGGGGTTGACTAAACTAACAAGATTTTAAATATCTCTAAAGGAATCCATTGCATAATGACTTTCACGTCAAATGATGCAAAATATAAACACGTAAATTAGGTGACTGCGACATTAGCTAGTTGTAAAAGGTTTAGTACTTTTTACAACCACTACATCTTATTGTTCGTTCAGTGTAGTGTGATGTCCAAATGCAAATACATCCCATGTGAACTCAGAAGTAAGTGAAGTCAATGTCAGGGGATGAAATCTGAGGTCAAAGTTTACCTAAAGAACTCGTGGGAGGTAATGACATCTCCCTCGCAAGCCAAGTTTTCACAAAAATAAATAAAGCATGAAATAAAAAGACTTTAGGGTTGTTTTCAAGCTCACCCAAACTTTGATGAGTTTTTTAAGAGTACTTTAGACAACATTCTTTCTAATCCTTAGACTAGGCTATTTGCAATAATAATGACACTTAATTTCAAGGGTTCCCTAAAGGAGACAAATGGAAGAGCATACACACACCATCCATCTTCTTGCCAAACAAAAATTAGATCAAACAATTATTGAAGATAAAAAACTTAGAAAAATACATTCATTTTAAAGCCCAAATGCAAATGAGATGGTGTTCATTTGACCCATTGGTCTTAAGATTGTGAAATTTGAAAACTAATGCTAAAAAATTACTTAAGCATCTAAATGTTACATTAAGCACCAAAATAATGTTCCTAGTTCATTTTAAATTCATTCCAAATATGTCTTAATACCATGTTTTAAGCAAATGTCAAGCTTGGTCCTGCAACAAAAATGTTAGCATGTCCTTTAGCCTTGAAGCTATTTTGGGTTTGAAATAATGAATTTCAAAAAAAGAGCTCTCGATTTTGTGTTTTAAGAAAAACATAGTGACCGATGTTGGTTATATAATTGATGATAGTTACACTTACTAATCGATGATGGTTATCTAACCGACATCGATTATACCAATAGTAACCGATGATAGCTATTCAACTGATGATGGTTTTACTAACCGACGTTGGTTATTGTGTAAACTCATGATAAAAAAAGTGACAAAACAAAGTTAAAAAATCAAATTACAAGAGTTTTAATGATCCAAAAAAATATTTTAAAGTTGCAAAATGATCTTCTTATGGGGGAATGTGTTTAGTTTCACTAGACATGCCATTATGTGAACTAGGAATTTGACTCAAGAGAGGATGGTTAGTATCATGTTAGTTTTAAAATGAAAACAAAGTGAAATAAACATACTAACTAGCATAACATCTCTAGGCTTAAACAGTAGGGAGAGCTAAGTTAACAAACATGAATAAAACACACAACTAGAATGCAAAAGAAACCTTCTTTTACCTCCTGTAGATGCTCCAATTTTTTTGTTGTAGTGGCTTGCTTGGTTTGTGCTCATGAAGTCCTTGGCAATGGAAGCTTGGCTACCTCCATCTCTCCTTGGCACCTTTGGCTTGTAGATTGGCTTGGCTTGGAATCAATTTAATATGGTAACACTAATTTCAATAGATTTTGGAATCATTTCTACATTATAACTTTGTATTATCAAGATTATAAATAATGTTCATGGCCTCTCTATTTATAGATTTTTGAGATTGATCAGAATCAATTTGAACCGTCCATCTCAACATTGAGATGTGTGGCTAAAGATTAATTCAATTATGCAATTAAAATTGATAAAGAGGTTTATCAATATTTGGGAAAGGAACAATTAAGAGGCATGGAGGGCTTTGATGAGGCATGGGAGACATGAATCCTGATATTTGTGACATTTATGACCTAAGAATGTCTTCCCAAAAAATGAGGTCACTTGATGATGTAAATATTCAATATTCATTTCCAAAACAAAGTATTTAATAATTTCTCATAGATTTTTTGATTAGGCTCTAATTTAGGTTAATTAGTTTTTAAGCATGTTTAAGCACTTTGTGTATAAATTACTCAGATTGATCAAAATACCTTATTATTGGTCTAAAATTTGACTGAATTAGAATTAAAAGTTAATGTCAAATGTGTTAGAATCGTATTTCCATTTAGGATGTTACCAGTAGTAAATAACAAAAGCATGTGTCTCATGTAAGAGATTTGATAGGAAAAATCAATCCAGAGCACCCAGGTGCAAAATTGATATTTTGACTCGAAATGATTTGATCAAAGTTAGCTAGCCCATAAATTACATTACCCTCATTTAGGGACACTTTGGTCAAATCAATATTTGAATATGTCAGTTTCACATTATTTAACATGTTTTAGTGTTTTTAGGCTAAATTATACATTTTGAGTAGAAATTGATCAAAAGCCTGGTTGGAGGTTATCGGTGGCCAGTTTTAGGTGTCTACATTTAATAAGATGAGATCTAGAGTTCATATAGAAAAGAGATATTGATAAACTAAGATTTAGTGATATCAAAGATTACGTTGATATGTGAATTCAAATTAAATAAATGTGTTAGTCAAATAATTCAATAGTTAAAGGACATTTAATAAAAATTAGTTAAATTAGTGTGGGATTATTATCATAGATTTTTATATGTAATGAATAGGTTAGACTTTCTATTCTAGGATAAAGATAAGACCACATAATTTGTTGAAGGCTTGGGACCTCAAATTAATTTTGGCATTATTTAGACACAATTTGATACGATAAGGTGGATGCTTCAAGTGATTGTACTTCATGTGAAAAAAAAGAGGATTATGGAAATAGTCTATTACAACACACTATGAAGAAAGATGCAAAGATCGATGACTGTGTTACACAAGATGGAGGAGTTACATGAATGTAATAGGACCAATCTAGGCCTCTTGTGTATAGAATGTGGAAAAGAGGGGAACCATAAAAATTACTAGCCAAAAGTTAAGACAAAATTCTATGAAATCTAATGTGTAGTAGGGCATGTGACTAAAAAATGTCATTTGTTACAATAGTACACTCAACAACCTCAGACTCTATATTGTAAATTTTTTAATTCACTCAATCATAATGACACGAGTTGGTAGGCACTCTATCAATTGAAGGAAGACATCACCAAGAATATCTTTGTATTTGTATCACAATAAATTCTCTCTGTGAATATATAAATTCTAAGCCTAAATGTAGACATGATTTTTACAACATAGACTATTCCTAAATGGGTGCCAACCTCACCAAATTATCAACTTCAGGATCTCATAGGTTGGGTAACAAAGACTCTATAGTCTCCTTAATACCATGTTGCATGGACCAATCCATCTCCTAAGTACCAATAGCCTTAAAACACTACATTTCCACAACAACAACAAATATGATGGAATCCATATTCTCCCCAATGGAAAACAATAAGAAGGTTGGGGATCTCCCTAGAGGCAAGGAGGATATGAGGGACAAAAGAGTCAAGTTGGGGCTTCTAAAAAAGATAAGGTGGATATAGATGAGCCTACCAAAGTGGATACCATGTTGGCAATTATAACCAATGTAAATGAGAGGCACAACAACCAATTGTCTACTATTTATATGGGGAGTATAACCACTTTTCTTGTAATTTTCCCACTAATCCTTAGAGGCAAATATATTGTGTTTATTGTAGGGTTTTAGAACAACACCACATAGAGGATTATCTAGCATTGGAAAAGTAGAGGAGATAAAAGCATGTGCAAAATGTGAATTTGATTAATTCACACCCTAAGGATCCTAAATTTCTATAGGTAGTCATGCAATAATAACATGCAAAAAAGGATTACCTCCTTTAGAGATGTTATAATAACAAATAATCAAAAAGTTACAATAAGATATATAAACTGACCCTAAGACATAAAGGGGTTTGATGTACTAATTAGCTCAGGTTCTACAAAACATTAAACATCAAGATTCATCATAAGGTGATACTATAACCATCGATGTGTAACTGCATGGTAAAATTGTGTGCATCATGAGATAGGATGGAGTAGTTACTGTCTTGACTAATCTTATAAGCTCCCGAGTACTTTACAAAATGAATACATAACATAGAATATTAAAAACCTTATATATAACTTGTTGGAGTGCACACAATAAGGTCAAAAAGACACTAAAAAGGTAGTATAGTATGTGAAAACAAAGAATCCCTAGGATGTTGACCCCCATATGGATGTTAAGTTAGTAAGGTATTAAATACCAAATATTGTGTTTGACTTTGGAAGCATAGTCAATATGATCCCTCGATCTACATGGGAAGATATTGGATGAGATATATTCAACTATAGTCTAGTAATGCTAAGCCTCATAGGCTATGGTAGGGTATAACCTATTGGTAATATCAAAAATGTTGAGATAAAATTTGTAGACTTGAGTGTGCAAGGAGATTTCATAGTAATTGACATGAAGAATTATGAAACACACTACCTTGTATTGATTAGTAATAAGTGGGTTTACAATGGTCACATGACCATTAATACTGGGCACAATCAGTTAAAGTCACATCAAGGGGATAAAATTATTATTATTTCCCTAAATAAACATGAGAGCAAGCCATATCTTATACCTAAAGAATTGAATTCACTCTTTTCCTATGATTATAATAGATGGTTCAAAGTGAGCACTAAATCCAAGCCCAATGTGTTGTGAGTTGGAGAATATCAAAATTTCCATCCAGAGATGGAACCTCAACCACAATCGACAAAATAACTGAATAAATATTTTCCACCACTATGATAATAATGGCATCGGTTCCATAATTACAAATAGAATAATGTAAGTCAGCATTTGTGTGATCTCCAACTAGGTTTGAATTCTTATACAAAGTAGGTGTCAACGATATCGACTATATTGAGTCAACAAAAGGACTTATACCCTAGGATACATTTTTAATAAGTGGTGATTCAGATACCCATATGTTGAATTGGGTAATAGGAGATCATGAGGTGCATTTGATGTGCATGATTTTTGCTATGAAGTGTCAATTGTATACAAGAAAAAATGAAGCTGATCTATAAATCAATCCGAGCTTAGAGAAGATAAATCAAACTATCCCTTATTCTTGTTGGCACATTTAGATGATTAGGATCATGACCAATATGGATCTGCTAAAGCTAACCAATGGGTCTCTTACCACACAATATCACTAGAGAGGGTTCCAAAGCCTCTAGTCAAACAATACCACATAATAACCCTAGCTAGCTCCTATATTTTTATTATAACAAGTAAATGACAAAGTAAAATATAATCTATTGCTCATAAAATCATGTGGCACAAAATGTGGGTAATAAACATAAAATTAAACATGCATATGATAACTCTACTCAAGTTAATGTTGAGATAATCCTAATACATAGAGAGAGAGAAAACATTAAAAAACCATTACTTATGCTACTTCTATCTACTAAAATAGAGGAGTAAGAGTTAGAGATACTTACCTTGAAGATGAAGTTGTCGTGACTCAATCTCTCCCTTAGCCAATGGTGCTTTGCAAGAGATTGTTGTGGTTTGTAAAGATCATAAATATAAGCCAAATCTACGCTATATGACTTCTCCTAATCATCCAAGAATTTTACATAAGACAAGATTATTCTCTCCAAGTGTAAACCCTAAGTAATGACTCCTCAAGTGGAATGGTGGAAGAGCAAATTGTAAATAAATGCAAATGAATGATGAACTCTATCTCTATCTATAAAATGGTGAAAATGATGTATTTATATACCCTGATCTAACACTAAAATCTTTCAAAGTTTTAGCCAATAGAGTCAGTCCAACAGACCCTATTCTTTAATTAATAAAGAAGTTAGGTATTGGACTAGGTTAGTTATGGCCAACCTAATCCTATAATGTGCTTATATTTTAAGTATAGAATTGACCTGAGATTACTTTGTTTAGTAAATGTCAAAAAAAGATTTTGGCTTAGGTAGGGGTTGTTTAAGGCAGTGAATTTCTTAGAGAAATTTGTAAGGGATGTGTCAAAGCTTAAGAAAAATTTATAAGACAATTTTGTGTTGGTTGCAAGTGGTGGTATAGGGGATAATAATCTTGTGAAGTACCAATATAGAATGGTGCTTCAAGAAAAAAACACATCACACACAATGCTGAGCTAAGTAAATTACACTATTTTAAAGCATAAACTAACTAAAAGTAAATCTCACAGACGTTTGGGTGGAGGGAATGGGTGGTGGTGGCACTAGATTCGAGGTTTGTTTCTGTTGGTGGTGCTGTCTATTATGGGCAGTGCATTTTTTGGGTGTGAGGGCATGGAAGAGGGAAGAGGGAGCACAGATGCGGATGTGGCTGTGTTGAAACCCTAATTTTCATGGTCACCTCTCAGACTTTAGCGCGGTGAGAACAAGAGTGATCTATTAGTGCGTGGATCTTTATTTTGCTTTAGATTCCTATTTTGTGGATGGATACTGGGTTGGATTTCTAGCCCGAGGTGGATTGCCATCAAGAACTGGTTTACAAAGAAAATAGTGTTTGGATGGGGGAAACTTTGTTTCCTTTGTGGTAAGTGAGTGAGCTGCGGCACCCTATTCAGGGAAAAAATGGTGAAAACCCTAAGCTATGGAGGAGCACCACTCATGGAAAAAATGATGGGTGTGGTGGATCTACCTACTTTGTGTAGGCATTAAGGGAGAATGGCATGCCAGTTGTCGTGGGATTCGGTCGGCGGTCTTGTAAAGGTATATGTCGATAGCTGTCGCTTGTGAGCAATTCCTTCGATGTTGTTGTCTCGGGGTTGCTGGTTCGTACCTAGATTCCCGCTTAGGTCTTGGAGATGGGTTAAGGTGTCTCTATTTATAAGGTTTCAGGGCCTTGTAAATCTGGGTTTCAGGTTGTAGTGCCTGGTTTTGTTAAGGTTTCAGGTCCTTGTAAAACTTGGGTGCTTTTATTGGTGGTTTTAGGTCCCTGTAAAACCTGTTTTAGATACTGTATTTTAGTATGTTTCAGGACTGTCTTTCATGTTGGTTGTTAACACTTTATCTTTCTTGAATCTATTAAAGGGTTCTAGGGCCCCTTCTAAACCTGCTTTTACCTTAATCTAAAACTAACTAAAAGTAAATGACTAAAAATAAATAAATGAAATAAAATTAATGTATGTGTATCTTGACTTACCTTCATAGTTGGATGATTTTCTACTATGTTTGTAGTTTTTATCATGGAGGGCATAGAGACTACTTTGGACAAACCCTAAGAATACAAAATTAAAGATCAAAGACTAACAAACATAGGAAAAACAAGATAACTAAAATATGTAGGCACGACATACTTAAAAATTTGGTAAGTTGAGGTGATAAATGCTAAGTTATGACCAGATGTCCAAGCTATAATTTTGGAGTGTACATAATCGAAAAAATCAAACAAGTATACCTTAAGTAAGAAAGGTTGACAAGCCAAATAAAATTAAGGATACAAAAAAATGAAAGTCTAACATCAATGTGAAAGCAATAACAATCACAACTTAAACAAAGATGGACAAAAAATCATAAAACAACATTGGTGAGTGAGCATTAATAATCCTTACTCAATCATCAATGGAAAATATACATGAAATAGAGAAACAACATTGGTAAGTGAGAAGTAAAAATCCATACTCAACAATATAAAAAATACCAAAATATAAAAATAGACACGTAATTATCTAAAAAAATGATAAAAATATAGAAAAAGACATAGTTGTCTAAAAAAAGAACGATAATGAATATTTTTTCAAATGAAATCAAGGTAATTCTAGAAATGTAAAGCAATGGTGTAAATAAAATAATCCATAGTCATTCAAGGATATTGTTTCATTCTAAAGATATATAAAACTAAAACAAACTATTGCTAGCATGTTTTAATATTTAAAGAAGAGAGAATATAGAATTGTAGAAACATATTTAGAATTAAACTTTCCTATCAAGGGGGAAATGAAATGGGTGGTGAGGGAAGTGAACAAAAAAGTAAGGTAGAGGAACTCTTTATCGAAGTCAAGACACTAAAATTAAGTTTGTCAAAACAAGAAGACTTTTCATAATAAGGACTCTAAAAAACTTATCCTAACCACACAAATCTTGAGTTATTAAATGAGGTATGAATACTATCTCATGAAGGTTATATTCGAGGAAAATTAAAATGGACTTACTTTTCCACAATGAGTTCCCCATTCCTCAAGATCCCTTATAGAGTTGTCAGTCTACTAAAAATATTGGGTACTTATGTGACAAAGTGAGGTAACACTATAAATTATTTTGAATTGTCCTATCCCAATCTATTTACCTGCTGCACCCCAATGGAACTCGACTCTATGATGAGACCAACTATAAAGTTTGATATTCGATTGGATATAGGAGATGTGCTATGAATCATATTGTTTGATGTGATGTTGACTTTTTGATTTTTATAGTCTTTTGATCATTGCCTTTTATTTTAAATGATTTAGATTTTAACATTTGATGGATTTTGTATTTCACCTCTATATGGATTCAAAGAACTAAACATGGGTGCAAAAAATAACTATTATTTAAAAACTTGGGACTTGGTAGCTAAGAAAGAGGACTTAGACAGCATGGTGTCTAAGAGTATTATTTATTTATATGAAATAAAAGTGCTATCTTGACTTTGACCTTGTTGTATCTAGAGTGGAATGAAAGGAAGAGAAATCAAGAGAAAATGAACATGAAACAATTTGAATTACTTTAAATTACAAAAATGTGATAATGTGAAAGGAATACAATGACAGGAAAGTATGATTCCTTATCATAAAAATGCATGAAAGTGTATAAAAACATGCTAACATAGTTTTTTGTGCAAGTTTTATTCATAAAATAAACAAATATCGAAGCTGAGAATATGGGATCACAAACTTGTAACCATTTCTTAACATTTAAAAAAAAAACACTTCGTTTGAAATAATATATAAATTTTGTGAGGAGAGCTTGGTCCTATCCATGGTCTTACACTACAACTCATAAAATAGAAAGTCAAATGGGTGCAAAAATTTAATAATGGTATTTGTGAGAAGAGCCTGTTCCTATCCATTATCTTACACTATAACTTACAACATAAAAACTCAAGTTGGTGTAAAAATGCATTGGAAATTAACAAACTTGAGATTTAAAAGGGAAAAAGTATGAAAAATTAATATATGAAAAAAATTTATTCATGAGGAAAACCGAGCCCTATCCATAGTATTACATTATAACTCATGAATTAAATAAACTAAAGAACCAAAGGAAGGAACCAAGGTTTTTGGATAAGTTAAATTGTGGCAGAGGGTGAGATCCTTGGAGAAGTCTTGCAAGAAGTGTTAGTATGACAATATATAGGTCTATGAAAAGAATGGAAATATTTACGTAAAATATTTATTCATAAATTATGCATTAGTGGGTTCTTTGAAAACATGTCCATTAATTTGTATGGTAAGTTCTAGGACCAATAATGTCTTTCACTAAATAAGGACCCCACCATTTTTGAGGATATTTTCCTTATTTGTTGTGGGTCTAATCTAATTTGAGGAATAGATAACCAACATTAAAGTGTGGACTTTGACTTTTTTATTATGTTGTTTGACAATGTGTGATTCAGACAAAACTTTAGGCAATGATCCGGGTGACAATTTGGTGACGCTCCTACCCCAATTGATGGTAGAACTTCCAAGAGCCATAACTTTTGCACCATAGCTCCATTTGACTCTCCATTTGAACCATTGAAAAGCGAAGAATGAAGAAAATGCCATGAGATGGCAAGAGTTTTGATCAGTGGGTTTTGACCTCCGAAAACAAAATAGAAGTGTCTCAAATTTCAATTTTAGTAGTGTAGTCTAAAAATAGTAAGTTTCTAAAAATAATAAGTTCTCTAATTTTGTAATGTTTTAAATCATGGAAGTGAAACCACTTCATCTCCCTAGAGATTGTTGACCTTATACATCCTCCTCCTACCTTCAAAATATGTATAAAAATAGATGTAGCCCAAAAAGGCAATTATACATCTCTTCTCAGAGATAGGCATATGTTTGGATCTACAAATTTGATCAATAAAATATCTCTTCTCAGAGATAACATTATTAAAATTATATTATTCTTGTTTTTAAAATTATCTTTCAACCAAAGCTCACGAGTTTTGGATTAGTGGTATCAGATCGGTTTGTCTTAAGAGTGTATGATCCTGAGGATAAGGCCAGACTATAGGAAGTTTGAGTGGAAAATATATGATCCAACAGACTATCCACCTATTCGCTCCAAATGATCTCAAATGGTGGACAACACCGAGACATCTGATTCTTTCAATAAAATGGTGAATGAAACTTGCCAATAGAAGTAAGTGTAGATGCTACAATAATTCACCCAAATTCTCTAGCAAATCTTGATGGAAAATTTTGGCTCCTCATCTACAACCCCACATATTTTTAGTGCCCTAACACCCTTCAAGATTTAGGTGAATTTTGATACTCTTACATTTGAAGGTAAAATCAATGCTGATGCAGTAGAAAATTAGTTGGATCAATTGTCATCTTATTTTTTTGTAGATAAATTCACTGATAAAGAGAAGATCAATTTTTCTCTTTTGAAAGCATCATTACTTGTCAAAAATTGGTAGAAAGTGTACACAAAGAGATTAAGTACAAATAATATTGGTCTTCAAGAGAAACTTACCTAGGACAATTTCATAAAAGTTATAAAGAAAGAATACTACCCCATTGGAGCATATGATGATCTGCACATAGAGTGACAACAACTTTCATTAAGGTAAGGAATAGTCTATTCAAGATTACACTGACATTTTTCATTCTCTATCTGTGAGATTAAGTATTCAGGAAAGTGAGAAACATAAGGTTCTCAAATATCATGGTGGAATACAATAGTATATACATGAGGAAATGGAACTCTTCAATTTGGAGACCCTCAATGAGGCATACAAGTTCAAAGTGAATATTGAGCAGAAGCATGGAAGAATGAATACGAAGAGTCAGCCTTCAAAATAAAAAAGTGACAAAGAAGGTCAAACATGAGGCCAAAATTGAAAGCAAAAGGAAGGGAAGATTGGGGAATAGTGTGATTACCAAAAATATGAAACTCACTCAAAAGAAGAATGTCGAGCCATCAACTCCTTACTTTTTCAGTCAAAATCCTCAACATCTACTACTCTGCCTCATACACACCCTATAGTTGAAGATGATGAAGAAGAGATTATAGATGTTGAGCCTAAAGCCATCATTGCTTTATCACAGACACAGGAGGAGAGGCCAGATGACAAGGAAAGGATGTTTCACTCTAAGTTTTAGGTATAAGATAAGCCTCTACATTTCATTCTTGATAGTGAGAATCAAAAAAATTTAATATCTACTAATGTTGTGTAAATTCTAAATCTATCCATGAAGCCTCACCCAAAGCCATATAGTATTGGATGGTTGAGTCCTGAGAAAAACCTCTGTGTCACCCACTAGTGTCTTCTTTCATATGCAATAAAACCTTTCCAAGATGAGGTCTTATGTGATGTGATCAATCTAGATGTTTGTGATGTACTCTTTGGTCAGTCATTCATGTATGATTGGCATGGCATCTATGAATCAAGAACTCGAAGGATTACCCTTACTCTTGGAACACAGTGCTATAGAGTACAAAAGGTACCATCTTTTACATCTATCTCCCTGATCAATTCTAAGAAATTTGTTTTCATGATGGTCAAGCCAAAAAAATCTAAAAGGGTCGATGTTTCATCTCTGACTACACAATCAACACAACAATAGAAGAAAATGGATACCAAGCTGAGGAAGTTCATGGCCTTCCATCCAGAGATTGATGGTCAGATAGAAATGGTGAAAAATCAGGCCCTACATAGCTCCATAAATTACATTCCATTCTAAGTATTCATCAAGTTTCAACCCATGACACCAAATGATGTAGCCATTCCATATCATCCACCTCTATTGAACACTTTAGTCATAGCAGAACAACTAGACATTGGTGAGCTTGATTTGTAGAGTTTTTATCCAGTGCATGAGAATCAAATCAAGACACAACTGCTACACTTGATAAAGGATATTGATGTAATGGGGACCATTGCTTCTCAAGGAGGAAGGAATGATCTGGACAACACTTTAGGCAATGATTCAACTAATAATTTGGGTGTTAGTCATAGCAGAACAATTGGACATTGGTGAGCTTGATTTGTAGAGTTTTCCTCCAGTGGATGAGAATCAAATCAAGACACAAATTCCACACTTGATAAAAGATATTGATGTAATGGGGACCATTTCTTCTCAAAGAGGGAGGAATGATCTGGGCAACACTTCAAGCAATGATTTAGGCAACAATTTGGGTGACGATCCTACCCTAATTGATGGCATAACTTTCGAGAGCCATAACTTTTGCACCATAGCTTCGTTTGACTCCCCGTTTGAACTGTTGGAAAACTAAGAATGAGGGGAACACCATGAGATGTCACAAGAATTCATCGGTGGGTTTTGACCCCTAAAAACCAAATGGAAGTGCCCCAAATTTTAATTTTAGTAATATAGTCTAAAAATAGTAAGTTTCTTAAAATAGTAATTTTTTGAATTTTGTAATGTTGTAAATCATGGAAGTTGAACCACTTTATTTCCCTTGAGATTGGTGACCTTCCACATCCTCCTCCTACCTTCAAAGTATGTATAAAAATAGATGTAGCCCAAAAAATCAATTAGACAACTCTTTTCAGAGATAGGCATATGTTTGGATCTGCAAATTTGATCAATAAAACATCTCTTATTAGAGATAACATTATTACAATTGTGTTATTCTTATTTCTTGAATTATCTTTCAACCAAAGCTCCTAAGTTTTGGATCAATGTGAGCCTTGTATTAATGGTTATGTTAAAGAGAGACTAAATGATGTTCATGAAGAGGGTCTAGGGCATGAAGACAATCTTCATGTAATTATTCATTATGAATGATACCATGAAGAGATATATGTAAAGATGGGAGTTTGAATTCAAATGGTAAGATGGATTCAAAATCATATACTAGTGAGAATGATTTTGCCCTAATGATAGTACACATACTAGTACAATAGGCCTAAAATACGAGATATAAGTGAAGATGCCAATCAATGTGAGTTTCTCAGATTGTGTTTGTAAGATTTTGATAAGAATTTTATTAGTGGATTCAACTTTGCCATTTCATTGTGGATGGTAATGCATGGAAAATTTGTGAGAAATTTTAAATTTAGCACATAATTGTCTCATGTCCTTATTTTTGAAACTTTCACCATTATTAGAAATGGTAGTATGGAGAACTCTAAAATGACAAATGATTTTATTTAGGATAAATTTAGAAATAGTGGTTCATGTGATATTGATAAGAGGCATTGATTCTACCTATTTAGTAAAATATTCAGTAGATGTAATGATAAAAATATGATCACTTTGTGACTGAGGTAATTTACCAATAAGATCTAATCCTCATATGGAAAATGACCAAGGAGACTTCATGGTTTGGAGCTTAGTTGGTGGTGAATGGATTAGATCATCATGAAGTTGGCAAGGATTACACATTTTGATAAAATTAATAGCGTCCTTCTCTAAATTAGGCCAAAAGTATCCCATATGTAATCATTTGCATGTTGTAACATGTCTGCTATAGTGACCACCACAAATGACCCCATGTGCTTATTTGAGGAGAGGACAAACCTCTTCTTGCATCACACAATGGATTAGGGTACCTTTTGCATTATAGTAATAAAAGGTGTTGTATGAAAAGACATATTTAAAGGCTTTTTTACATATTTTGGTCTTTTCTAGAGAATTCATTTCTAGAGGATAGGTTTGATGTTCAAGGAATTGGATGATGTTTTTGTACCATGGGATTTGTTAACTAGTGACAAACTTAATATGAAAAATGAGTGAATCATTAGGCTAGATAGAAGAAGGTTATTTTCTTATTTGAAAAATAAATTGGGAATCGTTATGCAATTGATGAGGATGAAAGAGAGATGCTGAAGAAGCAAGAGAATTAGCTACAGAATTTTGATATCTTAGAATTAGCTCAATGATAAAAGAGGTAAAGTCTTTATCAATTTTGGTTTCTATTTGATGATAGGCAACTAGATTTTCACTTTTAAATTGATAATTATCATTAAATTAGTGGTAAATAAGTTGGGAGTCACCCAATGTGTGTAGATATGGGATATCCAAGTCAAGTGTTGCTTTCATACCTAAAATGAGAGATTCATAATCAACCATGTTATTAGTAAAATAAAAGGTTAACCTAAATGCCATAGGGATGATCTTACCATGAGGGTTGTTTAGAATACAACATTCCCCAAATCTTTGGAGGCATTTGGTGCCATCAAAGAGGAGAGTCCAAGTGTCTTCATGCAAATCAATGGTAACTTTAGGGAGCTATTTGATAACTACCTTGGATTTAGTAGTATTGGGAATGATATTGGTATCTTCTTGATCATTTTCCTCTAAATCAAGAGTGAAATTATGGAAATAATATTTAAGGGAGATAACCTAGTTACGACCTTCAATATAAATAATATTTTCATCAGGGAGATTATCTTGAAGGTGATTTGTAGCAAGTATATGTGCTTCTACAAGTTTGTTAGTGATAACTTTCCCTTTAACTGGTTTTTTTTATGATGATTCAAAGGTCAAATTCTATCAAGAGGGCAATCCATTTGCCAATTCTATCTCTAGGTACAAATGTTTTGGAAAAGAAATGATGAAGTGAATTAGAGTGGATAATGACATAAGTGATTTGATAAATCATATAATGATAGAGCTTTCCAACTATGAATTAGATATAAAGACAATCGCATTATACTTTAGTATAATATTTTTTGTATTCAATGAGGCCTCAACTAATATAGTAAATAGCGTATTATCTTTTGGTATCATCTTCTTGGGAAAACATTGCCCCAATTGATATGGGAGTAGAATAGGTGTATTAAATTAAAGGATGGTCATTGGAAGGTGGTCAAAGGGTGGGAGGATGGAGCAAATATTATTTCATGTTATCAAAATATTTATGGCATGAATCTATCTATTCTAGAGCATTACCTTATTTGAAAAGGGATTTAACAAAGTAGATACAGTAAGCCAATTCTATGATGAATTATTAGATTTCCCTAAGCTTCCTAAGATAGTGTGAATGTCAGGAATAGAATGAGGAATGGGCATGTTGACTATAGCATTTATTTTGATGGGATCGACATTAATACCATGAAGAGAGACTAAAACCCATAAAAGTTTACTAGATGTGATGCCAAAGACACACTTATATGGGTTAAGTCTAACTTTGTATTTGATTTCATTGATAAAAAATGATAGCTAGATCAATGAGATGTGTTGTGCGACCCTTAGATTTAGTGATGATGTCATCAACATAGGTTTCCACAATCTTATGTATAAGATCATGGAAAATGTGAGTCATGGCACATTGATAAGTGGCCCTGACATTTTTGAGGCCAAAAGGCATTTTGACGTAGAAATAGGTGCCCCATTTTGTAGAAAATATTGTTTTATGTTGGTCTTTGGGGGCTATGTGAATTTGATTATAGCCTCAAAAACTATCCATAAGTGATAACATTTCATATCTAGTAGTGGAATCTACGATGGTATCTATTGAAGGTAATGGGAAATCATCTTTTGGACATGCGAGGTTAATATTGCAAAATTTGATGCATATATGAATGACCATGGTAACTTTTTTATGAACATGAACAATGTTTGATAACCATTCAAAATAGTCAATAGGTATAATAAACTTAGCATCCAAAAATTTGATAATTTCTTTATGGCATAAGGTGGAAATTTTTGTTGTTTTTGTTAGACAGGTTTTACATCTAGGTAGGTGATGATGTTATGCACAAAAATACTATGGTCGATACCTGACATATCCTCATATGACCAAGTGAAGGTTTCATGATACTTGTCAAATATTAGGATAAAGTTATCATGCTATGTTGGTGTGAGTTTTTTAGAGACAGTGATGGGTCGAGGACATGATGGTGTACCATATTCTATTCTTGTTGTTTCTTTAATGAGCATAGCATTTCCATCTTGTAAATGATATGGAGCATTAGGAAGAGAAGAAATAGGATTTGTTTTAGGATCCATGCTAGCAATGAAGTTATTAAAATGATGAAATTTTCATTTGAAGTTTCCAAGTTTATGATGTTGTCATGGGAGTTGAGGTTCTCTAGCATGAAGTAGCTCAATTATGGCTTCATCACTAGGGAGCATGGGTAAGGGTCCATAGTATTCCATGTCTAATTTGAGATTAATGATTTTATTACCATGAAAATCATATTCAAAATGTATCTATTGTACATCTATTTCTTTATCATCAAGGGTAATTTCAAGTGTAGGTGGAATTGTTGGTTAAGGTTGATTGGAGTCAATTGGATTCGTAATAGGTGTGTTAGGTTATTTTGTAGATGGAGCTTCAATTGAATTGAGGTGGATAGACTCAGTGGTATCTATAGAATCATTGGAAGGAATGAGAGTTGGTAAATTGGTTGGTGATATAGAAGGTATAGATGGTTCTAAGATTTATGCATTTTCTAGAGGTAAGATTTATTCAACTACCTAGGGGGTATCAATAAGTGGAGGATTAATTGGAGATACATGACCTTCAAGTTTTGATTCACTATTAGTTTATATATGAATGACTTGGACATCATGGTTAAAGACATGTATTTTGGCTAAGGATTGTTGATAGTGTTGTGTGTCCAAGTATCATGATTGAGCTTGAGCCATGATATAGTTGTCATAATAGGTGTGGGAAATAGTACATGCATTTGTCTTTAGAGGATCATCAGAAGGAGATACACCTAGATCACTAAATTTTAAAGTTGACATGGTTAAAGGGTCTTGAAATAACCTGACCACTCCATATTCATTACATATGAAGTCATCTTTTGTGTAAGAAGCTTCATGTGCATTACATGGAGGATGGAGTTCAATAATCTCATCGACTAGAGGGATGGTACAATCATGTGGTAACAAAGAAGGAGGAAGCCAATCTAAAATATAAGGAGGTAACTTAGTAGTGTTGCAAGTGTTTTGTAAGTCATTTAGTTCATCATAATTGGAATTAGTGAGAGTGACCTATAAATCTAGATTTATTTTAACAAATTTAGGGATAGGTGTATTATTAATTTGTGGAATTGTTGGAATATGATACTGAGATTTGGGGTTGGGTATTTGAATACTCCATGGATTAGGATCAATGTCATGTTTATAACATTTGCCATTAAGGATAAATTTGATATATTAACTACCTTAGAATGCAATATCCCTCATGCGATGTGTCCATGGGGAGACCTAGGAGTATATTATAAGATAATGGTAAATCAAGGACCATGAACTTGGTACATATGGCCTTGGGTCCAATAGTGAGGGGGATCCAAATACAACCAAGTGGTTTTTCATTAGTCTTATCAAATCCTCAACATGTGAAACAAGTTTTCTTAAGGTGATCTTTGGTACACCCAAGTTGTTGAATTAACCAAAGGGAGGTAACATTAATTCCTAACCCTTAATCTACTAATACTTTTCAAATAATTATAGTATTAATTATAATTTTAATGAAAAGAGGTGGATCATCGGCTTGAAAAATAATTTCATCATTGATCATATCTTCCTCAAAGAATTATATGGAAGGTTTGGAAGAAGGACAAAAAATTTCACTAGTGTGTACTTCTGTTAGTGTAGGATATTGAGGAGGTTGTTCCACTTCAAGGGAAAGAGGTTATTTAATGTCTTATAATTATTGCATTAAGAATTTCTAGTGAAATGGAGAAGTAAAAACTAACTCCATGAGGGGTATTTTACCAGGCATGGAGTTGAGATCCTCTAATAAATTCTAAAGAGATTTAGAATATGAAAAACTAACACGAGGTTTGGAGGGTAAATATTTTTTAGTAGGAAGAGAGGTAGTTTGAGGTTCTGATTGTGAAAGTGTATCCTCATTTGTGTCATAAGGTATGTTAGTGGTAATGGTGTCTTTGATAATTTGTTCTTCAAGTGATGGTTTTTATAGCTCAGTGACATGATCTTTTTAGGTGGGTTTACATCGATAATTGAATATAATTGCATTCACATATTGAAAATTAGTATAATATTGGTCATAGTGAATGTTAATTTCACATATATCCTTGTTTGAATGTTGTGGTTTGGAAGTAGAAAATGTTTTTGGATGTTTAGAGGAAGAAGGTTAGGAAACTTGTTTTTTTTGAGAGGTGTTATCATAGTCATTATGAAGTATTTTTATCATATCATCATGATTTAATGATCCATAAATTAGCACTTAAAACATACCAAAATGTTTACCAAGGGATCCTTTTATTAAAATGTTCAATTTCCTGACATACTCAAAGGAATTGAATCAAAATTTGATTTTTAAATTTCCATTAAATTATCAAAATTACTTAACTTTACATTAAAAATGATTAATAATGAAATCAAATATGAAAAATAATTCACAAAAAGTCAAATCACGACAATAAGGTTGATAACGGAGTTCACCTGCTGCTCGGGCCACTACGTCTCTGGGTCCGCTTAGAACATGAACTGTTCTATTTCCATGAATTGAAAGTACATGGAAAAAAATTAAAATTATCAAATGGAACCTATAATATTGAAAAATCTTAGAAACAAACCTTCGAAAAGTCCTAATACTCTTGGTCAAACTTTCCACCTTCCTGTCGCGAAAGTAATCTCGTGTTCCTGAAGTTCTCTGCCAAAAGTCTTACTTTGAGTATTTAAAAAGTGGCTCTAAAAAAATAAAATAAAGAAAATAATTATATCACCAAAAGAATCTCAGAGTATATAACATTTCATCAGTTCACTCTGAAGTTTGAAAATGACTCTAGATGCTTCGAAAATGGTGATACATGCAAACTAGTTCTCAACTGGCCATTACATAGTCTACAAAGCTTCACTTAGAGGCATTAAAAGGGGAATCAAATGAACTCAAATATAGACAATTAGAATATGGATGGAACCATCTTAGAGTTAATAATATTTCACTCCAAACTTTGAAAATGAATTTAGATGCTTCGAAAATGGTGATACATGCAAACTGGGCCTCAACTGGGCATTACACAATCTACAAAGCTTCACTTCAAGACACTAAAAATAAAATCAAATGACCTAAAATATAGACAATAAGCATATGGATGGATCCATCTCAAAGTATAGAATATTTCACTAGTTTAATCTGAATCCTGGAATTCACTCTAGGTGCCTCAGAATTGAGGAAAAATGTGAGCTAGTCTCTATTTTCCTTTACACAGTCTGCTGAAAGGATGTCTTCAAATACAAATTTGTGGGCATCTATTGTATTTACACCCACAAATTCACTGGCCAGGTCTCTATATTTTTACCTGAATGGGGCAAGGTTTGAATCTCCTAAGGAGGGAAAATTGGTATTTGGTTACCTTGTAGTTCATGTTCTTGTTTTTATCCAGACTAATATAAAATCCCATATTTGTGGGGTAACAAAATATCAAAGGCTTTAAATAGCCTTGTCTCCACAATGGGGTTTGAGACATACATCGTGTTTTCCATGGCATTTGGTTGGACTATGGCCAAACTTGGCATTGGCTTGATTGGGGACCTGGCCATGCTAAGTTTGGCAGGGTGGTTGTTTGAACTCGTGGCATGTTGATCTGTGTTGGAAATCCGTGGAATAATGCATGGTTGGCATTTGGTTGAAACCTTCGACCTGAGCTCAAGTTAGTGACTCGACACCATACACTGTCAAAGATGAAGGACAAAAAAACCAAATTTTTTACATGAACTGACTGTCATGTGTCACGTCCTTATTTGTCCATGTCACCACTTTGACCAAGTTTGACTGCAACTTTGATCGGTCATAACTTCCACATACGAACTCAGATTTGGTCCATTCAAAATGCATCAAAAATATTTTGATGAGATATAAACCATGGAGCTGGTTCATAAATGTTCCATGATGGTTAATTTTTCTAGTTTGACCAGTATTGATTGCTTGTTGACCTATTTTGACCAAAACTTTGACTGGCTGTAGAAGAAGCAAATGAGCTCTATTTCTAGAGTTCCACATACCATTGGAAATCTCTTGAAAATCCCTATGTAATGGTATAGGCTCCAATCTGATTTGGGACCTTTTATGAATTGACCTCCAGATCATTGAATGTATCTCCTAACATAAAAGAAATAACAAATTTGGTGAGCCCACGACATGTTTCATGGGAATGACCGACATTTGCATGAAACCAAATTTTTTTATTAAGATCATACCATGTAGGTGGTTTTAGTAATTTGACTTGTCAAGGCCAAATTACTACCCCCATAATATGAAACTTTTTGAAGATCTAGTTATTAGCCCTTTGTCGCTGGTCAAACTTGAGAGTTGTGGCCTAAAAATGCTACTTTTGATCAAAAAATAAAAAATGGGTTTCAAAATACCTTTATTTAAGTTTAAAAACATTAATATTACCTTATCCCAAAGTTTTAAATCTTGAAAAGGTGATCTTATATGCTTTTAAGCCAAAAAGGCCCCCCAAAACCCCCTCACATGTGCCAAATTGTCATATTTTAAGCATGAAAAAGGGTTTAAAGTGTCTATTTTTCATGTTATGGCATGCAATACTTCTAAAATATTCTATTTCAAGTGGTGAAAAGTGAAATCCATCTTTTAAAGGCCAAAATTAGCCTATTTTCCTTCACTTTTACAAGCAAAATATGGATTACGTATGGATTTCATACAACCAGGGTAGGGGGTATCAACTTCAGACCATCATTAGGATTCAGCAAGAATTTCCTAGCTTTTCATGGCCATATAGGCCCAAAATCGGTCTTCTATTGATGCCTACTCAGTTTGCACAAAGGGACCTACCTACAAGTTTTTTGATAGTACGAATTGATGGAGGAGATTACAGCTCTAAATTTTGGGGTGAAGAAAGTAGACTCATAGGTATTTATGATGGATCAAGTGGATATTCAATTAGATTCTCCAGACTCATGAACCATTCAGTTGAAGATAGGTTAGTTTTTGCAACCCTGCAACCAAAAAGGCAACCGATTTTCTCCATTTTCTCCTCACCAGGGCAGATTTCAGGGAAAATTAAGATGTTCCAAAATATTGGGAACTTAATCTACATCTCCATGGTCCCCTTAATCTATTCATCATGCATTTCATGGTCAAACAAAGCTCACAAAGTTAGCTAGTCAAATCTACAGTATAACATGCTTACAAGGAGGAATTGTACAGTTAAGAGGAGAGATGGCAGCTTCATTTTTTCAAGAAAGTTTTTATTGCAAGGTCTATATCATGTTTATCATGATTTAAAATCATAATTATCCAAGATTCATAGCAAGAAGCCCATCTCCATGCTCTTAAGATGTCTCAAATGGGCTTGTTTAATATTTTTAAGGTTTTTTTGCATATTTTAAGGTTTTTGCAGAAAACTATGATTCAATTTCAATCTCTTGTCCTCCCCCAATGGCCTTCATAGTCATATTAAGTGGAGATGATGAGTCCTTTTTTGTATTCAACTCTTTAGCTTGGTCGTATCTTGCTTCCAAGTGTTTGTTTCTCACCTCCATCTCATCCTCCCCATTCCACTATCCTGCTTTTCCTATATCACTATGTTTTGTGTCTATTCACCTCCTTTCATCGATCCTTATTCATGTATTCCACCCACATACACACTTTCATTCTATGTTACCCTCATCACGAGAGTAGAGAGCCAAAATATTGATAAAAGATGATTAAAGGCATGATCAAGTAGGATAGACCATAAAGCATCATAACATAGCCAATATAGAAGCCCACAGGCCTAATATTCAGTCAAGGACATGAATAGAGGATGTGAATTTTAAGAGGGGAAATGATATTTCATATGGTCTATAGGCAATGACCTTAGCTATTGCAATAGTAGAGATTTTCAAGAAACAAAATCATGTTTTTTTAACCCTCCTTAAGGCTAGAGTTGGTCATTTCCATAAAATCTCCAAGGTATACATAGTCATGTTTAAGGAGAGATATGATTGTTCTTAAGGATGGTGTTTATTGAAGTTTTGACAAGGTGTTGATCATGTTTGGTCATCAAAAGTAGACCTAGAAGAGTTTTGAAGAGAGACCTATGGCCAAATACACACAAGAAAATATCCTACAACCAACTCAATGGAACCCTACAACCATGGGAATGCAATGCCAATCTATTTTAAAGAGAACTTCAATGAAGGCATTGCAAACAAGATTAGTTTAACATGGAAAGAGGGTCTATCGTAACTTCTAGGAGCTATCAATCTATAAGGGCTTAACAAAGCAACATGAGCTAGCCTAAATTAACACATAGTCTTAAAAGCACACTACAGGTCTGTACCTTATAAGGAGGCATAATAGCAATAATAATAGCAAAGAAGTAATATCATTAAGTGCCAAGACTTTGTGAATGAACAATAAGAAAGGGCATACCATAGAGTTCAAGAAGATCATATTTCAAGTATGGTAGCCTATAACCACATGTAAAATCAACCTACAGGTTAAATGTTTTAAGGTCTCATGATTCAAGTTTAAGAGGATGATATAGTGGATATAAAGATAACATATTCAAATATAGAAAATCTTCATACCTCCTATCACATTGATTAGTGATCAATGCTCTTTAAGCATTTTGCACCTTATCAGTCCATATAAGGGCAAGTTACATTATGCAAGTACAGTCAAGGTCTTTCAAGCTAATGAAGTAGGAGTAAGTAGTGAGTATAAAGGAGTTCCATGTCTAATATTTGAGGGTAATAGTAGGAAACTAATGGCCAAGATTACTAACCATGTTGGGAAATACAGAAGCACAATTGATTACCAAATACAAGCAACTTAACATGTGAAATTAAACCAGAATCACAAGTAACTAGAATTCAGAAATAACACAGAATATGAGAGACAATACACAATCTTGTATTAATACTCATCAAGAAAAGAATACAATAAATAAGATGCCACTTCTTCTTCACACCTCTTAGAGGCTTCCCACACCTCAAGTGTATAGTAACTCTTTCCTCAAAGCTCTCTCTCTTACGGTCCCAACACACAACTCAAACACAGAGTTGGTGTTCACCTCCAACCAGTCAGTATCCACTACTGCTAGTACACCAGTGCTCCATGCACTCCACAAGTGCTCCACGCACTCCAAGTAGATCTCCCCTAAACTTGCAACAACTTGCAACTCAACAGATCTTACTTATGGAAGGATCTTCCTTGCCTTCTTCTTTGCTCTCCAACTGAGTACACATCGTACTCCAAATAGATCCTACCTAATCCTGCTCCCTATTGTGTTGCTGTCTTCCCTGATCTTATACACCTGCAAATCAATCTGGTTCTGTACACCTACAAACCTAGATCTTGCACACACATATACTAGCAAATCAATGATCTTACTTACCATGCAGATCTCTTAACGTAGCCATGCACACTTGCTGACCAAGATCCTACACACCTGAATAACCCTTCTGATTCTCCAAAACCAGCACCCACACTTGGCACTATTGTGGAACTAGGAGGAACACCTTTGCTCACTTCACACACAGAAGGAGCTAACTTTGCTCAACTCAAACTAGCACACTTTTACAATACAACCTATGAGTCTCTTAAACAGATCTCATGCAAACAATAATTAGACACCTAATTACAATAATTAGATTTGCAGCTCAAGACTAAAATTAGCCTTCTTCATGCAAACACCTGGTTCGTTAACGAACTATTCATAAAACTCACAGTTTGAACCACACAGGTGACCGACGTCGGTCCCTGTCTACCTGGAGGTGACTGACGTTAGCCAACTTCTGACCGTCATCAGTTGCTTCCTGTCTGTACCCTGTCGACGTCGGTTGGCCTGACCGATGCTAACGACTATGATAACAACATCCTCCTCCATGTTTGCATCCATGTGAAGCTTTTAGCTCCATAACCTAACAATATCTCACTTGGAGATAAATAGCTGCACTTTACCTATACCTATACCCTGTCTATTTTTTGGCTTGTATCCCTCTTCAAGCTTAACCTTGAAGACCACCCACCACACAACCTATGGCGCACCTCTTGTCATTCGAGTACCCTACCACATCCAAACCTACAAACCCATGTAGTGAAGTCCTGACCTTGCATAACATGAATCCCTACTGCTGGTCCCTCTTAGATACCTGAGAACCCACTTCCTTGAATTGGCTCTTAACTCTCTGACAACACCCACTGCTTGGTCAAACTCAGGTCTATACCAGACCTCATGTGATTTTAGACACTGAACTATCCAGCCCTTGGTGTGCTCTGATTCTGCATCCTGCGTATTGAAACTCACCAACACCTGATTCACATCAGCTCCCACTTGAGACAAAATCAACCTGTGATCTTCCATGTCTCTCATGCCAAAGAATTTCACTGCTCCAAATTCCTCATGACATGCCACTGAACTAACCTTACCCTTAACTCAGCAAAACCCTGTATGTACAAACCTGCTAGCTAGCATACCATCCACATACAATAACAGGATAATGTCGTGACTCATCATCTAGCTGGTAAGACAAACACAATGGTTACACTGACATTGACTAAAGCCCTGCTTTGTCATCCACCTGTCAAACCCTGTACCACTGTCCTGCAGCTTCCTCAAGACCATATGACCTAGCCTTCCATCTCATGTGTCCATTCTCTCTATTCTTTAACTAAGGTATCCATTCATCTCAGTGCTTTCATACCGGCTGGCAACCCTACCAAATCTCCCATTTGGTCCTGCATCTTGTTCATGCCATGCTTCCACTGTTTCTTGGATCCTTCCTGCTATGCAGTCAACAACTAGTATAAAAAAGAGGAACAATGAATTTTAGGCTTATTTACACTTTCAATCCTCCCCATGGGTGTTTGAGACTCCTTGACAGCTTGTTGTCTACCCAAAATCTGTTACAGTGACCGACCTCGGTCACCACACAATTTGCATCTGACTGACATTGGTTCCATGCGACTGTCCAAGTCGTTGATGCTAGTTATCCTATCGACGTCAGTCTTAACCTGCCCGACACTGCTGACTTCTCTGGTCTGCACATGATCGACATCGGTGCCTGTCTGTTTGACATCAGTTCCCCTTGACTGATGCCAATAACTGTGTTCGCTTATGAGTGATGACTTTTTACTCGCGAGCTCCTTTAAATCAAAACCCATGTCCAAACTACCCTGCATAGAAGTATCCAGCCCCATCCACTGATCTCTGTCCATCATATCCTCCAAGAACACCAAGGCTTTCTAGTTTTTAAGTTTATCAAACACATTTGTCTTTTGCTTAAGAACATGCATCTCCTTCTTGCTCATGTGACCAAGCCTACAAAGCCACATCCTTACAATAGAAGAAAAATCAGTAATATAAGTAGATAGATAAAGGATACCTACTTTCTTACCACCCGCTAATTCAAGTGCATCCGCTGTGAGAGTTCTTGTGCATCTCTCATCACCCAACTTTCCTGAAGCAATTAGCCGCATCTCCAAGACTGGGACCTGCATGACCTTCTTCAACACCCATGTGTTGGCCGCCTATAATTTCAGCAACACTTCCCCTTTGCCAATACTATGACAAGGCTCACCAACCCCTCTACTTGGGGCTGCATAAAAAGAGGCAACATAATCTATTAACCAAGATTCAATTTTATCCAGAGCATCTTGTGTAATAACACCTGCAACATCTACTTCTTCATGCTGATCTGCTACCAACCAACAATCTTTATTTTTTTGCTCTTTCTTTTCATAACACCGTAAGTGACCATTCGTGCTATTCAGTTCCTCCATTCTTAGCTTACTTTCTTCTGCTGTTGCTATACTCCCACTCAATCAGAAACCCCTGAGAGTGACCTGTAACCAAACACAAAACTTGCTCCCTGCAACCTTAGCTCTGATACCACTTGTTAGGAAATATGGAAGCACAATTGATTACCAAATACAAGCAACTTAACATGCAGAATTAAACCAGAATCATAAGTAACTAGAATTCAAAAATAACACAGAATATGAGAGACAATACACAATCTTGTATTAATACTCATCTAGAAAAGAATACAATAAAGAAGATGCCACTTCTTCTTCACACCTCTCAGAGGCTTCCCACACCTCAAGTGTATAGTAACTCTTTCCTCAAAGATCTCTCTCTTACGGTCCCAACACACAACTCAAACACAGAGTTGGTGTTCACCTCCAACTAGTTAGTATCCACTAGTACCAATACACCAGTGCTCCACGCACTCCACAAGTGCTCCACGCACTCCAAGTAGATCTCCCCTAATCTTGCAACAACTTGCAACTCAATAGATCTTACTTATGGAAGGATCTTTTTTGCCTTCCTCTTTGCTCTCCAACTGAGTACACAACGTACTCCAAGTAGATCCTGCCTGATCCTGCTCCCTATTGTGTTGTTGTCCTCCCTGATCTTGCACACCTACAAATCAATCTGGTTCTACACACTTGCAAACCTGGATCTTGCACACACATACACTTGCATATCAATGATCTTACTTACCATGCAGATCTCCTAACGTAGCCATGCACACTTACTGACCAAGATCCTACACATGTAAAGAACCCTTCTGATTCTCCAAAACCAACACCCACACTTGGCACTGCTGTGGAACTAGGAGGAACACCCTTGCTCACTTCACACATAAAAGGAGCTAGCTTTGCTCAACTCAAACTAGCACACTTTTACAATACAGCCTATGAGTCTCTGAAATAGATCTCATGCAAATAATAATTAGACACCTAATTACAATAATTAGATCCGCAGCTCAAGACTAAAATTAGCCTTCTTCATGCAAACACTTGGTTCGTTAATGAACTATCCGTAAAAGTCGTAGTTTGAACCGCATAGGCAACTGACGTCGATCCCTGTCTACCTAGAGGTGACTGACGTTGGCCGACTTCTGATCGTCATCGATTGCTTCCTGTTTGTACCCTGTCAACGTCGATTGCACTGACCGATGCCAGTGACTATGACAAAAACATCCTCCTCCATGTCTGCATCCATGTGAAGCTTTTAGCTCCACAACCTAACAAACCAAAGGATATTTATGGTTTCAAAACCCTAAGGAAATGCTACAGTAAGCAAGGATCTCTTCAAAATGCAAGCTACAACCAAATACAAGTGAAACATACAATGGAGGTGGGCTTATTTTGGTGAGGTTCTAAGAAAATGTCATTTCTATATGGGTCTAAAACCTTGCATTGAGGATTTTTCTCAACTCTCTTCAAAACATGCTCATACCGAGGTATCCTACATCCAATTGTGAAAATAACACCCTATAGCCATCAAAATCAAGACCTACAGTGTTATTCTCACAATCATGGAAAAATGAGTTTCAAGATTCCCTCAAGACATGATGGAAATATGAATACATCCTCATGTAGGGATAGGTGATGATGGACTTGTCAACACTTTTCATGGGTGCCAAATTACTTTTTGGTCATGACACAAGGATGATAGTACACAGATAGGTGTACGGAATATGATAAAGTTTGGAGTCTAGGGCAAGTTATGAATCAAGAAGTGGCATGAGATGAGAATTATAAGTGTTATAAGAGTTTTATTATCAACTAAAGGATGGTCATATTATGACTAACACCTAATTTTCTACTCTATATCTCATTTAGCTCCACTTTGATGCCTGTACTTTATCATGATGCATAGCTCATGATGAGTCTTTGGAAGGGTAAGGCCAAGAACATTCAAGCTAAAGATTATACATCTGAGGGAGAGGTATTGTTGAAATTTTAAGGATATTTTATCTTGTTATAATTCTAACATTAAGGAAAAACATGACCAAACATAGTCAAACCCTACATAAGTGTATGAAAATTGACTGTGTAAGGTCAAGAATGCCTTTTATAGTGATCAAAGCATTCTTGAACATGGGTAGAGGAGGTTTTAAACCCATTGAAAAGTATTTTAAGTTAATTAAGGATGAATTTGACATTTAAAACCTCTTAGACACCATGAAATCAGCTACAAAACACCAAAACTCGGTCAATTATGCACACAGTCCATGCAAAAGGGATAAATTTGAAGGAATTTTGAAGATTCTGGCATCTACAAGAGGAGTTAGGACTTAAAATTTTGTACACATGTTTATTAATACTTGAGGAAGCATCTAAATAGGTTTAAATTCCTTTTTATGAGTGGAAGTGTTTGTTATTTTTTCATAGTCATCAACATGTCCTTTTGAGATCATCATTAGATCATGCAACGTTTTGAAGTGCCATAGAAGTTTTTAAGCTCAATTGAAAGTTTCAAGAGAATGGTATTATGTTTTTACATCATCATAAGATATTTAAATAGTTATAAAACTCCAAATGATAACCAAACCATGCTCATTCAAGCTTTTGCAAGCAAACATGCATATAGGCAAAAAAGGCATTTTTGACTTTTTAAGTAAGATGATACTTTCAAAGTTTTTTTTAGCATGGTAAAAAACCCATAATAACTATTTTAGGTATTTGGAATTAGGAGAAGAGTCATTTTGATCCTGGTGAAGTTTTTCATTTTTTGTAGTTCCAGACACTGTTCCAAGCTTCCTGTTCAGATGCTCATATCTTTCACCATGTGGAGAGTTTGGATAGACACTCTTAATATGTTTTTATGATCCCTATTTAAATATAATTAATGAATAATTAAGGTGAATTGATGGGATATTATTTATGAAAAATCACTAAGAGCATAGGCAACCTATAATGCAAGCAAAACCCTACAGACAGTTTTCCTCTACATGATAACTTTGCATATATTCTGCATGGAAACCCAATATTTTCAAAGATGTTAGGGGGGTAAATTTTATAAAAATAAATGGAAATAGTTTTGGATTTGAAGGTTTTTACCTCATGAATCATGTTTTTGAAGATTCAACTTTAAAACCCTCCCAAGCCCTCAAAAAACCTAGTTTTGTAGAAAGTTGTTTTTCTTTCCATCAAATCACCATGGATCAACCTAAAATATTTTCAAACATAAATTAAACTCAGATAAAATTCCATAAATGCCATATGGATATGTATGGATCAGGGAAAAAATCATGTTTTTTATGAAAAAAGCATGGAAAATGAAGTACATAGTAGTTCAATGGGAACCGATCAATGAAGTTTGAAGCCTGAGACTTTTTATTCATCCTCAAATCTTAATTTGGTCATAAATATTTTTGAATTTTCCCCTATGAGCTTGATCAAAATGGCCAGTGTACAGGAAAATGGAGCAAAATGGGCACCTGTTGACTGAATGGCAAGCATTTTCTAATCAAAATCACATATCTTATGATGAGAAAAGTTGTTACAGGTATATATAATTGTTTTTTTATGTTTCATGATGTCTTGTTGTAGGTTCCATCGATTCCAAGTACTCAGTTTGGCTTTTAGACCTTTTTGGCCTAATAGGCATAATTGGTCAATTAGTCAAGTTTGAGTTTGGTGTTGGAATTGGATATAAAAGAGTTAAAGACTCTATCTCATTCCAAGTGAATTCAATTCCAATAATCTCTTCATGCAAGATGAGGTTTGACTTGTCAACATGGGCCCCACCACCTTCATTTTTACGCCAAGATTAAAGATCATGAATATTTTGAGGAGTTTGAAGATATTTGAAGTTTTGATTGATTTTTGCGAAGGGATTTTATCTTGAGTCAACTAAACAAGACTAATAATTGTCCCTTTTGTAAACCAATTTAACTATAATCTTTATTTTTTGGACATATATATTGGCTTTTGAAGCTATTTTTCAGGATTCCTGAAGCTAAAATAGAAATTGTAATTTGGCATCATACATCAATAAAGGAGATATTTTGCACATGAGTTTATATTAGAGTAGAGTGTATTTTTGATTATGTACCAACATATATGTTGGATTTTATCCCCTTTTTGTAGGTCTTTTCTTCACCTACTGTGATAATCTCATCCTTTATAGGTCAACTAAAGAGCTAGGAACAAAAATTGCATTGAAAACTTCTTTCAAGATTTATTTTGAAATACTTATGTTTAAGAATAATATGAAGAGTTTATTTTGATTCATATTTGTGTATTAGTTTAAAAATATTTTAGAGAATAAATAATTACTTAGGTGCATCACCACAGTAAGTAGAATTTTGTTTTCGGCTTCCTTTTTCCCTTTTCACCCCAAAAGTCAAAAATAAAATAGTTTTAGTGATAGATCTTAAGGGAACCAACCCTCTCTAGAGTTTCTTCTCACTTTAGAGTCACCCAAACTTTGATAAGATCCAACTGTATCATCTATAGAGAAGGTTTTCTTTCAAATATTCAAACAGGGTACACTCTAGATTGATAATAGATGGATTATTGGCATAAGTGAAAGGTTTATAAGGCACTAAAAGTTGTTTCATTTTTTGAATGGTTAGGGGTGCATCGAAAGATTGGGGATTATCCATTTTATCTACTCTTGATTTTGTTTGAGAATTGTCAGTGATTGCATTAGTGTAAATTTGAAAGATACCTTGATGGTTTTAATGTTGGGCTTAAACTATTCCATAAGAAAGTCTTGTCTTTTAGCTTTATCAATAACATTGTTTAGAGTTTAGGGAGAAAGATTTCAAACCTTATATTGAAGGGAAGGTGTTAAGGTGGTTATGAATAATTTGAATAAGTTATCATCATTCATGTTATGATCAAATTTGTGAGCAAAAGATTTCTATCGTTTAGTAAAATCATGAGCTAATTTAGAAGGGAAATGTTTAGCATTAATGAAATGGTTAAGGCAGTTTTCAAGAAGATCATTGTGTTCAAATTCCTTAATTAAAAGATTGACTAAATCCTTGAGTTGATATATATAATGTTTAGGAAGTTTACTATACCATTCTAATACATCTATTGTGAATGTTTTAACTAAAATTTTGGTAGTGGAAAAGGTATTAGTTTGAATCCATTCTTTATAGATATTACCAAATGATTTAAGGAAAGATGTAGGGTCTTTAGTCCCATCATATTTAATAGTTGGAGATATGTTTCTAATATCAATAGAAATAATGAAGGGGGATAAAGGTTCATTTTGAATATTTTGGAGCATCTTGTTGTGTATAATGGGTTAGGGAATGATATTTCTCTTGGCATCTCTAAGAGGTGGAGGGATGAAATTTTGGTTATTTTGGGGTAAGAAAATAAGAGGTTGATTAGCCATGTTTAATCAATGATGTTATATTTGCATCATTTGAGAAGTATGAGATATTTTCACAATGTTCATTTGTTGCACTATTTGTGCAAAAATTTGAATGGTATCAATTGGTGGATTGGGATTGTTAGTGTTGAGAGGTGGATTGTTAGGATTAGTAAGAAGAACATTCCCTAAATTAGTATGAGGGGGTGGGTTTTTAGGGGGAATATTGTTAGGGGATGGGCCGTTGGTGATTAAAATATTTCCAATAACCCATAAGCTTATGTCAATTGCCTGTATAGTGTAATAAAGTTATTTAAAAAAAGAATTGTCTTGATAAGTGTGAAATGGATGTGATCCATAAATGTCATCAGTTGGTGTAATTTCAACCATATGGAAATCCAAAGATGGGGGGCGATCAAAATTGCACCAAGAGTGAGAATCCTCTTGGGTAGCAAAGGTTAGAAGAAAATAAAATCTTATTTATTTTCTAAATGGATTAAGGTTGTCCAAAAAGGTTATGATAGGGGATTTTATGATGCTAAGAATAAGAATATGAGATCATAAATTAAAGGTGAAAAATAGGAGTAAAGTTGGCCAGATATAGAATAGTATCGACTAAGAGGTATAGGGTCGACTAGTTTGATAGATTTTGGTAGAAAGGTCAACAAAAAAATTGTAAGAAAGGACACAATCAGATCTATTGATTGTGTTCTATGGGGAAGCACTAAAGGCAAGCCTATGTGAGATTGGGTTAGATAGAATGACTATGTTTTGTAAAAAGGAAGACTGACCAGCCTATGAGAGACCAAGTCAGAGCTGATTACTATGTCCTATATAAAGACAAAAACTATAGGATACACAATTAAAAATATTTATTGTGTTCAAAATTTAGAGATAGGTTTTGATAGTTATGATTGTAGATGATCTAGTGTGATTTTACATAATATTTGAAATAAACACATAAATAACTATATCGATGTAATTTTGGCACATAACACAAACCTTGCACCAATGCTAGTTTATACAAGCTTTGCAATACAACATACACTTATTAGAGAGCAAGTAGAAAAAAATAAACACATTAATCTATGTGATCATTTTTTATATTTTAAATTATAATAATTTTAGAAATAAATGTGATAAATAGTTGGATATAAGAAGAAACTATAAAGACAATCTAAGGATGGTTTTAGGTAGTTAAGGTTGAAAGGGATCTATATTGATGATGGTACTAGCTTGGTATTGCGGCCTTATTCCCTCACTTCACAATCCTGTAATGATAAAGGTGTCAGGTGCTTTGCCAATATATATCATCAACCTCATATTTATACTCAACCAAAAAAATGAGTTGGTTTCCCTCTTAGTGATGAAATCCAAGTAGGCAAACCTTGGATAGAATTTTTTTATTTCTTTTTTGATGTTATGTGGTTTGGAAGTATGTGAAAAATAAAAATAGTATGACTAAATCAATAAATTAAAACCTCATTTAATCTATGTGTGCTACTCTAAGTAAGAAACAAATAAAAAAATGAATTATTTACTAATAAGATGAGTTAATTCCTTTGCTTAAAGAGTACAAGGTCAGTTTAGGTGACCATGTATACAAAAAATACATAAAAAAATCGATTGGGTTGATGTTTTCTGTTGAAGCAACATCTAGAAGAACACAGTCAAACATGTCAACCAACTCTTCTAGGCAAGAAAGTAAGCTACATAATTGTGTTGACCTAGTTGACATAGTTCATTGTAGGGTTATAGTTTATATACTAAAAACTATGAAAATCAAAACTATAAATGAAGAACAAAAATGGCTAAGATGTTAAGAATGAACTTGATAATTTTGAAGATGCTACAATTGTTATTTTTTATACTATGTTATTTAGATGATGAATTTTAGCTTGCTAATAGAATCAACTAGGTCGATAGAGTATGAAAATTTGTATGTAAAGAAGCAAACTGAGTCGAGCTGATCAATCATGTTACACGTGGTTGAAGATGACTTGTACAAAGAAAGACATAGTCGATTTTAGCAACCTTGTATTAAACCTATACATGGAATGCTAGACTGAATCAATATATTTGATCTAATACCATAACAATTATAAATATATAATAAATGAAGATGTGAATAAAAATATGCAAGGGTTAGTTCATGTTGGGTTCACCGAAATGTATACAAGGGAAATTAAAGCTAATCTACAAATCAATCCTAGATCGGAGAAGATAAATCACATTATCCCTTCTACTTATTGGTACATTTAAACAAATGGGGTGGTTACCTAAGGGGTCTCTTACCACACAATATCACTAAAGAGGGTTCTAAAGCCTCTAGTCAAAGAATACCACATAATAACCCTAGCTAGGTCCCATATTTTTCTTATCACAATTAAATTACAAAGTAAAATCTAATCTAGTGCTCACCAAAGCATGTGGCACAAAATGAGGGTAATAAACATAAAAATAAACATGAAAAGAATAAATCTACTCAATTCAATGTAGAGGTAATCTTAATTCATGGATAGATAAATACATTCAAAAGCCATTAATTATGCTACTTATATCTACTAAAATAAAGGAGTAAGAGTTAAAGATACTTACCTTGAAAATGAAATTGTCGAGACTTGATCTCTCCCTAGGCCAATGGTGATTTGAAAGAGGTTGTGGTTTGTAAGGATCACAAAGATAGGCCATGTCTAGGCTATATGGCTTCTCCTAAACATCCAAGATATTTCCACAAGACAATATTCTTCTCTTCAATTGTAAACCTTAAGCAATGACTCTTCAAGTAGAATGGTGGAAGAGCAGATTGTAAAGAAGCACAAATGAATGATGAACTCTATCTCTCTCTATGAAATGGAGAAAAATATGTGTTTATATAGTCAGATCTAACTCTAAACTATTTCAAATTTTTATCCAACAAAGTCAGCCCAATCGATCTTGTTCTTTAATTAATAAAGTAGTTAGGTCCAGGATTAGGTTGGCTGAGGCCAACCTAATCCTATAACGTGCTTATATTTTAAGTACAAAGGTCAACCCAGGCCAAATTTATTCAATAAATGTCAAAAAGATATTTTCACTTAGGTAGGGGCTATTTAAGGTAGTGAATTGCTTGGATGAGTGTGTAAAGGATGTGTCAAAGCTTAGGGAAATGTATAGTATAGGTTTGTGTTGGTTGCAAGTAGTGATATACAAGATAACAATCTTAAAAAGCACTAATGGTAAACCCACCCCTTTTTTGATGCACCCTTTAAGATGTACACTCAGAGAGATCTAGACTCGATGGGTTCCTGCAAAAAAGAAAGCATCCATAACTGATAAAGTTTAAAATATTATGTGTTTACACAAATTACCTCTATATTTTACAATTAATGACTTAGATTCACTCATATTCAGGTTGGAATAATGTGTATCAAATGTAGACCAGAGGGTGAGTGTAATAAACTATGCATTGAAGGGAACTATTGTGACTTGCGGGAAGCACATAGAACAAACTAGTTATGAGAGTGATTTCAAATACCAGCTACCATCTGTGAACACTAGACATTTTTACAATAAAGGTAGTGTCTAGAGATGCACATTTATAATTGTGTAAATGTGTGTTATAAACAAGGTATAAAACCCAAATATCAGGTGCATGTACTTAGATATATATTGGTTACACTAACAACAACATGGTACATGCATCAATAACATAGAAGGGAGACAAAGAATTGGCTGTAGGTTCAAAAATATTTTATTCTAATTTTTGTGTTTGAGGATAAGAATGCAATAGTACACCAATCTATATAGAAGTTGAAGATATTCTTGTGTCATGGTCGACTAGAAGATATTAATAGTACACTAGACTCTGCTTTACAGGAGGAAACAATCAAGGACTTGAATGCAACTGTGAAAAACTATAAGGAAAAGAAACAAAGGGAAAAAAATTATGAAAAATACTTAAAATAAAATCATGGAAGAGGAGAAATAGGTGGAATATAATGATAGTGATGAGGACCTAGATTTTAAAGGATTATTTGAGCCAGAATGAGAAGTGGACAAACCCAAAGCCATAGTCATAAAATAAAATGAAGATCAACAACTATAAAATATAAATATTAAAGAATAGGAAGGCCATATAATGGTACAATAATCCATTCTAATTAGCTCCAAAAAAATATATCAAGAGCCATTAAATAAATTGGTGTCAATATTGGAATAGAATCTGCACAAAAACTTCCAACTTTGGTCGATTACTAGACACAAAATGAGGTGTCTGAGGGATTAAAACTTTTGAGAGATTATCAGGATGTATTTTTAACTAAATTTGTATAAGTGAAAGTAGTATACCCTTCCCTAAGCGTGATGCACATAAATCTAAAAGGGTGTAAGAGGCCCGTGAAGAAGCAACCATATACACTAAATCCTAACATGAAGTTGAAGGTAAAAGCTAAACTAGATTAGATGCAAGATGTTGGCATTATATATCTAGTGGAAAAAGTAGATTGAGTTAGCCTAATGGTGGTTTAGCCTAATAATTATGTAGAAATTAGAGTGTGTGGGGATTTTCTTTCACTAAATGATGCATGCATTAATGATCCATTTCTAATTCTGTTCATGGATGAAGTCTTGGATCCAATCATAAGATATGATGTGTACTCTTTTATAGATAGTTTTATTGGCTACCATTAGATATCAATCACAATAGAAGATCAATCCAAAACCACATTTATGACATAATGGAGATCACTTTCATACAAAGTAATGTTGTTTGGGTTGAATAATGCTCCAACTATGTTATCAACGGATGTGGTCACTACCTTTCATCTCCATTATTTTCTTGAAGTCTACCTATATGATTGGGTTGTCTTTTCCTTATTCAAAGTGCACTTGTATAAGCTGTGACTTATGATAAAATGGTGAAAAGCTCTATGAAATATGTTAAACCTAAAGAAGTGCTTATTTTTCATACCATTTAGTGTTCTTTTGGAGCATATATTGTGGAATTATGGATTTTGGTGGATCAAAACAAAATCACAGTAATTATGGGGATGCTACCTAAAATTTTGATAGAGGTGTAATGTTTTTTGGGCATATAGGATACTACATAAAATTCATAAAAGGATACATAGCTACATTTGTCCCTATAGAAAAGTTATTGTGTAAAGATACTAGGTTTAAATGGACTGAGGAATTCCAAACAATGTTTGTAAATCTCAAGTAGAGACTATTAACAACTCTTATTATGGTTTCTCCCAACTGGAGAAAACTTTTTCATGTTCATTCCTTAGGCATTTCATTAGGAGTTTTTCTTGCACAACCAAGAGACTAGAGGATTAGACCATCCCATTGAATTTTAAATTTTCAAACTCTCAATGACAAAGAAGAATTATACAATTACATAAAGGGAAACTCTAACAATGGTGTTCACACTACAAAAGTTTAGGCACTAGCTCCTATCTACACCATTTGAATTATTTATTGATCACCAGGATCTGTGATACTTGATAAATAAGCCTATGTAGGGAGGAAGGATATATTGATGGTTGATGTTGTTTCAATAGTTTTAGTTCAAAATCAATGTAAAAAATGGATGAGAAAATTGTGGGGCCAAATCATTTGAGAAGAATACATTATAGAGAGAAATCAGAAGAATTTCAAAAGGAATCACTCGATGCACATTTGTTTTGAGTATTTATGATTTCTAAAAATCTAGAAGATATAAAAAATTTCCTAGAACAAGGAATCTTTCCTATGCACTATGTAGAAAGGGATAAAAATTAGTTAATCACACATGTTACTCCATTCAACATTAATGATGGATTTATATTCAAAATGGGAAAAGATGAAGTACTATACAAAGTGGCTCTAGAACATGAATGACCTCAACTTATTGAAGAGGTCCATCAAGGAATCGTAGGAGGAAATTTCATAGGAGAATCCATTATGATAAATATTATACAAAGCATTTTGTAGTGGCCTAACCTATTTCAGGATGTACACCTTGGTAGCTAAATATTGAAATATTTGTCAAAGAATTGGAGAACCAAATCAGAGAGATGAGATGCCACTAAATCCTATTCTAGTCAAGAAACCATTCAAACAATGGGGTATTGGTTTTGTGTGACAGTAAATCCACCCAAAAAATGCAATCATGCAAGATATGTAATCATTGAGATAAACTAGTTTACTAAATGGGTTGAAATTATTGCGATACCAAGATGTTGTGCTAAGGATGCAATCAAGTTTTTCTATTAAAATGTCATAACCATATTTAGATGTCTGATCAAAATTTTTAGTGATAGAGGAACACATTTACTCAATTATACCATAAATACTCTCATAAAGGAGTTTATGATCTTGCACCATTAAAACATGACATATCACACATAAGCAAATGGACAAGTAGAAGCATTAAATAAAGTCCATGGAAAGATGCCCAAAAATATATACAATGACAAAAGAGATGATTGGGAGGATTGATTTCTTATGATCCTATGGGTGTACATGACAAACTACAAATATACAATAGGTTTCACCTCATTTTAGCTCATCTATGGAATTGAAGTAATAACATCCATGGAATACATAATCCCTCATATACAAATTGTAATGATCATACAACTAGGAGATTAGGAGTTTCTACAAGAAATACTAATGGATCTAACCTAGATGGAAGAAATTAGACATATATCACAATGGACACAAGAGGTCCATAAATAAAGTTAGAAATCATGGCATGATCATAATCTATACTATAGAGTTTCAATATAAACATGCAATGTCTATTATATGATAGTATATTTTGAGCATTTTCAAGACAAGCTGCACAATAGATGGAAAGGACCCTACATTACTCATGAAATATCATAACAAAGAACCATTGTGTTAAGGGATCTATTGATAACAATTCTACTTGGGTGTGTAAATGGATATAGGCTTGATCCCTACCACTAGTAATTTCCATCTGATCTCATAGAATATTATGAGTTGGTGATGAATAACACCATGTAATTTAGGGGTTTCACTAGTTCTTATTTTTTTTGTAGGTTTGTAATATAGCAATAGAGTGTAATCTATATATCATAGGTTAGTGGAACCAAAATAAAAATTCACATCATAGATAATGATAAAGTGAGAAACTTATCACAAAAGGAACATGTCATACAAGTATATGGGGAGGTGCATCACCAACCAAGTTCGAGAAAGAGGCGATGAAACATAAATTATGAGATAAGGATAGATAATGATAATTAAAAAGTTGTTAAGGATGACACTTGAAATATTACATATTTTTGAAAAATAGATCAAGGTTCAGATTCAATTGATGAATAATAAATGAAACTTGAATAGTAAATATGTTAGAGAATTAATCTTAATTTGGGTCATTCATAGGTTTACAAGATTTTCTTAAGTCTTAGTTATGTGTGTATTTATTATATTTATAAGTACATTTTATTACTACTTTTATGAGGTGTCACTCACCTCCCTAATCCACTTGTTGCATTTAGATTTATTTACATATAACTCTCATTTCCTCATATGGCACACACTTTCCTGCACTTTCTAAGGGAATATACCATAAGTAATACATATAGGAGACTTGTAAGGTAATAATGAGATTTATTATAAATCCCATTCTCTTCCTCTAGCTCTATAAAAGAGCCCTTCTCCTCTTTTCCACATTAAGAATCTCATAGCTCTCTCTATTCTTCCTTTTTGCTCTCGATTTAATCTTGTACTTGTAGAGATTTTGGTTGCAAGCATTCTAATAAGATCACATGGTTTTTTATCTAATACATTCGGTTTCTCACTTTAAAACTCTTGTCTCATTTCTTGTTTAAACTTGAGACGTAACTTAGTCTTGCAAATTCTTTTTTTTTCTCACACTTTCATGTTATGTAATTGATGATTATTCTTGAGATAAATCCTTCATGGTATCTGAGCATTGGTTATTTAACATTATTTTTTGAGTGATTTCATTGATTTGGAGGTGGAAAAGATTTATTTTCCTTATAACATTCTATATTTTATCTCTCATTAATTAATTTTAAACAAGTTATTTTGTTGAGTTTTTTTTCTTGTCTATTAACCTTGTATTACATGTTCTTCAATCAAGATTTTTTTTTCAGTTGCTTATTTTTTTGTAGCTGGTGGTTCACCATTTTAACTTGATTAATACTTAGAATTTTTTTGCATCCCATAAATGGATCTACATCACCCTTTTTTCTATATTTGGGATGTCCTTCCTAGTTTATGCATACTTCAGTGGTGTTTTATTTTTTCTTCCATTTGTTTTGGCATAGTTTTGCTTTGTATGACATTTTTTAAGCTATTGGGTCGAATCTTCTCCTACAACAAGTCATTTTATTTCTGTAGCTATCACCTTGTTCATGTATACACTATAATTTCATACCCTAGGGATAATTAATTGCCATAGGCAGTATTTATTTAAATCTCTTATATAAACCCTATCCTAAGGTTTAGATTATTTACCATTTAATAGCTCGATAAATAGCCTTTAATTTTACCTTTTTACCCCTCTCAACATCCTAATTCATTTATAACCTAAGAATATACCCCCTAACTGCTTTACCCCATGTGGAGTTGTTACTAATAAATTCACCTATTTCCAAGCTATTCTCACCTATAGTTGAAACAAAGAGACTATTTTGGGTGAATTGGTGTTGATTCTACGGATCCACATTGATCCATAAATATGCATCCTGCCTTTACATTTTAGACTAGAAAAATTAGATCCTCGAATTGTTGTTTAAATTTTGATAGATTTTGTGATGTTCCTCATGACAATCTGCTATGGATTTTTATCACGCTTCAGTCTTATCCTTTATGCAACATGAACTACTACCTGCGCCTATGGAATAATTTCATTCTACTCATAAGTTGATCGAAGGTAAGTTATGATATTCATGTTATCATTCTTTGTTAATTAACATTATTTTTTCCATTTATTTAATCATTAAAATATTATTAACATCCTTATTTATCTATTTATCAACCTCTGTAGTAAATATATCTTGTTCTGATTATCTATTTTATTAAACTTAGCCATAGAGAGAATCGACAACGATTCATTCTGAATCAACACCAATTCTGTTGATCAGCATTGATCCTGTCAACATCAACATCGATCTACTTATGTTTAAACCACAGACTCTGAGACCTTAATCCTTAGCCTTTATTTGCAATCCTTTTCTGATTACTATTGTTTGAACATGGCCTTTTACATGTAGATGACTCTAACTAATTTATTTCATGACATAATCAGTATCATTGATCTCTCTATAGTTTCTCAACCTTTCTTTATGGATCAGAGTGACATAGCCTTTGAGCTAGCCCTCTATGCAATTATTTATTCACCCTCTCACGAAGCCATTAAAGAATAATTAGCTGTTATGCAATATGATGTAGATTTTGCTTCTGCTTATTGGGAGGAATATTTCATTTATATTGATAGCTTATTTCAGGACTAAATCTTAATCAACTTTGTAATCATACCATTTATCTATTTGTAATTTCATATGATTTTTATTCTCTTACTTGTATAAAAAGTGGATTGACATCCTTCTAAGGAAGTGTACCACTTTTGGTAACTGATCTTTGATCAGGCAATCCACCCATCTCTTTTATTAATCTATTTTTATCAAGTATTTACATGTGTGAAGGTTAGCCTTCCCAACCAAAAATGAGCTCTCACTATTGCTAGATTCAAAGTGGTGCACAACATCTTCCAATCCATAGGTATTCCCCATAAAGTCTATTTTATTTTGAGTTTTTAGTAACATTTAAATTTAAAAGAAAACTAAAAACTACTTAAACATTTTGGCACGCTTGGTGGGACCCTAAGGTCTCACTTTTTCTTGTTAAAATTCATTTTTGAATTTATCTTTCTCTCCCTTTCTTCTATTTTTTGAATTATTCAAATAAAATATGAAATTGGTTTTTTTAAATTTTAATAAGTTAAAGAATCTGCATCTATTTTGCTTGTTTAGTTTACTCATAGAATAATCTAGGTAGTGATTTTATTTTAGTTGTCACTTTTGTCACACATAAACTAAATTACATTCACAACAAACTTATTAAGACATTTGGCATAAGGGAGTTGACAGGGATTTCATCACCTCATGGTAACATTCTTCTCGACAATCCCACTTAGTTTCACCACCAAGGGGAGGACCAACTCAGTGCTCTAGCTGAGTATAAAATCTAGTCTATTGATATATTTTGGCTAAGCACCTGACTTCCTTACACTATAGTGTGTGAAGTGAGGGGGTAAGCCCCAATACCAAGCCAAGTATCGATACTAATACATAAATCCTTAAGAGCCAAAATAAAACTTGAAACCATCCTTAGATTTCCTTCTTAGGACCCTCGATATCCTTTTTTTTTTCTTTTATCACACTTTAAAGCTAAAAACTAAAAAAAATTAAGGACATATTTAGTGTGTGCATATTTTTATCCTCACTAAAAATGAGGTAATCAAAAATAATATTTTGCGTATTGTTTTTTTAATTTCTTGCATTCTATCACTACATGGTTTTGACACGACAATAGTCACAAAATAAAATTGAACCCTCATCTTCATCTTCATCTATGGAGAATTCTCCTAGCCCCCCTACTTCCCTTGAGTCCCAGGGGAAGGCATCACTTACTATTATAACCATGGAGATCCTAAATTTACCACTATATTAGATAAAAATCCCATAGCACTAAATCATTATCTCAGCTCTCGAGCCATACATATCCCATTATCTCCCCATACATAGTTCTCTAATAACCCATACATTTCCCTTGGAAGAGGGTGAAGGATTTACCACTACTATGGTATATGTCACAATAATTCTCCTCCTACTAGTTCTGACACCACTACTACACAAACCTTAGGCAATCCACCTCTGGTGATGTCTAGTGCTCCATCATCTATCAGGGGATCTATAGCTCTACCCATTAGAGCATAATTGATTACTATCTTATAAGCAATTAAACACGGAATTACACTAGAATGATAAAGTAGCACTTGACACCCTTACACTATGGTGCCACTTCTTCCTCCACCTGTGAACCTCAAGTGAGGGCGTAGGCCCCAAATGCTATTACTTGCCTTAGGATGAATACAATACATGCCTTATGGGTCTTTAAATAGGATCCCATGCTTACAAAAAATAGAACTCTAGTTACAATAATTAGACACGCAGCTCGTGACTATAATTAGTCGCTTGACATGCAAACACTCGCTTCACTTAACTGACTGTTCGTCAATAGCAGTTCTAAAAATACATAGGCGACCGACGCCAGTCCCTGCTTGTCTGGTTCTACCGACGTCGGCTGACTGTCTGCCGTCACCAGTCTCCTTCTCCACTATCTGTGATCGACGTCAGTTATACTGCCGATGCTGGTTCCTCTGGTTCTTTAGCATCCTCTCTTGTGTCTGCAAATAGTTGAAGCTTTTAGCTCCACACCTTGACAATCTCCCACTTGGAGATAAACAGCTGCAACCTGTACCTATACTTGTACACCATCTATTTTGTTCCTTAGGCTCTGTATCCCTCTTCAACGTCACTCTTGAAGACCAACCACCACGCAAACCTGTGATGCAATACCTGTCTCTTATGCCACAAGAATTTTGCTGCTCCCAAATTCTCCATGACATACTTCTAAACCAACTCTACCCTTAGCTCCGAAAACTCCCTGTATATGAAACCCTACAACAAGTAACACAATACAGTAATAGGATAATGTAGCTAATATTATTCAACCTGGTAAAGATAAAATACAATGGTCAGACCTCCATTGTTCTGCAGCATAATCAAGACCATATACCATAGCCTTCTATCTCATGTGTCCATCCACTCTCTTCTCTAAAATGGGAATCCATCCCTCTATCCAGTGCTTCCTTCTAGATGACAACACTACCAACAAATACCTATTTGGTTCTCCAAGGACTCACACTCTTCATCCATGCCAAGCTCCCACTGTTTTTGGATTCTACCTACATTGCTTCTTCCATCTTCCTAGTTCATGACTATCAGTAAGCAATATAAAGAAGGTGAACAATGAATATGAGGTTCACATACCTTTCCTAACCTCCACATGGGTGTTTGAGACTTAGTAGATTCACCCACTATCCGTTCCAGTGACCGATCTAGGCCATCTCCCAGTTTGCTCTCGACCGATGTCGATTCCCTGTACTGATCCTGACTATCGACGTCATTTCCTTGGCTGACGTCGGTGTCCCTCCTGCCAACATCAGTCCTTATGACCAACATCAAACTTCTCCAGTCCAACCTACCGACCCTGCTGGTCTGCACATGACCGATGTCGGTATCTGGATGACTGACGTTGGTGCCAAGCGACTGACATCAGTGTCTGTGTGTTCCTGTAAGTGATGAAATTTTCATCTGTGAGCTCTTCTTGGATCAAACCTCTATCCATGCTGCCCTGCTCAGATTTATTTAGCCCCTGTGATTGATCTCTGTCCTTCATCTCCTCCATAAACACCAAGGCTTCTTTGTTCCTATCAAAAGCATCAAATTTCCTCTTTCTACAATGAACTGTATTTATGCTTTCTAAATTTGAACACATACCTTTTGAATCAAGAACTTCCATTCCCTTCCTATTCTTGTGACCAAGCCTATTAGGCCACATCTTCGAATCTACACCAGAAGTGGAATCAGTAATACAAGTAGACAGATAAAAAGTATCTACTTTCTTACCTTTTGCTAGAACAAGTGCTCCCTTGGTAACCTTCCAAGAATCCGTTGTGAGGGTTATTGTGCATCCCTCATCTCCCAACCTTCCTATAGAAATCAGACTCTGCTTCAAAATTGGAACATGCATGACCTCTTTCAACACCCACGTGTTGTCAATTTGCAATCTCAGCTGCACTTTCCCTTTGCCAACTATCTGACAAGGCATACCATCCCCTAAATAGAGCACTCTAAAATCTCCCTGTTCATACTCATAGAACAAATCTCTGTTTGGGGATGCATGAAAAGATGAACCATAATCTAAAATCCATGATCCTACCTGACTATCCGAAGAATGTATGAGAGCATCCTGCATCATAATATTTGCATCCTTTGCTTCTTCCATACCTGCATGTTGATTCTCTTTATCTCTCAACCAACACTCCTTCTTTGTATGTCCTTTCTTTCCACAAAACTAGCAGGTAATACCTTTGGACTCGGATCTCCTTCCCGACCTTGATTTCCCTTGCTCAACCTTCTCCCTTTGCCTTTCCCTACTTTCTGCACTTAGAGCATTCCCTGATGATTCATCTGTGCTTCTCCTGTGTATTTCTTCATTCAAGATCACACTCACGACATCATCAACTTTTAAGATTTTAGAAGCAGATGCAGAATTAATTATTGCCATAACCATACCGTCCCAACTTTCAGGCAAAGAACATAAAATCAAGAGAGCCTTTACCTCATCATCAAAAACAATATTGATTGAAGCTAGTTGGTTTACCAAACCATGGAAATCACTGAGATGAGTATGTACCGATCCACCTTCCTACATTTGTAAAGTAAATAGCTGCTTCATAAGATATACCTTATTAGAAGCCGAGGGCTTTTCGTATAAATTTGCCAAGGACTTTATCAACTCTTTCGTTGTCTTGCACTGTGATAAGCTAGAAATCACAGATGATGCAAGGCTCAACCTTATGGAACCGAGAGCCTTCTGATCAAGAATGTTCCATTCTTCATCCTTCATATCTGTGGGCTTGCATGCAACCCCACCCAATGGTAAGTACAAATCCTTTTGATACAGATAGTCCTCAATCTGCATCCTCCAATGTTGATAATTCTTGCCGTTAAACTTCTCCATTCGTAGCCTGCTTTCTTCTGCCATTGCTGAACTCCCACTCAATCAGAAAACCCTGTGAATGACCTGTAATAAAAAATAATACCCTGCTTCTTGCAAACCATAGCTCTGATACCACTTGTCAGGGGATCTATAGCTCTACCAATTAGAGCACAATTGATTACTATCTTATAAGCAATTAAACACAGAATTATACTAGAATGATAAAGTAGCTAGAAACTTGAGACAACAAAGAATTTGAGAGACAATACACACTCTTGTATTAAATACTACTAGAAGAAAATACAATAAGAAAGATGCCACTTCTTCCTCCACCTCAAAGGCTTGCCACACCTCAAGACCTTCTTCCCTCTCTCTCTTTCTCAACACAACTCTAAAGCCTGAGTTGCTATCCCTCCTTGAATGCTTCAGCTGATCTCCTTGACCTTGCTAGCTTCAATGTTATTACTTGCCTTAGGATGAATACAATACATGCCTTATGGGTCTTTAAATAGGATCCCATGCTTAAAAAAAATAGAACTCTAGTTACAATAATTAGACACGTAGCTCGTGACTATAATTAGTCGCTTGACATGCAAACACTCGCTTCACTTAACTGACTGTTCGTCAACAGCAGTTCCAAAAATACACAGGCGACCGACGCCGGTCCCTGCTTGTCTGGTTTTGCCGACGTCGGCTGACTGTCTACCATCGCCAGTCTCCTTCTCCACTATCTATGACCGACGTCAGTTATACTTCTGACGCCGGTTCCTTTGGTTCTTCAGCATCCTCTCTTGTGTCTGCAAATAGTTGAAGCTTTTAGCTCCACACCTTAACATCATCGACCACTACCCAAGCTCAAAACATTACTACTCCTCAACTTACAACCATTCAACCTATTACTACATCATTCTAGAACCTAGTCATATCAGTCCCAACAACCCTTCCATTAATTCAAACTAGTGTACCCTTAGTACCTAAATGCAACCATTACAACCGGCCCCTGTGAGTCAACTGCCTCAATAGTATGTGCCCTTGACCATGTATTATATTCCACATACATAATATATTAGGTCTACACATATCCATTTACAAGCACCAGTATGTGGTGGCTTCTCAACCCATCACAACTACATCGGTCAGTTATCCCTTATCTCAAGCTTTTTCCATGCAACTACCTACGTACCAACTGCCACAATAGAATGTTTTGGGAGTAATCCCTCAACATAACACCTAACCCAATCTCATGATCATCCTCATGAACAAGATGGATAATTTAAAATCCTCTACCTCTAGGCAAAAGAACATGCTCACATATAAATAGATTTGTAATGAGCCTATAAACCCAATAGTTCTTATTGTGCCTTATCCTCCACAGTGGGAACTCCCTAAGTTTACAAAATTTTAGAATAAGGAGGACCCACAACAACATCAAGAATTTTGACACACTTTCTACCTCATAAAACATGATGATGCACTTCTTCTTAGGATATTCCCTATGTTGTTAACAGGACCTACCCTAGATTGGTACATCTTAATCCCACAACATTCCCTCTTTTCATTTGGGTAGCTAGCTCAGATATTCTTAGAACACCTTTTTATTAATATAGCAAGAAAAGATACCATTACTGACCTCTACGCCATTCGGTAATTCGATGATGAATCTATCACTGACTTTGTGGCTAGATGGAGAAGTCTAATCAATTAACTCACCTTATCTCTATCACAACCTAAGATAATCAAGTTATTCATGAGAGCGTGCGATAAACACATCTCATTGATGTTATGGGGACAATATTTTAAAACCTTCGATGAGGCCTTTTTAATGGCCTATAAGCTTGAAATTAGAACCCTAGAAGAAGGGAAAGTTAAATTATGAAATAATTTTTTAAATCTAAGCCCTCCAAAGGGACTAATAGTAATAATAACAATAAAACCAAAGGTGCTGCCAATGTTGTAGTTGTAAAGTCAACACCACCATAAACTAAAAACTAATCTAAGCCCTCTACCTTATAGGCACATCTCAAAATCCATTGACACACTTTCCCCCATGATAATATACCCCTTTAGGAGAGTCCTATTCACTTATTTTAGACAAAATCTTAAAGGATTCTCTCATCGAGCTCCCTGTAGTAAAACTTCTTGATGAGTCTCATCCTAAACCTAGTTAGTTTAGGGAAAATGACTTCTGTAATTTTCACTGTGTAATAGGCCACAACATCAACAGATGTCCTTATTTCAAAGGCTTAGTACAAAATCTTATAGATCAAGGGGAGTTGTAATTAGATAATCCTAATTCCCCCACAAACCAATCTATAGAACAATTAGGAAAAAATTCCCTAATCATGCCTCCACATCAAATTCCATGCAAGCTAAATCAGAGTCCACATCAAAACATGAGACTCACATAATTAATACCATCCATGCCCAGCTTATGCCTAAAGAAGTTGATGACACCCCTATGCCTAATCTCCTTATAGGAGACATTTTTGAACCATCTAAACCAAGCTAAGAAATCCCAAAAAAATCCTCTAATTTACCAGATCTCATTGTTTAGGATCCACTAGAAGAATCCATGTCTAAAAGCACTCAAGACCTAAAAGAGGAAAACCTTATTAAAGAGAAGGTTTGCTTAAACATTCTGCAAAACTCATGTACTATTCCTTGCACCATTTCAATGCCCTTGTCTAGTATACCCATTCCCACTAGTTTATTACTTCATGAGGAAACTTTTATGTTACCTCAAACTATCTCTAGATCAGTTCCCCTCACTTCTAGGGAGACACTAAATAATAGATAGATCAAGGGAAACATTGTAGATACCAGAAACAAAAATCTCAAAGTCCCAAGGGGAAAATCTTTATAACATCCAACTGAACTCCCTAAAGAGGACATCCCCACAACCTTTGAGTAGATGTGAAAAGGAAAAGCATCACTACCCCCTATTCAGACAAGAGCATCTATACTAGGGCCCCATCCTTTAGCTAAATTGAAAGCCACAATTATAGAATCTACCACTAAAGCAGATATACCATCACAATGAAATATTCCCACTATGTTCAAGAAAATCCATAATCCATTAAACCCATATTACATACAAGGTTTAGGTGTAAAGACTTACCCTAAAAATAAAGTACCTATAGTAGGGACCATCCAAATAGTTAGTTCAAGAGGCCAAGGTTTGAGTCCATGTACCTCTTCCCCACTAACACCCTAGAGAATATAAAATATGAGTCAAGACCCATTGAATGGATCTTATTCCAAGATCCTCGATCAACTTATCCAAACCTCTTTAATCATGCTACCATGCATAAAACCTATCAACCCCAATATTCAGAAACCATCATGGTATAGAGAAAATAGGGCATGCACATACCATCAAATATCAGGGCACAACATCAAAAGCTATAATACATTAAAGGTCATAGTCAAAAATCTATTAGATGAAGATGATCTCTTAATAGAATAATTAGATCATGGCCATCCCCCTAGGATTACATCCACTTCAGGAAGTAACACATTAGAACAAGTTGTAAAGGAGGATAAATTCTTTGATAGAGCCCAACACCGATCTCTCCCCCTTAATGTGGATGACTCTAAGAACATAGAGAATCCCCCTCTATTCCAAATAGATGTAGTCCATATAGCCACATGATCCCAAATCCAAGGTCATAAGAACCATAATCATGAAAAAGCTAAAGTGACTATTGCTAAAGTACCAAATCCTATCATAAATAGTCCAACTACACCTACCCCCAAGCCTAAAGTCTCCATTTTAGGAAAGGCACAAAATAATAATGCTTTAGAACTCATACACATATTTGTTCTAAAATAGTTGTATTAACTTCCAATCAAGATGTCCTTATACAAACTTGTCCAAAATTCCTCACAACACTGTGAAGCCATAATATAAGCCTTACAAGACACAAAAATATAAGAAGATGAACCCCAACCATTGTCAAATTTTATTGCATCACTTCAGAAACCCTTATCCCTAACATTTTATGATTCCGAAATACCACCCTTAAAGCTAGATGATTAGGATCCTGCATTGTTTATCACTGCCTAGATAGATCAAAATCAAATTAAAAGAGTCATGATAGATAATGGCACTAGTATAAACATCATCTCTTGTCATGCATTTAAACAACTACAACTACTTGAGATAGTGGTAGCCTAATCACCCACCATTCTAAGAGCCTTCAATGATATAGTTGCTCCTGCATTAGGAATGATATTATTTTATATTTAGGTAGGCACACAGGTTCTCCATAAATTATTCTATGTTATTGAAGGAGAATTTTAGTACAACATTCTCTTAAGACATCCCTAGAATCATGATATGCACTGCATCCCCTCTACATTGCATCAATGCATTGAATTTGAATATGAGGGAAAATCCATAATGTCCCAACTAACCGCAATCCCTTAAAATTTTGAAGCCTTACCTTTCAACCCAATGAGGTCGTAATTACATTGAAAAGTGCTAACCCATCCTCATCCAATGAATCATCCACTAGCACAATGATCCCTGCATCTAGACTTGGTAAGGAGTCCACTGATTCTGCATTTCAACAGCTTTTAATCAGAGTGTACCAGTTGTTGGCAGTCAATACTCTCCCTACTCTAAAAGAATATGGATGCCTTGACAAACAATTGAATTTATGTCCTAATTTGGGAGAAGTTTTTCCTTTTGGCCCATCATTCCCCAGCACCCATCTGATCTATGGGGGAATTGAATAACCTTATTCAAGCTCTTCTGAACAAACTTAGGCTAAACATTTACATCAAACTTTTTATTCCTTAATAAACCCCATTTCATAGAAACATACTTACAATGGTGTACCTAGAAATGTTTCAGTATGGGACATTATGAACAAGGCCCACATGAGGTTCCATTAGGGGAGTTTAGAAAACCCCATGAAAAATATTTCCTTGATTTTAACAAAAATCCTAAATCCTCCTTGAAGATTACTCTCCCTCCCATCCCTAAAGAAGATACACCACCTTCACCATCCAGTACCCCTTCCTCGATTGATGATGTGGTATCCATTCCTTCTAACATTTTTTTAGTCAATGCCATTACTATAAAACCTCTTGTCTATCATAGTGATGGATAAATTTGAACCATTCCTTTATCCTACCCAGACATGATAGGGAAATATTCTCCCACCATCCCTATTCTTCAGTGCTAGGATGATGAGTCCATCTTAACTCATTTAGGCATTGAGAATTTGCATTTACGTAAATCCCTTCCATCAGAAACCTCTAGTCTCTTAACTGAGGCCACCATTAGTTTTAACATAGGATCCCCGAAGACTCCATGTATAGTTAAGATTAGTAAGTCCTTAGATTCCAAAGAAAACTAGGATTTCATTATGTTTCTAATGGAGCACAATGATGCATTCACTTGGTCCTATAGTGATATGTCTAGTATCAATCTTACCATCATCATTCATAACATTTTTACACTCCCTAACTCTAAGCCTATCAAGCAAAATCTTTGGAAGATGCATCATCATGTTGCACTCTTGGTCAAAGAAGAGTTGTCATGCCTCTTATCCATTAACTTCATTCAACCTATCGATTAATCTCAATGGTTATCTAACATTGTCCTTGTAATTAAGCCTATAGGGGGACTTTGCCTTTGTACTAACTTTCAATACCTTAATCTCGCATGTCCAAATGATGATTTCCCTCTCCCTAATATCGAACAATTAGTAGACCTTATTGCTGGCCATAAAATGTTGTCGTTAATGGATGGTTTTTTTGGATATAATCAGTTTCTTATCACACCAAAAGATGACCACAAGACCTCATTTATTACTCCCTAGGGAACTTTCTGCTATCATGTTATGCCTTTTAGCGTAAAGAATGCATGAGCCACCTATCAAAGAGTCATGACCTAAATTCTCCATGTTATTATCCATAAGATTGTGGAAGATTATGTAGATGACCTCCTCAACAAATCAAAGTTACGAAAATATCACCTTTCTATCCTAAAGGTTTATTTTCCTGCTTAATCCAATTTTTTGTTTGTTTAAATTCCAATAAATGTATTTTTGGATAATTAACAGGTAAGCTCCTAGGCTTTATTATCTCCATCCATGGGATAGAAGTCGACCCTATCAAAATCAAAGCCATCTTAGAAATGCCACCCCATCCAATCTAAAGCAACTCCATATTTTTCCAGATAAATTACAATCTATTTGTCATTTTATTTCTTAATTATCTGATCATTGTCAACCATTCCATCATATTTTAAGGAAGGATATCTCTTTTAAGTGGGACTCTGGTTGTTAGGATGATTTCGATGCTCTTAAGAGCTACCATCTCTCACCACCAATTCTTACCCCTCCTAAAAAAGGACATTCATTCTTCTTGTATATTTTTGCTACTAACCATGCCCTTAAAGCTATGCTAGCCCATCGTGATGGGCAACACAAAGAGCAGTGATTATACTATATCAGTCGTACACTCATTGAATATGAAACATGTTATTATCATACTAAAAAGTTATGCCTAGATTTGGTGTTTGTCACTACTAAGCTATGACATTATCTCCTCAATCATAAAACTTATGTTGTCATGAACACTGATCCCCTAAAGTTTATGCACTTCAATCCTTATCAAAATCAATGAATGTCCAAGTGGCTTATGCTTTTGATGAAATTTGACCTATAGTTTATACATCAAAAGTTAGTTAAAGGTCAAATCATTGTTGGTCAACTTGCTGAGATGCCTCTTTCTGATAATCAACTAGTTAACTATGAATTCCCAGATGAATATATTGCCTCCATGTATCAACTAGATCTACAATATCAAATGAATCTTTTCTTTGATGGATACAAATGTGAACATGGTAGGGGATCCATAATTATCCTAATTCCTCCTGGGGGGACACCTATCCATCTATCCTTTAAACTCAATTTTGATTGCACTAATAATATGGCAAAGTATGAAGCTCTAATCATAGGTCTCCAAACTGCCTTAGCTTTTGGGTATTAAAACACTCAATATTTATGGTGATTCCTAGCTTGCATTTAATAAAATTAAGGGCATCTATCAGTTTAAGAATGATACTCTTCAAAAGTATAAAATCTTAGCTGGTCAATTATTAGCCACCTTTGAGCATTATGCTATCCAATCCATTCTTTGATCAACCAACAAATTCATGGATACTATGGCTTCATTGGCTTCTTTTATCCCATCCTCGTCTCAGGAGTCTAAGTTGTTTGTCGTCATTCATAGGATCAATCAACCTTCCTTTACCAAAACTAACCTTCCATCCATCCACAATGTGGAGGAAAATCCCTCAAATCTCTGGTATTCATAGACATTTGATTATTTATCCAGGGGGATTACTCTTCCAGATTTATCTATAAATGCTAAGCGAGCCTTTCAACATCATGTCACCCCTTTTGTCATACTGGGGGGGGGGGGGTGATCTGTAAACTTTAGCAAAATATGCTTACATATATTGATTTTACTTAAAAATAATAATTTACATAATTAATTAATATTTAACTTGAAAATTTATTTAAAATAATAATTTTTCAAGAGACATCAAGAAAATAAACACATGTAATTATTAATGGAGTTCACTCAATCTAGGCTACATCTCTAAGGTCTTGCTCAAAGACAGAACCGATCGATTATTGAATTTTTTTTTTTTATACATCACCTTATCCTTAATAGGAGTTCTCAATCTATAAATAAATATTTTGATGCTAGTGGCTCTAGCTCTAGCAACTGGCTATGGTTCTCAGCTCTCAACTCTAGATCTAGCTCTCGGTTATAGCTCTCGGCTATGGCTCTTGACTCTCAGCTCTCAGCTCTGGCTCTAATTATTCTCAAGTCTAGTGTATTGTTTTTCACACTTTGATTGTGATTTCAAATGACCCCTCTAGACCCTTTGTATAAGTTCACGAGTCCACAAAAGGTGGACTTGGATGATTATCCTTTCCAATTTTAAATAATATTCATAATTATCCCAAGACCATTATTTGTGGGATTTAACATTATCCTATTTTTTAATAATATTTCTCTCCACCCTTTTTTTATGGGATTTATATTATCCCATTACAATTTTATATAGAATTTTGATAATATCTCACATATTTAATTCATGGGCTTCCACATAGTTATGAAAGTACCAATTAAGTATGATATGTAAGGAATGGGTGAATTAATAAGCCATAAGTTGGCCTAGGTTGTGGGTTTCTTAATTAACTGTCTTTCTTTACCTTTATAATTCACCTTAGCCGCATGTGTCAACTACAAATTTGTCCATGTCTCATGCTAATTTTTTCATATGCCATCATTTAATCGGTCCATGTTGACACGCTATCACTTTTATTGGGTTTGACCACAACTTTGGCTGCTCAAACTTCAGCATATGGACTCAGAATTGGTCTATTCAAAATGTATAAAAAATCTTACGATGAGCTCTGCACCATAAAACTGATTTGGAAACATTCCATGCTGGTTAATTTTTATATTTTTACTAGCTTTGACCATTTGCTGACTTGCTTGGATCACAACTTTGACCGACTACACAAGGAACATATGAGCTCCATTTTTGAAGTTTCTCATACCATCAAAAAGGTCTCAATGGGCCCTACATATTGGTGCAAGTTTTGATCTACTTTAAGACCTTTTTGAATTGACCTTTGGATCAATCCTTCCCATTAAGAAGACTTTTTATCCTAAAATAATTGGTACTAAACTTGGTACTTTGTGTGAAGATTTTTACATGTCTCTGACTACTGTGAAAATGTTGCATGTCACATGGTATTATAACAATCACTATTTTACAATTTCCCTCTAAGGGTCTTACATAGAAACACAATTTACAAATGTTACCTTTTTTGGGTCTTTACAAACACTGTAATTGTACATAACGATTACAAACATTGCCCATACTTAGGTCTTATGCATTTATAAACAATGCCTATATTCAGGTCTTATAAACATGCATACATATTTGCACATACTGAAACATACAGATTAAAATATACAACTTATTTTCTAAGTTTTTTTTATTCTTCTCATGATGGCATCTTCATGTTTCCCTGCAATGTTCCTATCTAAAACATACATGAGTATAATAACACTGAAGGCACCATTTTTCTATAGCAGTTATTGTTGATGTGCTCACATGAGATATTCTATCCTGTCTTTTACAATGTTACCTTGATTTTTTTTCTTGAAAAAAAATGCCTTTCTCAGAGACAAATATGGTTCTATGACAACACCACTAAAATGGAGTGGAACGAAATCTAATACAATTTCATCTAAAAAGTTAGGGGTAATTGCAAACCCTAGTTGACACGTTTTACTTACATGTACGTTACTACCATCATCTATCTTATCCAATAAATATGGTTTGATTTGTGGCTTAGTTTTCAAACCTAATGTTTATACAACATTTTCTGATATCATATTATTTTGATAATTTTTATCAAATATAGCATCTATCTTAGAATGCTTAACTATTATTCTTTTGAAGAAATGTTGTTTACCTCTTCAGGATGATAAATTTTGCACTATCAGCTTGTCTTTGACTATCATCTCCCTAATTTTTATTGTCTTAGGTTCTGCTTGATGAGGTTTTATCTTCTTGACTAAAGATGCAATTACAACCTTTGTCTGAGGTTTTGGATAACTTTGCTTAGCTCCTTTCAACATTTTCCTCTTAGCATTGAAGTAAAAACCAAACTTCATGTCTTCTTTAGGTAATTTTGTTTTGTTAGTCTTCTTCTTGACATGTCTCTTAAGCTTCCTTCTAAGGCTTTCTGAGGCATAATTATAAAATACATTCAAGTATTTCTTCTTTTCATACCTCGATAAGTCATCTGCAGATGTCTTGTCAAATTTAACTACTTCATCTTCTGATAATGCTTCTTTCAATTCTTCAAGGTGTTTTGACTTGCTGCTTGAGTAACTCTTCAGCTCAACTTCTTGGGAAGATTATCCTTCACCTCCATATCCTAATCCTACGTAAAGTGATCTCTTCACAAATTGGATAGGTTGGATAATTCTGTGACCATTAATGCCTAGGCCCTTTCCATTAAATCCCATCTTGACTAGCATCTTATAGCCTATTCCCCTTGTGTGATTCTCAAATGTATCAACACAATTACTTGATAAATGTATAGAGTTATAAAACAAAGTATCCCTCACATTCTTAATATAATCAAAAGAATTGATTTCATTACTTTCGTTTTTTGAATGTAGCATAATATTTGGTACCAAACTTGGCAACATCTTTTGGAGAAATCCTTCATCTACTGCTTAATGCCTAGGAGAACTGGGCTTTATAGATTCTCTGATAGGTGCCTTCCCCTTTACTTTACATCTCTTCTAGTACTAGGCTAGAGCTTTGTGAATGTGCATATTCTAGCATTGATCTATAATGTGACCTTTTTTAGAGAAGTAGCCATAGACTTTTGATGACATTCTTGCTGTAGTTCCACCTGTAGAGCATCAATGCTCTATTGGAGCTTCTCAATCTATAACTCCTATCTTTATTCTACAACTTGCTCTCATGGTTTTTATGATTACAAGTATTGCATCAATATAATGACAATAGTATTCAGTAATAGCTAAACTTGAGCTAGCATTGGATCCATAGTATTCCACAAAATGTGCATAAAATCATAATTACACCAACATGAACTTAGCTCTGATACCAAACTAATCTATAAAATGGCACTAATTTTCATGCAAAAAAATTTACCTTGGATCCTTGTAGGCAATTTATTAAATATACCAAAATTAATCTATAAAATAATCAACTTAAATAAAAGCAATACAAGAATACCAACCACATTGCACAACAGTTAATTATGGAGTTCGACAATGCCTACATCTCCGAGTTCACAAATTAGTTGAACCAATTCACTATTAAATGTCTAAAAGTACAAAGAAACCCTTATAGAACAATAATGTCTTTTATAAGCATGGTTTCAATGGCATTCTTCTGTGTTGTATCCAAAATCATGAAGTTACCCTTGCTATCAAAGAAACTCATGATGGATCATGTGGAGAACACTTTAATGGTCATACCATCGCTAAAAGATTCTTATGGTTGGGTTATTATTGGCCCACTTTAAATCAAGAATATTGCAAGTATGTTATGAAGTGCATAAGTATCAGCAACACACCAACTTATCTCATGTCTCTAGACTGTAGGTAGCTCAAAACTTTTGGCCTTTCTCTTAAAGGGGGCTTGATATCATAGGACAAATTAATCCTAAATCATCCCAATGTCATAGGATTATCATTACTTCCATTGACTATTTTACTGAGTGGAGGCTATCCCCCTTACCTCAACCAAAGTATATAAATTCATTGAATTCATTAATCAACATATCATTTATCGCTTTATCCTCCCTCATAAGATCATCACAAATAATGAAAAATCTTTTAAAAATAAAAAGGTTCAAGAGCTCTATGATCCTTTTAGCATTAAGTTTAACTTTTTCTCACCTTACTATTCTCAAGCTATTATGGGCTTATCGGACTAGTATTCAAACCCCTATAGGTGCTAGCCCTTTCTCCCTAGTCTATGGTACTAAAGTTGTACTTCCTCTCAGGAATCAAATTTGTTCCCTTCACATCTACCTAAAAGATATCATTTCTGAGGATGACTTTCCTCAGGAAAGATTAGCCTAGCTCAAACTCTTAGACAAACATCGGTCGGTTCCCCTTGACCATCTACATGTATATCAGGAGAAAATTAAATGTGCTTATAATAAACATTTAGAACAATGTGAATTTAACATTGGTGACCTTGTCTTAAAAAAATCAACATGTAACTAATATGAAAAAAAATAAAAGCAAAAAATTCACTCCAAATTGGCTCGAACCATATATCATCACTCATAAATATGAATCTGAGTCATACCACTTAGCCTCTCTTGATGGAAAATCAGAGCACAATCCCCTTAATGCATTGCATCTACATCCTTTTTACTATTAATGAATCTTAATTACCTTTGATCTGCCTAGTTTAATCTCTAGGTTTCATATCCCTATTAATCTTATACCAAATAATTATATATAGAGGCATGTGGTTATCTGGAAATATTGCCTATTATTAACCTTAAATATGAATACCTTGGATCTATTCATATCATACTCTAATTGGATAAGCTTCACTTATAATGGGAAGGAGCTCCAAATCATTATTCCCTGAAATCCTTTCCTATCACTAATTCATTTTGAGAATAAGTGTTTTATCTTGTATATCAAAGCTTTAGGAAATTATCCTAAGATACCCAAGGCCAATCCATAAAGTAAAAATAGCATTGGGATCAAAATCAAAGACAAATCATCTACAAAAGCAAAGTAATATGAATAAAAATCTCCCTTGAAAGACAACTATGTACATCCACAAAATTTGCAAAGTTATACACAATATTAAAAACAAAAATGTTCCCTTGAAAGACAACTGTTTCAAAAAGCATATCTTAAAATATAGACCACTTCCTCGAAGGATGACTATCATGTATAAAGAATACATAAAAATCTTCCTGTATCAATCAACTTTCTTTAATTTAATAGACTTCCCACATTGATCAGTCTACATGGATTGACACATAAGGATTCTAGGTTAACCTTTAGTTATGGGTATGTAAGATGGAAACATCTTCTTCCTAGAATCCATTTTTATCACATCCTAAAAGCAAATCACTAAGAGCCTAAACTTAATTGACCTTAAGTTGTTAGGGTTGTTATTATCAGTGGGTTAAGGATGCATATGCATCACTTTTAAACAATTTTTTAGGTCATGGTACGAGCCAATAAATGATCATTAATCCTTTTGTAAATAAATAAATTAAAAAAAAATTCACATATATTAACCAATATCCTAAAACAAGCAATTAACAAATCTCTGAACATGCAAATCAATAAGTTACATTTTGTATCCATCATAATCATATTCGATTAAATCATAATCCATAACCATTCATCATGATCCATAAACATTACTTATCATCCATCATCATAAATCTAAATCATAATTTATGAAATTTTAAATCCATAATCCATACATAAAATTTACAAATCCATAATCAAATATATATCCATAATCCATAACTAAATCCATAACAATCCATAATCCATCTAAGTCATATCCGTTTTAATCGTAAAACATTAATCTATACATCAAAATCATATCCATAGGCATAATCCATACTCCACAAACAATCAATAATATAAGTATGATCCGTAAAACATTCGATAACATTTAAATCCATATTCAAATCATCTAATTACATCACATAAAAATTCACAGTCATATTAATCTAATCTAATACATAACATAAATCCATCACATTTAAAAGCCCATCATCTAATCACATCGCATATAAATCCACAATCCATAAAAACAATCTATAGCTCTAACAAACTATAATCTATCACATAACCCATAACATCCATAAAGCATAATAATCCATAACATCCATAGATTATAATAATCCATGATATCCATAAGCATACATCCATCAATAATAATATAATCCATAAACAGGAAATACACACACACACACACACACACACATATGGCTCTCTAGCCAACATAGTGAATAAATATGCATATGGATCTACTGAGTGAACTCTAATCTGCTTAGATGAATGCTTGGTAGATCTTCACCATCAATAATAATATAATCCATAAACAGGAAATATATATATATATATATATATATATATATATATATATATAATATATATATATATATATATATATATATATATATATATATATATGGCTCTCTGGCCAACATAGTGAATAAATATGCATATGGATCTATTGAGTGAACTCTAATCTGCTTAGATGAATGCTCGGTAGATCTTCACCCCCATCTCCATCCTTGTCTCTCCTTCAAGTGACACTCTGCATGCTCACTTTAACTGTGTGTGTGCCTAGATGACCTACCCTATCTAGCTATGTGGGTCACATAGCATGAAATCTCTAGAAGCTGATATAAAATGATCTGCTTGTAATATCTAATCTCTACCACTAGCTCCCTATATCACTCTATACTGATGGTACCTATTGGTCTCATGCTCAACTCTGCGACCTCTCCAATAACCTATAATAAGGACTTTTTCTCCTTCTCCCTCTTCCTTAGGGTGTGCCTCTCTGCCCTGTACCTATCCCACTCTTCCACCACCATATCATAACTCAACTACAATGAGTCAAACCCCACCTATAAAGTATCCAGTCAGGTCTGCACTGTATCCCTCTCTATCTACACTATAGTTAGTGCCCCCTATGTTGTAGCTAGCTATCCTTGTAGGATGATACAATGAGCCCTCAGTGTATCTCTATCTATGATCAAATCATCTACATCTACATCCTCCTCTCCCCCAATGTCTCCCCTAATCACCTCATCTCCCATCTCATCATTTGTCTCCTCTGTCTTCTTAGAGTCAGCGTCTTCCTCCACCTCCATCTCTTCATCTCCTCTTCCCTGATGTGGGTGTACCACCCTATCCTTTCATGTTGCCCACTGCTCAGCCCACTATGCTATATATATGAAAGTGTACCGCACATCCTCCATATCATCCCTTGTTGGTAATTTCTCCTCCTCTACTAAAACATCTTCTGTAACGGGTTTAAGCAGCTCTCACGTTCTGTCTCATCCCACCTGTATACATATGGGGCCCATGGTATATCTTGTACTAGTCTAAATTACCATCGTACTCAACCAAAATGGAGGTACTCCTAGTAATTCATAGACCTCCCCATCACCCATCACTCCCTTCATACCCCTATCAGCTTTGCCTCCACCCCATGCCATGCAAGAAATCATAGATAATGTCTACATATGATATCGATTGCCCTCAAACCCTCTAGAACACCCTTATAATAATCCAAGTCTCTAACAACTCCATCTATAAACCCCCATGCCATATTGACCTTCCATCGTAGGAAGGCCATACTATAGTTTATCTCATACCACCATATCCATGGGATACTAATGGGATGCACTATCCTGAGTGTGCTCATAGGCCCAACACTATAGTATGACAATCACATCCAAACCATAACACCTCTGGGTCCTCCAACCCCAGAGCTCCCTATAAATCTACACCAGCAAAGTCAATGCCTATGGAAAAATGGTGTAGTGCTCCAACATATCCATAACAACACCAATTAGACTCCACAAAAATCTCCTTTGCCTTGAGTTTGGGAGTGTGTAGCATGATATCACTAGCATCATCATGGTAAGCACACTTCTCCCCATTGTGTCCACTCTGTAAAGAGGCTCAAAATTAAATCCTCCAACAACAAAAATAATCCCCTCTACATCATCATTATATATGAGTCTCAAAGCTGCTCCTCGACCCTGATCATCCATTGGTACTATTGTTTCTCTCTACACTAGAAGTCATAAGATTTGGTAGATGTCCTCCTCGATGATAGTCATCTTCCCAATTGACAATGAGAAGGTCCCGATCATAACATCCCACCACTTCACCAAAGCCACCAGACAATCTTCTATCTTGATGGATACATCGGTAATGATGCACCCCTTTGAAGCCTATGGCCTCTAGATGGGTCCAGTCATCATCGCTTAGTGGAACTCGTAATCATTCCAGTAAGGGAGACACTCAATCTCACAACCATAGTAACCCTCGTGCTTGTCATCAATATCTCCTATAAGCCTAAAAATCTATTAAAAATTCTAACTTATCCTAAACCCTAGCTCTATTCTTAGCCCTTTTGCATTTTTTGTAAATCAGAATTGATCCCTTATGGATTGACATCATTCTGCATATATCAACACTATTTTGTTGAAATTATATCGATTCCCTTTGAATCACTATCAATTCACTAGGGAATTGATGTCGATTCTTTAGTGTCATCTCCTCATAACCCTAGCCCCCAAAATCCTAAAAATCTTATAAAAATTCAAAAAAATAAATTACTAAAATAATTGACCTACCTCATCCTATGAATGTCATCATCATCGTAGTCTCGCTACTGCTAGCCTCCATCTCATTTCATCACACTCTCATTATTTGAGCTCTCAAGCATCATTTGGGGTTTCACAAATAGCAAATGAGCCCTTTTCTACATTGGAGTTGCTTATATACGTGACACCAAATCAAGATCGATTCTGTTTTGGATCGATGTCATTTGGGTAGATCATCACTGATTCATTTCAGATTGGTACTGATTGACCCCTTTTTTCATTACTTGTACTCTCACATATATCTAGCTTGCTCCTTAGTTATTCCTTTTTCCTTACCACATCTAACCTATTTTTTCACCTTTTACCATTTCAAGTTTGTGGATTTTGACCCCTTGACGGTCCCATAACCCGCATAAGGCATGTACTCTTTTTGGTATCTCCCCTTAGTGGGAATTGAGAGTACATTCTCCCTTGAGAACAACTGTCTATAGGTAGAATTCACACTATATAGCAAAGCAAATGCTTTGGTCAATCGACCCTATCACTTGTTCTCTTGTTTAGCCTTCATTAAGCCCACCTATTCGTAGTTGTGACATCTGATTACAAGATTTGCCTTGGGGAATCTCTACCTGATTATCTTCAATCTTGCTTGTATAAAACATACGCTTCATGTTATGCATCTATGTTTATTAGAGCTTATCTACTATTTATCCATCCCATCCATTATTTCATTTTTTAAACATGTTTCCCACTCCTTATCCTCCACCGGCTCCTGATTTGAGGGGGGATACCTCTTCACATAAACATGGGGAAGTGGACCTTTCATGGTTTTTGTCTTGTGACATGTATTTCATACCACTCCACAAAAGAGGTAAATGTAGACATTATAATTTCATACCCTAGGGATGATTACTTAGGTGTCGTAGGTCCTATTTATTTAAACCTCCCAAATAAACCCTATCCTAAGGTTTATATTATTTACCAATTACTAGCTCGGTAAATAACCTTTACTTTTACATTTGTATCCCTCTCAACCTCCTAATCCATTTATAACCAAAGAATCTACCCTTTGTAATCACTTTATCTCGTGTGGAATCGTTACCAACAATTCCACCCATTTCTGAGCTATTCTCACTCGCGGTTGAAACAAATGTACTATTTTGGGTGAATCAGTGAGAATTCATCTGTGATCAGTGCTGATTTTCCAGATCAACGTTGATCCATAAATATGTAGCTCGCCTTTGCATTTCGGACCAGAAAACTTAGAGCCTCGAATTGTTGTTTGAATTCCAAGAGATTTTGTGATGTTCCTAACAACACTTTGTTGGATTTTCATTGCGTTCAGTCATATCCTTTGTGCAACATGAGCTACTCCCTTTGCCTATGAAAAAATTTCATTCTGCTCACAAGTCGATCGAAGGTAAGTTATTATATTCATGTTATCATTCTCTTTCAATTAGCATTCTTTTATCCATTTATTTAATCATTAAAATATTATTAGCATCTTTCTTTATCCATTTATCAACCTCTGTAGCAAATCTGTCTCCTCTGATTCTCTATTTTATTAAACTTAGCCATAGAGAGAATCGATGTCGATTCATTCTGAATCAGCACCTATTCTGCTGATTGGCACCGATCCTATCATGTCGGCATCAATCTGTTGTGTTTAAATCACAGAGTCCGAGACCTTAATTCTTAGCCTCTGTTTGCAATTTTTTTTTATTATTGTTGTTTAAACATGGCCTTTTGCTTATAGATGACTCTACTCAGTTTAGTTCATGACGTAACCAATATCATTGATTTTCTCATAGTTTCCCAACCTTTCTTTGTGGATCAAAGTGACAACCTTCGAGCTAGCCCTTTGTGCAATCATTTATTCACCCTCTCGTGAAGCTATTGACAAACAATTAGTTGTTATACAAGATGATGTAGATTTTGCCTCTGCTTATTGGGAGGAATATTTCATTTATATTGATAGCTTATTTGAGGACTAAATCTTAATTAGCATTGTAATCGTATCATTTGTTTATTTGTAATTTTATATGATTTTTATTTACTTAATTGCATAAACAGTGGATTGACATCTATCTAAGGAAGTGCACTACTTTTGGGAATTGATCTCTGATCAAACAGTCTGCCCATCTTTTTTATTAATTTATTTTTGTCAAATAATTACATGTGTGCAGGTTAACCTTTCCAGTCAAAAAAGATCTCTCACTATCATTGGATTCAAAGCGGTGCATAACGTCTTTTGATCAACAGGGATTCCCAGTAAACCCTGTTTTATTTCGAATTTTTGGTAACATTTAAATTTAAAAGAAAACGAAAAACTACTTAAACACTCATTTCAAGTGAAACGCCTTCACTTCTGCTCCAATTCTTCTTTGTGAGCTATCCGTTTTGTGTGCCGTTGAATTGCTAGGTCACAAAAATATATATCCAACTTTTTTTTAGTTGTTTTTATTTTGGGTTCTCTCTGGTTTGGATAATTTCTTGCACAATCTTTGTGCTTTATTTTTCTCTCTTACACAGTAAGGCCGTATATCCAGTCTTTATTTCTCCAACTCTGCTCAGCATAACTCTTTATCTTGTTACGCTTTATTGTTAACAGTGATCTTTCAACGTTCATTTCTGTTGCTTAAATCATCTTTAGTTCTTTGTAGCGTTATCGTCATTCCTTCTCTGTGTAGTGTTACAGTTTTTTTTAATGATTTTTGTGTGGTATTAATATTTCTTTTAATGAGGTTCAAACGCTTTTAATGTAGGTATAAGCTTTCTTTATGTTTTAGTGTCATTCTTAAATTATTACACTTTTGCCATGGAAAGAATTTTTAAAAAAAAAAGTTTCATTAAAAAAATGAGAAGGATTTCTTTTTTTTTTCAAAAAAAAAAAAACGGATTTGATTCATAAAAACACAGATTTTTTTTTTTTTTTTAATTTTTTTTGAATTAAAATCTTTTTGAAATATATTAAAATCTTTTTAGGAGTTTTTGTGGTATTTTTTTAAAAAAATAATTGTATTATTTCATGTGAAAAGGCAGTTTTCAATACGTTTGGTTTTGATATTTTTGTGTGGATCTATATTTCCAGATTAATTATTTTAAATTCTAATATTTTTTTTAGAAAATAAGTAGTAAATGTTCTTTGGTATTTAAATTGTTATATTTATTGTAAAACTGTAACTTGCATAATCATGTTTTGAAATGGTATTAATATTAGTCCATTTTTAAAAGTTTTTAATAAGCTCACATCAAATTAATTTGAAAAATGATGAGATAGTGAAGCTCCAACATAAAATTCAATACTAAAAAGATATTATTACTACTTTTCAGAACTCCTTTACTACTCATGTGGAGAAAATACAATCATCTATTGATGTTTTTAATGTTAAATTTGTATCTTTTGCACATGGAAATATCTCTAATGTTGATGAATCTCATTGTGCTTCTATACACACCTAAAATACTTTAAACACTTCTACCAATTCCGGCTTAAAAATCGTGTATACTATGGGCTATTCGGGTGGTGCACTTGATAAGTACAAAAATGATATTTTTGAACTTATTTGTTTACTTCTAATGCAAATTATAAAGGTCTCGGTTTTAATGATTCAAATACTTTTAATGCACATTTAGAATTTTATTGTCCTTATCAAATAACTTGTAATGCAACTTCTTTTGATTATATTGTTTCTAATACTCATAGTTTGGTTTAAATTTTAAATCTTGTGCGTATTGTGAAAAAAATGGGCATCATATCTCTAAATTTTACAAGTTACATTCATGCAAATTTTGTGATAAATCCATGCACGATACATTGCATTGTTGGACACTAACTAAATCTACTACCTTTAAAAGTAATTTTTTTTGGATTCTTAAAAATGGATCTTTCAAAGACTTTGATATGCCTTCTTTCGATAATTCTTCTAATACTTCATGCAGGATATCTTTTATAAGTGACACATTTTTTTTTGTCTCTGTTTTGATTAACTCAAATATTTTATGCATTCTTTGATTTTTGTTGCAACTAATATATGTTTTATTTAGAGCTTTTATGACTAACTTTTTTTCGTGCATATTTACACACTTTATAATAAAAGTTATCTTTGCTCAAATTTGCCTCGTTGTACATCTACTTTTATTACATTATATATGTAGATTATATTTTTGGCATATTAGTTACTTAAATTAAAAGATTATATTAGAATGTTTGTCTTACAAGTTTGTGGATCATTACTCTTTTTGGTTGATCTTTATTCCATAACGGATTGACCACCTAGTTCAAAGAGGATTTTTGAAGATTCTTGGTGATCACACTTTTTTCCTTACGACTTTTGATGACACCTTCTCCTCTTTCTTATATCTAAACTTTTATAATTCCTCTTGAAGGAGGTTTTTATTAAGGGAAAATATTATGTAATTTCAACTTCCTTTTTATTTGTAAAGGTTCTCTCAGCTTTTGTAACCTTAATTTAAGTTTAAGGAGGAGTGTTGAAGAATTAATCTTAATTTGGGTCTTTCTTAAGTTTACAAGATTTTTCTAAATCTTAGTTAGTTATATATTTATTGTATTTATAAATATATTTTATTCTAACTTTTATGAGGTGTCACTCACTTTCCTAATTTACTTGTTGGATTTAGAGTTACATGTAATTCTCCTCTCCACATGGCACACACTTCCCTACACTCTCTAAGAGAATAGGTTATAAGTGGCACACATATAGGAGGCTTGTAAGGTAATAATAAATTTTCTTGTAATTTCTATTCTCTTTCTATAGTTATATAAAATAGCCTTTCCTCTTTTCCACACTAAAAATCTCGTAGCTCTCTCTATTATTCTCTTGTGCTCTTGATTCAATTTTGTACTTATAAATATTTTAGTTGCAAGTCTTTTAATAAAATCACGTGAGTTTTTATCTCAGACATTAAATTTTTTGCTTTAAAATTTTTGTCTCATTTATAGTTTGTACTTGAGAGGTAACTTAGTCTTGTGAATTTTTATTTTTTCTCACACTTTCATGCTATGTCATTGATTATTATTCTTGGGATAAATCTTTTAGAATATATGACACATCATATCAATGACTTTTGTTAACCAAAATAGTACATCTGACCAATGAAGCGATAATGTCACATCATCTAATGACTGATTACATTCAATTTCGAAGGTATAATGACATGCAAACAACTCAACACATTCAAAGTAAATTGTTAGGTAGAATCACATAGGAAAGGTTATATATACAAGGTTATACAAAACACTATGTCATTATACACCTTTTTGAATAAGAGCCATTTGGATTTTTAATATTAATTAATTCTCTTACACATGGAGTGTTTATTAGTGCTAAGTCCAGATGAAACTAGTGCTCGCCAAATATCATACTAGATGCCATGGATAGATCATAAATTCTCATTCCACTCTTAGACACACATAAAGAATATATGGGCATTGGTCTTACCATACAAAAAAATAGATACCATGATCCAAACCCATTTGAATTCACAGCTGATATTGAAGCCAAGCTATTCATCCTTGATCAATCAATAGAAGCACAACCATAAGCTCTAACACTTCAACACCATTTATGAGGGTCTAATGCCAAATGACTAATCAAATTACTAACCTTTGGTAAGATGGAATGATTTAGTGCATGGTGATTGAAAATTATACATATGATTACTTCACACCCCTATTTCCACATAAATATAATGCAATAGGACAACATGTTGTAGTGACCAAATTACATGATGGCATCCAAATCAAAGTTCATGACCTCGTAAAGGAGTCCACCAATTTTTTGCCATTTTTCATCATTATGATCGATACACAGGCATAAATTATAAGGAAAAATGCTTTGGCTGCCTCTTTAGTATCACTATTACGATAAATGATTCTAGGGGTGAATCAGTCATTGTCATAATAATCTCTAAAAGAACAACATGTAAAGGCACATGCATTGACTCAAATAGAAATAACCTCATCACAGACTGCTATAATAAAAAGGACTACACTGCTACATAGAGTCTCATCACCTCTATTGAAGAAGAGGACACAAGACACTAAATCATGGTTGGATAATAAGCATTTAATAAAAATCACAACAAAATGTGATCTTGTGAAGTTGGGCGTAGAAGATCAAGAAGTCTTACAGTATATTCTCATAGACATAGGCAGTGAAGTATATGATTAGGAGGAAGAAAAATAATTTTTCATTTGGAAGGTAGTACGTATTTACCAAGTGAAAAACATGTATAACAAGACATATGGGTTGATATCACCACACCTCTACTATACATAATAGTAGACATTATTGGGTAGAAGAAAGAGTGCAAATGCTGACAAGCTAAACTCTTTTAATTAGATGCAGGCATAGGATCATCATGAGTGTAGATCACCTCACCACAATAAGAGAGACCACTACAACCTTTAGTGTGAAAGCATAGGACCCATACTAAGCTGATACTATCGCCATCAATCAGAGAGCATATGATTTTATTTACTGATCCTATGATAGTTGAGGAAGATGAAAAAAAACAAGTTTGATCTCTAGCACTGCAACAAAAAGAGATAATTTGGGCCTAAAAGAGGTTGAAAAAAGCAATATGCCACCTTCCATACCAAATTCTTCAACTACTAAACACATGGTGGGTGAAGTCATCTCCTTCATCTTCTCTTTCACAATTACAAGTAGACATCATAACTCAGGAGCAAGTTGAGCCCAAGAAACCAATTGAACATGAAGACATCATAGCCTATGAGGAAACTATTGAAAAATGAGTCAAGGCAAAAAATGTGCAGATAGTAGATGCAAATAAGGCTCAAAAGGCATATATGAGGAAGAAAAATGAAGAGTCAAAATGTAAAGCTACTAAAGATTAAGACCAAAGGAAACAAGAAAAACATTGAGGAAGTGGAAGCACAAAGGAAAAAGGATGAAGAAGCTGTTGTGAAGAATAAGAATGAAGAAATAGAGGCCAAGCAATGAACACAACAAAAAACATAAGAGGAGAAACAAAATAAGTAGTAGGTAGAAGAAGAAGTTGTGAATAAATAAGTTGAATGAGAAAATCAAGAGGTGTAAGTAGCGTAAAAGAGGAAGGTCAAGACTAAGGAAGTAGCTAAGGTAGAATAAAAAAAGTAAAAAAAGCTCTTTGTAGGCAAGAAAAATAAGATAATAAGCATGCCCAGGAGTAAGAGGCTAAGGATAAGGCAATGACATATGCCAAATCCAAAGCAGAGGTAGGTACATGCCAAATCCAAAGCAGAGATAATTCTAAATTCAAGGTAGAAGTAGATCATAACACATAACAAGAAGTTACACCAAAGTCCTTGATGAAGGGTGTGATACCTAAATCCCAACAACCATTGTTTACATCACAAGGACTAAGGTCCACTCAAGGTTTTGCAAGAGGAGGAATTGCAGTAAAATCAATAATTCTCTATCCAATGGTTGTGGGATGTTTTCATAACCTCAACTTAGTGAACATATTTTTCTCTATCAATGGCACAAATCAAGAAGGTAACTATCATGACTACAACTTATAGTTTGGCTTGGCTAAAATAGTGCAGGAAATATCTATCAGTGTTTCCCAACTTCTACTATTTAAGTAAATTGAAGGATTGGATTCCTGTTAATAATCTATCACTCAAAAGGCTTCAGCATTAGAAAAAGAAGCATCATAAACAAGGGAGGAAAATGCAAAAATCCACCTCCACCTCACTAAAGCATGGTAACCAATAGGCGTTACCTACCCTACCTTGGTCACTTAAGTTTTGGGTGAATAATTCATGTCTGGGGATAAGCAATTCTCTAATTTATTTTTACAAGTAAAAAAAATATTGGTTTGCTATGTAGAAGTTACAACAGCTTCACACATAGGGTTAGAACATTAAAGTAGAGACATATAATTTTTGGGTTGTTAGAAGAATATTAACAAGTTTTAGATATGACTGTGCTCTAATATCAATAGATAGATTGAGGCATGCTCAGGTAGAAGTAGTAGAACACTTCATGGTCTGAGGCCAAACGAGAGTTCACTAAGATGGACAAAGCTAAAGCAATGATGAAGGATCAATTGGCTACCTCTCACACATTGGACGTTGCACTCAAGTAGTTTCTTGAATCAAGAGATAGTTTCATGCATAAGCTATAAATGTGGAAAATTGAGATGCTATGTGATACATATGTTGGCATTCAAATGCAGAGGCATCCAAACCTCTTGTAAGAGTTATCCCTTGAAATCTAGCAGAAAGTGTTGAGTGTTAGGGCACTCCTCATCATTAATGAAAAAGATGATATTCATAATCTGATGGTGTGCCAAATCCCACAACATATAATGATCAATATGGTGTGTAAAATTCTCAATAACTGGACAACGTTCAAAATTGACTTGTCACATTTGGATAACTCTATCATAAGCATCATCCAGGAGACCTAGTTCATCCCTCAAAACCAACTGCAATAAGATCTTCATCAAAAAATTATTGTCATAGCTACACATCTATAAATCCAACCTTATTAATTATCATTAGCACCATATTATACTACTATGACTTCCTCAACAATAACTTAGGGAGAATCATCTTCGCAGCCTCCTCCAGTTCCTTCAACACAGTCGATGCCACAACCATATTTGTAGATACTACACACACTTCAATTTTAAAAATGTGAAGATTTTTTAGTAGGAAGTCTTGAAACATTAGGAGTGAGAATAAGCTGGTTGAAAACTTGAAAGGTCAGCCACTTGGCTATAACAGTCTATTGAAAACTTGAATGGGCGGTAGATTAGTATGCCACTTAGTTAAAAACATAAAATGGTGGCTAAGTACTGTGAAAAAAGTGAAAATTAATAAATGACATCTTGAATGATAAATGAAATAATGTTTTTAGTCTGACCTTTCTCACTATGTAAAAACACTAGATCTAATATGTGACACACTTCCTGTGACTTTGTCTCAGGACGAGACAATTATTTAAGTTCAGGGAAGTATTGGTAGTAGAATAGGGCTAAAAAATCATAGTGTATAGGTGTATGAAAAGAGTGTGTTTCACACCATTTTTTACACAGTATATTATTTTTATATGTGGCTTTCATTTTATATCAAAAGTTTTCAAAATGCAAAGAGTCTTCTTCTAGGTTGTAGTGAAAGGTTGGAATTTGAAACAACAATGTCTTTGGAAAGCTTTATAAATATCACTTGTATTGAAAAGAGTTCTAAAATATTGAGATCAATATAGAGATCCATAAATACTTTTCATTTATGTTTCCTTATGTTCCTTACTTTGATCTGTTCTATGTTATTGTAATCTATTCATTATGAAAACACTTACTTTTATGAGTTGATTAGCTCCGTGAATCCTAATAATTTATGTTATATGTCATGATTGGATTAATGTAAAGTTTTTGTGTGAATTCACCTTTTCTATTTCTATATTATGTTTCTCACTACTATCCCCTATTAGCATGTTCTAATGGGTTTTCCATAAAACTCTACTAACACTTCCCATTTATCAATTTCAGTTGATGCTAAAATTGATATTTTAACATTGTAGGGATCAAACTCAAACATCTTAATGACATATTGCAAGAATGTATCATTGAATCTGTGAAAAGGATGTGAATTTTCCTTCAGAGTGATATGCGGGTAGAATTCATAGAATTTTGAGGATTTCATATCACACACTATGTTCATACTAATGTAGATTCGCCTACGAGAATTAACATATAAAAGATATGAAGTCATATAGAACTTAGATGTAGTGATGATGTTTGTTAGCAATTTATGTATTGAATCACTAAGAAATTGACCCTAATTTATTTTTTTAAATTATATATATATATATATATATATATATATATATATATATATATATATATATATATATATATGTTTTGAAGTCTTTGGCAATAGGGTTACCAAAAACAATGTTCAGAAGTGTGATTATATCATTGACTTCATTTATGAATTCAAATATAGATAAAGTTTTTGGAAATCATGTTACTAAAATTTTTGGATTTAGAAGCCACTCCTTGTTGACCCATTTAGAACAAGTACTAGTGTTAGCCCTAGAATCATTTAGCAGAAGCTAGGCTGATATTAAGAAATGATTATTGATCAATAATGTTTATAAAATTATTAATATATTTTTCTTGTAAGCAAAGCACATACTCCCATTTAAAGTTTATGACTTACCTATTTACTTCATCATAGTGTTTAGCCATGGATAGGACCAATTCATGATATTGCACTAAGGTTGGGAAGTTGCTACCTGAGGTAAACCACTATCATGTATACTTTGGCTCTAGTCAATTTTGTGTAATGCATTAATCCTTTCCTAGAATTATTCCATGTCTATGTTTCCAAGATCTGTATCTGTGATTTTGTTAAGATTAGAATCAAGGATTTAAAAAGGAATAACTCCGTGAAATTGGTATTTCATGTTTTTAGTCTTCTTCTTCATTAGAGTCTCTAGGTTACTTGATGTAGACATTTATCAAAGTTTATCTCTTAAAGAACATTAAAGTACCAGAGCTAGTTATAAAATAAAGTAGGATTTGGAGTGTTCTTGAATAAATAGTCATAATCCAATAATGTATTAGGTAGAGGGCAAAATTATGTGGTGACTGTGTCTTGAATAATAGTCATAATCCAATAATGTATTAGGTAGAGGGCAAAGCATTATGTGGTGTGTAATATAGGGGCCATGATTGTAATGTATTCTTGATAGGATCTTAGGATCTAACGAGTGTTCAAACATGTGTCATAATATGACAAGGGCTTAGGGAAGATTTAGATCCTTATGATAGTTCAGACAATGCTTGGGTTTCAATGAGAGTTTAGATAGTGCTTGGGTTTTGATGTTAGTTTAAAAAAATCTCATAATCTGACAATGCATTGGGCAAATTTAAAATCCTATATGGTCTAATTAGAGGGTAGATTTTGTTGAGGGTAAAAACCAAACTTAGAAGTCTTGAAAGTTTTTATCAAGATTTGAATTATGTAATAACCATCCTAATATTATTTACAAATAATATTCAATCTAAAAATATATTTTAATTCAACTATCTAAAAACCCACATTTTCCCTACACCAATTAATCTTAGGAAAGATAATTTTAACACAATTGAATGGAAAAATTATTTAAGATTAAAATATTTATAAATAACATAAAATATCAATATAATTGATGGAGATTAGACCTCATGCTCTTATATAACAAAACATTTCTAGATTTAATCAAAAACACAAATTTGCATATAAAACTAGCAATTTCACTTTACCCAATTTCACTGAAAGTCATAGAAATGACAAATTATAAGATCCAAATTATATTAATGATATATCTGATAAAATTAAAGTAAAATGAGATATTTTAAAGTAAAAAAATATTGATAAACAACTGAAACAAATCTAGAATCACCACATTGGAATCTACTCAAATTACCCACTCCAAAGTATGCAAATATACACACCAAACTGAATACAGGAATCTTCAAATCTATAAATATCCAATGCAATATTTGTATGAGATTACCCTCTATAAATCAAAGGAGTTTTTTCATATGATCTGCAAGAACCGAAGGGGTTTTGTCCTCAAATATTTTAGTTGAAGCACAAGTACATCAAACATGTAGAAATTGTTGAATTGACAAAAGATAGTCCAGAAAGAAATCTTGTCATATATATACACAAGAGGCCGCAAGGTTGAAAAAAAATTCCAATATCCTTTATTTGAAAAGATGACATGAGTTAGAAAATGAAAGTAGTTCTATCTTTATCCTCTTTTCCATTAAACATTTAGAACCTACTTTTTTCCTCTTTTGTTTCCATTTATCAAACTTTCCCGAGTTTGACCCACTTATCTTGAGGATAAGAAAACAAGAATAAATTATCAAGTTTCCTTGGAAATCCATAATTATATCCTCCTATAAATCCACAGATCAATTGGTAAGTTTTCTTTTATACTTTTAACTTTATAATTCCCATTAAATAATTAATTAAATATTTTTCCAATTTTCTTTCCCTTATTATCATATAATTAAAAATTGGATTAATTAATTATTAAATGGAAATACTTAGAAAGGGGACATGACAAGTCATCCCTCCTCAAAGTTGCTTTCCCTCAAGCAACGTGATTTTAGGTGTTCCAAAATATTTAGTCTTTCCCAAGTGGCATCTTCTATGAGTAGATTCTTCCAATGAATCAAATATTTTATAATGATCTTATTTCTCAGTCTCTTCTCCCTAGTGTCAATAATGGCATATAGTTCCCATATTAGATTTCTTTCATCATCCAAGGGTGTAAAATCCATTGAGGGTGTGACACTTTGTCCAAATGCCCTTTTAAGTGAGATACATGGAAAAAATTATGGATCTTTCTATTCTCTACCATTTTTAGTTCATAAGCCACTTCACCAACCCTCTTGATGATTTTGTAGGGCCCATAGAATCGTGGTTTAAGTTTATCAACACCACTTATTTTGATGGATTTTTCCCATAAGGTTTCAATCTTAATAATACCATATCCCAAACTTTAAATGACCTCTCAATGTGTTTCTAATCTGCATAAAACTTTTGATGGTTTTGGGCTTGCCTTATATGATCTTTGAGGGATCTGAGTATGTCTTGACTCTATTGTACTAAATCGCTATCTATTGGCACTCTAATATTTTTAAATACCAAGTAAACAATTGTCAATTCATCATACCAATACAAAGCCATAAAATTGAGACATACCAGTGGGCATATGGTGGGTGGTATTGTAATAGTATTATCCCAAGTGCAACCACCTAACCCACACTGATTGTTGATCAGAAACATAATTCTTAAAACATCCTTCAACCCACTTATTCAAAATTTTTGTTTGACAATCTATTTGTGGGTGATAGCTTGTGCTAGGGGTGAGTTTTATACTATTTAAATGAAATAATTCCTTCCAAAAAAGCTAAGAAATCTAATATCTCTATCACTGACAATATTCCTAGGTAACCCATGTAGCCTAGACACTTCTTTGAAGAACAAATCTGCTATTTGAAGTGCTTGGAATTTATAAGTGATAAGAAAGAAACGTACATACTTAGTTTATCCATAAAAACATAAATACAATCTTTCCTAGTTACCTTGGGAAGACATGTAATGAAATTCATAGATATGCATTCCCACTTCTGATTCAGAATAGGCAATGGTTATAGTAATCCTACTAGAAAGACATGCTCTAACTTGTTCTGTTGACATGTGATACATTATATAATGAGTTTTAGTAAGTCCTTATTAAGTCCCTTGTAGAAGAATGTATCTCTAATCTATCTATATGTTTTGAATAAACTTGGATGTCTTGCTAATGGTGCATCATAAAATTCTTCTAGTATTTTCCTTTTTGTCTTTGATGCAGGGGATAATGAACACTCTGTTCTTGAATCAAATCAGCTAATCTGCCAATGTGTACCTATCATACTTCCACTTTGGTTGTCTATGATTCAAACCTTGTTGTCATAGGAATAATGTCAAACTATTATGATTTATTTGAACATCTTTCCCATATACTAAATATTATCTAAATTTCTCCCAAGCATGCATTATCACTAACATTTATTTATCATAGATAGGCAGTCCTCTTTCCTAAATTTTTAGATGTATACTTTTGAAAGCTATGGGATGTCCTCTTTGAGATAAGATGGCACCAAATTCAATACCTGGATCATCACACTCTATAAAAAAAGGAAGTGAAAAATCTAGAATAGCAAGTACATGGTAGGAACACATTACCTCTTTAATCCTATCACAAGCTTCTTGCCCTATTTGTGTCCATGCAAAATCTCCTTGATTTGTCATATCAGTCAATGGATTTGTCTAGACGTTAATATTCATTAATGAATATCATTTGATTAATGTAAAGGTCAAAAAATTCTCACAATTATGCCACTATGGTAGGAGGAGGCCAATCTAAGATAACTTGGATCTTCTACTGATCTACCTAATTCATACATGATTGGAAGGTAGTTAGTGCATTTATCAAACCAAAGGGCATAACCAAAAAATCAAAATGTCCCTTGTGACATCTTAATGATATCTTATGTACCTCCTCATCCCTTACATAGATCTGATGTTAACTTGACCTCAAATCAGTCTTTACAAGATACACTACCCCATGTAATTCATTAATGAGCTTATCTATCTTAGGAATGGGGTATTTATATTTGATGGTCTTATTGATCTCCTCTATGTGAATTCTTGGGTGGTGGTAAGGAGTTGTCATGATAGAGCCCAATTTCCATTATATAATGTGTTTAAATCTTCTATCAAGTGGTAATCCCATTGATAAAATACTAAGCATCAGCAAAAATCTTATTTCCCAAATAACTCACTCACTGAGAGAAGACCTCTCCTTTATTTTAGTTGTAACCACTTGTAGTGATACATTAAAACTCCCCTTAAGCACCATGCATTTTTATTCATGTTTAAAATTGAATTCCATGAAATGATGATTCTTATGATCACCCATGGATATGTTGAGTTGTCAAATTATTTTGGTACATGGAATGGTGAACCCATCAATATTGAATTTATCAAAATAGTTTCCCTTCATATGCCTCCACCTATTACTAGATTCCATACTTTTATTCATGGACCGTATTGAACTAAAACAAAAGGATCCTTGTATCCTTTCCTATCAGTTGTGTCTTTCACCCTCTTTCCATTCTTAGAGTGTTTCCCATGATGACAAAATATCTGAAATAGAATAATATGAAACAAAAAATATGAAATATTACTTTGCTGCTCATACTTTGGACTATAATCGAATTCTTTACCTCCCTTTTCTGATTTAGAAGTAGTAACTTTTGAGAGATTTGTTTTGAAACAACCATCCTTGTAATTTAGAGTTTAAAAATTAGTAGCATCCACTAAAACATTATCTTTGATTATTTCTATTGAAGATCCTTCACTTTTCACTTGCATGGTGGATTCATTTTGGAGCTTATCACTAACTTATTCTAGCTCATAATTTTATTGCTTTCTGATTTCTTGTAAATATGTTTTTCCTTTATGTTACACTATCACCCTTTTTTCCTTGAACTTTTATAGTTATGATGTATCCAACATCTCCTTTAGTTACATGGCCTTCGTTTATGAATCTTTTGATTCTTTTTCTACCTTCACCTCTTCTTTGCTCCAAGATTTGTGACTTGTCTTCCAAGGTTATTTATGTTGACCAAATATGGGTGCCTTGGGTTGAGATAAGTATTTTATATTTAATATAGATGGATCTAGTGGGTTTATTATACCACCTTTGTTATTGTTATTCATTTTCAAATCATAGAATTCTATGAAATTGAGGGCTTGTTGCATTGCAAGGTTAAGTTACTCTTGTAAACACATTACTTACATGTAGTTGTTGATGCTCTATTTATTCAATATGTTCCCCTTAATTCTATAGGAATTTGGAACATAAGGTTTTTGAAGGTGGGTTGATTGAAACCCGCTCATTTGATGATGAGCTTCTTTCTCCCTCATTTGATTTATTCGAGTTAATACAATGAATAGCTCAGATTTGTTATGACATGGATTCTTTTAAGGTTCTTTGAATTATATTCTTTAAATCCTTTTGACCCCAGTTGATTGTCTAATATAAATAACTAATTGCATAAAAAAGAATGATATTTTCTCCATCACCCATATTTTCTTCTTTGATCACTAGTGGCTGAAATTTTCTTTTTTCTCTTTGATGGTATCTTAATTTTCTTTCACTAATACCACTTGCATGCATTTGATATTACATAAAGATGTGAAATATCCCAAAAGTATATAAAAATATATATGCTCTAATACCACTGTAATAACCCTCTCAAAATTATTTGCAAACAATATTCAATTTGAAAATATATTTTAATTCAACTATTAAAACACCCATGTTTTTCCTACACCAATTGATCTCGAGAAATATGATTTAAATACAATTGTAATGGGAAACTTCATTAAGATTAAAATATTAATAAATAACATAAAATATAGATATAGTTATGACCTCATGCTCTTATATAACATAAATTTTCTATATTTAATCACAAACATAAATCTACATACAAAACTAGTAATTTCAGTTTCCCTGATTTCATTAAAAGTCATAGAGATGACAAATTATGAGCTCCATATTATATTAATGATATAATCGATAAAATTAAAGTAAAAGGGTATGTTTTATAGTAATAAAAATATCAAAAAACAACTAAAACAAATATGGAATCACTAAATTGAAATCTACTCAAACTACACACTCCAAAACATGCAAACATACACACCAAAATGAATATGGGAATTTGCAAATTTATGAAACTCTAATGAAATCTCTGTATGATATTACCCTATAAAAATAAAAGGGGTTTCATACTATGTATTTAAGAACCTAAGGGGTTTCATCCTTGAATCCTATAGTTGAAACATAAGTGCATCAAACGTGTATAAATTGTTGAATTGAAAAAAGATAGCCTGGAAGAAAATCATGACATATAAATACACAAGAGGCCCCAAGGTTGGTTCCAAAATCCCAATCTCCTTGATTTGAGAAGATGCCATGAGCTATAAAAGGAAACTAGTTCTATCTTCGTACTCTTTCACATCAAACATTTAGATCCTTCTTTTTTCGTGCTTTGTTTCTATTTCCCAAACTTTCTTGAATTTAACCTACTTATCTTAAAGATAAGAAAACAAGAATAAATTATCAAGTTTATTTGGAATCCCATCATTATATCCTCATATAAATTCACAACCTAATTGGTAAGTTTCCTTGTGTACTTTCAAATTTATAATTCCCATTAAATAATTAATTAAATATTTTTCTAATTTTATTTTCCTTATTCTCCTATAATTGGGAATTGGATTAATTAATTATTAAATGGAAATTACTTAGAAAGAGGACATGGAAAGTTATTGATAAATGCAATGAAAGAGTTGGAATTTTGAGGCTACAATAGTTATCTTGAAAGATCTTAATTTTCAAAAATAGGGGAAACCATAATTGTAAAGGATATAGACTAAATTTACACCATGTAAGCTATGAACTGGAAGTTGAATATGTAAACCTTAGTTTTCACACAATCAAAGCATGAACGATCTAGGGAAAACCTGAAATAAGGATGATAAGAAAATGGTAAGGGATGTAAGGAGCATAGAGAGAGGTATAGGTGAGATGAAAAGAAAATGATACGAGTCAGGGGTTAAAAGTTATGCCTAAATATTCATGCATGCATAATAACTACATGTTTTATGGTGGATATATGAGGGTTTTTGAGAAAGTGTCAAGATAAGACATGTGCATGGACATGTATTAGGTTCTAATAGGATTCTAGACATAACTCATGTTTTGATAGGTTATTAGACAGAGGATGAAACTTTAACTAGTGTTAGACATGGGTTCAAAACCCACCAATGGAGAAGACTTGTAAAAATATTTAATTTTGTTCCAACCTTTCTAAGATTTTTCTACCACTTAGAAACATTTTAAAAGACACATTTTGAATTTGAACCTATTTACACATTGGAAATACAATTATTATCTAAATAGACCAACATTTGATAGTTTAAAATAAAATTAACTTGAATAACTTATAATGTTTTACACACATTCAATTTTGGGTACAATAATTGGCTCTGATTGGGGAACTTCAAAATGTAATATACAATAGAAGAACTCTAGACTATAATTTTATAGATAAGTACTTATCCATTAGGTTATAGTGTCATTTTAGGCTTTGATAGACTGACAAGGAAATGACCAAAATCTAAGAGAATGAGACAAACCAAAACAAAGAGGGAAAATAAGAAAAAAATAAAATAGCATACCAAAAAAGAATGAAGATAAGAGACATAACCAAAATACTAAATTCATCTATTTATATGCATGTGACATCCTGCTTTCATTCAAAATAGCGTTTCATATATTTCCCACTATAGTGAAATAAGAGGTATGTACCATATCTATATGTTAGATAGAAAATATTATCCTCGTAAAAGTGCCTTATTTTGAATGGGCCCATCTATATAAAAGTGAATTTACATAAATTATTTTGGTTCTATTTGCTTATCCCATAGAAACACAAGATGTCCTATTTGAAAAGATTTTTTCTTTGCTTTTTTATCAGAGTTTTAACCTAATCGTGGTTTTCAAAAATCTTGTCAACAAAACATGTTCTATCGTATTCAATCTTGTTCAAATATAGTATTCTCTTATCTAGTGGAATTTCAAAATTTTTATTTTCAATGGCTCTTACTAATTATAGTGTAGGAAATTCAAGTGTTATGGAAATAACAACATCAATATTTTACAACAATTGGAAAGGAATCATTCTAATACCTTTCTTCAAAGAGATATGATAAACCCATGATGCATCATATAATTTCTTCTGCCAGTTCCACTAATTTTCATCTACCAACTTACAAATGATGGTAACAAGATTATTATTACTTGATTTTTCCTAACCATTCCTTATGGGTAATAGTTAAAAGAGCGAGATAAAAAAATACCATAACCATAAAAAAAATCCAACCAATTTTTTGAAGAGAAGTTGGATGCATTATTAGTTACAATAGTCATATCTTACTAAGATATTTTCTTTGATGAAGTTGTAGACAACTTCTAAAGTCATATGTTTGACTAGGATAACCTCTAACCATTTGGTAAATTAATATGTAGTAGTGAGTAAATAAGTGTGACCAACACTTGAATGAGATTTATGATTCCTAAAAAATCCAATTCTCATATTTGAAAAGGTTCCTCAATTACTATAGGCTTGAGAGGGAAAGTTGTAAGTTATGATCATCCAATGAATTGTTGATAAGCTTCACACTTTCTCACCCATTCATAATAATATCTTAATAGTGAAGGATAACAGTAATGGGATCTAAAAATTTTATATGTTGTCATTGGAGTATAAAAATGTCCTCCAAAGCTTTGATCATAAAAATCTTCTAGAAGTTTATTTTTTTGTTTTTTTATCAGCACACTTAAGAAAGAAACCATAAATAATTTTCTTAAAAAATGTGCCATTTCAAATCACATATTTTTTATATTTTAACTTGATTATTCTTCATTATTTAACATCCATATGAGATGGACATTCTCCATATGTTGGGAAGAAGGTGATGTTTGAAAACTATTCATTTCTAGAATCTACAAATAGGATAAGAGGTGGTTCTTCTTTACTTTGATCATATTCATTTATTAAAACAAGGACACCCTCTAAATTTATATCTATCCTACCATGAGTTGACACAAGCCTTTACCTTAGACACATTTAATATGTTTTATCTCTAAATCATAATCTTGAACTATAGTGATCCAATTTCCTCTTTTAGAACCTGATTCTTATTGAGTCAAAATGGAATTTACCACTATATTTGGCACCATTAGAATGGAATGTGAATGAAGAATATAATACCTAAAATATTTGATATATTTAAAAATAAAATATGCATCTTTTTTCCTTATAGAAAATATTTTAACTCATAATCTGTGAGACCACAACTCATGAAGCTGATTGGTGACTCAATTCCTTCATTTTTATTTTGTGTGAGAATGGTTAAAAGAGTATGATATGGATAATAGCAATAGATAATGAATTTTGGGCTGACCAAAGTAGGAGCATGTTTAATGGCATCTTTTATCTTTTCAAAAACTTCTTTTCCTTCATTATTCCATTATAAGGAGGGTTTGCCTTTCACAATTTCAGCAACATGTTTGGTGGGTTCTAAAAAAATACACACAAATCTTCTTAGAAAACTTACTTTCATGAAAAATGAACGCACGCATAGTTTTCTAGTTGGAAAAAAAATTCTAGATTACTTTGACTCTTTTAGGATCAATTTTATTCCTTATTCTAACACAATGTGTCCATGAAGTTTTCCTTCAATTACTCCAAAGATAAATTTTTAAGGTTGAGTGAAATGTCGTGAAGATAAAAATTTTAACACTTTTTCTAGATGTTTATAATGGTCTTCTCTTTTCTTTGAAAACATTGTTAAATCATCCAAATAGACCATAATTATTTTATTTTTTAGATATTTAAAAGGAAGATCCATAACTCTTTGAAAATCTACTCCTACATTAATAAGATTAAATGGCATTCTCAGATATGCTAACATACCTCAAGGAGTTATGAATATAGTATTGTGTTGATCTTATTTATCAACTTCTATTTGATTATATCTTGAGAAACTATCTAACATGGATAAATTTTTTTACCCTGTAATTTCTTGAATAACTTTATCCATGAAAGGTAGAGGATAGTTGTATTTTAGGGATGCTTGGTTCAAATTTTAAAAATCTATGCATATTTCAATTTCACCACTTTTCTTGATTGGAACTATATTTGCAACCCATGTTGAAGAATGAATAGAAAGGATGATTCATGCATTAAACATTTTTTAAATTTATTCAAAAATAGTTCCCATTATTTTTGAATTGTATTGCCTTTATTTTTACCTAAAAGGCTTAGAATCATGTTTGAGGGGTACCGTGTGTTGTATTTCCTTTGATAAAAAATATTTGAGGTCCTCATATGAGTATGCAATAATATCAATGTATTTTAGAATAAGAGTGATAAAATTTATTCATTATTATGGTGAATAAAATATTTGACAATATTTACCAATCTGGGTTATTCTTAGATCCAATATTCACCTTTTCATAATCAGTTGAGTTGGAAGAGTTATTATGTGTTTTATCTTTGATGAATCTATCATGTTTATCTAAGAGATATTCTAGGAAAATTAAACCTTTAGGAATATTATTTCCTTTGAGTTTAATAACTCATTCTTCATCTTGTTCTTTAGCAATACCATCTTTTTGAGTTTGTGTTGAAGATTCTCTTATGATGATTCACTGTCTTCAAAATTTATATTTATTAAATATAATTTTTTAAGAAAATGATAATATGTTGGTCATTATTGAAAACTTGCCAATTTTTTGAGTTATTTGGTACACTGGATCTGTACACCAATTTAATCATGTATTTTATTTTCTAATATATGCATGAAGAATCAACAAAGAAGTAAATAATACAAGGGCTTCTTATTTGATATTATTTTCTCTTTGGATAGTTGTTATAGAAAAGGATTCAAAAGCTTCTAGATTATCCCAAAATTTGTTTCTATAGTGTTTCAGATGATATTTTAAAACCTAAATTAGATCTTTGATCTATTTTATGATGAGTTCTACATCTCAGAGAACTATCAATTTTTTATTCCCATGTCTTTAGTAACTTGTAGACCAAGTAGTAGTGACTCATATTTGGTAGTGTTGTTAGTGAGTTCAAATTGTAACTTGTATGAGAAAGGAATATTTTTACTATTTGGAAACATAAAAATTACTCATTCTACACTAGCTGAGGAATAATTATCATCAAATTTAAGCATCCATATGTCATTAGGGTCACATTTCATCACCTCGGGGCTATTCAAATCCTCCTCTATCATGAGTAGATAATTCCCTATCCTTGCATCTTCATACAAAATATCTACTATAAGATCATTTAATTTGTGCACATTGTATTTAGTTTTCAACTCAAGCTCTAAATGTTTCTTAACTCCTTTGATAGGAATCATATCATGAGAAATATCTAGCTAAATTTCACCACCAATTTATTTGCAAAATTTTCTTTCCAAAAAGATGCCATAAGTAGTCAAGATATCTACTACTAGGATATTCATTTTTATTCTCTCTTGGGGAAAGGAGGCTAGGGTAACTTGGACATCTTTTATTTGACCAACTGAAGGTACTTATTTCACTTCTATGGAATAACATCATCCAAAATTATTTGTACACATCAAATTTAGAGCATGGACCAATTTGGCAGACATTACATTTTCAAATTCTTTAGTATCAATGATACATTTATTTACTTTGCATCCTTTAAAAAAAAGAGAGATGTAAAAGGGTTCAATCTTACAAGATTTTGAAGTAACAACTATCATGGAGTTTATAGGATTAGTAGAAGAGAGGGTTTCAAGTATCCCTTTGACATTGTTTTTTTGGTACTATAATTTTTACCTTTAATAAAATTTACTAACCTATCTAATTATTCAAGGTTTGACCTCAGATACTTATCTTATGACATTTGGTTTTTGCTTTTATTTATATGTTCAATTATATTAATAGAGGGCAAGCTAGTAGAAAAAGAAATTTCAGTGGAATGAGAGACATTCACATCATTTTTAGTATAAAAATTACCTTTTGGGTAAGTGGAAGCATTAGCCTAAGGAGCTTCACATAATTTATCTATCAGTTTCTTTCCTTTCATTTTCCCCGATGATGTAGTCCCTCGTTAAAGAATATATTTTGGAGTTTCTTCCTATTTTTTAGTTTGTTGTTTTTATGATTCTAGGCTTTGGTGAGGGTTATAAATGATTAACTATTCATATCTATAATCATAACATCATAATCATCTTCACCTAAATCATATTATAGGTACCTGTTAGTGGAGTCACCACTAGATTATTCTGTCTCTAATTCTTAGAGATTTGGATTTTATCTTTCAATTTCTTCTTCTATTTATTCATACCCAAAAATTTCTTTCATTTCCATAATATTGTTTATAGGAGCATTTGTATTTGAATTTGGAGGTGATTCTATAACAATATTTTGTTGAAGAGCTTAAAATCGATGATTATTCTCTTGATAAGGAACATAATTTCTTATAAGAATATCATAATAAGGAGAAGTAATAACTTTTTTACATATTTGTTTTTTTAATTTTGTTATATCATTAGCCATTGTTTGTAGCAACTATTCTATAGAAGATTGATTTGAACTTTATGCTTTATTTTTTTAATGTTATTTATTTAGTTTCCTAGCCATTATCATGCCATATTATACATCAATAACTAATGTTTAGCTGCATCCAAATCAACTATTTTGGATCTCTCTCACAGATAACTTATGTCAAGAAATTATGAATTTATATGAAACATTTTTTATTTTCTATCATTTCTCTGACTATTACCAATATTTTATTTAGCTTGGCCACAATATATTTTATGGGTTCATGGAATTATTTATTCATTTGAGTAAGATGTGTGAGCAATGCATGTACATCGTTGACTAGTTTAAATATGCTTTCAAACTTAGTTTTTATGTTATCCCAAGTGGTGATGGATCCTAGAGGGAGGTGGTAGAACAAATCAGCTGCTCCATTTTTAAGAGTTTCTATGAAAAATATAACTACAATGTATTCATATTCTACCCCTAAGATTACACATGCTACAAATAAAACTACAATATGTTCAGTTCGATGCTTCTTACCATTACATAAAAATTTTGAGAGGTTATTTCATGAACCTTTTGAAAGCTTGTGTAATTTCCCCAAATCTAATGGCCTAATTACATTACCCCATGGTACTTCCATGGTTGTGAAAATTGATTGCAAAGGAAGAAAATTTCTTAAGACAAGAGCCTGACTTAATATTGAACCACCTTGTGGTTTTTAACTTATTTTGGGATTAATGGGAGACTAAATGATTTATTGATGTAAGTTTTTTGTTTAAGACTCAAAGTTAGAAATCTATTACAAATTATATAATGGATCTATGTTATCTTGATATTTATTTGCTCTAGTAAATCCTCTTTATACTAGTTTGGAAAGCACACTATTATTATTGAGGTGCAGGTTGGATTTGGAGTGCTCTCTAAGTTAGTATTATTTTTTGTACTCTTCATAAAACTATTACTTCAACTTTTTGTGCCAAGATGACACGATCTTACTCTTCTTCTAATAATTCAACTACTCCTCAAAATTGAACTACACTACTTTTATTGCACATAAATGCTTAATAATATGAAGAAATGTCTTCTTGTGTCACACTTAACCAGTCAAGATTCAGTTGAAGTACTACAACTTGAACTGATGAGATGGTCATGAGAAGAAATTATTATTTTAGAAGAAATTTTGGAAGCTTTATGAACTGATCTTCTTTTTTGTCTCGAAATAATTTATATGGTCATTCAAACAATAACAACACAATATTCTTCTATATTTATTACTACAATGATAATGTTAAATTGAGAATAACTTGTTTTGTTGTCCCAAACAAAAAATCAGAGAATTAAATTGATATCTTATTATGTGGCTTCTATCCAGTCTAGACTAAGTTGATGATCAAGATCTTGGTTCATAGCAAATAAAAACATTCATAATTATTGATTAGGATTCTTGATTCTTGACAAAATTTATGAGCTATTTTATGCTTGAAAATTATTTATGCTCTTTCTACGTGGTCTAGTTCTAGGTTCAATATTTCCAAAAATATCTCAAATTAAAAGACTCTAACCTCATCACATTCCCAAGCACATTGTATGCTAACAAAATTAATATTTGAATATATAGGTTGATCCTACTCAATATTTGGTTGTTGAAATAGTCCTTGTGCTATTGGGAGACTCATGTGGGAAAAAATAAATATGTGTGTCACACAAAAAGTAAAAGATGTGCTATTGGAAAAGTCATGTGGGGAAAAAATAATATATGGGTCACACGAAAAGTAAAAATATAGTGGGCATCATTGGTTGAAAAAATTCATAAGGAGAAAAATACTAAATTTTGGTCATCAGTGTCGAGAAAAAGTCTCTCCCCTATTAGGAGATAAAACTACCTTTATTAAAAACAAAAGAGATGAAAAAAATAAAGTTATTTAAAAAAAATGTTTTTCGTGTGGTTTTTGATTTTAACCAAAAAGTATAAAAAGGTGGCATAGGGGAAATTTAAATAATGGGAAATAAGTATATGAAATAAAAATAGAGAGAAAAAGGATAACACTAGGTAACCAAACACATAGATTCACTATAATAACTTGGCAGTGGAGATTTTAGCATAGGAAAAATTTGTCATAAAAATGAAATAGAAAAGACATATTTTATACATAATAATAAAATATATATGCCAAGGAGATTGAATAACTAAAACATAGATAAAGAATAACCCTGTATTCTTTGATAAAAGAAATGAAAATTCTATTTTAATCCCACCAAGGTTTTACAATAACAAAAATTCCTAATGTAAATTCAAAAAAAGTTATATAATGAAATTTTCATTGGTATTGACTATCTAGAAATGAAACTTAGTAATATTTGAATCAAAATTATTTGAACATAATAACATATACATATACATTATCTATTCAAAAAGATTTTTTGCACAAAGTCCACAAAAACTCTCTTTTTATTCTTCCATGAGTTGAAAACACAAGCTCTACTCTTTATTATTTCTTATAATTTATTAACTATAAAAAAGACCTTTAAATGGTATTAATATATTATTTATAAGTTACAATGGGTGGTTATACTACATAAACACTTTTTTTGAAGTTTAGATTAAATGTAAAGGCACATTGACAAAAAAACATAAATTAAAAGTTGCAAAAGTGTATTGACAAATTTGCATGACTTGATAAATTTGCACAAATTGAAATTTGGAAAAAATAATTACATATACATATATACATGTATATATGCATATATATGTATATATATGTATATATACATATATACATAATTTGCAAGATTAAAAATATGAAAAAATTCTATTACAAAAATATGCAACTTAAAATTTTGAAAATGACTTTGATAGTTTACAAGTATTAGATGTAGCAAATTTTCACTACTATTTATTCATCTTCATCATTAAGCACAATTTGGACCTCTTTTTTAATTCTTCATCCTATCACATATTTTTCTTATATTCATATAATATCTTATGGTTTATTTGAGTTTATTTTCATTAGGACCTTTTCAATGACTTAAAGTAATTTTTGCATCACAATGGAGATTGACTATCTAGTGCAAAGTTGGTAGGAGTCTCTTCAAAATTTTATCAAATTCATTAAGGATCTTTTGATATCTAAGAAATTTTTGGATTGAATTGTAATCGAATGCATATTTTAGAGTCATCTCTTTTTCCACTAATTTTTTGAACTCATCTACAATTATTTATTCTAAAAATACATTTTTGTCATCATCCACAAATAAACAAGTAAATTTCTCAATTTCTCCATATATCTCCATTATTGAATTATGACTGGGATTATTTGAATTTATTTACACATTATTCAATGATGTACATTTAAAATTTGGCAACACATAGAAACTATGAGATATCTGTAATATCTTCCTATTTTATAACTCCTAATATGATGAGATCATCTGGATCAATATATGAAAAGAATTCCAATTTTGGTATCATCTGATTCCATTTACATACTTCAATTGGATATTTGTCTTCAATTTTTTCAATGTAATATTTAGACTGGATCTCTTCATAAATAGTCATGTATATATTTATTATTTTAGTCCCTTTTAGATCAATTTATCAGACCTTTCTTTTGTTGTTGTCCCCCTATGTCTAATTTTATTAGCTGCATCAGTGTCTTAGGATCTAAAATATGATGAAAAATAGAAGAATTGGAAGATTGAATTAGATTCAACAAATTTTGAATAAATAATGTGAGTCATTCAAAATTTTCCTTTAGTTTTTCTTTGGTGATAGTATCTTGATCCATATTTTTGAAAAGATTGTCAATTGCAGACTACATGTTCTCCTTAACTCCTCTAGTATATTTCCCACTATGCACTTTTGATATTTGACAGTTAGTGGCATTGATACTATATTTTATTTTTCAGTAGGAGGAACTACCACCTCAACCTTTCTCATTTTCATATGTAATTATTCTAAAAATTATTTTAGGTTTCTTTACTTCACGAGGATCAGGAACAGTTAGATCACTAAAATTAATTTTCTTTGATGTGATAATTTCTTTTTATTTTCCACCACCTCATTCAACCAATCAAGGACCTCTGTGCTATGTGTTTGTTGTACAGATGCATGTTCTAATTGATTTTGAGTATTTGGAGGAGGGGGTGGAGCTACCAAAGCTTAAGAAATTATATGTTGAACACCATCTTGATCTTCCTCAGGTGGTTCAGTTGTAGCTTTTGGGGTTGAAATAGGGAGTAACTCAACCTCTTGACAAAGAAGTAGAGGTAATGGAATGCTCATTTGGGAGGAGTGGATGTAGGAGGAAATAGGGAAGTGTCTATTACCAATAATTTTTAGGTAGTATTCATCACTAAACTTTAAGGATGAGAAATATTTACAAGAGTATCAAGTACAATAGAAATACCAAGTGTACTTGAAGAACCTTCTCTTAGCCTTTTGATTTTTAGATTGATTGGTTTCTACATTTGAGTAGTCACTAGGACTACTTTAACTCTTTCTTCCTAAATTTATTCTATGTCTTCACCTACTTCTGAAGACTATGGACTTGCCTTTGATTGTTGTTGATGAAAATTGTGCACCTCAATATCTTTCATTGATAGGGCAAATATTTCTTTTTCTATATTGATATATTTTTTCTTCAACCATTTAAGTGTTCTATCTAACACTATTTGAGTTATGATTTCCAGAGATGTGGATTTCACTTTGTTCCAATCAACATGTAAAAGAGGATTTAACTCAATATTTGATTCTTCATAGATGGGATCTAAAACATCCTCATCATCTTAAAAATTCTTGGATATTTTTCTTATCTTAAATTTAATGACTTTTTCCATAGTGAATCAATAATATTCATGAGCCTTGACTTATTTCTCATCTTCATAGTCCATCCAAAAGTCTTCAAAATGGGGCACATATCGGTGTGTGTAATTGAGAATGTTCTCAATTAGACGTATGGAATCAAAATAGGGTCTACTATTATATGACTATATAGTGGCTCAGGTCAATTATACATCAATAATTTTTGCCTTGGACAATGAATCACATGTATATTTGCCTATGGTAATTGGAAAATGTATTCTAGATTTGTGTTTACTAGATAAAATTTTTTGTGTCTCAAGCAATTGTCTTACCAATTCCATTAGGCCCCATCTATCATCCATATACCTTAGGAGCATGTATGGAGCTACTTCACACCTATAAATTATGAGGTACATGAAGGTTGGGAATTGATTAAACCAAGCTCCCCATCTAGCAATTTTTTTTTATGCTACAATTGATATTTTAACATTATAGGGATCATGATCAAACATATAAATGACATATTTAAATAATGCTTCATTGATTCTATGAAAATGATGTGAGATTTCCTTTGGAGTGAGATGTAGGTAGAATTCATATATTTTTTAGGATGCCATATAACCCACTATGTTTCATACCAGTGTAGATTTTTATACGAGCAACAATGTATATAATATATGAAGTCATATATAACTTAGACATAGTGGTGACTTATGTTAGTTATTTATGTATTGCATCACTAATCAATTGATATATTATTGATTCTTATGAAAGATACAAATATACTTGTACATCCATGTTTTGAAGTCTTTGGGAACATTGTTACCAAAAAATTTGTTCAGAAGCATGATTATATCATTGATTTCATTGATGAATTCAAATCTAGACAAAGTTTTTGGAAATCATGTTGCTAAAATTTTAGGCTTTAGAAGCCAATATTTATTGAGCCACTTGGAACAAGAACTAGATTTAACTTCCCAAAATTGTTTAGAAAAATATGGGTTGATATCAATAAATGATTTTTGACTAGGTAAGTTTATCAAATTATCAATGTGTTCTGGTTGCAATCAAATCACACACTCCCCTTTTGAGTTTTTAAATTACCTCTTTTCTTTGTCATAGTTTTTACCCATGGTTAAGATGAATTTAAGATACTGCATTGAGGTTGGGAAGGTTTCTACCTGAGGCAACTGAATATCATGTATGCTTTGGCCCTAGTCAATTTTATGTATTGCATTAATCCTTGTCCATAAGTCTTCCATATCTATGTGCCCAAGATTTTTATCTCTTATTTTGTCTACATTGGAATCAAGGATTGAATGAGGAAAAATTATTTTAAATTTGTAATTCATGTTTATATTATTATTCTTCATCATAGTTTCTAGGTTACCTGATGTAGACATTTATCAAAGTTTTTATCTAAAAGAATAATAGTCCCATAGGTGGTTTTATAAGAAATCAAACTTTAGAGTGTGCTTGAATAATAACCAAAATATGATAGTGTGCTAGGTAGAGGGTGTATTTATGTGATGTTTCAGACAAGGGTTGAGATTTTTGATGTATGTTTGATAGGATCTTGAGATATGATAGGTGTTTGAACATGTGTTAGAATTTGACAAGGGTTCAGACAAGCTTTGAATCATGATGATAGTTCAAATAGTGCTTAGGTTCCAATGAGAGTTTACTTAGTGCTCAAGTCACAATGTTCATTTGAATGAATCTTAGAATATGAAAATGTGTTGAGCAAGTTCAAAATATCACATAATATAATTAGAACAAAATTTTTGTTGAGTGTCAAAACCAAACTTAGAATTCTCGAATGTTTTGAGCAAGTATTGAATTCTTGGAAAATGCATTGAAGGGGTTAGAATTTTGAGACTATAGTAGGTATCCCAAAATCTCTCAAGGTTGAAAAATGGGGGGAAACCTAGTTGTGAAGGAGAGCAACTAATTTTCGATCGTGAAAACTATGGACTAGAATTTGAAGATGTAAACCCTAATTTTCCTATGAAAAAATCATGATGGTCTAGGGAAAACTTGCAAGAAGGATGAAAAGATGATGGCAAGGGATGCAAGGAGGTAGAGCATAGATGGAGGCAGAGGAAAGATGAAATGAAAATTAGATGAGATGGGGATTAAAATCTAGGTTGAAATATCAAAATAACCCTATTTTATGATAAAGCTATGAGGGTGTTTGAGCAGATGTCGGGGTCTAATAGGTGTATGGACATGTCTTAGGATATGATAGGTTGTTAGACATATATTAGGTTCTAATAGGCTATTAGAGATAGGAAAAAACTTTAAATAATGGTTGACATGAGGTCAAAACCCACCATGAAGACTAAGGGAATATTTAATTTCTTTCCAACATTTCTAAGAGTTTGCTGATACTTAAAAACATTTTGAAAGACACATTTTCAACTTGAACCTACTTACACATTGACAAAATGTTTCTTAATTGACTAGATAAAATTTTGATCAAAAAAACTTGAATAACTTAGAATTTCTTGCACGTGTCCCATTTTGGGTACAAAACTTACTTGGGTCAATTTCAACAATACGTCTTGCATGTGCTCTAATTTTGGTTCTCATTTAACAAAACTTGTATGAAATATTTAAAAGTGTAGAAACATTTTATTTCAATTGAAATAATTTTTTATACCTTCATCAAACTTGAAACTTACTTCAAGCTCAGGTTTAGCAATCAACTAGTATTTTATAGATTAGGATCTTCCCTAGTATCTAATATGTGTTCAAAAGACATCCCAACTTTTCTTTGGTACATCACATAAATCATCCAAATAAAGCCTATATTTAAATTTGTGTTTTCATTCATTACAAATCATTACACCTAATCCATTACATGTAGGACATTTTTAATAGGAAACTCTTTAGATGGAAATATAAGCTCATTATACAATATTTTTTAACATAGGTTATTCTTGTCCTTTAGCTCAAACTCCATAATAAAATATTTTACCTTTCTAGTACTTCATTCTGAGATTATAATTTATATGAAATCACTTTATAACCTTCTTTATCTTTAAACCTTTCTTACAAAATTGGGAGAAAAGTGTCGATATACATGACATGCTTATAATATTGAAAATTTTGTGGTTTTTCATTGATATTTTTTGGTTTGATATACATTAAAATTTATTTAGACATAGATAATTTTGATTTTGAGAAAGACACTAAGTCGAATATGAACACAACAACTTATTTTACCCTAACATCATTGAAAACCTTTCAAAGTTGGTGTTAAAACAAGAATTCATGTACCTAGGATTGATTTGACACCATCCATAACATCCTTTACTTCTTATTAACTATGATACCTATTTTGGTTAAATTAACTAGTAGCCTCTATAATCTATAGCTCAAAAGCAACCAACCTCTTATGCAGTTTAGTCTTTACATTTTTTAGAATTGTAGTTTTCTCATTTTGTAATCTATATACTGGTATAACTTCAAATACCTTTACAAACTTGGGTATACATTTTAACATATTTTAAGTAGTTTATTTTATATCTATGTTTTCACATAAAAAATTATAATGGAGATGTTGAATAATAGGATGTCATGACTTCCTTGTAAATTATGCATTCCCAGTGAGGTAAAATTGCATTTAAAAGCTAGGGAATTGATTCAAATGGTGTAAGGAACATTTGAGGAATAATATCAAATTTGGATACCACAAAAAAAATTCTTGACCAATTTTTTTACCAATTACCTCCCCAAGTCTAACATCTCCCACTAATGAAGAACTAAATGTAATGCAAAAATGAGATATTTGTCTCATACTTTTTTTATATGTTGGATTATCACCACTGTTTCCATGGAATGAACTAAAATTACAATGGCTTGTCTCTTTTTGAGGTTCATAAAATTCTGCATCTAGCCTTAGAAATATGTTTTTTTCTAGAATATGTAGGAATTAGCTAGGAGTTCCCTTGTGAACATGGAAAGGTTGGTCATCATTTCCCATAAGGCCCTAATAAAAGGCTCTATTTTCAATCTTATCTTTCATCTTTATACTTGTTATGAAATCTTCTAATAATTATCATCATAATTCTTTGCATTTGAGCTAATAGGGACAGTAGAATCAGGTCCCAAGTCCATTGATTCTTGGATGTTATCATATTGATAGGCATGGACACCAACATTGAGAGGCTTACACATAAAAACTTCTTCTAAAGACTCTAAAATTATAACATTGGATGACCTTCACTAATCTTTATCCATTGTGCTATCGAGTTGATATTATATTATGAAATTTTAACTTTTTATAGTCTTTATTTTACCTCCAATATTTTGGAGGAGCACAATTGACATTGTTGGGAAATTCAAATTTTCACAACAAAAACTAGCTCCAACTATGGGACCACATTCCCTAGTGAAATGTAGGAGAACTTTACAATCTTTTGTGGCTAGTGCCTTATTATTATAGATTCCTAAAAATAGTGTGTAGCACACATTTGCTCATCCTTATCCGACCAACTAAAAATCATTTTTACTATCTTAATCACATGATAAATAAACACACACCACTAGGATAGATCAATTGCTTAAGAATTTATACTTGTGTTGAAGGGAAACCAAGTGTATAGTTGAAGTCTAGTTCACAAGCGATAAGTCCAAATGGACTTGAAAAGTGAAGGTTTATTTTTAGATCTCAATTACAAGATTGAAATATTTATTATATGAGATTTAGTTTTAGATTTAAATTATAAATAAAATATAGATTTTTAATAAACATGATCACATGAAATATTTTTTATATATGGAAGTATCCCATATATGTTATAAATATAGTCTATTTTAAACAATATAATGAAGAAGACTTTGGGAATACATTGCAAACTTAAGAAATCATTACGTATGTTTTGCTAGTTTGTTTTTGTTTTCCTCTCAATTCAAACTAATATTATAGATGTTTTAGTTTAGAGTGATCATTTAAAAATGAGATTTATTTACTTTATTTTGAGTTTATTAGATTGAGTGTTCACTAGTCTAACCGTTTTTATGGCTTAACTATAATTTTATTTCAATTTTTGTGGATGGATGTTATTTTAAAATTAATTGTGATTAATTTATCTTAAAAAGTGGTGTTATTGTAATTCATGCATAATTGATTAATCCTCAGAGTCTATTCTATGTTTATTTAAGTTTGAGTGTATACTAAATTTGATGAACATTAGATAAATTTGTATTGAATCTAAAAAAGTGTTTACCTTAGAAAAAAAATATATTAGTGAAGTTTAGAACCTTATTTCTACCCTACCCTTTCCCTCATTTTATATTTTTTATCAGATTCAAACATTATAAAATAACATCATTGGGAATATCCATCTTTAGGTTAGTTTTGACTGTCTATTAGGTAGATCTAATTGGATCACAAGGAGGATTTTCTTGGGAAATCCACAACCTTGTTGTCTATTAAAATTAGTCTATAATTTGTTATCTATAAAATTTCATACCTAAAACTTGTGCATTGAGTTACTATTTGTGATCCTAAAATGAATGGGTTTAAATTATCATATGTTTGAGTCTATTAAAAACCATGCATCAATAGGTATCTGGGTGCTAGAAGGAGGGATTAAGGAGCTTAAATTTGACATTTTTGTGTTAAAATTCACATTTTTTATTACTTATAAGTTTAATTCATTGTGATTAAATTCACATGATCTCAAATACTCTATGGTCTTGTGTTTAAAATTTTACACAGCCTTCTCTTCTTCCACATCGTATCATCTATTATTTTATTAAAACACGTATCAATCAAAATTTGATGCTAGAAGGATCCATAAAAAAAGAATTTGATAGTTATAAAGAGGGTATTAAACCAATATAGATTGCACACCACTTCTCAATAGATCCACAAGAGTTTGGCATGTTGATACTTTATCCATTAGAGGTACACATAATACCTAGGTCTGTTAAAAGTAGGCCAAGACAGGAAAGTTTACCAACTGATCCAAATTTTCAATCATTTTCACCCTTAAATTCTTGTTTGGGTGGAAAATTATTAAATGTCCCTAGGGAAATCCACACATTACCTTGAAACCCTAAAAGGTATCTCCCTCATTTCATACCAAATGGAACATGAGTTATAAAATATTACATTACATAATTCAAACCTAATTTGAGACTCTTAAAAATTGATCATGAATATGTTTCATGTATGTTGTTCAAATTCACATTACAATATGGATAATATTACTAGTTTCTAGGTCTAGTAGAAAACTCTATTCACATTTGGAATGAATTTCAAACCACTTTCCTAGCACAATTTGGCCAAGTTATGGATCCTATCGTCTTATACCAATAATTTTATAGTGTAATAAGGTAATAAAATAAACCAATTAAAAAATTTAATTTAATATTATAGAATATATATTTTTGGGTCACTCCCTTATATCATCTTGTTATAACATCAGCTCTTAACATTCATAAAATCATGTTTGACCCAACAAAAATTGTAATACTTTGGCATACATTAGGAATAAATAATTTACCAATATATTACACTAATTCTATAAACATTTAAAATCAATTGAATCCTCAAGGACACATCCTTGATACCACTCTAACATCAATCAAAACATTCCAATGTTGAACATCGTTCCTAATATCAATCAGAATGTTCTAGTGCTCAACCTTGTGCCAATCACAAACATATTATCTTTGATACATACCGATCCTAACTAAAAATTGTTTCTCATAAAAAATAAACCTTTTAAGAAAATAATAAAAAATAGATTCAATATTTGGTCCCAAATATTAGTAATGTAAAAATAAATAATGAACTTGATGTAATTCAATATATGGTGCAAAAACTAAGCAATGATTTTCTCAACCTCAAAAAATAAGTTAAAATTACTAATGGGGAAATTTTAGCTCAAAACTACACTTATAAAATGTATAATCACCAGAAAAATCATCCTAATAACCCTAAACCATCCTAAAATAGGCCGTTTGAGATCAATATATGTGAATTATCTTTGCCTAACTAGTGTAAAGTTCATATTACTACTCTGCATTGATAATTGTTCTATATTGAGTTTTGAAATGCTATTGAGATATAAAAAAAGGAAATGGAAGGATACCTGGTGCTTCCAAGCCACCATATCACAACCAACATATATAATACCCTCAGTGTACCCAACATAACCTTGATGTTAGATATATTCAATTATCCTAGCTAGAAGGATAATGAACTAGAGGAGAACATTGAGGAAGTGCATGATTTTCAATAGTACCAAAGAAATAACTATGTACTAAGGATTAAAATGATACAACAATAACTTCTTACCATTTCCACACCTCCCAATAATAGTGCCACTCCTTTTGATTCCAAAGCAAATAATGATCCTATTCTACCAAAAGGATGTGATAAATTTACTTCAGACAATTCACACATAACCCTAACAAAATGTGGTTATCCATAATGGAGGATATGAATAAAATAGAAGAGAATATCACTTTGCATGCAATGGAACAGATCACATAATAATGAGATTTACTTTTATAATCATTGATTGAGTAAAATAGATGGCAATACATACAAATGTGATTCACAAGAAAAAAATTGAAGTCCCCCCTTTTTTTGACAGTTAGAATATTTGAGAAGAATATATACAAATGTTTAATGGATTCTATAGCCTTAGCTAATGACATCCCCATTGGAATCTATGAGAAGTTGGGTTTGACTCTAATTAATTTTAATCAGATAGTTGTTTAGTTAAACAAATCAAAAGTCAAGGTGATTAGAGAGCTTTTAAATGTCCATGTGCAGCTAGCCTCTGGACCTAAAATCAAATAATTCATTGATATTTAATTTTTGGACATTCCCAATGCTTATTTTATTCTACTCGGTATATATTGATCTAAGATGTTGAATGGTTAAATGAAAACTGAATTTACCCACAATTGACTACCTTAGAGAAGTGTGGAACATCAAATTAAATTGGATAGGGAAATCAATATGAAATTGACAATCAATTAATAAAATTCAAATAATTGAAATTATGAATGTTTTTTCCACTAACATAGGTATTTACACACTCACAACTAAACCTGCTATTAAGAAAAAAGATAATCTAAAGAGTAGTTAGCCTAGCTTTTAGACATTGCACTTTTATGGAGCCCATTCTAAGAAAGGACTTGGTGTAAGAATTTTTTTATTGGACCCCTAGGGAAAATAATATCTTTTTTATTACCCCTTAAAATTTTATTTTACTAAAAACCTTACTAAGTATGATATTATGATCAATCAAGTAATAAGCAAGTTTTAGTGCAAACTGTCATATCTAAGGAAATATCAACATAGAGATTGGGATGTGATTGAATCATTTAAAGTTTTTACTATCACAATGATTATTGGGATAAAAAATAGACCTCTAACTATATTTTTGTCTCATCATCCAAATTATTTTCCATGAATTATTCTAAATTAAAAAAACAACAATCGAATTAAATTTTTATCCCTCCATCCTAGAAAATGTGGAAGATTTACAAATTTTTAATGATAATCTCCATATTATTGAATTAAGGAAAATGTATAATGTCTCTAAATTGTAGGTAATTTATGAAAAGGACATAGACTATTCCTTATATAAATATATTTATGATGATGGGATCATGAGTCTAAAATAAAACAAAATTCCCAAGGGAATGGTGTCACTTAAGAGACCGTTCGACCTAGACATTATATTGGAAAGGCATTAAAACCAAAAATTGAGTGTTCAAAAGTTTGTCTTGATGAATTTAGGCTCACCTAAAGAGCCTCAACATGTGAGCATTAGCCTCAACTACACAAAATAAGAAAAGGAAAAACTAATATATATTCTCATGAAATACAAAGATATGATTACTTGGTCATATGAGGATCTAAATATATTTTATTAATGGGTGATAAATCACACTATCACACTTAAATAAGGACAAAAACCTTTTAATCAAAGGCAATGAATATTCAATCCCATCCTTGAGCCCCTCATTTACAAATAATTTTAAAAATTGCTCTCAGCAAGGATCATTTTCCTAGTTAGGCATTCCACGTTGGTGGCCCATTTAGTTCATGTTTGAAAGAAGAATGTATAATTAGGATTTTAATTGAATTTAAGAACCTAAAAAAATCCTCATACAAAGATAATTAATCTCTATTTTCCATTGATGAAGACATTCACATGGTAAGTTACTCTAAGATGATATCCTTTATGGATAGATTCTCAAGCTATGACCAAGAGTTGGTTGATAGGGAAGATATGATTAAAAATTATTTTATGATGAAATGAATGCATTTTATTACAAGATAATTCCTTTTACTCTAATATATGTAGGTGCCACATCCCAACATGCCATGGATTTTTCCTTTCAAGTTCTATTTAGGAAAATGTATCATTATTTACATGAATAATCTAATTATATTTTTCAAGCATCATTCATAACACATAATGATCTAGTAAACTGGTACTAAATATGTACCTAAATAATTACCAATGGATTCTTTTATCAAACACTTGATTTCCTGAAAACATTCAAGGAAACGAACTGAATTTGACCTTTAAAAACGTATTTATGTCAAAAATTAAAGTATTTTAAAATCTCTATTAATTTTCATTATGATTAACTTTTGCATTAAAAATTATTAATTAACTAATCAACTACGATAAAAAGAATGCACAAAAAAAAACCAACTCATGATTACAAGATTGATAGTAGAGTTCACCCGTGGCTTGGGCTACATCTTCTGGGTTCATTTAGAATACGAACCAATCCATTTCCATGAAAAGTGAGTACATGGCCAACCCTTAAGATTGTCTAATGGATCTACTAAGACTGCATATAATTTAGAAACAGATCTTCAGAAATCCTTGAACCCACAAATGGACCTTCCATCTTCCTATTGCGAAACGTAATCTCGTGTTTTTATGGATTTATGCTAAAAATGTCTCCAAAATGGACTTAAAAAATTGCTTTAACAAACTCATTATAGGAAATTCAACATATCATTGAATTCATCTCGGAGTCTAGGACATTTCCCTAGTTTACATTGAGAAGTGAAAATCACTCTAATTTCTCAAAAATTAGAAAAACTACAAATTGGTTTCTAGAAAGTACTTAGCTTTGTCCACCAAATACATTGAAAACCATGCCTTCAAATAACACTTCTCCTACTTTATATAATGCTCAGGATCATGGATGTGATGGTAAAAGACTTATCCTTTTACCCAAAAGGGGCATGGTTCAAATCTCCTAAAGAGGGCAAATATTCATTTTATTACCACATAATTTGTGGTTGTTATGACTTTGTTTTTATCACTACCAATATAAAATCCCACATTCGTTGGGTGATAATATAACAAAGGATTTAAATATCCTTATCTCCACTATGGGGTTTATGGTTTTGGCCACGTATCACCTCTTTTTCTATGCCCATTCGAGTTAATGTTGGTATCCATATTGGTATTTCTATGTTGGGTAGTCTTCAAGACTTGGCAGGATAACTTTGAGTCGTGACTTGACCCATCCACTTGAATTTGAGTTCTATTCGTATTGACTCAATCTTTAGTTGGTAAGTTATCGAGCATTCAAACTTCTCAAACTTGGATTGATTTGGAACATTGACTCGAGCTCAATATATTATTGACTCATCTCAATAATAAGCACTTGTAATATGGCTCGAGCTGGCATTGAAACATGAGCTGGTACTCAGGCTTGGCAATGCCCCCATGGTAATTAATTACATAAAAATATAGTCAATAAGTGACTATTAATAAAATTTGACCATGGAATAATATAGTGGTGGCAAGCCACGTGGTGGCTTGAGGACCCACCACATGGACCACTCCCAATTTGACACATGTCGACGTCCAACTAGATGATCCATAGCTCTATCAGTGGTAAGGTCCCCCTTTGAGACAAAAGTGGACTCCACTGACTATGGTTCTCATAACCAGCGTTTTACTCCAATCAAAGATGAAGTATAAAAACCAAACCCAATTTTTGCACTAACATATTGCTATGTATCCATCGCATGATTGGTCCATTTGGCATCATAGAATTATGCCACATCATCTTATGTTGCCTTTTTGACTTGTTTAATATGGAAACCTCATTGCACGATATCTTATGCATATGGGCTCAAAATCAATGCATTCAAATTGCATCAAAAATCTCTCGATGAGATCTACATTGTGCCAATAATCAATCCTATAGTTTGATCACTTTTGTTTCAAAGAAAATGTGGATCCTCTTGGATCACACACATTAGTTATAGAAGTGTTAAAGAGACGTAAGATGTATGGTATTTATCTAAATTAAAAAAAAAAGTGTCTTTAATGCCGTTGAAGGTATGCTAATATGACACATTAACACCAAAGAATGTATATCGATTGCCCTTATAAAACAAGTGCCAATTCCAAAATTTCGCTTCCAAATAGTAAAAAGGACAATATTATTTTAGAAAAATTAATTTTGTACATAAATTCATTTTTTTGTTTTGTTGAGATTCTAAAACCTCTTAACTCCACGCTGAAATATGATGTAAAAATGGAGTGAACACCTAAATATAAGGCTACATTACAAGACATCAAGGATGGTATTATGCAAGACCTAATATTGACCAATCTAAATTTGACAAGAGATTCTATCTCCAATATCTTCTGATCATACCACATCAATTATATTGATGCATAAAACTGATGAAGAAACACACCTCCTTGCAATCATGAGAATAAATTTGAAATAATTATAATTGAAGTATTTATCTCTATACAGTAAATCAAATGTCTTAGTCAAGGATATCAAAACATTTCGACATTATATTCTCTATAAAAATTCCATGATATAGTACATGATCCCTTAGTGAAGAATATGCTTGGGCAGAACAAGCTAGAAGAATGAAAAGGAAAATGGATGGTCAAATTGCAAGAGTAAAATATTGAAATCAAACCAATTAAAATTTTAAGAGGCCAAGGTATTACTCAATTTATCACATAAGTCAATCCATGGATCACAGTCATGCAAATGGATAAAAAATAAGTTGAACCAAAGGAGTGGTATGATCACATCATTCACTTCATATTGTATGTAAGTATTCCTCTAGAGTAAACAAAGAGTAGAAGATAACCTTGAGATTTTGATCCACGCATTATATGCTAAAGAAAGGAGTTATATATCACAAAAATTAGAAATGCATTTATCTTAGATGCATGACTAGGGAAGAAGCCAAGGAAATTATATGAAAAATTAGGAAGTGGTCACCCTTCTATGAATATAACAACACATAATATTCTCATAACCAATTGTTATTGACCCGCATTTTTTAAATATGTTTATAACCATGTGAGTATTTATCATGAATGTCAGACATTTTTTAAAAGAGAGAAACATATGGCAATGCCATTGTAATAAATGATTGAAAAAAACCTTTCATGTAGTGGGGATTATATTTCATTGGAGTCATTATTCCTAAATCTAAGAAAGGACATAAATTTGTGTTAGAAATCATAGACTATCGTACATTATGGATTGAATTAGTTTCCAAAAATAATAACATACCCGATTAATTAATCAAATTAGTTGAAGAGTACATCGTTAAAAGGTTTGGCATAATGTTTTCCTTGGTTTGTGATAATAAATATGTGTTTCAATTTGAAATAAAATAAAAAAAGGCATATGAAAATAAGATTATTTTGAAGTTTTCATCAAATTACTACCCTCAAGGGAATGGGATGTATTATTCAACCAACAATAAATTTGTTGATTCCATTAAGAAATCTATTTTAAAGAGATGAAGAGATTGCCATTCATTACATATGTATGCATTATGGGTTAATAGAACTAAATAAAAACAAGTGTTTAAATCTTCATTTCTATTAATTTATAGATAGAAGCTAGTATTCTACATCACATTGAAGTTTCCCACTTATTAGTTCATATAGGAGTATAGGGAGGATATGATAGAGTGCGATCAAAATTTCTAAATATCTTTCAAATGGAAGATGCACATGATAAATCCTTAGAGATTTTTTTAAAACATCAAGACATAGTCAAGAGATGGTTCAATAGGAGGGCAAAAGCAAATTTTTTCAGAATTTCAGATTTTGTCTTATTCTGGGATAAGGTTCATGAGAAGAAATCCCAGAACACAAATTTAGATCCATTATGAATTGGTCCATATCATACTTCTAAAAATTTAGGAAATAACACCTTAAAAATAAAGTATTTACAAGAAAATGGCATGCCATTCTCAATGAATGGATAGTATTGTAAGCAATACTTCTAGGATATGCCATCTCTGTCACATCAAGATTGATTGTGATTTTTTAGTTTAGGATTAGAGTAGTTAAATTAGTTTGCTTTCATGGTTTAAATATTGTTTTCATTACTTTCTTAGAATAGTTTACTTTTGTCTGGTATTAGCTCAATAAGTCTTTTTGAAGACACAAGACAAAGAAACTAAGAACATTTTTCCACACATCCATTCTCAAAAACTTAATCACTTGCTATATTATATTGTGTCCACATTATCTAATTCATTTGATGGCAGAGCCTAGTCACATTCAACCAGTTATAACTAGACTATTGAAATGTTAAAAATTAAAGACAAAATGGAAAACTTTTAATAAATATCAATATCAAGTTTTATATTTTTTTTATTCAATAAAGAATGGGAAGTTGTTTCAAAAGTTTCACATGAATTATAAATTATTTACATTAGAACAGAGTCATGACTAAACTTTTCACATTAAATATTGCCTTGAGGGATAAAATAAGAAAAATAAATATCAAGATTGAATTTTTTTAACCATCTCTATACCTAAATACATTGATTTCAAACCCTTTAAGATATTCAATAGAATAAATAAATAAACTAAATAAATTTATAAAAAAAAAAAAAACAACAAAAGAAAAAAAAAAAAAAAAGCAAAAAAGAAAAATCCTTAAAAAGTGATTCAAAAAATATCTATTGTGGATATAAATGTTTGGCGAGCAATGGAGAAAGGCTTAGCATGGAGTCAAATGTAACTCTTTCTAGAATATAAATACTTGGATAGAAACAAAGTGATGCCCAAGGGTTCCCCCTAGCCATCCCCCAAAATACATATATATGAAATTTTAAAATACCCTTCAAAAAGCTATAATCAAGTGATTACTTTTTAGCCATATCAAAAGCCTTCAACATAAATTAAATAAATCATTACATGTGTTGGAATGAGTGTCTTTACACTCATTTATGGAGTTAATCTTGATTTTGATTTTTTTAGTTATTAGATTGTTGTGTACACATGCAATATTTGATGTGCACTTATTTAGAGCAATCCAAACTATTTTGAAGTCGATCACAACAATTGAGTGGTTGTTTTGAAACCAACTCATATGTCTATTTATCAAGATCTCTTTATACTATCTCTTAAATTATTAAAGAGAGAAGTTTTACAGATTTTATATTAAATTTGAGGTAATGATGAAAAGATTATTATGCATTATTGTCTTTTTGTGCAATGATGAATTAACTATGGTAATGGCTTTTAGGAGAGATCTTTCACTTTGAAGTTCTTCTCATAACTTAGATATGGTATCAAACTAGTTTTCATGCATCCATTACTCACTGAATTTATTTGTATTGATTCAACTTTGAGCCCTTCTCATTGCAAAATTTTGTTTTTGATTATTTGCATTGGTAAGTATTTTGCACCTAGGTCGTACACAACTCTATTTTGAAGTCATATTGGAATCCGTTTGCAACACCACGACTCTTTTCTCGCTATTCAAACCAGCCACACCATAGCCTACCATTATCGGCCTGCCATTCAATTCACAGTCAGATATAATACAATGCATCAACTCAATTATAGTCAGATATAATACGTATCGTAATAATCGATTCCTACAAAGTATTTAGGCGAGTGGCATTTTAACAGCCCGAGTTCTCTTTACAGAGGAGGACACCTTCAAGTTGCCTTAGCCATGGTGAATGTGTCATGGTGAGCAGGTTGGATGGAATAAACCCATCGAAGTTGAAATCAATAGCTGCAAACTCAGCCTTCATCGCCATCCTTCAAAGATCCTCATGCAGTCCAGTCACCTCCAATAATGTTGACTTCCGACACTTATCCACAACCGTCGGCCAACCTCCCACAAATACACCTTAAATTAAAGAAGGTTCTTCAGGTAATGTTCATGTTTGAAATATGGAGAAAATATGTCGAGACATTTTATGTAATTCAGTGATTTTACATTTTACGTAATTCAGTGATTCTATTTAATGATCTTTAACGATATAATAAAAAAAGATTTTTTTAAATTTTAATTTATTTTAAAATTTAAAATGACATTTTACTCACATATATAATTAGGGTCGTTAAATGGTTAAATGGTATCAAGATTTTTTTTGGTATTATCTATTGTTAGAATAGGTCGATGGCTCAAACCCAAATACACACCCCAATTCTTATTTTACATAAAATGTCTTTTAAAATAATTATTAAAATAAAAGTTTTTAAAAAATTTGAGGTGTCAATTTGATTTAAGTGGAGATATTTTTATAAATAAGGGGGCCTTTATTAGGTGGAGATAAATTTATAAATAAGGGGGCCTTTATTAGGTGGAGATATTTTTATAAATAAGGGGGCCTTTAATAGGTGTTTTTTTATTAAGTGGTGCCTATTTTTTAAAGTGGGGATAAATATTTTTGTGTGGGACATTTTTGTATAAGAGGGATTATGTCTTGCGCTTATCATACAACACTTTTTTTTCACTTCTATTTCACTAGTCAAAGACCAAAGGGTGAGGCCAGGTTTGATAGGAGTCCAGACACCCTCATAGGTAAAACAAACATGTTCTTGATCCTTCTCCCAACACTCACCTTCATTTTTGGAGGTCATTTTTCATTTCTATTGCACTCCACTTCTCTTTTGGACACATTTTTGGTGTTACATGATGCCTATATTTTGCCATTGTTGTCACTTTTTGGGGGTGTAACTTGTGATTTTTATCGCATTTATTATTATTTGGTAGGACAAGAAGATATTTATCATCAAGAAAACTTGTGTTGTGTGTATTGTTCCTTGTCATCCTTTGTCTCTAAGGAAATGATGTTTTTTGGGGTCTTGCTTATCCTCCTTGACTTCTTATTGCAACAATGGAGACATCCTTATTCAAACCCCTCAACACCTCAAACTATAACACATGGAAGATGTAGATGATGATGCATTTGTAGATGAAAGGCTTATGGAGAGTTTTGCTTGGAAACTTTTCAAAATTTATATATGAGGAATATATAGTGTGGATTGCATCTTTGAAATATGAGGCACTTTGTTTAATTCACCTCAATTTTTCAGATAGTTTTTAGTCTCACATTTACTTGCCATGTCACCTAAGGAAGCTTGGGATGCTATTTCGTAATTGTTTAGGGAGGTCACTTCACCTCCAACTATTCCTCTTCATTCTCCTCCCTCTCTTAGTTAGGTATTTTTCGTTTGTAACATTGTTGATTTTCTTCCATCATATTCTCCTATTTTGTGAGGATGTGATTCTCAATGGTGATTTAGATGTGGTGTTTTCTACTTCTCCTCCTCCTCCTTCATTTGTTAGTGAGGACTTGTCTTGTCAGGATGGTGAACTAACACCATAATTTGTTGATGACACAGAAGAAGAAAATACATCTCCTACTACTCATATTGATGCACATTCTGATATTGTTATTATTTCTCCTATTGTGCCTTATGTAAAGGCATATTTTATATCACTACAAGAAGTTAGCAAGAAATTAGTGAAGCAAAATTTATTTCTACACTCCCTCATTCACTCCCTATAGAATAAAATTACTAGCATGCAACACCAAACTAATATGTTAGATATTCATGCCCTTGTCTGTAGTCCATCATGTAATCTTGAATCTGGCATGCATCCACTTGATGCACTTTTAAAGTGTGACCTACCATATCCCAAGCAACCCATTGTTAATATTGCTCTTATTGTTGTAGTTGATGCTTTTATACCTAGTATTATTTCACACTCTAGATATCTCACTCCAACTCCACCTACATATATGTCTACCTATTTTAAAGGCATACCACTACCATTGACTCTTGCATGTTTCATTCCATGGATCATACTACTAGACTTGTGGGTATTGGGAAGCATCTAAATAGTATTTCTATGCATGCCCAACTTGTTAAGTGGATTTATCAACATGGCATTGGTTATGATGAAAATGTTTCATTGGGATCATTTGATACAATTCCATAATTTGTTTTCTCCACTCTTTGTGAGGATAGTGAGCTACATATGAGCTCTTATACACCTTCACTTAAGCTTAAGAAACCTGAGATTATAGTTTTCAGACCTGATCATCCTAACAAATTTTCATATGTTCCATCACATTCTTTTGTTGTGGAATTTTCACTCACTAATATGTAGACTTATTCATCCACCATTCGTATTCATATGGGGTGAGTTTATGATTGATCTTGGATGCTTTGACAAAATTATTTGAGACTAATTTATAGTTTTGAATTCTCCATGACTCAGCTTCTTTGATTGCACATTGTTCCTCCTACCTTTTGATGTTCCTTAGTTGTTTGAGATTCTTATTAGGAAGTTTTTTTTGCATGCATCTCTCATTTCATAAATGGTGTCTTCTCCATATTGCCTACATTTTGGAGTTTTTTTGGATCACTTAGTAATATTGTTTATTGTATGGAACTCTTTTGTAGTCATGTTAAGAGTCATGGAGTTTTTACTTCATGCATGTGTTCTCCATTATGAGCATTTTTTCCTTCAATTGCATGACTATCCCATCACATCTACGGATATTTTATTGAGATATTTTTTTTTATGTATCTTTGATGTTGATAGTCTCCTTCATAACTATGGTGGATCTTGTTCTCATTCTAAAGAGTAGCTAGTTTGGTGAAGCCAAGTGAAAGTATTTCAATGTTTGAGTAGTGGGATTGGCCTACTCATATAGATTCTTTAATCACAACACCCATTTCAAAATTACGAGTGGGTGTGTGCACATACTGCTTTAGGTGTTGTGCTTCTTGCTAGTCCTTAGTTAAGATAAGTATGCTCCTTGATATCAAACTCATGAAGTTATGTTCGACATAAATTTCTATCAAAGCTCATGGTTCATTTGAGGAATTCACTATAAGAGGCTTGACAAAATTTTATGGTTGTCATGTCACCATTGAAGGACTTTAGAGAGAAAATTCTTGCTTTCTTCATGAAATTTAACCTACCATAGTTGTACACACAAGATAATAATCTCATAATTATCACTAATTTCACTAAGGTTATCAACAATTTCATGGTTGCATTAAAGAGGAAATTGGCCAAGGAAAATAAATATGGAAACCAACAAGTAGTTTATCTTGTCACACATGCAATAGAAAAGATATAAAAGGCCACCATATTTAGGATATATCTTGGGAATCCTTTGTACAACCATGCACTGTTTGGGACTAAATAACAACTCCTTATTAGGAATCCAATCATGTATGTTTATCAAATTTATGAGGATTTCTAATTGTGTGGACAAGAATTCAAGGGAAAGTAAATGGCAAGTCAAATACTTGTTCACAAATGATAAGTTTATATGGACTTGGAAAGTTAAAGTATATTTTTAGATCTCTATTTTAAAGAAAGAAAGTTTTGTTTTAGAAGAATTAGTTTTAAATTTATATTATAAATATTTTTTCTATCTTTTTATTAAGTGTGATCACATGCAATATTCTTTAGATGTGGGGGTGACCCATCTATGTTATAAATGCATTTTATTGATAAATACATAATAAGGAAGAATTTGGGGAGACTTTGAAACTTAATAAATCAATGTGAATTTTTTATGATTTTATTTATGTATTATGATTTCTCAATTTAGTCTAATATTATAGATCTTATAGCTTAGAGTGATCATTAAATGATATTAATTTGATTTTTTGTGAATTGATTAGATTGAATGATCTTTAATCTAATCATTTTTGTGGTTAAAATCTTATTTTTTTTAATGAACGTGATTTTAAAATTAATGTTATGTTGTGTAAATTCATTTAACATTTATTAATCCTAAGAATCTTTGTTGTGTTTATTTAAGTTTGAGTGAATCCTAAATTTGATAAACATTGGCTAAATTCACACTAAAATTCAAATATTGTTTTCTTAGCAAAAGAATACTGCATTATGTATAGACATAATATTGTCAATCTTTTACTGATTACTGACACTTTGTATCTTACAAGAATTAGTTGAGTATCAATATCTCTGAGTGCATGCCTTAAAGGGTGCACCAAAAAAGGGGTGGGCAGTCCATCGATGCTTTGTAAGATTGTTGTTCCTTTTGCCACTTGCTATCTACACACTAGCTCCCTAAAACCATGAACCCTAGGCGTGTTATTCTCTTTCCTATCCATTATAGTCATTATCATGCTTTATTCCTTCATTTCTTTCCTTATTACCTTTTTTACCTATTCAATACACTACTGGGGGCACTTTAGCTATTTTGACTTGTTTGCATCTGACCGACCTAACACAAACTTTAGGCATTAGCCCAAGAATGTACTAGGTTGACCTAGTAAACCTAGTACAATAAACATGTTCGAATGGCTTTTAGGCAAGTTAATACTATATATACAAGGTAATTTACCACCACTTCATAAGAGTCGAAAGAGAGTGAAGAAGTGTAAACAAACATCTGCTTATTGACCATTCTACTTGAAGAATAAAGCTTTAAGGTTCAATACTTTCTTTGGAGCTCCAATATTGTCTTGTGGATAAGTCTTTTAGATGCTTAGGTAGGTTGTGTATCCTAGAGATTATTCATCTTGGTTATCCTTATAAGCCACAACAATCTCTTGCAAAGCACCTTGGCCAAGGGAGAGGTTGAGACTCGACAAGTTTGTCTTCAAAGGTAAGCATTCCGAATGTTATCCAATCTAGGATTAATTCATTGTGCATCATGAAATTCCAATTTCATACATTTTGGTAAACTTGACATGAATCAAACCCTTGTTATATTTGTTCAATTATATTTCATTTATTTAGTTCTTTTTTATGATCATTTTTATCATATATTTTAACATGCTAGATTGATTATGTCGACATAGTTATTTTTTTGTGTGCATATGTTTTCAAGTTTCCAAACTACTAGGTCTACTAGGTCAACCTAGTGCATTTTTAGACTTCTAATTTAGTCAAGTAGGTTGACCAAGTCACCTAGTGTATTTTTAGCACTTTTTCAACAGGTTTCTGTATTGCTTGGTCAACCAACTCAACCCAATTTTCAAGTTTTTAGAATTTTTATCCAAGGTTATTGATCATAAATATTCTTTGTTTTCCTCTCTAAACCACTCAATCTAGTTTCTACTTCTCTGTATTTTTTTGTTTCTATATTTTCCTTTCATAATTTGCAATCTTTAAAACTACTCTGGCATAGTCAACTAGGGCAACCTGGTCAACCTAGTTCTATGTTATTTCATAAATTTATATCAACTTTATCATATTACCTACTTCATCATTATTCTAATGCATTTTATGGTTTGAAAAATAAATAAATTGAAATAAAGATATAGGCAAAAAAAGAAATTAGCCCCTATTTGCTGTACTAGGTCGACCCTATTGACCTAGTATCTTTTTCATCCCCTGTACACTATACCAGATAAAATTGGTCAACCTAGCACTATTTATATCCATTTTACCTTTTTTACCAACCTCTATTCACTATACTAGATCGACTTGGTTGACCCTTTATAGTTTTATAGTCTTTATTTTTACACTAGGTTAACCAAGTTGACCTAGTACTATTTTCTATCACTTTTTTATTCTCCTTATGTGGTTATCTAGTCTTGTTTCATCATTTTGAAATATTTCATCCTTCCCTTAATAACATTTTATTATTAAAGACTTTGATAGTAACCTCACTTATTTCATTACTTCTGATGAAACTATCCAATTTCTTCCTTCCCCTTCTCCTAAGCCTAAACCACTCACTACATAATGAAATGTAGTTGAGATATTTCATCATAATACCCCTACCAATATCAATATTTAGATTCATTCATCACATCATTCCAATCAAATTTATAATCTATATGGTTCTTAAATATTAAAAAATATTGATGATAATACTATCTACACTCCTCACAAGAATGGTGGCCTTACCAAGCTTCCTTCTTCTACCACACTTAAGACAATTAATACTAATGTTAGGAATCCTCCACCTAAAAATAATGCTCCTCCCACCAACACTAAAAAATATCTTCCTATCAACACTAATACCCCACCTTCAAATCCACTTATTGATATATATCAACTTCTTGCACAAGTCATACAACTAATGAACATCATGCAAATAACCAATCAATCTCAAATGATGAACATGGAACAAAATTTATGCAACATGATTAGTCAACCATCTCAAGTCATCATGTCTCAACCAAATCAAAATTTTATCCCTCCTCTTAGATATTCCAATGGTAATATCATCCCTCAACCTCCAATGAATAATAATATGCTTCAACATCTTCAAAATGAACCTTTAGCTCCATTCAATATATCCATAGTTATTGGAAACATTTCTCCAACTATCACATAATGGGACTAAGGATCCTGCTATATTTTTCAAATATTTTGGTAATATCTATAAGGAATGGGTCTAAACTAATACCTTTTCTACCACCAAGTTTTTAGTCAAAACCTTTGTTGGTGATGCATTTAAATGGTACAACCAACTTCCTAGACATTCCATCTCACAGCTAAAAGATTTAGTCAATGCTCTAGTGAAGTAATTCCAACATGATGACCTTCCTAAAAATTACCTTAGCGATTTCATCAATGCCAAGCAACTTCCTAATGAATCAACTCATACTTTCATCAAATGATGGAAGTCCCTCACTCATAAAATGGATCATAACATGAATGATGACACTCTTTTAAAACTATTTGTCACTTCTCTTAAACCTTCTCTTCAATACAAATTTCAAATTTTTTCACCTAAAAATTTAGAAGAAGCCTGAGACCAAGAAAAAAGGCAAGACTTTCTTATGACTCAATTTGAAACACCTCAAACAACTACTAAAGCATCTTTCCAATCTTGTTCTCATACCATTGATTCATCAAAGTCTCCCCAACCTCAACATGGAGCATCCAATTCAACTGATTTTAAACCAAACCACCTTCCCTTGAGTTTAGAACAACTTATGATGAAATTTCCACCCTCTAAACCCATGACCTTTGATCCTTCTAAACCTTCTCAAAAATGGTACAATCTGGATAAATTTTGTTGGTGTCATGCTACTATAGGTCATTCTCATGAGTCTTGTCATGATCTTTACCATTTTCTTATTTATTTCTTGCTTAATCCACATTTCAATCTTGATACTTTTACCAAAGAAAATTATCAAGATTACCTTCAAGCTTCTCACAATCAATCTCATGAAGCACAATCACATCAACATCAATTACCTAATGAACAAACCTCATTTGCTAATTTTGTTCAAACAACAATTGATCCTTCTTCCTACACCAATAAAGAAAGGATAGATAACATGAATAACTTTAAACATGTTGTGAAATCCATTTAACTTCAACCTCTTAGGCCACATGAACCAAAAGAGTACCTAATTCAAATGCCTACTCCAAAGCATATCATACATGGTCTTAATTTAACTCCTTTACCTTATTTATCTACTCATACCTCTCCTACACATCATATGTCACATTCAACCTCCTTAAAATATAAAAAACTAACACATTTACCTATCTATAAATGCACTTACCAACCTAATGCAACTCATTTTAATGATTCAATGTCACCTTCCTCCAACTTACATGTTGGGGCATCTTGCGATGCCTACTCTTATTCTACAATGCATAATAAAAAACAAATCCATCTTCAAGAAACATTTTGAGACTTATATACTTACATTTCACATGCTCATCTTTGAACAAACGTTAGCATAAATTTTACTTGTTCTTTTTGTCTCATGTTTCTTTTTTAACTAAAAGGGGTAAAAATATTATTAAAACTAGAAAAAAATAAAGTTACATAAGGTTATCCTGGTCAATCAGCTGGTCAAGCTTTTGGGAGAATTCCAGAGGTAGTAAACTATGTTTCGACATGTTCCAAGGGGTTCCATGCTCAGAAGCCCATTTGGCCAAGCAGTCAGCCACCTTGTTCCATTCCCAGGGGATATACCAAAAGGAAATAGAGTCTAAAGAGGTACAAAGTTGAAGGATCTGAAGTGCCACTCTAGCCAAATGCCAGTCAATAGTCTCAAAATTTTGATCATTCAACATATTAATAATAACCTGTGAGTCAGATTCACAAATGATTCTATTCCAGCTGAGAGAGCAACATTATTGGACAGCTACTAAAATCACAAGAGCTTCCATGAAGTTATTAGTATACCAACCCTTGTGAATAGAGAAGAAAAAAATCACCTGACTAGATCTGTCACGGCCCACCCCACCTATCCCAACAGGTCCAGGGTTCCCATGAGATGAGCCATCAGTGTTGATTTTAAGCCAACCAGTCTCAGAGGGAGACCATTGACCCATCCTATCAATAAGATGCTTTGACTGACCACGGGTGCACACTGTAGTGAGAGGGGTGAGGGGAGTACCCCAGGGGGTGGCAAGGGCCAAGCACGCATACACCTTGGCATCAGTCGAACTCAAATCCACCGCTAGGTTGCATTTAGCATGAAGTGTTTCTAAAAGAGAGCTCAGAATTCTCCCCCACAAGATGCTAATCTCAGTACTGATACCTTGGAAAATCTACCTATTCCTCTCTAGCCATAGCTGCCACAAGATGAAAGATGGGCCAATACGCCACATGACCTGGAGAAAAGAATCCTGAGAGGGGGGATGACCCAAGCGGTCCCAAAATTCTACCAAAGAAGAAATGTGCCAACACGGGGAGTCCCAAACATCCCACAAGAAGTGCCAAATTAGTTTGGCAAAAGGACACTAAAAGAAAAGATGGGAGACAGTCTCCCCATTGTTGTGGCAAAGAACACACATGGAGGGCCCCTAGAAACCACGTTTGCAGAGATTGTCCCAGGTGAGACATCTATTGTGAAATAACACCCAAAGAAAGAAATTACACTTGGGCCATGAGTAGCTGTTCCAATCTTTGGTCCCCCAAGGGACCACCACCTCACCAAGGAGATGTTTAGTCAAGGCAAGGCATCTAGCAGTAACAAAATACTTCACTGAGGGGTCTCCTCCCCAGGCCAAAACATCATGCTCTTACAAGGAACTACATTCCCTAGAGGCCAATATCAAAGATAACTCCTTTCGATCCTCAATAGAGCCTCCCAGAGGCCAGTCCAAGGAATTCTTCCATCTATAACTCACTGTAGTGCCCAACCTGATGGCCTCCTTATAATGATCCACCGTATTCCAACCAACATCAAGCATAGCATCATAGAGCAGCTGTAGATGTGGATGAGAGGATAAGAGAGGGGGATGCCCATCCCAAGAGTTGCTCCAAAAAAGAGTGTTTGTTCCCCTATTGTAGATCCAAAAAAGGCTACGCTTCACTAGCTGAGTGCCTCGCTTGAGGGTTTTCCAAACCATTGACCCTCTTCCCTTTAGGGGGATTTTAGGAATATCCTCGGGCCTCTACCTGGGGTAGTATTTAAAGGCCAAAATGAAGGCCTAGAGTTGGGCAAGATGGGAACACCAGCGCCAATAGAGTTTGGCGGCAAGAGCATGACTACTCAGAATTGTAGAGCGTAGTCCAAGGCCACCTTCTTTTTTTGGCTGATAAATGGTGTCCCAATTAAGCAATCTCCATTTGGTGTTAAGGAGATTGCCACTCCACAAAAATTGGCAAGAAAGAGCATCGAATTCCTTCAAGTATCCAGGGGCAGCCTGCACCATACTGCAGTAAATGGGGAGGGCTTGAATCACCGACTGCAAGAGTGTGACCCTATCGACAATGGAGAGCTATCTGTGTGTCCAGTGGTTAACTTTCTATCTAAGTTTGTCCAGCATCCTCTACCAGAAGAGCCTTGGCTACCTTCCAACCACAATAGGGACCCCAAGGTAGGTAAGAGGAAGAGATTGTGTTTGAAACCTCAAGATGTCCATAATCCTCTACTGAATAGGCTTAGGGGTGTTAAAAAACACAATAGAGGATTTGTGGTCATTAATCATCTATCCAGAAGCTGCCATATAAGTGTCTAGAATGAGCCAAAAAGCTTTAGCTTCTCGAATTTGGGCTCTCCCCACCAGAGAAGTGTCATCCACAAACTGAAGGTGGGATAAAGTGGGTAATCCATTTCCCCACTGCCAACCCTATAACAAATGCTGAGAAGCCTGAAGCTTAATAAGACACCCAAGGCCTTCTGCCAAAATAATAAATAAATATGGAGAAAGAGGGTCTCCCTGACGAAGTCCTCTAGAGGTGCCAAAAATCTCAGAGGGAGCGCCATTGATAAGGACTGAGAAAGAGGGGGTCATAACATAGCTAAGCACCCAACTGATCTAGTCTTGATTAAAGCTGAAAGCCTGAAGAACTTTATGCAGGAAGCTCCAGCTGACTCTATCATATGCCTTAGCCATATCAAGCTTGACAAACATAGCATGGTCCTAGGAAATACTCATATAATGAATAACCTCAGATGCTATAACTACTCCATCTATAATCTACTTACCAGCAACAAATCCCCCTTACTCCTCGGAGATGAGCTTGGGAAGGCAAATTTTAAGCCTTTCCACAATTAGTTTAGTGATAATCTTGTAGACCACATTGCAAAGAGAAATAGTTCTAAAATATTCTAACTGGTTAGCTTGTTCTCGCTTCGGGATGAGCACCAGAAAAGTAGCATTCAGGGCCTTGAGCATTTCTTTGTTGGAATAGGACTCCTGGATCACCCCCAAAAGATCCTGATTGATGATGTCCCAAAATGCCTAAAAAAATTCCATAGGGAATCCATCTGGTCCCAGAGCCTTACCTTTCTTCATGCCAAAGACCACTCCCTCCAGTTCTGACATACTAATAGGCTGCATAAGGGAGTCGTTCATTATTGGAGACATAATAGGGGAATACAAGATAAAATAATACCTTTAGCAAGTTCATTCAGAGGAGTATCATTTACGAATAGAGAAGAATAGAACTGTATAGTTTTCTTAGATATGTCTTGGGAGGATGTCAAGCTTCTACCATCTGAAGTAACCAAGGGAGAGATGAAGCACCTGTTACGGTGATCCTAGATAGAGTTATGGAAGAAAGCTGTGTTCTTATCACCCTCCTAAAGCCAGTCAACATGAGATTTTTGTTTCCAATAAATCTCTTCATGAAGCTCCCATTCTACCAGTTCTGTAGAGGCTTGAAGCTCAGACACACCCAGGGCTTCAGACAATCCAAGGTCCTGAATCTGTCTAGTGATGGCGTTAAGCTGGTCTTGCGCCCTTCTCTTCCTAGTATGGAGATTACCAAAATAGTGTAAATTCCAATACTTCGATCTCATTTTCACATACTGGAGCTTCTTAGCAAACACAAACATAGCTATGCCATAATTCAGTGTCCCTTGTTACCACCAGCCTATCATTAAATCTTGAAGGGAAGCATCACAAAGCCACATCAGCTAGAATTTGAAAGGTGGCTGGTTAGGAGCAGCAATATATCTCACAAAGAGCATGATAGGCCAATGGTTAGACCCCCACCAATCAATAATATCAGAGGAGAGAGAGAATGAACTAGAGCGCCAATAGCATGAAACTAAAAATCTATCTAGACGTTTTGAGATGGCCTCATCTCCCATCCTACGATTGTTCCATGTGAAAAGGCCATTGAGGGGTTTAACATCTGAAAGATGTAACCGATCAATATTTTGCCAAAATAGTTCTGTAAAAGGTCCCAACCGAGCTAGACCACCCCTCTTCTCCTCCAAGCTGAGGATAGAGTTAAAGTCCCCAGCTACAACCCAGGGCAAGAAGGGCTGACAGCTTTGTACATAACGGATATGGTCCCAAAGCTTGAGTTGACCTGGAAGATCCATCAAGGCATATACATTAGTGACCAAAATCATCTCACCAATCTCCAAGGAGGAAGCATCCATAGAGAGGGCCAAGATACAAGATAGCCAAAGGTGTGGCATGAGTCTTCTCAGATCCCAACACATAGCAAGGCCCCCTAAAGTCCATAAGGTGCCAATACCCTGGTAATGGCCATGGAACCAAAATTTGGGGTGGCAAGTGAACAAAGAGTCAACATAGATTTTGGTTTCCTGAATGCAGAGAATGTCAGGAGAATAATCTCTCACCAGCTTTTGAATAGCCTTTTGTCTGGGGATGCTATTCAACCCCCTCACATTCCATGACAAAATAATCATTGAGTTAAGTGAGGGAAGTGTTCATCCATGGTCTTCACCATCCTTAACTCTACCAGTAAATCTCCTGTAAGTTTAATCCTCTCTTGATCCTTTCTGCATCCTGCTCGAGAAGGTGTGGAGAGGGATGCCTTCTTGAAAGGTCTCTGCATTAAACCAAGGGTGGAAGAGGGTCCTTTTTCTTAGCTAAGAACTTCTACTTCTTTTGCCAAATCTGCTCAATGTACTTTTTTTTCTCTATGGATGCCACCACGAGGGCATTGCCCTCTAGGTCAAGAATAGATTCCAAAGCTTGCTGAGTGGTGAAATCCTGGGGATCAAAAGGTAAATAATTCCTTCCTTCTAGCCCCAACATCCCACACTTTTCCACTACCGGGGTACCCTCCTCTATGATCATGTTATCAAGAACTTCGAAGTGGTTGAAACCTGCATTTCCTTGTCAGTCAAGATGAAAGTGCTTCTGGCCTTTCCCTCTTATTCAATGGTAAACTGGGGTAAAACCATCCCTTTCAAGTCCCATTGAGTCAGATTGGCCTTGCTCTGAATTAGGCGTATTCAAGGGGGCTTTCCCTTTTACTGCGCTATCTGGTTGTCCCTTTCTACTATTGACAAGATCAGGCTGTCCATTCCTCAAACCTTCATTGGCAATTCGTGGACCAGCTGATCCCTCAAAGGTGCTTGAGCCTTTGGGTGCATGAGGGCATTTACACTTAAGATGTCCATACTCATGACAGAAATGACACCAAAAAGGGATGGACTCATAATCAATTGGCTGAATCTAGGTGGATGTGCCCAAGCATATTTCAATAGAATCTGGCAGAGGGTTGTTGATATCAATATCAACATAGATGCGTGCATAAGAGATTACCTTCTTGTCTAGATATTGGTGAGAAATTGTAGCAAGTGTTCTAATCATGGCCCCAATCTAGCATAGGATATCCTCATGCCAAAATTCTAGAGGTAGCCTCAGAATGCAGACCCAAACTAGAACTCATGAAGGGAGATCCTCTACAGAGTTAAACCCTACATGCCAGAGTTTTATAAAGAGGCCAATACAATCGTAAAAGTATGGGCCACCCTCAAAAATCCTATTTCTATCAGAAATGCAAGTGAAATTAACCATGAAATAGCTGTTACCAGTCAGCATGATATCAAAATCTCCTACAATCTGCCATGACTGGCGAATCCAAGCTTCTAGAGGTGACTGGGATATATGAATTCTAAGAAACTTACAGATTAGCATGTGAGAAGCCAAATATTCAACATCATCTTTAACAGTGTCTGACAGAATAACTAACACAGGTCTATCTTGGCTGCGAGGAAAGCATCCATTAACTTTGCTAATCCTACTGCACTCGCCCACATAGAATGCCTCCTTTCTTGCCTCCTACGAGCTGCCATCAGGTGAAGAAAGTCTAGTTGCGGATGGTTTCTCTCCATGTAGGCCACTGAAGCCCTCACCCGCGTCTATTGTCCCCAAAGATCATGAATTTTTATTTTTTGAAATGCATTATCTACCTGTCTCATGTTTCTTTATTTTTATTATTTTAGTTTCACTTTTCTAAGCATAATTATTTTCCTTTATGTTATTTTGTCTTTCTTACACATCATATTTGACATTTTCTTTCATTTTTGCCCTTATATATATCTTTTTGTCTGTTTCTATTATTCTTTTCTTAATAGCTTTATGATCATTTTTGCCCCTTTCTTTAGGATTTACCTCTTGATGTACGATAGTCTTACTTATCTTCTTTCATTTTATCTTTTTGGCACCCTCTTGGGTTTTTATTTTGTGAGTTGATTTGTAAGACCACATATAGGACCTGATACTCATAAAATTACCATCCTTTTTACTTATTTTTCTCATTTTGATGCTTACCAATGTTGTCTTGGCATCCTTTGGGTTTATCTTTGTGTGGTGCTTTGTACAAAGGATCCCTCACTTTTGCTTTTCTCTTGCTTATCAACACCCTTGTGGGTTTATCTTTTATGAGTTGATTTGTAAGACCGTGAATAGGACCCGACCCTCTTCATAAAATTACCATTCTTTTCTTGTTCGTGATCCTTGTTCTCAAACTTTTAATTTTGCTTCTTTTGCTAAGTGGAATATGCAAACAATTTATGTTATCATGTTTTCATTTACTTCCCTCTTTCTTATGATAAGGAATCACCTTTGTTTTCATTGTATCCCTCTTTTCCTTTTATCACATTTTTTTAAAAAATTTGAATCAATTCAAATTGTTTCATGTGTCATTCCTCTTGATTTCCCATTTCTCTCATCTCTATATTGGATAAAATAAGGCCTAAGTCAAGATAACACTTTTATTTCACTTGGATTTATGAGACTCTTAGACCCCATGCTCTTTGATGTTCTCTCTTTTAGTAACCTTGTCTCAAGTTTTCAAATGAAAGTCATCTTTAGCACCCATGTTTGGTCTTCCAAATCCGTATGGAGAAGGAATCTAAAAAAGCCATCAAAATAAAGTTAAAAGACACATCATTTGAAAAAAAGGTACTAACATCTAAAAAGATAACATACAAATCTTAAAAGTCAAAATCACACCAAAAGACATGATTAAAAGCACATTTTTTATCTCCAATCGAAGCTCAAATTCCATAATCAGCTTCACATAGAGTCAAAGTCCTTTGGGGTACGGTAGGCCAGTAGATTGGAATAGGGTATTTAAAAAAAAATGGTTTTACCTAATTTAGAATGCAAGTACCTAATATTTTTAGTACATCGATGACTTTTTAAGGGGCCTTGAATAATGGGGAACAGATCGTGGGGAGGTAGGTCCATTTTACTTTTCATGCATATAGCCTTCATCAAATGATCTATATACTCCATTTGTTTATCCAAGACTTGTGTGGCTAAGAGAAGTTCTTCATAGTCCTTAAGGTTGAAAGTCCTCTTATTTTGACAAACTTAATTTAAGTGTCTTGACTTCAATAAAGATTTTCTCTACCTTGGTTTTTCCTTCATTCTCCCCTCCACCCACTTCATCTCCCCCCTTCACAACCAAATTATGATTCCAAATATATTTTCTCTTTTCTTTAAATTCCTTCTTCTTCACCTCATTAAAAACATGGTAGCATTCTTTGTTTCAATTTTATCTATCTTTAGATGTAAAAAAACATGTTTGAGTAACTATGGATCACTCTTTTATTCCATTTTCCATTATTTTGCTACCCCTTATTATGGACAGCTGAGGCCACACCTCTTTTACCATTATTACATGTTTCTCTTTATGTATGCCTTCTTCATGTTTATCTTACATATTTACTTACATTTCATTTAATATTCCTTCTTAATTTTTCTTATGTTTTATTCTTTCATGCTTATCTTACATGAGGTTACTTTTTATTGTCTTACATATCTTTGTTAGATTTATCTTGCATTGATATTTCATTTGTCATTCATGTTTTACATGTTTCCCAACGTAATTTAGTATATTCTACATTCCTTTTTGCCATTATGTTTTACATAATTTTTAATGTGATTTACCATGTTTTCCTACCATTTTTCATTCTTGTGCCAATCATTTGTCATTCATATATTATCATTTGTCATTCTTTTTAGCATTTCTTTGTCATTCATTTGCCTTAAATATTATAGACATTGCCTTTACAATCTCAATTTGCCAAATTTTCCTAAAATATTTATCTCTACTAACTATTATATGCCTATCTTCTAATTTTTTTGATTTTTGGCTATTTTTTGCACTAACTTCTATAGGTTTGCCTAGTGTGATTTACATTGGACACCTTCATTTTTCTCATTATCTACTTCTTTATCTATGGCACTGAGGTAAGTTAAAGGTATGTGTATTTCAATTCAATCATTTCACTTATCTTATTTTCTGCTTACTGCACCATACTTAGCATTAGCATTGTGTGTTATCATGTTCTATCTCCAAAGCACCATCTCATGTTGCACGTATATGACATGTGATGAGCTTTAGCTGGGGCATATGTAAACACATAATATTTTCAAACTTTTAATGATTAGTGACACTTTTTTATTTTTCAAGAACTAGTCGAGTCTTAATCTCTCTGAGTGCATGCCTTAAGGGGTACATTGGGAAAGGGGTGGGTAGATCATTGGTGCTTCATAATATTATTTTTCCTTTTGCCACTTACTATCTACACACTAGCTCCCTAAAACCATGAACCTTAGGCTTGTTCTTCTCTTTCCTATCCATTCTAGTCATTATAATGCTTTATTATTTCATTTCTTGCCTTATTACCTCTTTTACTTATTCAGTGCACTAGGTTAACCTGGTCGACCTAGTGTATTCTGAGAACACTTTAGCTATTTAAATTGTTTACATCCTGGCCAACCTAGCATAGACTTTAGGCATTAGCTCGAGAATGTACTATGTCGACCTAGTTGACCTAGTATAGTTGACATGTTCAAATGGTTTTTAGGCAAGTTACTACTATATATACAAGGCCATTTACCCCATTTCATAAGAGTCAAAAGAGAGTGAATAATTAAGCAAATAAGTGCAAACAAACATCTATTTATTGACCATTATAATTGAGAAATAAAGCTTTAGGGTTCAATACTTTCTTTGGAACTATGATCTTATCTTATGGAGAATTATTTTGGATACTTAAGTAGGTCATGTAGCCTAGAGTTGATTTATCTTGGTTATCTTTACAAGCCGCAACAATCTCTTGCAAAGCACCTTGGCCAAGGGAGAGGTTGAGAGTCAACAGGTTCTCTTCAAAGGTAAGTATTCCTAAATTTATTTCTCTTTTGTAAGAGTAGATAGATAATGCAGTATGTAATCTTCTTTTCCATGTATTAGGATTCCATTTACATTGATATGAGTATATATCTCCTATGCATGTTTAGTTTAGTTATTTATTTGTTTTGTTATAACCCCCACTTTATGCCACAAGATTTAGTGTGCATTAGATTAGTTTACTTTTCTTGTTATTAGAATAGTTTACTTTATTTTTTATTAGCATAAGTAAATATCAAATCATATGGCTCTTTTAGGGTTGTTGTACGATTGTGTTAGACTATAGGCTTTAGAACCCTTCTTAGCATGATGTGTTGTGACAAGTGATATAAGTGATCCCTTAATTGGGTCTAGCATATCCCCATATTGGTCATGTTCTTGCTTAACAAATGTATACCCAATCAGAAGCGTAGGTGTGCACTATCTTACCTGATCTAGGATTAATTCATTGTGCATCATGCAATTCTAATTACATACACATTCAAGTATAGAACATTTTTTTATACCCTACCATTTCCCTCATTTTGATGATTTTTTTATCATATTCAAACCTTGTAAAATAACACCCTTATGAGTATCCATATTTGGGTTGATTTTGAGAGTTTTTCAGGTGGATCAAATGATATCATAGGGAGGAATTTATTGGGTAGGACACAATCACATTGCATATCAACATTAGTTTATAATTTGTCATCTATAAAATTACATTCCTATAACTTGTGCATTAGGTTACTCTTTGTGATTCAAAAATGAGATGGTTTATCTTGTTACTTTTTATATTCTTCTCACAAAATTACATCTATAGGCTTGTATTATGAGTTATTATACCCACTAAGTAAAATATTATGTGCTTGAGAGTTTTTTGGTTGTTTTATATATAACAATATTGACTTGAATCCTATATTTACCATTTTCATTAGTTGATTGCTTAGGAGGATACTAAGTCTTTATTTTATTCAAGTTATCTTTTGGGGTGGGGTTATAATGTTTCTTTATTGTTCAGATAACATAAGCATTATAAGTCTTAGTTTCAATTGAAGATTCCTTAGAACCACACATGTTTATATTATTCACTAGGTTAGAAGTAATATTCTTCTTACCTTTGAAATATTTAATAAACTTGAGTATAACAATTCATTTTCCAAGATTATGATCCAATTCACAAAAATTACAATAATGCCCCTTAAGTTTAGATTTATTTTTTGTTGTATTGATGGTTTTACTTAAAGTAGAAAGTTGATCATCCGATTTCTATTTAACAAAGACTAACTCATTTCCTAAATTATGAGTGGCCTTTAAAATTTATTTATTATTATAAGACATCTTACTAGAATATATGTATTTAAAACTAATATTTTTCAATTTATTTCCATATTTAATGCAAAAAAAATAGTATCACCACATTCAATAAAATCCCTATCTTCCAATCTCATTATAAATTTAATAAGAAGAGCATTTTAGTAATAAAGTATTATATTTTTTTTAGGAAGTCTCACATCTACTATAGTCTTTTATCTTAGCTTAGTAAATCATGTTATGATACGATAGGTCATATCATTGAGGTCAATTGTTATAGTTTCAAGCTCAAGGAAGAGTTTAAAATCATCCTTAAATTAAAATAATCCTTATCTTTACCAAAATCGTGTTATAATAAATATTATATATCCTTTTATGATTTTATAATCTTAGGAGTTAAATTGATAAAATCTTGATAGGCATTATATTGCAAAGATTGGGAGAAAAGCCTTAGGGATGTATTTTCATTTGCGATGCCTAATGTAGCATAGACAAAATTTAGATCATCTAAGTGATCTTCCTATGAATCACCAACATATCTATTGATGGGGAAATGTGCTACGCCAATGAATCTACATGTTTGACTATCACAAAGGTCAAGGTGGAACCACACTAGTTTAATTAAGGGACATATTACTGATAAATAACCTTAAAGTGTGTGAGATGTATTTTAAGTGGTTAAGTAAATATTTTTAAAGATAATTAATAATTAAATACTAAACTAAATTCTAGGAATTGATATGGTTGTCACTTAGATTTTCACCCTTTCAGAAGATGAAAATTCTCTCCTCATCTAAGTGGCACAATGGAATCACGTCTTGGCTTGTAGGTAGCCTAAGGATTGTGGTGAATCTCTAGATAGGGCTAGCTTCCTTGATGTACCACTTTGGATCACAACTAGAACTAAACTTTTGAGGTGAAAAGGGAGAAAGATAACTAAAAACAAACTATCTTAAGGGAGGTGATACACTAGATAGATTGATGAATTCTAACCATATGCATTTTACACTTAAAATCAAAGGACAAACTGAACATACACTTCTTCAATCTTCATCTTCTCACATAAATATTACATTATAAGGTTATGGATGAATGTGAAAATCTAGGAGGATTAAACAAAAGGCCTATGAAGTCACTAATGAATAGGATAACTCACTAAATCTTAGACATTTCCTAGGACACTTCACATTCCCTACAAGAAGAAACTTTCAAGCTGCAAATAGGTGATAGAATGAAATACCATGCTAAGGAATCCTTAGTCTTCACTTATGTAAAATAAAAAAATCCATATGAAAACACTAAGAAAATTCATGGATATGGTAAGCATAAGTATTATTATTGATCAAAACATATGCATTTGAGTAGGGATTCACCATACTTAAGTGGAACATCCAATACAATGGCCAAAATAGCTAGTTCTTATAGAACTTGAGAGGGAGAGAGAGAAGAAGAGAGAATTATAAGGGTCACAAAGACACTTGTCAATCTGATCCAAGGATTTATTTGTGCATGAGAAGAGGATATGGGATTAACCATGCAAGGTTAGGAAGCACAAGTTTCAATTCAAGGAATAAACTTCATGAAAAGTGGCATAAAACTACTTCTCTTAGCTCTAAAAAAATTGCATTCAAGATTAGCCCTATTTGAAAGCCTCATAACTAATTAGGAGAAATTATAATGATTGGGATGAATTTTAAGGACATCAAACATGCCTCTTCATGCATTGGTTGGAGGCTTGATCACCTAAAATCATCTAGAAATGAGCCATCATCTTTTTTAGTCTAAAAAGCTCTTCCTTCATGCACCCTACAAACTTGGATTTCAAATTGTAATCATTTTCTCATGAAAATCCATGGGAGGGAGTGAATGACACCTGTCAAGACCCTCCATGGCCCTATAATCATCAGGGACACCTTAAAATGAGGTCACTTGAAGTTTTCCACCCTTCTCATTGGCTTGTCTAATAGGCCAATTTTGACTGGTTGAAATGAGAGATCTTGTTGAGGTACTTAGGAGTTGTTTTAAGGTATTATATAGGATATAGGGAGTTAGCACATGTCTTAATATTTCTCCCAAAGTTGGTTTCATCTTCAGACTCCTCTTAGAACCTCTTTACATAGAAAATGGTCAAAAATAGCCTATTTCTCACCCCATCCATACAAGTATGTACATATTGTTGGAATTTGAGGGAGATTTAGTGAGTCATATGAAAGTTCCAATAAGGTTTCATGATAAAAATATGCCATTATATTAGATTTCTTGCTCCATTTCCATCATCGGGCCTCTGTAAGGGTTTAACAAGGGTTTTAGGCCTATTTTTCCTCTTAATCTTTGTTCATAAAGGTTTGACGTCCAAGTTTCCAAATAATGCCATAAAGTGATTTATAGATACCTCTTATAAATATTTTTAACTTCTCTAACTCCCATGAAAATCACGAAGAAAGATGTGAACACTTGAAGTCACCTTATCGAGCTCTTTCACCTTCTTGCACAAGTTTGATGTTGCTTTTGGACCAAAAATGACTTATCTTGTGCTTACCATACATAAAAATAGATTTAACACCCCTATATCCACCCCATAAACATGTTTCAATTCATTATAGTGATTATCTTATTCTACAAATGCAAGTGACTTACCATTTGGCCTTAGGCTTGGGCATTGCCTAACAGGCCTGACTGGACTCTAGATCTTAAAATGAATCTTGATGGTTTTAATTTCATATTAATGGTTCAAAAAAATATATAGTGACCTATCATAAATTTTAAAATTCAATATAAATCACATTTGGATCCAAAAGTGAAGGTGACCTCCTAGTTGAACTCTAGGCATAACCATGCGTCATGGGCTTGTTTGCAACTTTGAAAGTTTTGAGCACACTATTTCGTTTATTTAATTTTTACTTGGTATCCCATGTTTATATGTATGTGTTTCAACTTCTCCCACCTTATTGACAGTTTGTAACAACTTTTGGGTCATCCTTCACCTCTACCCCCTCAAAACTATTAATGTATGCATGAGGGGAAGTACCCCCTATCTGAGACAAAATAGGGGATATACTTCCCTATTTTATATAGATATATGAATAATTTATAGGATTAATTGAGTGATAAATACCATATCTATTAATTTTTATCCCTTGGTTATATGTATAGACTCCTCAAATGCACTAGAAACTCAAAATAGACTTTTAGGCAATGGATTGTGTATGTGAAAGTCAAAAATGACTCTGTATTGCTCATTTGAAAACCATTTATTTGATTTTATCCAATGTAATAGGTCCATTTATTTTTTCAAGGTCATAATATATTTTATCTCATATTCATTAAAAAACTTAGACCCTCATGTATCCTTCATACACTTTACATTCTCAAGGTTGTGCTATCCTGCCTGACTGTGTATCTTGATTTTCCCTCTCAAGAATGACCCTTGTCTATGCATTTTAAATCATTTAAACCTTGAATTTTTTTTTATAAATCCATCCTGAGATTTATAATGGTGATCTTGTAGTGGCTTAGTTCCACTTGATTGAAGTTCATGTCCTATTCATGCCAAGAACACTAACTCTCTACTTATTGTTGTTTACTCAGTTGTAGGTGTTCTTAAGACTCAAAAAAGACTATGTACAGTTATTTTACATTTTTATGGTATTATGGAGGTTTTAATGTATTAATTTAAGGTTTTAATTTGTTTTTAAATATTTTTAACTCTACTTAAAGCCCTTCATGTGCACCTTTAATCCACAAACTACGTTCTACCTGTTAGACTATGACACATACATTTTTACCCCTATAAGTGCCTATTTCTCACTTGAATCTTGATTATGATGTGAGAGGGATTGAATTAAAAATTTAAACCATAAATAAATAACTTATAACTCTTCCAAACACCTTAACTCTTCCAATCACATCAACTAGGCCTAACCTTTCAACTTGATGAACTGTTGACTGAGACACTTCTGCCCTTAAGACCCAACTGCAGGTTTCTTTAGCTCATTGTGACTTGGTCAATGATGTGAAAATAATTAAATTTAAATACCCAATAGTCAATATAATTTACTTATACCTTAATTCACTTTCAATGGGATAAAAAACCCATCAAAATCTCATGCTCAGGTCATTGTCTGATAGTCTTGTTGTAGGTCAACATTTTCACATTGTACAAACTAGAGAGTGACCATGGGAGGCAAAGCAACAATCTATCCCCATCCTTTGATGATATTGGTGACATTAATGTTTAATTTAATCCTTGGAAACATATTCATGGTTGGTATGGTCTAATTTTATAAGCCTTGGATGGATAAAGGTCATTTAGGACTCAGTCCTATAGATATCACTGAAGGGATTTAGTCATGAATTGACAAGTTTGAGACTCCAAAACTCCATCCTATCTATAACTTAAAACCATCATATTTTTCATGTTTCCTCTCTTTGCTAGGGGATATAAATTATTCTTTTATATGTATAAAAAGGAAATGGAAACCTTATTATATGATTTCAACAAAACCTCCAAGATCTTTATTTTGCTCCTTTAGAGACTTAAGGCCTGAGCATAGTCAGTGTTACTTGGAAGAGATTATCAACTTGTCTATCAAATTATTCATTTAAAAAAAGTATGCCATGATGTTATAAACATATCCTGACCTCAATAAGGTTCAACCCTTTCAAATACTCTCTATTTCAAGATCCTCATATCTCTGCTGATGGCACCTTTAGGTGTGTATTCTCAAGCACAGGTAGTGAGCTTAAGAAGTTGTGATGGAATGAGAAGTCTACATTATCATTTGATTTAAATGGTATAGTTACTCCCTTAACACCTTAAAACTAAATTTTCATATCTCAAAAGTATTGAAATGAATACCAAGACTCTGATGACATCATCATGAGGTGCTTGTATGTGCAAATAAGTTAAATGTGGATAATGAATGTGAGAAAGAGCAATAGGGTGGACAAAAGGCCTCATGGATATATAAAATATATTTTAATAATTACATAATCATGGTTTAAAATAATTAAAACTTGAGACAAGCTTAAAAATATTCTTTTCAACATTGGAATTTTCTTTTATAACACTTTCTAGTACATATTGAGTTGTAGCAGGTAAACTGTGAGAATGTGCATTGTATGACTACCAACCATGAAAAATTTACTATATAAATAGGATTAAAGGTGAAAAATATGTTAATAGGATATTTAAAACATTTAAAATACACTAACACAACCCCCTGGAACTATTGATAAAGCATGAAACTCTAAAAATGGTGCAAGACTATCTATAACACAGAATGGTGTACCCTCTTGAAAAATGAGATACTTGGATCCTCTAAACACATTTAAATGTGAAAAAAATAATGGGATATATTAGGATACATAGTAAACATAAACTATGACTAATATCAATAAGTGGATTGTATAGAGTTGCTCAAACCAAGGTGAAAACCATGGAGTACACAGATTAGCAGGCAGATTTGGAAGGTCAACTTCTTAGGGATCATTCATAAAGTTTAGGATACCATTAATCTAAAAAAAACAATAAAATTTAATATTAATTATTTTATAATATACCCCTAGGATAATTATTTTTGAAAAACCCTTATGCTAATCATACCAAGTATAAACCTGTAAGTCACTTTTGCTTGCCAAGAAGGGCTGAAAAGGAGTAGAACAATTTTGAGAAAGAAATGGCATTTATAGATCAAACCAAACATGGAAATAATCTTTGGGAATATTAATAGGAATTTTATAACAATTTTACACATGGCACACTTCCCAAAGAGGCCATACAAGTGCCATTTTCTTCTCCTTTCACTAGAAAACTATCTTTTCTTTTGAACAACTTGCCACTTTTTAGTTATATCAATTGATTAAGTTTAAATTGGAAACATGGGGCATGCAATCATATTTTTACACATTCAAAATTTCCAAGATATCTTTACATGCTATTAAATTCTCAAATTTGACCCTTAAAATGACCCAAAATGATAAATGGACATAAAAACTAATTGACCAAGGCCAATGTAACATTAATTAACATAAATTAACTTATAATTCACCTTTATACATAATATTATACCCCTTAAAACACCTAAATACCAAGTTTTTGCCTAGGGGCACCCTAATTTGACCTAAAATTCAACTTTAGTTAACAAATTGGTGATTCATAGGGGTGGTATGATTGCTATACTAACAAGACTAGTAGCCTTATCAGTCCATTTGGCTTAGGAGTCATCTGGAGCTTGATAAAAACAATAAAAAATTTGACCATTAACCATAAGCTTGACCAAAAAAAGACAACTAATGAATACCTCAACCACAGAAAGCAAAGGATACACACAACAAAGAAAGCAAAAAAAACACACACACATGTGTGCAAAACACTTAGGGGAAATAGGGAAAAAAGTTTATGTAAAACTAACAATCAGTCATACCTCCCTTTCTAGGATCAAAAGAAAAGTTTATTGAGTCTCCTTTTCATGATATGGGTGAGGGTGCCAAGCTTGTTACTCTTTAGATTGAACACTTGATAGACTAGACCTATTATTTGGCACTTCACTTGAATTATTATCAAGTAGATCATATTTAAATAGGTATACAATGTATACATATTCCTCTTGACCTTGTACACATACTTCATTTTGCTTCCCACTCTCTTTCTTATGATCAACTTTCATCTTCTTTGTCTGCATAGTCTCAAAAGGAATGATTTCTTGTTCCTTGAAATATTTAGTCCAATAGAGGTTTGTCTTGACCTCTAAATTATGATGTGGATTTTTTATTTCTCACCTATGACATGTTGGATAATTTCATCTTGCTCATCTATGACATCTTGAACAATGTCATCTTTCTTACCATCACTTATAACCAACTCTAAAGGAGTTGTAGACCCCTTAAGAGATTCAAACTCTTTGCAAGTGTTCTCAAATTTCTACCAAAAGTCATCATATTTAATTTGATCATCATGATGAAGGGGAAAAACAATAAATAATCCCTCATATTATTCTTTAGATTTCAATAGGGCCTTTTCCCATATTTATTCCTCAACACAAGGAGTTTATGCTTCACCATCAACCAAAAAAGGAGATCTAACATAAGAGGTCACTTCTTCTTGATTACTTAGGACATCATGAGGGTTTTAAAATTGTACATCATCTTTAAAAATCTGATTTTATTTTTCAAGGGCTTCAACATCTTCAATCTCCTTCTTAGTGATGTCAAGACTAGGCATCTTGAAATTCCGTAACCTAGCCCAATAAGGCTACCAAGAAGTTGCATATTTTTCAAGTAAGAGTTCTAAATTTTCCTCAACCAGTTTATTATTTTGAGGTTCCCACACCATAGGTACATCAAGGAAAAGGGTTATGGGATGAGCACAAATGGAACTAGTTGGTAGAGGTGGAACATAGGGCTCAAAATCAGATTAAAAATGCAAAGTTGGGAATTCTTTTGGGAGATCTTGAAGAAGGGGAGGCAGACCTTGGGATAAAATAACTTGATTTTATTCCCTCCATTTGAAAACCCCTTCATTCACATCTGATTTAGCTTGAGGACCCTCTTGAGGAAGGGTGGATGGGATCTTCTTTTGGGTTTAAACCTTCCATCACATCTTGATTTAGCAACCTCATCTTTGACTCTAAATTCTCAGTTTGCTTTGCTAGGTTTTCTTGGAAACATTTCTCTTTAAGTTCAGAGGAATAATCATGAGCATAAGGAATACATGAGGGTTGACAAGGGACACAATAATTTTCTTGAGGAAAGGTGGGAGGGACTTGCAAAAGATCAACTTCATTCACCACTTCACACTCCTTATCAACCAAACTTCCATCCTCTTTCTTTCCTCATGATTCTACTATCTTACTACATCTTAGGTTGTTAGGATTATAAGTATTTGCTTGAGGAAGGGTGGGAAGGGTTGGTCTATAATAAATCTCATTCTCAACTTCACCCTCTTTATCAAGACTTTTCTACTCTTTCTTTCCCCATGACTCCACTATCTTAGTCCAGCTTAGGATATTGAGACTAGAGGTCTCCTTTTCAGATGGTGGGGATGGATTATGAGAGGGAAATGAGGGATTTAACTCCACTTACTTTTATTCCAACATGGACTGCTACATATTCATATTTTTCAATTCAATCTACCTATCAAGATTATATTCAAACACAAGGTTTCTCTTTTCAATTTTCTCCTCCAACTGATTGGGAAAAGGATGACTTTGATAGGCTTGATTTGGCTCATGAGTAGGGGTCATGTATAGTTGGTAGTAAACTTAGGAAAGTGGATATGAAGGCTGATAGGTATGGTGAGGTTTCTTTTCATAAAATCCTAGCCTATCCTCTAAGGAAGAAACTAGACCACTCACATCAAGCATCTCACTTGTGAACCTTTGCCAATTGGCTCTCTTAATAGGTACCCAATCTATTTTGATCAAATCTAATGATTCTATCACATTATTAATAATATGATTAAAAATATCTAGACCACATCCCATTTGAGTATCAAGATCCAAAATATACCTTTCATATCCCAAGGGTGTCTTCTTGAAGGTGGAAATGGGTTGGCTTGAGAAGTGGCTAGGTTGACTAGGAGCAAGACATTAAAGAGGTTGGTTATAGGACTAATATAATTCATGCATGGGCTGACAAGGATCATATTGGAGCTGATGAAAGTCATATTAATGCTGGTTAGGATAATGACAAGATTTACAAAGGACTTGTTAATATTGATAAGGAATGGCACAATCTTGTAATGTCTCACCAACTTGTAAAGAATAAAAATCAACACCAAAGTCAGCCATGAAACTTCATTGAAATCAAGAACACAAAGAAATAAATTGATAACAATATTTAAAGGATAACTTGGGATACTTGACTAGCTAATGTATCTTCAAAGTCACCATTGATGCTTTGATAGATGCTTACAAAGGCTAATTGTTGAGAGACAACACCAAAAATCTTTCAACCTCTTGGACCAAGATTCCCACCGGGCATGCCAAAAACTATTATCACTTAGATTTTCACCCTTTTATAATATAGAAAATCTCTCCTCATCCAAGTGGAAAAATGGAATCACCTCTAGGATTGTGGGTAGCCTAAATAATGAGGTGAATCTATAGATAGGGCTAGCTCCCTTGATGCACCACTTTGGATCACAACTATGACTAAATTAGGGGGTGAAAAGGGAGAAGGATAACTAAAAATAAACTATTCTAAGGGAGGTGATATACTAGATATATTGATGGCTTCCAACCATATGCATTTTACACTTGAAATCAAAGGACAAACTAAACATACACTTCTCCAACCTTCATCTTCTCACATCAATGTTACATTGAAAGTTTATGGATGAATGTGCAAGATAGGAGGACTAGACAAGAGGCATACGAGGGAAATAATGAATAATATAACTCAATAAATTTTAAAAATTTATTAAAACACTTCACATGCCTTACAAGAAGAAACTTTCCAATTAAAAATAAATGATAGAATGAAATAACATGCTAAGGAATCCTTAGTCTTCACTTATGAAAAATCAAACATTCTATATGAACACACTAATAATAGTCATGGAGAAGGTAATAATAATAATAATAATAATAATAATAATAATAATAATAATAATAATAATAATAATAATAATAATAATAATAATAATAATAATAATAATAATAATAATAATAATAATAATAATAATAAGGTATACATTTGAATAGGGCTTCATCATAGTCAGGTGGAACATCTAGTATAATGGCCAAAATGGCTAGTTTTTATAGAACTTGAGAGAGAGAGAAGAGAGAAGTCCAAGGGTCACAAGGACAATTGTAAAGGTAATACAAGGATTTTATTGTGCATGATAAGAGTATATGGGATGAAACATGCAAGGTTAGGAAGCACAAGTGTCAATTCAAGGCATAAACTTCATGAAAAGTGACATAAAACTCCTCTTGGCTTAGAAAAATTTTCTTCATGATTATCCCTATTTGAATGTCTCATGACTAATTAGGACTAGGTCTGATGATTTGGATGAAGTATAAAGACATCAAACATGAATCTCCATGTATTGGTTATAGGCTTGGTCACCTGGAATCATATGGAAATGAGCCATCATAATTTTCAGTCCAAAAAAACTCTTCCTTCATGTATCCTACACACTTGGCTTCCAAATTGACATTAGTTTCTCATTAAAATACATGGAAGGTAGTGAATGACACCTTCCAAGACCCTCCATGGCCTTAAAAGCATCATAGACACTTTAAAATGAGCTCACTTGAATTTTTCCACCCGTCTCACTAACTTGTCCAATAGGTCAGTGTTAACTGACTAAAATGAGAGCTCCTATTAAGGAACTTAGGAGTTATTATAAGGTATGAAATGGATATATGGAATTATCACAGGTCTTAATATTTCTCCCAAAGTTTTTTTCATCTTCATAATCCTCTTAGAGCCTACACAACATAGAAAATGGTCAAGAATAGTCTATTTCTCATGCCATCCATACAAGTTCATACAACTAGTTTTCATGTGAGGGATCTTGAGTGAGTCCTCTACAAATTCCAATATATTTCATGAGAAAAATATGCCATTAGATAAGGTTTCTAGCTCCATTTCCATTATCAAGTCTCTGCAAGAGTTTAACAAGTTTTAGGCCTATTTTCCCTCTTAAGCTTCATTCATAAAGGTTTGACATCCAAGTTTCCAATTAATTCCAAAAATTTATTGATAGAGACCTCTTATAACTCTTCTTAAATTCTTTGACTCCCATGAAAATCACCAAGAAATATGTGCACTTAAAGTCACCTTATTGAGCTCTTTCACCTTTTTGTACAGGTATGATGTTGCTTTTAGAACAAAAATGACTTATTTTATGCTTCTCCTAAATCTAAACATCTTTAAAACCCTTTTATACACCCCATCAACATGTTTAAATTCATTTTATTTATCACCTTATGCTATAAATGCAAGTTACTTACCATTTGGCCTTAGGCTTGGATCTTGCCTAATAGGCTTGACTACACCCTAGAGCTTAAAATGAATCTTGATGGTTTTATTTGAATCATAATAGCTCAAACACATCTATAGTGACCTATTAGACATGTTCTAATTCAATATAAATCACATTTGGATCCAAAAGTGAAGGTGACCTCCTAGTTGAACTCTAGGCATAACCATGCCTCATGGGCCTATCTACAACTCTAGAAGTTTTGCGCACATTGTTTGGTTTATTTAATATATACTTTGTCTCCCATTTTTATATGTATTTCAACTTATCCAACATTATTTACAATTTCTAACAAATTATGGATCATCCTTCACCTCTCGTCCCTCAAAACTGTCAATGTATGCATGAGGGGAAGTACCCCCTATCTGAGACAAAAAATGGGGTACTTACCCTATTTTATATAGATATATTAATAATTTATAGGATTTAGTTACTTATAAATACCCTATCCATAAAGTTTTATCCCTTGGTTTTATGTATAGACTCCTCAAATGCACTAGAAACTCAAACTAGACTTCTAGGCAATCGACTGTATATGTGATAGTCAGAAATCACTATATATTGCTCATTTTAAAAACATTTATTATATTGTATCCAATTTAATAGTTTTATTTACTTTTTCAAGGTCATGATAGAGTGTCTCTCTTCTTCATTCAACACCTTGGACCCTCATATATCCTTCATACACCTTACATTCTCAAGGTTGTGCTATCTTACCTGACTATGTATCTTGCTTTTTCCTCTCAAGAATGACCCCTTCCTATGAATTTTGCATTTGTTAAACCTTGAAAAAATGATTATAACTCCATCATAATATTTATCATGGTGATCTAGCAGTGGCCTAGGTCCACTTGCTTCAATTTCGTGTCCTATTCATGCCAAAAACACTAACTCTCTGCTCATTGTTGTTTTCTCCGATGTAGGTGTTCTTAAGACTCAAAGGAGACTATGTAAGCTTATTCTACATTTTTAGGAGCTTATGTAGGTTTTCATGTATTAATATAAGGTGTTAATTTTCTATTTCATCTTGTTAAATCTAATTATACCCCTTCATGTGCACCTTTAGTACACAAATTGAGTTCTACCTGTTAAACTGAGACTTTTACACCTATAGCTACCTATTTCTTGATTTAATCTTTATTATGATGTGTGAGGGAGTGAATGACACCATTAAACCATAATTAAATCAATTATAACTCTATAAAACACCTTAACTCTACCAAGCACATCAACTAGGCCTAACCTTTCAACTTGATGAATTGTTGACTGAGACACTTCTGCCCTTAAAACCCTATTGTAGGTTTCTTTAGCTCATTATGACCTAGTAAATGATGTGAAAATACTTAACTTTGAATCCCAAAAGGTCACTAGCATTTACTTATACCTTTAGTCACTTTGAATGGGCTAAAACACCCATCAAAATCTCATGCTCATGTCATTGTCTGTTAGTCCTATTATAAGTCAACATTTTCACATTGTATGGACTAGAGGGTGACCATGGGAGGAAAATAATCAGTCCATCCATCTCATTTGATGATCTTGGTTCCATGAATGTTCACTTGAATCCTTGGAAACATATTCATGGTTGGCATGGTCTAAGTTTGTAACTTTTGGATGGATAAAAGGCCATTTAGGACTCAGTCCTGTAGATATCACTAAAGGTATTTAGTCATGAATTGGCAAGTTTAAGACTCAAAAACTCCATCCTCTCCATACCTTCATACCCTCATATTTGGCATGGTTCCTCTTTGTGTTAGCAGATACAAAGTATGTTTATTAGATGTATAAAAATGAAATGGAAACTTTATTATATTATTTCAACAAAACCTCTAAGATCTCTGTTTTAATCTTTTAGAGACTTAAGGATCCATAAAATCTACACTAATTTAGTGTGCAAAAAGTTTACCTTGGATACTTTTGTCAAATCACAAAATTTTCCAAAAACACTCAAGGAGATGGAAAAAAATTTGAACTTTTAATACATATTTTTATAAAACCCCAAAGTGATCAATTTTCCATTAATATGTCGTATTTGACTAATTATTCATTCTATAGTGATTAATAAATAAATTAATCAAAATTTAAAAAATTAATGCACAAATAAAATCAACTTATGACAAGCACTTGATAATGGAGTTTGGTAATGCTTACGTCTTTGAGTTTGCTTATGGTACGAACCGATCCATTTCCTTGAAAATTGAGTACATGGTCAAACCTCACAATTATTAAATGGATACTGTAATATTTCACACAACTCAAACAATAGAGCTTCAAAAAGTCCTGGAAAACCCACAAATAGACCTTCCACCTTATTGTTGTATGAATGCAATCTTGCAATCCTATATATTTTCACCAAATGTCTCAATTTTTTTAAAAATGGTCTTAAAAAATTATAATAGGGATTTAAACATACCATTGAAATTATCTTGGATTCTAGGACAAATCCCTAGTTTACACTAAGAAGTGAAAATCTCTCCAAGTCCCTTAAAACTTGGGATTTTACAAACTGGTCTATTATGGCCTATGCACAATTTTCTCTATTATTCACTTTGAGGCATTAAAAAGTGCATCAAAATAACTAAAATATAGACACTTAATATATGTTTGGACTCATCCCTAGCTCTGGCTCTTGGCTCTGGCTCTCAACTCTTCGGCTCTCAGCTTTGGCTCTTTGGCTCTGGATCTCAGCTCTTCGGCTCTGGCTCTTGGCTCTTCAGCTCTGCCATGAGAGCTTTGAGACTTTGGAATGAATTCACTAAATTCAAATTCTAATTAATAATGATTTATAAATAACCTCTCACCCCTTTATCTAATTGTGGGAGGTCCACTTTTTTTAATTGGGATGATTATCCACAATCTTTTTTTAATAATTTCATAATTATCCCATACCCAATTTTTATGGGATTTTAAATTATCCATTACATTTAAAAATATTGGGTGATAATTATTACCCAATTTATGATGGTTTATTTTTATCCCCTTTACGAAGGTGGAATTTATAAATATTAATGACTTGGGTCGAGCCATATTGCCACGTCATCAAGTTTGACCATAACTTTGACTGGTCATAACTTTCACATACAAAATCCATTTTTCAAACCATAAAATGTGTCAAAAATCTTGTGATGAGCTATACATCATGGAACTAATTCATAAACATTCTAAGGTTATAATTTTTTCCACTTTGACTAGTATTGCCACTTGTTGACCTACTTTGACTAGCTGCATAAGGAGAAAATGAGATCTATTTTCAAAGTTACACATACCATTAAAAATATCTTTATGGTATATTCTTAATTTTGTATTCTTTGGTTTGATCTGGGACCTTTTATGAATTGACCTTCAGATCACTTAAGGCCTGAGCATAGTTAGTGTTACTTGGAAGGGATTATCAACTTGTCTATCAACTTATTCATTTAAAACAAGTATGCCATGATGTTATAAAAATATCATGACCTCAATAAGGTTAAATAATAAAAATTAATCTCCATTCCAATATCCTCATATCTCTACCAATGGCACCTATAGGTGTGCATTCTCAAGCATAGGTAGTGAGCTTAGGAAGTTATCATGGAATGAATAGTCTATATTATCATTTGATTTCAAGGGTCTAAGGCCTCCCTTAACACATTAAAATTAAATTTTCATATCTCAAAATTATTTAAATTAATACCAAAGCTTTGATAATGTCATCCTGAGGTGCTTGTATGTGCAAATAAGCTAAATATGGACAATGAATGTGAAAAAGAGCAATAGGGTAAACAAAAGGCCTCATGCATAGCTCAAACCTATTGTAAACCTTCCATAAGCATGATTTAAAATAAGGAAAACATGAAAATATCTTAAAAACATTCTTTTCAAAGTTGTAATCTTCTTTTATAACACTTGCAAGTACACATTGAGCTGTAACATGCAAACTATGAGTATGTGCATTGTATGACTGCCAACCATGAAACATTACTTGGATAAATAGGATAAAAGGTGAAAATTATGTTAATAGGATCTTGAAACATATAAAATAAAGTGAAAAAAAACTCTTTTAAACTACTGATAAAGCATGAAACTCTAAAAATGGTGCAAGACTGTCTATAACACAAAATAGTGTACCCTCTTACAAATTGAGCTACTTGGATCATATAAACACCTTTGAATGTGAAAAACAGAATGGGATGAATGAGGAGATAGTCAACATCATCTAATACCAATCTTAGCAAGTGGATTGTATGGAGCTGCTCAAACTAAGGTGAAAATCATGGGATACATAGATTAACAGGCAGATTTTGTAAGTCAACTTCTTAGGGATGGCTCATAAAGCTCAGGCCACCATTCCTCTACAACCAAAAATAAAATGTAATTTTACTAAGTGTATAATATACCCCTAAGATCATTTTTATTGAAACCCTTTGTGTTGATCGTACCAAGTACAAACCTGTAGGTCAATTTTGCTTGCCAAAAAGGGCTAAAAAGGAGTAGAATTGTTTTGAGAAATAAATAGAATTTAAAAAATCAAACCAAATGTGAAACAAAGCTTGGGGAAGATGAATAAGCACTTCTTAACCATTTTCCACATGGTCAACTTCCCAAAGAGGCATACAAGTGTCATTTTCTTCTCCTTTCATTAAGAAACTACCATTTATTCAGAACAATCTACCAATTTTAAGTTATGTTAGTTGCTTAATAATAAATTGGACACATAGATCATGACATTTTCTTTTGAGATCTTCACATTTTCCAAGAAATCTGTACAAGTTATTAAATGCTCAAATTTGACCCTTAAAATGACCCAAAATTATAAATGGACATAAAAATTAATTGACCAAGGCCAATATAACATTAATTGACATCAATTAACCTATAATTAACCTTTATAAATAATATTAGACCCCCTAAAACACCTAAATATAAATTTTTTACCTAGGGGTACCTCAATTTGATCTAAAAGTCAAATTTTAGTCAACAAATATATTTCTTATAAATAATCAACTGTTTAATTCAATGAACTTTAATCATTGAATCAAAATATGACCAATCAAAATATATTTCACTAAACTTGATTTGATACATAAAATACATCATCATATTTTGAGTATATATTTGATGTTATTAATCCTATGCAACAAAACAAAGCCTATGGAGAAGCAAAGTATTGGAGGATTAAATGCTCTAATTGTTGATATTATTTCTTATTAGCTTAAATTTTGTTATCACTACTGACAAGACACAAAATGAATGAAAGAAAGGAACAAAATAATTTAAATAAAACTAACCTAAATAAACAAAGAATAAACAAACAAAGTTATAACATAATAGTTATGAGTTATAAGTTACATAAAGAACATAAAACTATCAAAAGTTATAAGAAGAAAGAAAATAAATAAACCATGTTATAAAATACCTAATACTAGACTAAAGAATTAATGAAACTTTATGCTAAGCACTAATAAATTAAAGAACATTAGCTAGACTAAATGAAAGACAAAGAATAAACATATAACATGCTAACTAATATTACATGATATGAAGCATAAAATAAAATTAAATAAAGAGTCAAATTAGTATATAAAATTTTGAATCTTTCATTACATATTACAATATTTCTAAGAAAATATTCACTTAATAGTGAAAATGAATAGTCTATTGTATAAACACGAAGTATTCTTCATTATCAATAAAAGTATGAATATATACTAGTATGAATACTATATTATAAATTCATCAAAGGATTAATAATCTTGATCATTTTCAGATAATCAACATATAAATTGAATAATTAACTTGGATATACCATATGAATTAATAAAACTACTTGATCATTAGATAAAATATCAGTTGATCTTCTTATAGATGATATACAATCTTAGAGACTTATCACAAGAGATAAAAGTCCTATATGCAAAATTATATTGTAAGAGTTATTTTGCGTGCATTTGTTTCTCTACATTGAATGATGCTCCTCTAATATTTTTAAAGCCTTGGCTTTGGAAAGAGTTATATTTTCAAGTTATAACTAACTTTTATTAACTTAATTAAAGTTATTAAAATCTAATAAAGTTAACTACTTTATAAATAGGCTTTTAAAAATAATAAGTTCATAAATTAAACTTATAATAAGTTCATTAAGTGAAATTATAATACTTGAGTTTATTAAAAAAAGATCGATCAAACAATATATCTAATGAGGTGGGGATCCTCTTAATTCAAAATACTTAATTATTCATTTAACAAGTCATCATACAAGTTGAATAATCATAATTATTAAGTCAAATTAATCTAATCCATAATTAAATTTAATAACCTTATTCATTTATTCACCAAAAACAAAAATAAACAAATGTATTTATCATGTCACAAACTTAGCAAGCATCAAATCATTAACTATGTGTCAAAATGTATATATGTCTAAACTTTAATCAATATATACTCAAATCACTGTAAATTATACATGCTTGTTGTCTATCAAAATAAAAGTATTGCATACTATGAAATATAATGATCAGTTTTAAATAAATAGTCAAGTCTATAAATGTCTACCAACATAAGAAAACAACTATTCATATTTTTTTAAACCGTCTTCATTAGTGACCAAATCTATCAATGGTGCACCATTATTACTTTGGTATTCAGTATACTCAAGTGGTGATGCTATAAACTCTATTCTAATCATGCCACTAGATTAATCATCAACTTCAATATTTCTCCTCTTAAGAATGTGCGTTTCCGTAGGCCTAGATGAAAAGTGACTAGTGTGTTTATGGTTTAAATATGTGGCATTATTTGGATTAGATGGATTATTGACAAGAATGTCTTGAGCTACAATAAAAATGTTTGGATTTGCTTCAGGATGAAGTATTTCAGGGTTTTGAGGCATGAAAGTAACATTTTGTTCAATCTCATCATTTAAAGTATACATTGAAAGAGAAGAAGTACTTAGTGAACCGTATCCAATTAAATGAGTTCAATTAGCTCTTCATAATATTATGCAAGAGTTACTCTAAGGGAACATGGATTGTCACAAGGAAACTAATTTAATACATTCCATAAATTAGGATCATTAACATCAATGTGCAAGGATACTCTAGTGACACATTTAAAGGGTCATGTGAATGCATTAATGACTCCTCAAATTTTAGAATTTTTACAAATAGAAAAATCATTATCTTGTTTTTGATTACCAGTATCCCAATAATTTCTCCTTGAACTATGAGATATTTTACCTCTAACTCCAAATAAAAATTTTACAATAATATGTGAAAATGATAACCATGTGAGATATTTTCAATCATCATTTTGTCCTTATCATCATTGTAAACATATACCCATGATTTTGTGCAATGCATGTAAATTTCCAGTCTTTGTCTTATCCTTAAAAGACAATACGAATATAAATTGCATAAGATTTCCATATTATACTAAAAATATTATTTCATTCATTTCAAATTTGAACTTTCAGATCAAATAATAACATTATCTTGATATAAAAATGAATGCATGAAACCAAACATTACATTTTTTTCAATAAGACAAACCAGTTGAAACTAGTTTGTAATTAACCTAGAGTCATCAATTTGAGTTCTTAAAATACCTAGACTTCTATAAATATCTAGACTAAAATCATTCACTGTATTCACAAATTCAATGTATCTATCACAATGGTAAATTTATCCAACTTCAAACTTAACCCATTAATATCCATAAAATTTTTCATTTCCAAAACAAAAATACCAACAATATGCAATAAACCTAGAATGGCAAATATTTCATTTCTAAAAATATAATTTATATAACTTTGAAGATTAATGATAATAAAGAACTTATACCAAAAAAATATTATTTTTAATAAACCCTTATCAATAATGAGAAATGATAAGAAAATCCTTTTCATGAAATCAAAATAGAGAGATAATGCATTTCAATAAACAACCCTTCATACATAATTACAAACCATTGTCTCAAAACTACATGCATATTTAAACTATTTTCAGGTTCAAAATCTATGAATAGTCATTTTTTTGAGATGACTATTATCGATAATATGAAAACCATAAAAACTAGTCATTTTCTTCAAATTATCAAAATACAAATTTGAAGATAATGAAAACATGGAATAAAATATATTAAATAAACCTTTGTCAATATTGATAATAATTATTGAAGGTAATTTCATGAGTTCATGAAATAAATACACTGAATATTTAAACTGAGATGATATACTTCAAACCATATGCCAATTTTAAACCTACACAACCAAACAATGCATTCATAGAAAACTCAAGTGCAAAATAGAGAATGAACAAATGGGTTTGAACCCAAAATACCATTTAATATGAGAAAATTGTGAACCATTATATATATTTCCAACTAATATGAACACTATAAGAAAAACCATGCATATACATATAACAAACCATTAATTACAAATTGATATTTTTAACTATTATTTTTAGAATGCATGTATTTTCAACTATCTCCAAGTTTGAAACCAAAATGACAAATTACACAGCTATACATTTTTCCATTTTAAAACTGCATATTATTTACACAATGATTTTTCTAAAATGAACAAAACTTGAATAAACATAACATACCTATTAAACATGTATGATAAAAATTTATAAGTTTAAATCCAATATTAATATGTCACAACTGCCTGTAGATCTCTCAGAAGAAATGAGATCAAAACAAATGCCAAACTAAAATGTTACTAAGAAATAAGAAATAAGAAAACTCTAGTTTGAAAATGGTTGGGTTTGGCTAACACCTATAGCTTTTACAAATGAAAATTCAAGATGAAACTCAATAACCATTTACATAAAAACCCCTATGTACCATGTTGCATTCAATGTGTGCACATATTGCCAGATGTGACCACTTACTCTTTTAAAGTATCACTAGCTTACTATATCTATCAAACATTTTTCCAAGTTTAGTGATATGTGAGTTTCCATTCATTCTATACAATCTTATCAATTTCTTAAATCCTCTACTAACTTTGGTAATGTATCAAAATAGTCTATGCTTTGTTAGTAGTTCTGTTGACTTTGATATCTCTTCAATGCAGTAAGTGTGAAATGCCTAAATGTAAATCAAAAAATCACAAAAAAAATATAAATGCTTCATTCAAATATTTATGTGTACATTTGAATTAAATTCAAATTGATATTTAATATGTGTTATAAACTTAAACTCTTCAAATTTTATTCATAAGTTTATATGTATCCATGTATTAAACCATGTAAATAATAAGATCCATAGGTTTTAGAATAGGGTTTGGATACAAAGATAGAATAATATAACATTAATTTTGCTTCACCATAGTTGGATTTCAACTAATATAAATCTATTTATACTCATTGTTGACAATAACAAATGGAAATGAGTTCAGAGAACCAAAGATCAAAGGAATGACCTTAATACAAGATCAATGATGTAGAATACTAATAATGAGTACAAACAAAATTCCATTTAGAAATACATTGTTGAATTCTGAAAATTAATTTTTTGTCAATTGTGCACACTAAATTTGCATGTTTCTATGATTTGATACCATGTTCTTAATGAACTTGTCAACTATCATAATGATCAAAATGCATGCATTTATTTTAAAATTATGTTAAACATAATCAAATGTAATTAAACAAGTAAATGACAATCAATAAATCAAATCAAGTTGGCCCCCATCACGTTACTTCGATATTTACAATAGATAGGGAAATTTTTAAAGTTTTAAAATGGGGTATTGAAATTTAAAATAACAATCTCCTAAGAATTTTTGGAAATTAACTCATTGTAATGAAAGGAGTTTAGTGGGGCACAACAAAGGTATGAGGTGAGATTATTTTTTTAATTTATAGAAGTTGGTTAGAAGATGAGGTAATTTCTCTATTATTTATTGTATCATGATGTACTTGGTAGGAAGAAAAACTTCAAGAACCACACATGAAGGGGTGAAGTTTCAAGTTTTTTATTTCAAGGGATTGCTAAAAAGTAACACTTCAAGATTGGAATTTGTGTGTAAAAAATCACCACGGGGTGTGGCATTCAAAATATCCTTGAAAAAGGGTCATTATCATATAAATGAAGAGAAACCCTTGTTCCACTACCAAAACCTCTCATAAATGCATAAATGGACCTGTTGACCAAATTTGGTCTACATACCAAAAATGTGCCTTGTCCAAGAGTTTAGTGGAAGGAGAAATATCCTAAAGTTAGAATGCTCCAATGATTCAGTGTGAGAAAATTTCTAGATGGAATAAGTGGACCCAATGAGATCAGGCAGAGTGCAAAGCTTTTGAAACACTTTGAGTTCATTTAAAATGTAAGTTGTCAATGTCACAAGGAATAGGTCTAGAGTTTTAGAGACCCTATATAATGTCAAGAGTGCTTGGAATGAGTATGGAAATGCAAGGGATCCTTCTTATTCTTCATTGTGTTCATCTAGGCATCTTGGGTCTAGTGGTAGATTTTTTAAGTAGGCCCTTTGCTGATGCCATCATTACCACCTATGGATGAGTCAGAAAAAATTGATTATATGGTTTTCTTCACATTTGTGCCAAGTTTATATGAGCCAAGTTTCAGGTCCTCCACCAAATCATGTCAAAAGTTATGGAGATCCAAAGTTGGCTCCTCAATCACTTTTTACATGTTTTCCAATACTTAGCCATTTCAAGAGGTTCCAGCATAACTGAGTGAGCATCTTTACAAAGCTATATCTCACATGTGAAACAATTATAGAGGAAAATGGTCATATGCATTTATTCACATTTGTGTTGAGAATGTACGTGTTAAGTCCCATATCCTCTACCAAAGCACAAATGGAGTTATGCATGTGTAAAGTTGGCTCTTTAGTCAGATTTCACTAAGTTTTCCATACTTAGCCAAATGAGCTCGACCATTGCCAAGACATCATGCAAGAGTGAATACACCAATCAACTTGAGTATTTTATATCTTCACTCAGAAGGCTCTTAGGACCAATGGATAAAATGGGTTCATTATTTTTGGTAAGAAGAACATTTCTTGAAAATTTGGTACCTCTGTGCCTTTTGCACTTCAATTTATAGGCCTTCAAAGTTGGACCTGCAACATAATACATTCATGTAGACATCAAGTTGTAGATAGAGCAAAGAATATCCATTTGAACTTACAATTTTATAGTCATGAAAAATTCAATGATGGTCACATGAACATCATTTCATGGGAGTGAGGACATCAATTTTAAGATCATGAAGTAGCAATTGGCTTTCAAATAGTGGGTCCCAACAGATCAATGGTTGGAATTCAATCAAGCATTTAGATCTAACAGTGAGTGGAGGTCAAAAGGGTCAATGAATATAAAAAAAAAATGCATGCATGATAAGTGGCACAAACACATTCAGTTGACAGAAGATCAACAACTAGCGAGCATCCATATACAAATAGATCAATAGAGTGAGACATAGTCAATAAGTTAGCGTATTTGTAGAACTAGTAAACATAAATAAAGTTGGGCAAAATGTAGATGGTCTGAGTTGGTAATCGATAGTAAATAAGTGAAAGTGAGCTTGAGGCATTTTTGATGAAAGTCAAAAAATTTATTTTGGACCCAAGCAAATAAAATATCAAGGAACCAAGTTTGAAGGTGAACCAAGGTTGAACTAGGGACACATTTCAAGGACCAAGCATCATCATCAAAGCTCCATATAGGTAAAATATATCTTTTGGGTATAATATAGAGGGTGAAGATAGACCAATCAAAGTTGATCAGTTTATAGATTTGCATAGATATTGTGATTGTGTGAAAACCAATGGTCTAAGATTGGTTTTCACCTATAGTAGACTTGTGTTTCATATAGGAACAAATGCAGACCATAAAAACGTGTCTCACCTATCATCATGGTGACATTTTTGATAAACAAGTTTAGATGGCCACTTAATTCAAATGTGGCACAATTCAGTCAATTCCAAGACATGATCCTCGTCAATAGATCATTAAATAATGACATGGTTCCAAGAAGAGACCTGTCAGTTGGATAATGGTAATAGACATTTAAATTTTTTACATATTTTGTTCCTTATTGATAAGATCCTAAGTCAACATCCTCAAGAGTGATAATCCATCAAAATCAGTTGGGCCTTTTCCAATGCACAGCTTTCTCTCTTTTTCTTTTCTATAAGTACATGCTTCTAAACCTTAAAATTGATCTCTCTATCCCTTTTTTTGGTATGACCAAACTCTACCAAAATTTGTACTGTGACACCTTTTTATGCAATAATATTTTATCCCATCCGTTTCTAAGTTGTATTGAAGTGTGTTCCATGAATTCATGCAATGTGGTTAAGTAAATGAATGTTCCTTGCTTGTGTCTAAGTTTTTATCACCTTTAGGAAGTGCTTAGTTGTTCTTAAAAGTCATTATAAAGTGGATATTTTCCCTCTCTTGCTAGTTTAGTGATTGATTAATGCCTTCTTCTAACATATATATGTGAGATTAATGTTCTTTGGTCTTGAAAGTGTCTCATAGTGTGTGTTGTGTGAGTTTGAGTGATCAAATCATTGGTGTATCACCCCTTTTTACATGCTTTTATAAATTTTGTCAAATCCCTCTCCCTTTTCCAAATAAATGCTAGTTTAGGTTTATTAAAAGTGATAGATCCATAAGGAAACTAGCCTTCTCTATAGGTCTATCCATTATTAAGATACCCACAGCCTAGGATCAGTCCCATGTTGGACTATATTTGAGTAGGAAGATCTAAACAATCCCCTCCTCAAATAGGGTGCAAATCTAGAACACCAATAGTTTTGGCATGCTCGATGGGACTCAATTTCTTTGGTATAATTTAAGTTTAAAGGTTGAGAAGAATAAATTGCAGTAGTATAAAATATTTACCATCATTAAGAGTTGAAGATCCTTTAAGTTTTAGAGATTATAGTATCTTCCAAATAGTGTTTACATGCTAAAGGTTACAACAAGGTCATCAAGTAAAGGTACTCCTTTTAAACATATTGAATTGCCTTCTACTTCTTATAAAAGATCAATATTAAATAGTACAAGACCTTATCTTCCAAATTAGCATTCATCTTTTGGTCATTCTATTGTTTTAATCTAATCTATTATCCCCATAAGCCAAATCCTTTTTGCCTAAATGGTTATAAAAAATGAAGTGTATATCTTATTTAATAAGGGTAGTACCTTGAATTTGGACCAATATGATGACATTCCTATGTCTACCCTAAAAAATATCCCTTTCTTCTAAGGAGAATGGGATAAAACTATTATTATTGAGAATATCCAAGATGTTGTCAACCTATGTTCTGTTCATAATGTTACTCAAAATAATGTCATTATCAAATTGCTTGTTACTTCCTAAAAATGAAAAAAACATTACAATGGTATATAAATCTTTCTTTGACCTCAATTTATATTGGAGATGAGTTAGGTACAACCTTAGTTAAGTAATTTGAAGAAAATTCTAATCATCTATCTTTGGTTGACTAACTAACTACCATAAAAGGTACCCCCATGAATTTATGTTTGATTTTAATCTTAGATTTCAAAAGACATGGAATAATATACCTTCATTGGTTAGACCATCCCCAAATTATGCATTTTTTATTATCTTAAAGCCCTTAATTTTGATATAAGTGTCATGTTACAATCTATGGGTGGTAATACCTTACCAAATGCCTTTGAAATTAAAATCAAAGTAGAAAAAAACTTAATACAAGATGATAAACTTGTTTTAGGACATCTAATTCCCATATTCCTAGAATTATAACCTATTATTCCTCCTCAAATTCCATAGATTCCATCTATAGCTCCTATTCCATCTCTAAAAGTCTAAGTTATGGCCCCTCCTAATCAATTTAGTGAGATTGTTGATCTGAAAAGTATGTTACAAGGTTTTGGAAATGAGATTGTTGCACTCAAGAGATAAAAGTACCAAGGTAGACCTTATCAATAAAAAAACCAAAATACCTATCAGTATTTCAATAACCAAAGACCACCTTATTAAGGTTCAAAGGAAAATAGGCAACCTTGTCAAAACTAAGGAGCCATAACCCAAACTAAGCCATATGTAGCCCATGGTCCCAATGTACCTTCCAGTTTAAAAAATATTGTTACCCAAAATAACTTGATGCAAGATCTAGGTTGGTAGCCTTCCAATCCAAATGACACTCAAAATCAAGCCTTGGTATCACAAGAGATTACCATGCCATAAATAAAACAATAAGAGTTCTATCTTCAAGGTGGTCAGTATCAAGACATGAATATGGTAGTCCAAGGATAAGATCAATAAGTTCCAGGGCAACTTGATGCCATCAATGTTAATTGTAAATTGATGATCACATTGCATTCAACCAAGTTGGTGAAACTAGCAACATAAATGGTCAAGTGGTAGCTCTGACTAGAGATAAAAGAAGAGCAGTTGAGGAAGCCCAAGATGTGACCAATACTTCTAGTGATCCTAATTTTGTGTTAAAGAGTGCCAAATATCAATTTGTTCTTTTATCATAGAAGATTCAAAATAAAGAGATACTGAAATCTCCCCAAATGCCCCTAACTAGAGAATAGCTAGTGGTTTAGAAGTTGTAACCAAAGGTTAGTGGAACATATTTTAGCATAATATATCAAATGTTATTATTAGCATGTGAGATGCCCTTGAAATTTTAGGGTAAAAAGACATGTTTATTTAATATCTTTCATATCATAAGGTATCTAAGGAACCAACTAAGAAATAAGGACCTATCTTGGCTAATTTAGACCAACAAATCAAGCAACCTGATCAACAGGTACATAAAATGACAAAGATAGACAAAGATAATGTAAAATAAAATAAAAACCCTCCCTTTTATCTCTCTTTGATAGTAGGTGATTGTTTAGTCCATAATTGTATGGTAGATAGTGGTGCTAATAGCACTATCATGCCCAGACAAATTGTAGACAAGCTTGGTATTGTCTATAATCCAAATAACAAAGGAGTATTTAAATTAGATAGCTCACCAATAAATAAATTATGCATAATCAAAGGCATAAAACTAATATTACATGATTTCCCCAATTTTTTTATTCAACAAGATGTAGTTTTAGTGTGGACTTGCCTTCCTATTTTTCCATGTGTCTATCAAGAGACTTTACTTCAAATATTGGAGGATATTTGTCAGTTAATTAGACCTATTTAATGTTCAAAACAATGTATGGTACTAAGGTGACAATATGTTTTGAACCTATCTATTTCAATATCTTATTTATAACCATATATGCCAAGTATGGTGAACACTAATTATGTTATCTCAGACAAGGTACTAGAAAATAGTGAGGTGGAATCATAATCATCTCTAGATGGAGTCCTAGATCTTTTCCTTGATTAATGAGCCTATGATTTGCATGATCATGATCCATACCATTTAATTTAATAAGGACTTGTTGTCTTTTTTTTATGAAAATGAAGCACCAATTCCAACATTGATGAAAGATGATCAACCTAGTGATGGACTGTGGTAGCTATATTTTGATGGATCAAAGAACAAACATGACACTGGAGATAGAATGTTGTTAATTTATCTAACCAATCAAAGATATTTTTATACTCTCAAGTTTTAGTTTGATTTTTTAAATAATGTTATTGAATATGAAGCACTACTCCATGGTTTGTAATGGTCAAGAAATATGAAGGTTTATTCCTTACAAGTCTTTGGAGATAGTGAACTAGTAGTTCACCAAGTAAGGGGAATTAATATATGAAAGAACCCATTACTTAGGTCCTATAAGCATAGAGTATAATACCTATTTTAAGACTTTCAAGCTTTCAATATTCATGCCATATCAATAAATCAGAACAAACATGCAGACAGGCTAGATGCTATTGGGTCATAATTCAATATCCCAGATGACATAAAAAGATAAAAGATTCAATTACATATCAAGGTAGTTGTGAGACCTTCTATCCTAGATAACCATGAAAATTAGCAAGTATTTGAAGATGATATCCAGATTGTCATATTTTTATAAGAAGAAGTTGAATTCTCCTCAAGGAGCCAAGATAAACATTTACAATAGTATGATGACTAGATTGTGTAATTAAAGACAAAAAATTGCCTAAAGGGTTGGTCACCCTATAAAACATATTCATAAAAGATGATAAATTAATAAAAGAAAAAAAATTGTCAACCAAGAAAGAACACTATACAAATGTAGAGATTGCAACTGGCAAGAGTTTAAAGCTAGGTAAAGTTTACACATCTTCAGAGAAAGAAGCTTTTATTAAGTTATGTTCATGTTTTGTAGATATTTTTGCATGCAATACAATGAACTTAAAGGTTTTGATCTAATCCTATCTCAACATACCATTGAGTTAGAAGATGAGACTATGCTAATTAGACAAAGGTAAAGACAAATTAATCCAAAGTTTAAACCTCTTATGAGATCTAAAATGCATAAGCTCATTGAGTTAGCTATAATATTTCTAATTAAGCACTCAACTTAGGTGGTAAAACTTATTCCAACAAGGAAGAAGAATGGTGAATTAAGGCTATGTTTTAACTTACATGACTTGAACAAGGCATCTCTCAAATACCAATATCTATTTCCATCAATAGAGCATATTTTACATCTAGTTGTAGGTTCAAAAAGGTTCTCTTTATTGGATAGTTATAGTGGATATAACCAGATTTTGGTTTTAAAAAAATAGTATAAAATAGCCTTCACCATAAAGTGGGGGACATTTGCATACAAAAATTTGCATTTTCGTTTATCCAGTGTTGGAGCCATTTTTCATAAGGATATGGACATGGAATTTTAAGGTATCCTTAATAAGTTTATTCTTTTTTATTTATATGGCATACCAATATTCTCTAACAGTACAAATGAGCATATGATTCATCTTAGACAAGTGTTTGAAAGGTGTAGGAAATTTGGAGTGCCTTTAAATCCAAAAAATTGTGTTTTATCTATTCATGAAGGTAGGATTCTTGGACATGTCATTTTAAAAAATGGTACAAACATAGAACATGATAGGACAAAATCAATTCTTGTACTTTTATTCCCTAAGCACAAGAAATCCTTGCAAAGCTTTCTAGGAAATATCAACTTCATAAGGAGATACATTTTAATTTTTTCTACTATATCTAGGCCACTCAAAACCATGCTAAAATAGGTTTAGAGTTTTATTTGGTTCAAAGAGGGAGTAATAAGATTTGAAGATATCAAGAAAGCTATAGCCAACACTCCTACACTCCTGAACTCTGACTTTACAAAGGATTTATTCTTGTACAACTATGCTAACAATAACACAATTTTAGGTATTTTCATGCAGTAAAATAGAGATAGTTTAAAGAAGCCAATAGACTTTTTCATTCAAGGCTTAGAATAATATGAAACTAGGTATTCTTTTCTTGAAAATCATGTTCTTTCAGTCATAAGGTGTCTTAAAAAGTTTAGGTGCTTGTTGTCCAATAATAAGATACACTTGATGGTTGCACAATCAAGTGTCAAATATTTTATTATGAACAAAGATATAAATGAAAATAGATTTGGTTGGATAACCAAGTTAATGGAATATGACATTAAGATCAAAGTCACAAAGCTGGTTAGAGGCAAAGGACTTTATGAGCATCTAGCCCAAGACTTGTAGGAGACTAATGAATTGGTTATGATGTTAAATGATGAAGAACTTGGAAGTGATTGGACCTCATCTTCTAGTTGGTTCTAAGATATGGTAATTTATTTACAAGATGGTGTTTATCCTTCTCATATCACTCCTTGAAAGAGGAGATATTTTAGATTGAAGTCGATTCCTTTTCTCCTTATTGATAATGTATTGCTAAAAAAAAAAAAAAATGGCATACTGCTAAGATGCATAGAACTAGGTCAAACATAGAGGTTACTTGAGAAATTTCATGATGGACATGGTGAAAGACATTATTTAGCTAGGATTATAGCCCACAAGATCATGAGAGGTGGGTATTACTGGCCAAGTTTATTTGGTGATTTCCATGCATAGACTAGGAAATGTAGACAATGTACCATGTTTGTTAAAAAGGTGAAGCTTGCATTATTACCTCTCAAAATAATTTTATTTAATCAAGCCTTTATCCAATGGGGATTGTACTTTATTGGTGTTATTAACCCCCCATCAAGCTCAGGATACAAGTGGATCCTAAATATCATAGATTATTTTACTAGATGGATAGAGTCAATAGAATTAAAAGAAGTCAATGAAACTGGTGTTTTGAACTTATATAAAAGTTTTATTCCTATATTTTGGGTACCTTCAACTATAATTTTTGATAATGCTATGGATTTTTCAGGATCTAAGATCATCCAATTGTAGTTCAACATAGTGTTTTCCTTAGTACCTCATCAAACTATTATCCACAAGGCAATGGCCTTGCTGAGTCTACCAACAAAAATTTGTTGAAGATCATAAAGAGGAATATAGAAGATAATCAAAGATCATGGCATCTCAAATTGAAGCTAACTCTGTGGGCTGACAGGATCACCTATAAAAGGTCAATTGCCAATTCTCCATACAAGCTAGTATATGGTAAGGAAATAAGAATGCTTATTTCTCTAGAATTCCCTAATTTGAAATTAATGCATCATCTTGAAATTTTGGAGAATGATCAAATGGAAATAATATATGCTAATCTCATGGAGCTAGAAGATACAAGGCATCAGTCCATGTTGGCCATGGAGGCCCATCAAGCAATGACAAAGATATCTTTTGACAAAAGAACTTATTTAAGAGCTTTCTAAGAAGAATATTTGGTCCTTAAGTGGGATGAGGACAAAGAAAAAATAGGAAATCACACAAAATTATATTCTCTTAGGAGTGGTCCATATAAATTCTCTATTTTTAAATCCCACAATGCTTTATAGCTTACAAGGATGAATGGTGAAGAGCTTCCTATCCTAATAAATAGGATACATCTCAAGCACTACTATTAAGAAAAGATAAATCCCTTTTATATATTTAGTTGTTCCTTTTTTTCTACGTGTTTTTCTAACACATTAGTTAGTTTCCTTTTTGTTTTGTCCCAATAAATGCTTATGTTTGCAAAATTGTATAGTAGTTTAGCCAACTTTACCTTTTAGGTTAGTTTTCCTATTTTCTTTTGTTTCTTTCCCTATTTGTTGGAATTATTCTATCTTTTCAAGTAAAAAAACTATCTTGCAGTCATGTATATGGTCCATGTATTATCTATTATGATTCAAAAGTCATGCATATAGTTTGAGTTCTCAAGCATAACAAGCATGTTTCCTAGCCAAGTCACCAAAAATGTTGACCAAATTTGGTCTACATAATAAAAACGTGCCTAGTCCAAGAGTTTAGTAAAGGATTAAGATACTAAGGTTAGAATGGTCCAATGAATTAGTGTGAGTAGATTTTTGGATGGAATAAGTAGACCTAATGAGATCATGCATAGTGAAAAGCTTTTGAAACACTTTGAGTTCACTTAAAGTGATCAATGTCACAAGGAGAAGGTCTAGAGTTACAAAATCTATCTAAAATGTCAATAGTGCTTATAATGAGTATGAAAATGCAAGGGATCAATTTGGTTCTTTATTATGTTCATCTAGGCATCTTGGGTCTAGTGGCATATTTTTTTAGTAGGTAATTTCATGATGCCATCATTACCACATGTGGAGGAGACAAGGAAAATTGGTCATATGGGTTTGTTCACATTTGTGCCAAGTTTATATGCTCCAAGTCTTAGGTCCTCTTCCAAGGTGTGTTAAAATTTATGGAGATCTAAATTTGGCTCTTCAATCACTTTTTGCATGTTTTCCCACAACCATTTTCAAGAGGTTCCAGTATAGCTGAGTGAGCATCTTCACAAAGCTATATCTCACATGTTCAATAGTTACAAGAGAAAATTATTAGATGGGTTTATTCACATTTGTGATGAGAACATATGCACTAAGTCCTAGATCCTCCACTAAAGTGAAAATGAAATTATGCATGTGCAAAGTTGGCTCCTTAATCATATTTCATTAATTTTTCCATACTTAACCAAATGATCTCGAACATCATTAGGATGTCATGTGGGAGTGAACAGACCAGTCAACTTGAGCATTTTATATCTTCACTCAAAGGGATCCTAAGACCAACAGATCAAATGGGTTCATTATTTTTGGTAAGACGAACATTTCCTAAAAATTTGGTACCTTTGTGCCTTTTGTGCTTCAAGTTATAGGCCTTCAAAGTTGGGATTAAAACATAAGGCATTCATGCAGACATCATGTTTTAGATAGAGCAAAGGAAATACATTTGAGCTTAAAATTTTACATTCATTTGAACGTCAGTGATGGTCACACAAATGTCATTTGACGAGAACCACATCAATTTTAAGATCATGAAGTAGTTATTGGCTTTCAAACAGTGGGTCCTAATAGATCAATGGTTGATATTTGATCAATAATTTAGATAAAACAATGAGTAGATGTCAAAGGGGTAAGTGAATATCAAGAACAAATATGTGCATGATAAGTGGCATAAGCATGTTTAGTTGGCAGAAGATCGATAGCTCATAGGAACATATGTACTGATAGATAAAAAAAGTGAGGCAAAGTCAATAAGTCAATGTATCTATGGAACCAATAAGCATAAAGATAGTTGGGCACAATATAGATCATTTGAGTAAGAAATCGATAACAAATAACCAAAAGTGAGCTTGATGCATTTTTTATAAAAGTTAAAGAAGTTATTTTGGACTTAGGCAAAGCACATATCAAGGAGCCAAGATTGAAGATGAACTAGGGCCCCATTTCAAAGACCAAGCATCATTAACAGAGCTCCATATAGGTAAAATAGATCTTTTGGGTTTAATATAGAGGGTGAAGATAGACTAGTGAAAGTGGAGTAGTTTGCATATTTTCATAGATATTGTGACTATGTGAAAACCAATGGTCTAAGATTGGTTTTCACCTATAGTGGACCTTGTTAGATATAAGAGCAAATATAGACCATAAAGATGTGTCTCACCCATCATCATGGTGACATTTTTGATAATCAGGTTCAGACGGCCACCTAATGCAAATGTGGCATAATTCAGTCAATTTCAAGACATGATCCTCATCAACAGATCATTAGATAATGACATGGTTCTAATAAGAGACCTAGTGGTTGGATAAAAATAATGGACATTTAATTCTTTTACAAAATTTATTCTTTGTTGATAAGATCCTAAGTCAGCATCCTTGAGAATGTTATTCCATCAAAAGTGGTTGGGATTTTTCCAATGTACAAATCTCTCTCAATCTCTCTCTCTCTCTCTCTCTCTCTCTCTCTCTCTCTCTCTCTCTCTCTCTCTCTCTCTCTCTCTCTCTCTCTCTCTCATGCTTCTAGGCGTTAAGATTGATCTCTCTATCCATTTTTTTGGTATGACTAGACTCTTCTAAAATTTATACTGTGACACCTTTTTGATGCAAGAAAGACTAAATCCCATCCTTTTCTAAGCTACATTGAAGTGTGTTCCATGAATTCATGCATTATGGTTAAGTGAATGTGTGCTCCTTACTTATGTCTGAGGTTTTATCACCTTCAAAAAGTGCTTAGTAGTTATTATAAGTCATTATAAGTGTAAAATATAGTTTATTGTCTAGCCTAAAAGTGGATATTTCCCTCTCTTGCTAGTTTGGTGACTGATTAATGCCTTATTCTAAAATATTTATGTAATATTGATGTTATTTAGGCTTGAAAGTGTCTCATAGTTTGTATTGTGTGAGTTTGAGTGATCAAATCATTGGTGCATCACCCCTTTTTACATGCTTTTATAAGTTTTGTCAAATCTCTCTCCCTTTTCCAAGCAAGTGCTAGTTTAGGTTTAGTGTAGGTGATAGATCCATAAGGAAGCCAACCTTTTCTAGAGGTTTGATATTTTATTAGGATACCCACAAGTTAGGATCAGTCCCATGTTCGACTAGATTTTAGTAGGAAGATATGAACAATCCCTTCCTCAGCTAGGGTGAAAATCTAAAACACTAATAAGACCTATGACCCATAAAGGGTATCCCATGATGTGAACCACATTCTAATGGAGAATTTTCATTATGTTATCAAAATCTCTACCCATCCATTACTTCTTTCTAAATTATGAAAACCTAAGCCCTATCTAGACATTCTGTCTCAAAACTGAAAGTTCAAACTTTGATATTAAAAGTATTTAATAATTAGGCTAAATCACCATGTGAACTTATTTATCGTAAACAAAACCTTAAATGAAAATGCATATAATTAAACAAAAATGGTGGGTTAATGTCTCAACATATTCATGTTAAAGACAAAGTCACGACTATCCATAGCCATTTGCTCTATCTGTAGACACCTAAAAAGTGTCTAACCCTTGGTCACTTTCCCCCTTAGTTCATTCCTAACCCATTCCTAACAATTACTAATTTAAAATAATTAACTTATTTTGAATTAACCCCCCCTTCATTGGACACATCACCCATGACACCTCACCTAAGACACCTTACCTTGGACTAATTCCCATCCTATGACTCACCCAAGACCAATTCCTACTCTCTCTAACCGCCTAACAAACTCTCGTGCGTATTTAGCACAATCCTCGACATTCTCCAACGGATAGTGCACTTGGCAGATGAAAAATGGGCTTGGTGGTTCTTTTTGCCCGTTCTAACCCCCGCCGACATCGGTCAAGTGTCGGCCGATGCCGGCGGAATCACTGACGTCGGTTATACTTAACTAATTTTTTCAAGACTCTTTTCAGATCCGAATCAGAAATCAGCTAATCTATAGAAGCAACTGATGAATCTTTCAATCTTCAACCATCCATCAATATATGAAATCTCTCAGTCAAGCCTATCAATCTCTCTCTCAGGTGCAGCAATAGCTTCAAGTTCTCCATCAGCAACAGGTTCTCCACACAGGCTACATCAACAGTAGGTACGGGAATCATCAGTAGCATACCTTCCACAAGACACAGGTAAGTATACTGTCTGTGTTTTTATTCTCTTTTCAGTTATTGATTTTAAGTAATATCTCCCTAGACCAGACTATTAACCAAGCCCGACCTAAATCTTGACTTATCCACCTCCCTATTTCCTCCATCCTCTATCAGACCATACACTCTGCCCATTCAACCAGACTCTCAGACCCTGACCCCAGACCATTCAACCAAGACCAAAACTTTGTCTCAACACTGTTAACAAACCCAGACTCTTCCTTGACCTTGTCTACAGACCCAGACCCTGATCAGACTCTGTCCACAGACCACAGACCAACCCAGACCTTGACCAAAGACCTTTGCCTCTACCGATGCCGGTCACTACCCCAACCGACATCGACAGATTAACCGACGTCGGCACCTTGACCAACCGACGCCGGTAGGCTTACCGACGCCAGCGACTGTGATCAATCCGATAGCTTCTTTCAAGTAAGTCTTTGCTTCTCCTTTGCATTTCCATCTTTTATCACTTTCAGTTCTTCATTATTCAGCTATTTATTAGACATTTCTTTCTATTGATTAGTGGGTTTATATCCCTTAAGGAAGTTTTCATACTTTTGGGATCAAGCTTTTGCTTGACAACCCACCATCTGTCTATTTAATGCCTTCTTTTGTCCAAGCTTCTTTTCTTTACAGGTGTCATTCCTCCATAGCCAAAGAGGAGTACTCACAGCGTCTGGATTACGGTGTGCAGACTATATCCAAGTACACATCAAGCCTTGACCATTCCTTCTTAAGTTTCTTTAATTCTCTCCTTTGAAATTGAAAACAAAATTTGAATAGAAACATTCTGGCACCAAGCTTCGTCACTATCTTCTCAATCACAAAACCTTTGTTGTCACCCACACCGATCCCCTTAAATACATGCATTCAAAACCCTATCAAAACCAGCGTATGGCTCGTTGGCTCATGCTTTTTGCTGAATTTGACTTAGAATTTGTCCAACAAAAATCTATCAAAGGGAAAACAATCACTGACCAACTAGCAGATGCCCCTCTTCCCGACAATCAACCTTCCCAGTGTGAGTTTCTTGATGAATCTATCGCCACTCTCTCGACTGATGACACATTTTACCAAATGACGATGTTCTTCGACGGCTCTAAATGTCAACTCGGTGGGGGTGCGGGGGTCATCCTCATTCCACATGAAGGTGAACCCATGCCCCTGTCTTTTAAACTTGACTTTGAATGTACCAATAATATGGCCGAATACGAAGCCTTAATTTTGGGACTTCAAATTGCTCTTTCTTTAAACATCAAGTCCATCAACATCTTTGGTGAGTCACAACTTGTCGTCAATCAAATCAATGATTCATATCTTTGTAAAAATGAAATTTTACAAAGGTACAAGCACCGTGTTGACACTCTTCTAGCATCTTTCGACCATCACTTATTGCAGACTGTTCCTCGATCGACGAATAAGTTTGCTGACACCATGGCTTCCCTCGCCTCACATATTCCTTCTTCATCATCATCCTCATCAAGAATTTATGTCATGGTACATCATGTGCCATTACCTTCATACATTTCCACTGACATCAATCTCATCCACACCATATACTCTAGTCCACAAGATGTATGGCATAAACAACTTTAGGACTACTTGGCTCATTCTCTCATTCCTCCCAACCTCTCTAGCAATGCACGGTGGGCTTTCATCAAGCGCACTGCTCGCTATACCATGCTAGGGGGCCTTCTCTATAAAATAGGTTTTGACAGCCTTCTTCTTCGCTGTATAAACTCCACTGAAGCTTCTCATGCTGTTAAACAAGCCCATGATGGGATTTGTGGAGGACACTTTAGTGGTAACTCGGTTGCCAAGCGCATCCTTCGCCTGGGTTATTATTGGCCCACTCTTCATCAAGACTGTAGCAATTATGTTCGGCATTGCATCAAGTGTCAGCAGCATGCTAACTTGCTTCATCTCCCTAGTCACACCCTATAAGTTGCTCAGGATTTCTGGCCTTTTTCACAATGGGGCTTAGATCTCATCAGCGAGATTAACCCTCATTCGTCTCTTCGTCATCAATCCATCATCACTGCCATCGAATATTTCACTAAATGGGTGGAAGCTATTCCTCTTGTCTCCACAAAAGCCAACGAAATTGTCGACTTCATCAACACTGACATCATCTGTCATTTCGGTGTACCTCACAAAATCATCACCGACAATGGCAAGTCATTTAAAAAAACAAGACCGTCCAAACACTTTGTGACTCCTTTGGCATTAAACTCAGCTTTTCTTCACCTTACTACCCACAAGTAAATGGGCAGGCTAAGGCTTCTAATAAAATCCTAACCAAAATTCTCATGAAGGTGGTCAACGACACTGGAAGGGATTGGCACATTCATATTCCCTTCGCTTTGTGGGCCTACCGCACTAGCATTCGAACCTCTACGGGTGCTACCCCCTTTTCTCTAGTGTATGGATCAAAGGCTATCTTACCTCTCAAAGTACAGATCTCGTCTCTTCGCATTTCACTCCATGACATTCTTTCTAATGATGACTTTCATCAAGATTGATTAGCTCAACTTAAGTTACTTGACGAACGTCCTCTTGCTGCCCTCAATCATCTCCATGTCTATCAAAATCGCATCAAACGTGCCTATAATAAAACTCTAAGAGAATGAGATTTCAATATCGGAGACCTCATCCTCAAAGAAAACCAACATGTGACCAATATGGAACCGAGTAAATGAGGTAAATTCACTCTTAATTGGCTTGGACCTTATATCATAATGCACAAGTATGGATCAAGGACTTATCATCTGTCTTCTCTTGAAGGCCGACTAGAACCTGAACCTCTTAATGCTTTGCATCTATGACCATTCTACTGTTAGTCGAGCACTCATCCACTTGACATTTAACTTGAGCTCGTCCCTTGAGCAATCCTTGTCCTTTAAATCCTCAATCCACTTCACCCTTTTTGTTGGGGGATCAAACCAACAATAGATTACAATTGTGACAGCAATAAACACGGAATTAAATTAGATTGACAAGTAGTTAGAATGATAATAGCAAGAACAAGAGTTACAAGAAAACACCTTGAAAATTTGTATTAACAAACTCTTTACAAAAGGAATACAATTGAAGAAAGCTTCTTTCTTTCACACCTCTCCTAGATGTATAGATCTCTCAATAGATCTCTATTCCTCAAGAGCTCTCTCTCTCAAGAACAATCAACTCCAACAAGCCTGGATTGATTCAATTCTGTACTGTTCTTCACACACAATGAATTACAATAATTCACTCTCTACAACAATAACTACTCCAAAGCTAAGAAGATCTAATTCTTCATATAGAATTAGGAGACTTGAGCATGTACTTCCAACAAACAGTTAAACCACTTAAACAAGGGCTCTAAAAATAGTAATGCCAATAATAGAGACGTGAGCTTGAGTCTACAGCTCAAACTTATCATGCAAACACTCACTTTTGTCCACGAAAATAGCTTTTTGGACACGCAGGTAACCGACGTCGATTCCTGCTACTTGTCTGTGACTGCCATTGGCCAACCTTCTGCCGATGTCGACACCTTTGTAACTGCCTATGACTAACGTCAGTCGCTCCTGACCGACGCCGATGTCTGTGTAGACCCAACCCTGATAAACTATGCTCCTTGGTGAAGTTTTTAGCTCCACACCCTAACAATCTCCCACTTGGAGATAAACAGCTGCACCAGTACCTGTACAGCAACATCTTCTAGCTCCTCCATCTTCAACTCAATCATGAAGACCAACAGAAGTTGAATGAAGATTCAACTTCTCCTTTGTAACTGGCTTGGTTAACATATCAGCAGGATTCCTATCTGTATGGATCTTCTCCAGCTTCAACTCACCATCTTCCAATACCTGTCGTATGAAGTGATACCTTAGCTGTATGTGCTTTGTTCTTGAATGAAAGGCTGAATTCTTAGCCAAATGGATTGCACTCTAACTGTCACTATACAATCTGCAACTCTCATGCTCCCTACCAAGCTCATCCATGAACCGTGTCATCCATATCATCTCCTTGCTAGCTTCTGTGGCTGCAATATACTCTGCTTCTGTAGTTGACAAGGCAACAACCTTTTGCAACTTAGATATCGAGCTAACCGCCATTCCACCTACAGTGAAAACATAACCTGTAGTGCTCCTCCTGCCATCCAAATCACCTGCCATATCTGAATCTACATAGCCATGTAGAGAAGTATCTGAACCTCCATAGCACAAGTGCTTACTGCTGGTTCCTCTCAGATATCTAAGGATCCACTAAACTGCTTTTCAATGTTCCTTACCTGGATTGGCCATATACTTACTTACAACTTCCACTGCTTGGGCAATATCCGGTCTAGTACACACCATTGCATACATCAAACTCCCTACTGCGGAAGAATATGGAACCTTACTCATATACTCTACCTCATCATATGAATTAGTACATTGTTCTATACTCAACTTAAAATGTCCAGCCAAAGGTGTGCTTACCGGTTTAGCATCCTGCATATTGAACCATTTTAACACCTTGTCCACATAATCTTCTTGAGACAATATCAACCTGTGATTTTTCCTGTCTCTCTTAATGCTCATGCCAAGGATTTTCTTTGCTGCTCCCAAATCCTTCATAGCAAACGTTTGAGCTAATTTTACCTTAAGCTCTGAGATATCCTGCATGTGAGACCCTGCAACCAGCATGTCATCTACATACAACAATAGAATAATATATCTAATGTTATCAAATCTCTTGAAATACACACAATGGTCTGATTGACACCTACTGTAGCCGTGCTCAGTCATAAACCTGTCAAATTTTAAGTACCATTGCCTAGGAGCTTGCTTGAGGCCATACAAGCTTTTCTTCAACCTACACACAAACTTCTCCTTACCCTTGACCTCAAATCCTTCTGGCTATTCCATATAAATTTCCTCATCCAAATCTCCATGAAGAAACACTGTCTTAACATCTAGCTGCTCAAGATGCAAATCCTCAAAAGCAACCAAAGACAATACAACCCTTATAGAAGTCATCTTAACAATAGGAGAAAAAATCTCACCAAAGTCAATACCTGGCTTTTGTGCAAATCCTTTTACCACTAATCTGGCCTTGTATCTCATCTGTCCATTCTCACCTTCCTTCAACATGTAGGTCCATCTATTCTTAAGTGTTCTCTTACCAGCTGGCAATTCAACCAAATCCCATGTTTGGTTTTCTCTTAAGGACTCCAACTCCTCAACCATGCCACGCTCCCACTGACTCTTGGACTCCACCTGTATTGCTTCTTCAAAACTCTCTGGTTCTCCACCATCAGTTAGCAATAAATAAAATAAAGAAGGAGAATATCTAATTGGAGGCTTACTCACCCTTTCTGACCTCCCAATGGGTGTCTAAGACTCGTCCACAACACGCTGTCCACCCAAATTCTCTGACAGTGACCGACCTTGGTCACCTCCAGACCTGTTACTGGCCGACGTCGGTTCTGCCTGACCGACCTCGGTACTTGTACGGCCGACGTCGGTCTCTGTATGGCCGACGCCGGTTTTTGTCCTACCGACGCCGGTTCCTAACCTGCCAACGTCGGTCTCTGTGTTTTCCTGTAAGTGATTATTTTTTATTCCCATGAGCTCATCTTGGACTTTCACCTCATCCAATTCACCATTGCTCTGTTCAGATTGATTCAACTTCCTTAGCTGATCACAATACATCACTCTTTCATTGAAAACAACATCACGGCTCCCGATTACCTTGTTAGTTTCTAGATTCCATAATCTGTAACCAAAATCATCTGAGCCATAGCCAATAAACGTGCATCTCATAGACTTAGCATCAAGCTTCTTTCTATTTTCCTTATCTATATGCACAAAGGCTTCACAACCAAAAACTTTGAGATATGAGAGATCAACCTTTTTACCTATCCATGCCTCTTCTAGAATACCACCATCCAGAGCTGTAGAGGGTCCTCTGTTAATCAGGTACACTGTAGTGTCAACAGCTTGTACCCAAAATTGTAGGGGTAAGCCGGCATGCAATCTCATACATCTTGCACGCTCCATTATTATCCTGTTCATCCTTTCAGCAATTCCATTCTATTGAGGTGTCCTTGGAACCGTCCTTTGCCTACGAATTCCATGCATGTAACAATAATCTCTAAACTTATGACTGTAGAACTCACCACCATTGTCTAATCTCAAGCACTTTAATCTTTTACCTGTTTCATTCTCAACCATAGCTTTCCAAACTTTAAAAGTATCAAATACATCAGATTTCTTTCTAATACAATAGATCCATACCTTCCTTGTGGCATCATCTATGAAAGATACATAGTACTGTGATCCTCCAATGGAAGCAACCTGAGCCGGTCCCCACACGTCTGTGTGAACAAGCTCCAACTTGTGCCTCTTCTTAGTAGACCCAATTTTGAGAAAACTAACCCTTTTCTGTTTTCCAAATACACAGTGCTCACAAAACTCTAGATCTATGCCTTTTAAATCTGAAAGCATACCTTTAGACTTAAGAATTGACATCCCCTTCTCACTCATGTGGCCAAGCCTTGAGTGCCACAATTTAGCATCCACATCTAAAGTAGATAATACAGAAGGAGATTTGTTAGTAACACAATTACACAAATAGAGAGTACCTTCTCTCTTACCTCTGGCCATAACAAGTGCACCCTTGGTCACCTTCCAAGATTCTACTGTGAGAGTTACTGTACAACCCTCATCCCCTAACTTTCTTGCAAAAATCAAATTTCTCTTCAAGCTAAGAACATGCATCACATCTCTCAACACCCATGTGTTGTTGTTCTGCATCTTCAGCTGCACTTTACCTTTGCCAATTATTTTACAGGGCTCATCATCCCCTAGATACACTATTCCAAAATCTCCATGGATATAGTCACTGAAATATTCCCTGTTAGGAGTAGCATGAAAAGATGCACCAGAATCTAATACCCAAGATTCTATATTATTATGCAGAGAGAAAATTAAAGCATCCTGTGCAATACCTACAATCTTGGCTTCTTCCTTTCCTTCATGCTAGTTGTCCTCCTTAGGTTTTGACCAACAATCTCTGCTTATGTGCCCCATCTTTCCACAATTCCAGCATTGTGGTCTTCTACCATTTCTGGATTTAGATCTGGCTTTCCCCTTTGATTTGGATCTTGATCTGCCTTTCTTGCTCTTCTCTTTCTGCCTTCCCCTACTCTCAAAACTTAAAGCGTTCCCAGATGCCTCTTTTGTGCTTTTCTTGCGTATTTCCTCATTCAAGATGACACTAGCAACATCCTCTACTTTCAAAATGTTTGATGCAGATGCAGTATTACTTACTGCCATTACTAAGCCATGCCAGCTTTCAGGCAAAGAACATAATATCAAAAGAGCTTTTATCTCATCATCAAACACTATATTCATTGAACTTAATTGATTCACAATACCATTGAAATCATTCAGATGAGTAGAAACAGATCCACCTTCATTTATATGCAAATTAAATAACTGCTTCATAAGGTATACCTTATTGGAAGCTGAGGGTTTTTCATACAAATTTGCTAACGTAGTCATCAACTCTACCGTAGACTTTGCCTGTGATAAATTGGATATCACAGTGGATGCTAGACTCAGTCTTATAGAACCTAGAGCCTTTCTGTCAAGAACTTCCCATTCTTCATCCTCCATGTCTTTGGGCTTCTTTGCAATACCTCCTAACGGTAAGTAGAGTTCTTTCTGATACAGATAGTCCTCTATCTGCATACTCCAGTGTTGGTAATTTTTGCCATTGAACTTTTCCATTCTCAATTTACTTTCATCTGCCATTGCTTCTCCCACTCAAACAGAAATCCCTGCAGAAACTCCTGTGAGAACCTGTAATTAATACACACTACACAGATCTAAACCACCTGTTGGTGAACCTGAGCTTTGATACCAATTATCAAGCTCTGAGCCTGTAACCAAGGCTTTGATACCACTTATTGGGGGATCAAACCAACAATAGATTACAATTGTGACAGCAATAAACGCGGAATTAAATCAGATTGACAAGTAGTTAGAATGATAATAGCAAGAACAAGAGATACAAGAAAACACCTTGAAAACTTGTATTAACAAACTCTTTACAAAAGGAATACAATTGAAGAAAGCTTCTTTCTTCCGCACCTCTCCTAGATGTATAGATCTCTCAATAGATCTCTATTCCTCAAGAGCTCTCTCTCTCAAGAACAATCAACTCCAACAAACCTGGATTGAATCGATTCTATACTGTTCTTCACACACAATGAATTACAATAATTCACTCTCTACAACAATAACTACTCCAAAGCTAAGAAGATCTAATTCTTCATATAGAATTAGGAGACTTGAGCATGTACTTCCAACAAATAGTTAAACCACTTAAACAAGGGCTCTAAAAATAGTAATGGCAATAATAGAGATGCGAGCTTGAGTCTACAACTCAAACTTATCATGCAAACACTCGCTTCTGTCCACGGAAATAGCTTTCTGGACACGCAGGTAACCAACATCGGTTCTTGCTGCTTGTCTGTGACAGCCATCGGCCGACCTTCTACTGACGTCGGCGCTTCTGTAACTACCTGTGACCGATGTCGGTCGCTCCTTACTGATGCCGGTGTCTGTGTAAACCTGAACCTGATAAACTATGCTCCTTGGTGAAGTTTTTAGCTCCACACCCTAACACTTTTTCCCTTAACAAAATCCTCTACAACCCTTTTATGATGTACGGATGCTTCGTCCTAATAAAAGGGAGCCCTTGACCTTCTATAAGTCTTGTCCATGACTCAACCTTCTGTCAAAATTAAATCAAGATGTCAAAATATCCAAGGTCATAAAACCAAATCAAAAAACAGACTGCTCCCTCGAAGGATAGCTGCGCTATCATTGCTATAGCTAATAGACTGCTCCCTCGAAGGACAACTATTCAAAAGCCCTTGATTCTATAAAGCAAAATATAGACCACTCCCTCAAAAGATGGCTATGACTAAATCTTGCTACAAACAGCACTTTTCTAGAAGCTTTCTGCATCGATCAGCTTCACAAATGACCACCAAACAAATGACATCTTTCTGTGGACTTCCCGTATTGATCAGTCCGCTCTCTAAAAAAAAAATCGGGTCATGGACTTGACTTATAGTTGTCTCAGGGTCTCCTATTAAAAGGGTCAAAGTTATCCATACTCCAAAAATGGGTTACCCTTTTCCTCCTATCATATCACCTACTCAAGGGACTTCGAGCTCACTTTAATGTCGAAAGTGATTCGATTACCGCTCTAACATAACTATGGTCAATAATGCAGCGCATAAATGGGGCTCTTGGTTCTAACAACCCCTGTCTATGTTGTCTTTCTGGTCCTTTTCAATGAAAGAGCAACGCGCCTTTCACTTATCTTCCACATTTTGGTCACACTTAACCAAAACATTTTCTGACCAACAACAAAACATTATGTCATCATCCTAGTCCATTTCACCTAGTTTCTATGGACACCAATACACATGGAAACTATCAACCACACAATTTATGTCAAGCATAAACCAATACTTGCTGAAGCATGAATAGACCTCAATTCATTTTTAGCAAACATCCATCACGAATATGGATAGTTGCTAGGAATGAAAAACCCCTGACCAATGTTATAGCTTACACCATTTGGAAAAAAGCTGTAGCATCATCTTCTCCTTATCATTTCAAGCATGTACCCTTAGACATATGGGAAATGCTATATCCTTATCATGACCAATCATCAACCACTTTGATGTTTTTCCTCCCTTCTTGGGAGAACTACATCGGCCTGAGGCCCTGACGATAAGGGCTATGTAGGCAACACTCAGTTGACATGGGGTCTTCTGGGGTTAGCTCAGCCATTTTCTTCGTCACTTTCTTCCATCTTCTTCTCTCGTCACCTGTCCATCACATCACAATCAATCACATATTCACATAATCATTAGTATACTCTCATTTTCATTATAACAACATAAGTCATTAGTCATAAAGTTCATCCATCATAACTCATTAAACATCCATCTCATATCATCCACAAGTTAAACATTAAATATCACATCTATCATCATCTACTCTAAAGACATCATCATATAATCTATCATCCACAATCAATTAACATCACTATAAAACCATTTCATAAACATTGTCATCATCAAATTCATTTTTATCATAGCATCATATGCATAACACATAATATCAACACATGCATCACATCAAAATGTCATAAACATCAAAACACATCCATACATTTTCTTATTACACATGTCACTAAATCAAAAATGCTCATCATATATATATATCACAAATAGTTTTATACAAAAAGACACAATCTGTGTCTGTCTCTCTCTGTCATCATACATCTCTCGTCTTCGGCTTGCAGGCTGGTATATACATCAAAATAATACATCTCTAGGGCTGCCCTCAAGGCTGTGGCTGTGGTGGTGGTGGCAGTGGCCAAGAAGAGGCTGTATCCTCTCCTTCCTCTGATCTCTGCCATCTACAAGACCCAAGAGCCGTCACTCGTGACATCAATCTCTGTCAGCTCTGCTCTGCCCGCATCTCTGAGTATCACTATATCTAAGGGAACCCCCTGATGGCCCTCTCATAATACGCAATCTCATCCAGTGCATCATTGTATCTAACCATAAATATAGTCTACGATGGACCCATCTACCCTGCTACTGTGCCCTGTCTTGACCCTTGTGGCTGTGGCTGGCCTAAGTGCACTGATGCCGATGGTCCTACCCCCTGTGAAAAAGCCAGCTGCTGAGATGGTTGCTACCATGGGCCCTGCCCTCCAAAACTTTGACCTGCCACTGCCTGTGCCTGGGCTGCAGCCAGCTATCCCTGTAATAGAGTAACCTGCCCTGTCAAAGCTATCACCCACCCTATCATCTTTGCTAGCTGCCCTGTAACTCCTGCCAGCTATCCCTATAAAACTAAGACCTGGGCTTGTGTCATGTCTCTCTCCTGCCGTGCAGTGTCCCTCTCCTCGCGGGCTATATCCCGCTCCCTGGTAATAGCCTATAGATCTGGATGGGGACCCACCTGTATCTCTCTATACTATCCTACCCACCATGCTATGTAGGCCTCTGTACACCCTGGGTCTGCTATCCCAGGTCCTGCCGGCAACTCCTCAAAATCAGGCTCCTCTGTCTCCTCTGGCAGTGGGAGCAGTGCCTCTATGTCATCCCACCTGTACTATGGAAAAGCAAGAGGTGCATCCTGTAGCAGCCCGTACTGGCACCACACTCTCTCTGCTGGGATCCTCTCAAGCTCACCGGCTCATCTACCTCTAACCCATCTTAGGCTTTGCACACCAACCAGTTGCTCTCCCTAGTCTCTGAACGTTGGATAAACCAAGTATGGTCTCTAGATGATGTTTGCAGGAATCAGGGCCTCCAGTACCCCTCGATAGTGGTCAACATCCCTGACCACTCCATCCACCCATGTCTGCACCATAACCTCGCACCATCATCTGAATTTAACTCTAAAACCAGCTTGGATTGCCACTGGGAGGTCGAGAGGTTGGGTAACCACTATATGCTCATAAGCCTAGCAATGTAGCAGGTGGCCCACACACAGGCTGTATCATCGTCACTGACTGATACCCCACAGCTCTCTATACACTTGGGCCAAAAACATTGGTGCCCAAGCGAACACTGTCTGCTACTCTATCATCTCAAGCAAAACTCTGGTCATAGCAACTGGGAACCTGCCACCCTCTGCATCTGGCAATGCGTGCACCGTGATGCCTATCATCATCAACACCGCTAGCCGATGTGCATCCTCATCTGTAGCGTACAAAGGCTCATACGCAAAACTCGCTGAGTGGTAGCTCGTCTCCATGATGTGCTCTCCAAACAGTGTAACCATGTGAATGTCATGCGCCTCTCTCGAGCACACATAGATATCAGCTCTGTGTACCAGTAGCCATAAAATCTGGTACACATCCTCGATCGTGACTGTCATCTCGCTCGTAGGCAAGTGGAAGGTGTTGGTGGCATGGTCCCATCGCTCGATCAATGCTACCATGAGGCTCACATCCCTCACCACTCTGTAGTAGTGTCTCAGCCTGCCTAGACTAATTGCGCTCATCTGCGCCCACTCCTCGACTGACACGCCTCTGCACATCCATGTCAGCAAGTCGGGAGGCGATCCCATCGCATAAGAGTTTGCCTTGCCTGCATCCATATAGAGTCAATCTCATGTTAACACTGTTGCTACTCTTTCTATTTTAACAACTATTCTGACCATCTATGCCTAACCTGACACTCGAGAAGCCCTTGGCGTAGCTTTGACCTTTTGATTTGACCATTTTTTAGCACTCTTTCTGACTAGGCAACCACTGACATCGATTATCATGTCAGCAATGGCACTCACCTGACTGACGTCGGTCACCTAGTGACCGACATCGATAGGTTAGTGACTGATGTCGATCGCTGGTTGGCCGACGCTGGTGAACCCACTGATGTCGGTGACTGGTTCGGCCCTAGGGCCAAATGAGGCGAGCCCTAAAAATTAGGGCTTCCCCATTTTAACCCCTAAACCACCCCAAAACCCTCTAAATCACTCCTAACCTATCCTAGACACTTTACCTACCTTCCTAGCTACCCTCCCCCTCGATTTCTACCTCAAACAACTAAAAATTCAAAAAACTAAAATCAAACAAAATCAATTCAAATATGGTTCAGAGACCCTCTTACCTCATCCCGACGTCGCCGGCGTGGTGGCACGATGGGTGCTGCCGGTGGTGGACCTCCTGTGGGTCCTCTACTTCCCTCTGCCATCTCTTCCGTGCCACTGACTCTGCATACTTCCTTGGGCCCACAAATGCCTTTGTAGCCTCTAATCAATCACCAACTCGATCCTTCTCTTCACCAATGCCTTTCTGACACCTTGCACCTCTCCTCGGTCAACTTGAGTCACTTTCAAACACTACACTCCAGAGCTCACTTTTTCACTTGGACAAATAGCAAATGACTTTTGGTGGGCCGCCAATCCAGTTTTGTCGAATTTGGCAGGCCGTCGACGTCGGCATCGGCGTGCCCTAATCCCCCGACGTTGGCTGATTTCTGCCGATGTCAGTTTCTTTTAGACACTAACATCCGTTCTATAACCGACGTCAGTGGCCTTAAACACTTCATCCCTCTTCAAAGTGACCAAAATCATGATATCAATTAGTCAGTCATCCAGACCACATCATTTTGGCCCCTTGGGGCACACTTTAGATCACTTTTGCATCCATCCATCGACCACCAGACATGGGAGATCATGCCCGTCTCCTAAAACCACGACTACTTCCAAAGCGATTTTGCCTTGGTTGTTTTTCCCTGTATGCTACCTCATGATTGGTTAGCAAAATTATGCACACACTTTTGACCTTCACAAGTATAGGATCACAAGCCAGTTGATCCGCACTACTTGTGACTTTTTCATGTTTTTGGGAGCACTTCTTAAGCCTGGGATACCTGGAACGCGATGACCATTAGAGCTTTAGCTTAGATTGAATAACCCAATCAATAGATGACTAAATGCTGGGGACCGATTATTTCAATTTTGGCACTCCTTGACCCTTGACCTGCGACAATTTGACCCGACCATCCTCGTGAAGTGGTGTACGCGCAATCACAACTTTTGCAGCATTCTCACTCTATTTTTCCCCTTTTCTCATCCACTCTCTATCAAATCAGTACCCGATTCCAAGTTCCCTTCTCTCGACTCCTGCTTTGAGGGGGGATACCTCATCCATAATTGGGACAACCAACCCTCACCTATTTTTGTCTACGAAATCAACTTTATCCCATACCTGGGGCAACTGACTCCTATTTTTGTCTTGCAGTTCATTTAAGAGCAACCAACAAGACAAAAAGGGGCAAATGTAGACACCTAAAAAGTGTCTAACCCTTGGTCACTTTCCCCCTTAGTTCATTCCTAACCCATTCCTAACAATTAGTAATTTAAAATAATTAACTTATTTTGAATTAACCCCCCCTCCTTGGACACATCACCCATGACACCTCACCTAGGACACCTCGCCTTGGACTAATTCCCATCCTATGACTCACCCAAGACCAATTCCTACTCTCTCTAACTGCCTAACAAACTCTCGTGCGTATTTAGCACAATCCTCGACATTCTCCAATGGATAGTGCACTTGGTGGATGAAAAATGGGCTTGGTGGCTCTTTTTGCCCGTTCTAACCCCGCCGACATCGGTCAAGTGTCGGCCGATGCTGGCGGAATCATCGACGTCGGTTATACTTAACTAATTTTTTCAAGACTCTTTCAAGATCCGAATCAAAAATTAGCTAATCTATAGAAGAAACTGATGAATCTTTCAGTCTTCGACCATCTGTCAATCTATGAAATCTCTCAGTCAAGCCTATCAATCTCTCTCTCAGGTGCAGCAACAGCTTCAGGTTCTCCATCAGCAACAGCTTCTCCACACAGGCTACATCAACAGCAGGTATGGGAATCATCAGTAGCATACCTTCCACAAGGCACAGGTAAGTATACTGTCTGTGTTTTTATTCTCTTTTCAATTGTTACTTTTAAATAATATCTCCCTAGACCAGACTGTTAACCAAGCCCAACCCGAATCTTGACTTATCCACCTCCCTGTTTTTTCTATCCTCTATCAGACCATACACTCTGCCCATTCAACTAGACTCTCAGACCCTGACCCCAGACCATTCAACCAAGCCCAAAACTTTGTCTCAACACTGTTAACAAACCCAGACTCTTCCTTGACCTTGTCTACATACCTAGACTCTAATCAGACTCTGTCCACGGACCACAAACCAACCCAGACATTGACCAAAGACCTTTGCCTCTACCGATGCCAGTCACTACCCCAACCGACATTGGCAGATTAACTGACGTCAGCACCTTGACCAACCGACACCAGTAGGCTTACTGACACCGGTGACTGTGATCAATCTGACAGCTTCTTTCAAGTAAGTCTTTGCTTCTCCTTTGCATTTCCATCTTTTATCACTTTCAGTTCTTCATTATTCAGCTATTTATCAGACATTTCTTTTTGTTGATTAGTGGGTTTATATCCCTTAAGGAAGTTTTCATACTTCTGGGAGCAAGCTTTTGCTTGACAACCCACCATCTGTCTATTTAATGCCTTCTTTTGTCCAAGCTTCTTTTCTTTGCAGGTGTCATTCCTCCACAGCCAAAGAGGAGTACTCACAGCATCTGGATTACAGTGTGCAGACTATATCCAGGTACACATCAAGCCTTGACCATTCCTTCTTAAGTTTCTTTAATTCTCTCCTTTGAAATTGAAAATGAAATTTGAATAGAAACACTATCCAATAAAATGCAAGTCCTCATAAAATCATTGTTATAAAACTATAACATCTTCAATACAAACCACTACAATTATATACACGTTAGAGACAAAAGTGTATCAATTAATTCTTAGTATAAAAAATCATATTGAATTATTTTTTAAGGAAATTCATCATTATAGCATAGTGCCACTGGAAATTATTACTGAATGCAAGCCTTTTTTTCACATTTTGTATGCAAAAAAATTGAACTAATCTTATAAAGAGCTTTGAAAATTTTATTTACATGTAGACAATAAGTTAATCCACTCATGTCATAATGAAATAAAACATTTTTTAGCATATTCAACAATGATATATTTCTAAAAACCTTATATAACTTCTATTCTTTAATAAAATATACTTTATTATTTGGAAGGCTTAGAGAGGGATAATAAACACAAATGTCTCAATAAAAACAACCTAGAAAATTTAAAACTTTCATTTATTCCACGGTCAAATCCTTTTATTGAAATCTTAGATCCAATTTGAAGTTAAAATATAGGTTTGAATGTAGCATTGAGAATTTATTCATTACGACAGGAAGAACACATGCATATGATCAAAATAATATTTCATATAAAATATTAAGTTTTTTGTGGATTAAATTGAATGTTCTTAGGATAGCTAAACCCAAAATTGAAAAGGGGTTTAATATATCCATAAAACTTTAAAATATAAACCAAAAAAGCTTCTAATAAAAACTTGTATAAAAACTATTTGCCTTTACTTTCAAGAAACATTATTGTTATTGAATATGCGTGTTATAGAAAAGATAAATTCTCAACATATACAATCTATATTTTTATTTTTTTAAACATGTTTCAACAATGCCTAATAAATTATACTTCTAGTGTTTCATAAATAAAGAGAGTAAGCTTGACAAACATTTTTTTCCCTTAGTTACTAGGATAAATGTGTTACCTTAAATGTATGACTAAAAACAATATATTTCCTTTTCAAAAATATCAAAAATAAAGTAAATAAATTTATCTATGAAGCTCATAAAAACACTTGCAATAATAATCACATCCATACATACCCATTGATGATTTTTAGTTAACACACTAAGCTCATCAAAATCCACTAACTCAAAAATCAAATTCCATTATTTTCAAAATAAATCCTAAATCCACTACTTTACCATAGAATAAATAGTACTCCATCAAATATTGAATGCCATTTTATCAGTTGACTTTAAATATAAAATGCATAGTTTCATAATTGAAATATTTAAAAGGAACAAAAAAATCAAAGTCGTGCCTTCAAACACTTAGAGAAAATTTAATAGGGATTTTCCATGCTATGAACTCACACAAAAAACAATGAATGAGAAATCTTTAAAAATATTTCTTATGGATTACAACAAGTCTGCAACTCCCAATCCACCGTCTACATTGAATGCAAGTTCACAATCTTATTTAGAGAAGGGATATCCTCATAAATGTAAATCAAATCCTATATACACTCCATAAATTCATGTTTAAAACTTAAACTATAACATATTCACCACTACCAAAGTCTATCACCACCTTTGCTATTATTTGTTTATTGAAATAAATTTTAACTTGATTACCACCTTATCAATATCAAATAATTTTCAGTTTAGCCATATGAATGTGAAATTTCATGGCCCCAACTTGATGTATGATTTTTTTACTAGTTACCTTCATCTAAACATTATTCAAAGTGTGACCTTGTCAACAATTTTTAGCATGGCCTCAAACTGTATAATTTATAGTGTTTAAATGGGGTATTCTATCATGTCCTTAATATTCAAAATTACATAGTGATCTTAACATAAAACTTGACAATCATTGAACATAAGTTCAATCTATTTTTGGCATTTAACAAGAGCATACAAATAATATTTGCAAATAGGAAAAGTGTTCAAGAATGCTTACTAAATTTTCATTATTCAAAGACCAAATGTGATACCCATAATACTTTTTCATTCTACCATTTCTATAAAAATGTTTAACCCTTTTTAATGTAAATAAGGTATTATGGATAAAGGGGTAGAATATACTAATCAAATGTATGATTAAAATTATTATAGAGTAGGCCAATTAAATTTATTTAGATAACACAATATATTGAATCTTGAAAAATTACTAATCAAATGTATGATTAAAATGCCAATTGATAATCTAATAATTATAACAAAAAGAAGGGATAATACTTAGCTTATTTTTAAATGTACAAGCAAATCTAAGTTGTGTAGAGGTGAAAGCAGGCAGATTTATGCTTAGGATCCAATCATCAAATTCTATAAATAGTATTTTTTGAGGCATAAACACTTGCATCGATGCTTTTGTCTATATCTCGATAGTTATATCCTATACACAATATTCATTATATTGAAAATTAACCACTTGTGTGTGTAAGTGTTTTTTTTCACCTTTATGTTGATGTATCTAGATCATGCACATAGGATTTATATGAATATGTATAGCTCAAACCCTAGTTAATCATTTTAGGTTAGGTCACTTGCAAAAAATGGGTTAGTGGGTTAAAAATTTTGAGTTGACCTCAAGGACCCCTCTATCAATAATAACTACCTACATAGATAATATTCCAAGGAGGGCCTCAGAAATATTTAGTTCTCTGCTACGTGTGGTCTTGTGTGTGCACAAGGGTGAAATATGCTATATGCAAGGGTATGTAATGATCTAACTTATAACTTGACAAATACCATTCATGGGTTATTATTTTCATGATTAAAATTTGTAATATGACTACTCCTATGACTGATATAGAAATAGGGAAGAATAGAGTAGTGTAACTTAGTTGTGCAATTGATTAAATGATCTTGAATAGGTTCTTGCTTGGTATTTTGTACATATGTGCTTGATAATGATGAACGATCTTTGTTTTATATTTATGCCAAACATTTTGAAAATATTTCATGAAAGGGTTAGATAATACAAATATTTCAAGCTATATATTTTGAAATATTTTTAATTTGGATGACTTTTGAGTTATAGACACTTGATAAAGAAACTAGACACTAACGTGAATACTAGTGTTCTCATATAAATACAAGTGTCTAGCAAGATAACACATTCTTAAATGTATGTAATTTATAGTTAAGGATATAGATCATATTTTTTGCTTTTTTAGTATATAGGTGATATGGGTCATCATAATGATAGGGTCAAACTATAATATAAGAAGTTAGGCATAGTGAAATGGTGAATGCAACACTTTTAGTAGTCATAAGGTCTAGGAATGAAGGTTATATATTTGATTGGTATTTTTTAAGTATACAATATTGAGATATTATATATAATAATATTTTAGTATCTACATCTCCCCTTAATATGGTAATGCATAAGGTTGAATTTGCTCTAAGTGTGTGCAACACACCTTGCCTTTGCTTGAGCCTTGGTGGTTGTTGGTGTATGACTTGTAACTACATGCATGTCACAATATAAATCATTGCATTTAATTTTAAATTTAATAATTTAAATGCTTTAAAAGTAAAGAGAGTGAGGAAAGAGTACACTTGTGTGTTGATGCAACCATGTTTCCCCTTGGTACTTTCATTTAGTAAATATAATTTCTTATGAAGAATTAGAGATGAAAAAGGTTCAAATATAAACCTTGGAGAATTAAAGATATAATTTTAAGGTAATTTTGCCCTCAATATGGTATAAGGGTGAGTTGTGACATGACCATTGAGATCAATGAATATTAGTTGCATAACTCAAATGAAAGTATAATAAATACAAGTTAAGTGGTATAACCAACTCAACTTAAAAAAAAGGGGACTATAGACAAGGCCATTAAGGTCATTGAATCTTTACTTCACTTCTCAAAAGAGCCAGTTGCTATAGATAGAAAAGGCTAAAAAATGGTGCTTCTTGGGCATATGCACCTATAATGTGTATCAATCTAAACTATCTATCAAAATGTAACCTTTTCTCTTTAATTGTGTATAATGTTTGTCACAAACATGAAAAACTTTGTCCTTAATATATGTGCCAAAACTATATTATTTTGATCCAAGTATATATCTTAATCACGTAGAATATACCAAATTTGACCAACTATGGATGTGTGGAGTTATGTCTCTATGATGTGATCCCATGTTTTAGGCGAGGGGAATGTAATATAGTTGTCACCTTACCTTAATAGGATAATATAATTATATTATTTGTGTATGAGTCATGTAGCATACAGGAGTATAATGTCTAAGTAGATATATCAATACAAATTTTAGTATGTGATCACAAAAATCCCTAAGATGTATGATATAAATCATGGAAACTTATAGAAATTAATAGTACAAGATCATAAAATAATGAAGTACACACACAAGATCACTCAATGTCAAACAAAAAGGTGTCTAAGGAATCCACAAATAAGGGGCATGTTTAAATACTACATAGTCAAAGGGAGGACATATTCAAATGTCCACAAATAAATAAATAACAATAAAAGAACATATTAAAATGTTTCACAATCAATACAATATCAATAAATAAGTACACTCAAGGAAGTGACAATGTGAATAAAGGAAGTGTAGGTAGCTAGTATAAGCATATCATACTAGTCCATGCATGTATGCATTATCAAAAAATATCATAATATCATATAACATAGCATATTAAGTACATTGTGTAATATGTAAATAAGAGTATGGGCATGTGTAAGAATTAGTATATAATCTCAACTTGATAATTTAAAAGTGATCATAAAACAATATAACCCATGTTAATTATGATCAAAGAAGCATATGCCCCCATCGTAGTATGCCATGTGGGAAGAGGAAAGTTATAACATTTGTATGTGTAGGTATCATGGGTTTGGTATATTATTGTATCACACTCAAGTATGTATGAAACATATGTGTGTATATAATAAAAATGATATGTTATCTACTAACATAAATTATACAACATATATGTAAAATAGCTAGTAAACATGTGTATACTAAATAATTTTTGTACTTTTAATTTATTTTAATGTTTTTATATTTTATTGGAATATTGGAAAGGAAAATGGTCTAACCTATGATCTCATCTAAGGTATTCTCATAGGAATCTCTAAACATAGAATATAGTACATCAAATTGGTGATATTTTCAAGGGGCATGCATAGGTGTCATATCTAGAATTATAAAATCTATGGTACTTTTTGTTGTATCATAGGACTTTGTGGTCATGAAGAGGTATTAGAAGGATTAGTGTTTCTTATAACCCATTGTTTAGTGATTTATGGTTTATTTAGTGTATCTATAATTAGAAGATTTAATCTTAGTAACTGGGTGGATCATGTAGGTGTAGATGAATATTTCATAGAGTCAACTATTTATATTTGGTGTAATAGTCTCTTAAGTATTGGTCACATAGGAAAGGGGATTACATTTTATTTACCCTTTCATGTGTGATTAACCTTAATAGGTTTTATATTTAGTTGATTTGGAATAAAATTATCTTGTTCAAGTGGATGTTCACAAATTCTAAAAACTATGAAAGAAAGCCTCTAAGCTATAGAAGATATTATGCATATAAATGTACCACTATTTATAGTTAATAAATGTCCATAATATGGTGTAGGAAGAATTGTGTTATATGCCATTTAAACTTATAGATTTTTCTTAGCATGATATTATAATGGATTGCTAAATATATTTTGATTTTTATGGTCACCAAGTTGTGATTTCAAATCTTTTGGAGGATCATCAAAGGTAATATATTGATTACCAATAAGTTCTTAAATATTATGTTTCAAGGTATAACATCTATTTATAGAATTTATAAATTCTTGGTGATAGTAAAAATATGCATTATAATCATGTCCATTTGGTATAATTCAACTTGTATCAATCTCTATAGGAGGAGGGAGAGATACGAGACGACACTCTACAAGTTTCTTAAGTAAAGAAGCTAAAGACTTGGGTAATTGTGTAAATTTTATCTTAGGTGCATTAGATAAAATGATCTAATTAGGTTCCAGTGACATTATATTAACCATGGTGGTTGTTTCTTTATTAACCCTTTTATACATGTTTGAATAAATAGACACTTGAATGTAATGATCAATGGTATGTTGAGGTGGTAAATCCTTATATTCAGATGAGATCTCATGCTTTGTCCACTTGATAGATTTTATCATGGAGGCCACATATAGTTTTTATATATTATTTGGGAAGGTTGTCATATGTAGTGTTTCTAAAAGAATAACCTTGTATTTGGGATACTTATGTAATAAATCCATAAGTGAAATCTTATGAATAATCTCATTAGAGTGGTTTGGAATATGATATGTCATTGATAATTAATTCATACACTCTAGATTTATTTATTGTGAAAATTAACATGTATGCATAAAGATAAATATTGATTAATATTATCCTTTGAGGGTAACCATTTCAGTCACAAGTGATGAGATTTGTATTGTGTCAAAGATTTTGAATAATATCCACAAAATCTGGAAGATGATGGGTATCATAAATCAATAATATGAGGTTAGACCCTAGGATAAAGGAAAGATAATGTGTAAGAATCAGATTTGAAGGTTATTTAATTGGCAGGGAAGAATGTGAAGGGGCCCTACTAATGGGATAATGTACCTAGATTTCTTGTCTAAATCTTTAAATTGACTAAGGATAAGATCTAGGATATGGGTAGAGAAAACTACTTTAATTCTAAGTTTAGAATTAATATCTCTCTAAAGTGCACTTTTTAGAATAGGAGAATGCACTCTATAGAAATGGACTTCCTCTATGGGGTGAGAAACTCTCAGTAAGTGTCATCCAATGGTAGCAAGGTAGGTTAGAAATATGTAAGCACAAATCTTGTTTCAAATGTGTTTTAAGGTGGGCTCTTGCTATTTTAAAATGTGTGAGCAAGTATTTTTCTTGTACTCATCTTGGCAATGCTTTGATTAGGAATTGATTTGGTACTTGTGCATGTTTCGATAAGGTTTTTACAAAAAATTAAAATTGAACTTCTTGTTGAAATGTAAGTAAATTTTAAATATTTTAAGGAAAGATAAAATTAAATGTTATTAGTTTTTATATTTTAAATGATATTTTTATACATGAAATGTTAGGTTGTGGAGCTAAAAGCTTCAACCATTGCAAACAGGGAAGGAGGATGCTGAGTACGCAGTCACCGGCATTGGCAGGATCACCGACGTGTTTTGATTACAAGTTGCTCACAGGGGTTTCTGTTTGAGTGGGAGTATAGCAATGGCAGAAGAAGGTAAGCTGAGAATGAAGAAATTTAGGCACAGGATTAATACCACAAGGAGTGTGGTGGGTAGTCTTCAAGATTGAGCTTGAAGAGGAATACAAGCCAGGATGCAGATTGAAGAAAATCTTGTATGGCCTCAAGCAAGTTCCTAGACAGTGGTATTTAAGATTTGACAAGGTTATGACTGAGCATGGCTACAGTAGGTGTCAATCTAACCATTTTGTGTATTTTAAGAGATTGGATAATGGTAGATACATTATTCTATTGTTGTATGTAGATGATATACTGGTTGCAGGATCACACATGCAGGATATCTCTGAGCTTAAGGTGAAATTAGCTCACACGTTTGCCATGAAGGATTTGGGAGCAGCAAATAAAATCCTTGGCATGAGTATTAAGAGAGATAGGAAAAGTCACAGGTTGATTTTGTCTCAAGAGGATTATGTGAACAAGGTGTTGAAATGGTTTAATATGCAGGATGCAAAGTCAGTAAGCACACCTATGGCTGGACACTTCAAGCTGAGTAAAGATTAGTGTCCTAATTCACATGATGAGGTAGAGTACATGAGTAGAGTTCCATATTCTTCTACAATAGGGAGTTTAATGTATGCAATGGTGTGTACTAGACCGGATATTGCCCAAGCAGTGGGAGTTGTAAGTAAGTATATGGCCAATCTAGGGAAGGAACACTGGAAAGCAGTTCAGTGGATCCTTAGATATCTGAGAGGGACCAGTAGTAGGCATTTGTGCTATGGTGGTTCAAATACTTCTCTACATGGTTATGTAGATTCAGATATGGTAGGTGATTTGGATGGCAGGAGAAGCACCACAAGATATGTTTTCATTGTTGGTGGAAGGGTGGTTAGCTAGATTTCAAAGTTGCAGAAGGTTGTTGCCTTGTCAACTACAGAAGCAGAATATATTATAGCCACAGAAGCTATCAAAGAGATGATATGGATGACACGGTTCATGGAAGAGCTTGGAAAGGAGCAAGAGAGTTGTAGATTATATAGTGATAGTCAGAGTGCAATTCATTTGGTTAAGAATTCAGCCTTTCATTCAAGAACCAAGCATATACAGCTTAGGTACCACTTCATTAGATAGGTATTGGAAGATGGTGAGTTGAAGCTGGAGAAGATCCATATAGATAAGAACCCTATTGATATGTTAACCAAGCCGGTAACAAAGGAGAATTTGAATCTTCATTCAACTTTTGTTGGTCTTCATGATTGAGTTGAAGATGGAGGAGCTAGAAGATGTTGCTGTATAGGTACTGGTGCATCTATTTATCTCCAAGTGGGAGATTTCACTTGTTGGGGATCAACCAACAAGGTTGATTACTATTAGCAAGCAACTAAATGTGGAAATAAATCAGAATGATAAGTAACTAGAATTAGAAATGACAAAGAATAATAGATACAAGAAACCACCTTGAAAACTTGTATTAAACTCTTTACAGAAGGAATACAATTGAAGAAACTTCTTTCTTCCACACCTCTCTTAGATGTACAGATCTCTCTCTAGATCTCTTTCCCTTGAGAGTTACAATCAACTCCAATAATCTGGAATGATTCACATATATATTACAATACTAGTTTGCACACAAAACAGTCCTCTATTCTACACACTAAGCTATGAAGAATTATCCCTATTATATAGAAGTAGGGATCATGAGCAATGCAATTACAACCATCAGATGAACCTCCTAATCAAGGGCTCAAATTAGTCTTGCTAAAGATAGAGATGAGGACTTAAGACTAGCACTTAATCCTCTCATGCAAACACTCAGTTCTGTCCATGGAAATAGCTTTCTGGATGCACAGGTAACTAACACGGGTTCCTACCTGCTTGCTTGTGACCGACGTCAGCCGACCCATGACTGACATCGACATCTCCTGGTCTGCTCTTGACCGACGTTGGTATCTCCTGACTGATGCCGGTGACTGTGTAAGTCTACAACCTACAAAAAATGCTCATATGTGAAGCTTTTAGCTCCACACCTTAACATGCAACACTAAAACTGAAATCTAGATTAAAGGTGCAAATGTTGATTTTTACCCTTTTCTAGATGAAAGATTTTGCCTATATGCAAGCTATATGAAACTATTTTTTATTTTATTTTAATATTTTAGATGAATTAAATTACAATGAAAATAGATATTTTTCTAACATGTAAACAAAACAAAAATCATATCTAAACCCTAGGGAATACAACCTCTAAGTATCTAAAATATCTTTTACATGTGCAAACTAGAGATTAGTTTTTAATGCTTCAAATGATTACACACTAAACTAAATGATTTTATATTGAATATATATTAAATAAAATTTCTTATTTTTTGATATAAAAACAACATTCTTATTTCTTAACAATGAAGGAAATAAGGTCCAAGATATCAAATTTATTTTACTTATGCCTTTCTATATTTTTGTAGGTGTATGTGTGATTGTGAATGTAAGATTGTTAAAAATTTAAAATGGTTTGTTTTGAAACTGAAAATGATTTTTTTTTCCCTAAAATTTACCTAATGTTTAGATGTAAACTATATGCTTTCAAAAAATCCTAATATGTAGATGCAAACAATAAATATCTAGGCTATTATTTTTGGTATAGGAGAGGATAAAAAGATTTATTTTCTAATCTATGCTTTTTTGGAATAAAAAACAATCTAATAAATAAAGAAATAAATAAACATGAAAATGCCCATCTTGATCAAGGTGAGACTAGATGGAAGCAAAGACTTGTTGTAGTAAATAAACTATCCTCAGGTAGATAGCTCATTGATCACTCAATCACAACCCTTGGAACTCTTTGACAAAAGGATGAAAATGGAAACAAGGAAATAAGGACATACTATTTGGAAAGAAGAGAAGATAAGCAATGGTTAAACTAATCATAGATAGAAAACAATTGGTTGTTGATCTATATGAATTTTCCTCTCCAAAAATATTGTTGAATGACCACAAAGATGACTAAAAGTGGAGAAAAAACTTTTTCAAAATTGAAATCAGACAAGTTAAGGTTTTATAGAGCTTGAAAACACCAATATTCAATGCAAAATTAGATCTAAAATTCATCTAAAATTGAGATATTTGTAATAGAAATGTGGATCTTACAAAGGTGATTTTAACTATCAGTTAAGAGAAACATGCAAAATGCATGGAAAAATCAACTCTTGGACTTGATTTTTGAAAATGGATCAACTGTGACATAACTACTGGTATTTTTAGGTTATGATTATGATAATTATCATAAACCATGATGAAACTACCTTATTTTTTAATGAAACCATTGTAATCAATTATGAAACCACAATAATATTGATGCTTTTATCAATGATGATTACAAAACCACTATGTTAGAAGTGTTACCAATGGGGTGGCTCTTAAATGGAGGGTAGCGGTCACATCACATAAAGGGTTGGTTTTTTCATGAAGGAGGAAATTCAAATACTAATAAAAAAGACTCAAATAAATCAAATTTTGATGTTTGAAAAGACAAAAAAGAGAAGAAAAGAAGCAGACAATGTCAGAGAGGAGTGAGACTGAGCATATTTTTTGAGATCATTACATCATCATCAGATTTATTTTAAAAATGACACACCATGAAATTTTTGGGTACATACATATTAACCCCTTTGGAAGGTACCTTGTCATGAACAGATGTGGGCATGATCCCAATATAGTGGTGCACTAAAAGGAAAAAGTAGGGTTATAAATGCTTACCTTATTGACCTTTGTGTCATAATGAAGCTAGTCGAGACTCCATGAAACTTGAGAAAAAATATGGGAATTAAGTGAAATTTAATTAAAAGGTGAAAAATATATCAATTAATCAAAACATGTATGATGATTACTTACCATTCATGCGTGGAAGATCATACTACTTGAATCATCTCAGCAGGGGACTGAATCTGATACCAAGTTACCACAAACTTGCAAAACTTTAAAACTTGATATGAGAAATATAAAATAATTAATTTTTAAATATAAATCATATTAATTTATTCTTAATAATTTATAAAATCTAAAAAATATTAGTTTAGAATGGAAACTGCTAAAAATAGGATTTTTTAAATCACAACTAGTCTTAAAAGACTATATATTTAAAAATTGCCAAGAATAGAAGTCATATTTGAAAATTGAGTTTATAAATATTCAAGATGTTTTTTCATGGTGAAAAAATCAAACCATAAATTTTAATAATATATGAGTATATAGATAATACACAAAATATATCAGTTGGAGGTGGAGGGGCTTAGGTTTAGGTTAGTTTTCACTACTTTTGTGTTTTTGCCCCAATTTAGAAAAATACTCAATTTTTATTAGAATAATTAATTATTGAAATAAATTAAAAAATATGATTGGAAGAATGGGTAGATTAGGGATCAATTATTGTTTGATTCATGAGGAATTGTCAGGATAGTTAGGCATAAGATGTTATTTCCCTAGTTTATCACATATCTATGGAGATAACTCACCCATAAAGGCATATAACTGGATTAGAGTCTCAGATGAAGACTTTATAGGAGGTTACTAAAGAAGGAGGAGGTCAAGATATTATGACCACTATTGAACATGTATACACATACATACAAAAAAAAATTATTTTGTATTTTTGAGATGTTTGACTCACTTTCCCTTTGTAGAGGTGGATTGTACTAGAGATTCATTGTACAAACTTGATATTATTATTATATGTTTATGGAGAATTTCAATTCTATTTCAATGACTTACCAAAAATAATTATTTTTTTAAAATTTCATGTATGCTTTTCATTTTATACACTTTAAATGACTATGCATGTGATGATATACCATGTATCTCTATGTTTTTGATAAAATGCTATGAAAAATACTTATGTATATGAGAACAAAATGTATGAAAATGATGTCATGTTATGAAAATGTATGAAATTATGAATGTGTTAAAAATTATTTTATAGGTGATGACCTAGTTATTTTAATTAATCAACTTATGACTTTCAGTTTGTAGAAAATGAATGAAAAATAGGGGAATGGGACATATATGAAATGGTGAAAATAAAAACTATAAATCAAAATTTCACATGGAAGAGGAAAGTGACCTAATCCTTATGAGAAAAGGTAAAAATATACTTCTTTCCAAACTAATAAAACACTAAACTTATTGTCTTCATCTAGAGATTACTAGCCCTAACATGATCAATAAATGGAATAAAATTACCCTTTTTAACATAAACATACATATAAGATTTTTTGAATAAATCTTTTTGGACACTATCTAATTTGATATTTCATATGCATTTAATTTTTAATTTTCTTTAATAACCCATACACTTAGTCTCACGTGACTATAAATACACATGGGCTCATCACCAAAGACTATATGTAGATGAGTAAGGACATCTACCCCCAATGCTAAACCTATGTAATTATCAAGATGCAAGGGCTCAACATCAAATATTAGCGAAGGGTGAGAGATGTAAAATTTTATTTTATTTTTTCATAATATTTTAAATTTCATAGGAGTGTCTCTTTTTTTCAACACACACGCACACACACTCAAGTTTATTTTTGTGTAAGCCCCTTACCCCAAAATATTAGCCATGTGCAACTAGAAAGATGAAAGGGCTCAGTTATCTTATTTTTTATCATGCTAATGTTTTATACTTAGAGTAAAATATAAGAGGATACTTTTTCATGGACAAGCTTCTATACTAGTTTGTAGGCTATTATTTTCTAAGCTTTGAAATAAGATGTATATAAATATAGATATACTCTGATTTTAAGAATTAAGGAAAGAACTAATGTAATTATGATTTTTAGGATATTTTTTATATGATAATAGGGTGATATGAAAAACAAAATGAGATGATAAGATACATTTTGAAGTTTATGATATGCAAACTAACAACTAGATAATCACCAAACATGACATTTGATATGCACAACAAAATACATATAATGGAAAGATTAATGCAATGATGACAAAGTGAAATGCAATGAATAAGATTAAAAGTGTATATGTTTAAAATATTTCACATAATCACCAAACTCCTTTCCCTCCAAAGTGCATAGTCAATAGGCTCCATTCTAAAAATATGCAATCAATAGGTAAGGGCCTAATTAGTTAGGTCTAAATTTATGACCCTCTCCTCTCTTTTTGTCTTTTTGACTATCAAGTCTTAGGAAAATGTCTCCCACTTTTATATTAAATTTGTGAACATACTTGTGAAGATCACAATATTTTTTATAAGGCGTGATTAGCTTTGTTTTTATTTTTTCAATATACAAATAAGGGAAGGCCAAAACTTGTGAGAATTAAATGGGTTTTTTGTTGTAGTATCCTTATATAGGAGGTTTGTTTTCATATTTTTGAAACTCATGATACTAATGATAATACATGGTTGATCATATTTTTCAAAAATTTCAAGAACTTATTAACTCTCTATGTTCTTATTCTCTTGCAAGATGGAGAGAAGACACAACATTTGGGATGCTTGGGTAATAATTAGAATAGATGTTAATTTATGTGGTGCCTATTGTTAATGTACCAATCATTACCTCAAGTTTTGGAATAGTGAGGTAGGATTAATGGTTTGTTTATCTATCCTAAAGCCTAAGATATCATATAAACTATTGTTTACCCTTATGTGATAAGGCATTGGGTGGATACATTAAAGATATGGATAATTGGGCTCTTTTTGGGGGTGTCTTCATGCCCCAATAGTTATATCATGCTAATTTGGCAGTGTAAAACAATAGGGTCAAGATACTCTTATCCAAAAGGTTTGTGAGGAGTATAAGTTATGATCCTATAAGGACCAAATGCAAGTTTGATTGGTTCATCTCCTTATAAGATACTGATAATCTAAAATGTATACTTGGTCAAGATGGTTGACACTATAATAGGGATGTGTTCGCTCACTTTTTATGTTGTTTAAAATCCCTTTGATTTAGGTTCTTCATTTGGTTGGAGCTTGATAACTTCATTACCTCTATTTAAAATAATTACCTTAGTTATTAGAGGGTCTTTATCTTCAACCAACTATGGGGTATTTTACACACCATTGGTGGGAAAGTGATAATCAATGTGCAAACCTAGTTGTCTATGCATTTTAATTTGAATGGAATAAAATAGCTTAGTGATGAAAAGAAACCTTCATTCTCTAATCTTACTATACTTTGATACCTAAAACTATCAATTTATACAACCTGTCTTCTTAAACTTCTCCTGAGCTTCAATTCCCTCACTAGGCTTGATATAATTCTCTTTCATGATTTTGTTCAAAAATATTTTTTGAATTATTTATGTATGTATTTATATCCTCTGTAATAATCACACTCATCCATATATCTCATTTTATTTGTTTTCTATCTCCCTTTCATGGAATCACACACTAGCTTCACTAGGCTATAAGCTTCTTTGGTCTAAATCACCTCAATTCTTGATATAGATATCATGTGTAAAATAATTCAACATGGGTGATCTCTCTAGGGATTGACACATTTGTTTAAATTCATCTCACACTCTGTTATAACCTCAAGTGTCTTTTACACTCCTCAAGCCCTTAATCAAACTTCCCTCCTAGTAACCTTTTTTCTTGAGTATTTTTATTTATAAGGATAGTATAAGACCATATTGGTATCAATAAAGACATTATAAGGTACCCTATATCCCACTTCACATTCTTAAGAAGTTTCAAGATCTAACTCTTTTGATAGGCCTCTTTTCTCACTCCTTTTCTATTATTATCTAGGCCTAATTATGTCTATTTAACCCATGTTTTGACATAGTCACTTATTAATGTACATACAAATGACATATTAGTTTATAAAAACCATAATATTTTAGATAACATATAAACCCAATGAATCACCAAGTTTTATTAGTTTTTGATAGTGGGGTTGTAAGATATGTTCATTTAAGTCTAAAAACCCTAACTCAAGGTTACTATTGCTTGCATAGACCCAAGAGGGTTCAAATTTAGTTTAAATAAATATATATTGATTTTATACCTTACCAAGACTTATATAATATCTATAATATATAGTCACACCTTCCTCTATCCCTATCTTATCTTGAATAACTTTTAACCATGTACTAATGCTTGATTCTCAGTATTCTATCAATGAAGTCTACCTAAAGAAAGTTAAAATAGGGTTTAGATGCACAATTTTCTCACTTTAGGTTTTGAAATGATCCATTAAGATTATATTCCAATATATTATCCATATACACCATATTAATACTACCACAATCTTTGTCTATACAGATCATTTGTTATTAAGACCTCACACACAAATTTTCTTAGTTGTCACTTGTGAATAGGGCACTCACAAGCTCTTAACTTGAACCCTTATTCTTATGGGAAGAAAAAATAGTTTTTATGCATGAAATTAAACTAATAAAATGAATATACTCCTTAAGATAACATATATACTCACAACATTTTACTTTAGAATATTCTTTCTTCATTGGTTTATTGACGTCAATGAATATACATAGGATTTTGACACAATCTTGTAAACACCAATATTTGAAACTTACATGACAAAGTAATTGTTATAAATATCAAAGGATTTCAATAGAATTAATTTAAATTCACAAAATAATATCAACACAAAGATAAAAAATTATATGTTTCAAACATGCTATCTTTCATTGATTCCTTTTCTTTACATTGTCAGCACTGTCACCATGGACATGATACAGATTTATTCAATTTTTATCACTTATTCCTCATTATAATTTATACCTATACCTATTTATATCTTATAAATGACTCCTTATACTAATATTATACCTACTCTAACTCCTAAATCTTGTACTATTCCTCTTTTTTATGTATTGTTTCCTTCTTTCTTTCTAGTTACTTTTTTTAAGGTAGTTACAAACTACTTACCTAATGAAATTACATTTCATTCACATTGTGTTTGCACATTAGACCAAATTTAGGAATATTAAGACATAGAAGAACCTAAAGAACCTTTTACCAACATTGGACTTCACAAAACATCTCCCTAAAGCTAATAACATAATTAAAATTTTCAAATTCTAAGTTCTGGAGGGAAACTCCAAATTGGCTTTCAAACCTACACACATGATCCAATAATAACTTGAATACCACCATTAGGTCCCTAATAAACTTGTAATGCCCAAACTAAACCAAAATTAGTAAAAGACACACTTGATTACATTAATTTCTCAGAGTGCCAAATGATGCCCTACATCATACTCCCATGGCAAGAAAATATTTGAGTTCTACTCAAATAGATTGTTGTATTCTTCTTCCTGGTCTTCCAATTCATTCTTCTTGGATCTTCCTTTTCTATTTCTATTCATTCATGCTTCCATTGATCTTTAAATGTTGTCTCATACTTTCCTCTATTAAATACAATTTTGCATATCTTCTTTGTCATTGATTGCTTGCATCAACTATCACTTGATGTGAACTCATACTTTGAACTTTTTCTTTGTCATATGGGTAGTCTATGTCCCAAAATACTATTGGTACACCTATACTCTCTTCATCCAATTATATCCTCTTCACACCTCTAACAAAAATAATGTAAATTTCTTGTACAAATGTTATCTCTCTAATTTGTAGACTTCCACATGTCTCTTTGTCTTCTATCTTCTTCATTGCTACCAAAAATTATTTTTCTTCATGTTATTTATCCTCCTTCATGAGTTTATCAATAGATGAAACCTATAAATTCTCATAATTATACATCATTTCACCATTCAAGGCTATTTCTAAAGTTTTTATTTCTATCTCTAACTACTTTTGATTCTCATAAACAAACATGAAATCAAATTTCATACCTTATTTATTGAATTATACCTCTCTTTCCAAGTCTTCAATGAGGCCTACCAACTGATTTATTTCTACTCTATCTTTCCCATCACCTAGATAGTTACAACTAACTTATTTTTCCCCATTCAAGATTATCTCATCCACCCCAAGGTGTTATTAACCTTCATCCTCTTGTTCACTAATTATATACTTCATTATCTCTCCTTTGAGTTGCTTGCAAATCAACCTTTTTTTCTCCCTTTATTCTCTCACATCTTTCATATTTCTTCTCTTCATTTGTACCTTTTTTGGCCACTTGATTGTCTTATTCTTCATGACCCATCCATAGTGTGGGTTTTCTTTTCCCTTCATTTTCTCTATTATGAGAATCAACTCATCTAAATTCTATCTTACCTCTACCATTTATTTTTCTATCTCTTTCCTCTTGGTGTCTTATTTTACCTTTCTCACATTGTGATAACTCATCTTAGCCATGTCCTATTTTATCTTATCTTTTTCAATCTTTAGTTTACCTATCTCTCAATCTCCTAGTCTCCCTTGGACCTATTCCTCTTGACAAGCCTCCACTACTTTCCTCTCATGACCTCACTTGGGTCTATCTCACTCTCTTATTCTTTGCCTAGTACTCCTCTTTCTTCACTCTCTTTTAATTTACCTAGGACTCCTATTTCTCTCTCCAAGATATCCTTGATCTCATTTACCTAGGACTCCTATTTCTCTCTCCAAGATATCCTTGATCTCTCTCTCTCTCTCTCTCTCTCTCTCTCTCTCTCTCTCTCTCTCTCTCTCTCTCTCTCTCTCTCTCTCTCTCTCTCTCTCTCTCTCTCTCTCTCCTTAACAAGCCTCAATAGATTTAATGCTACTTAACACAATCTCAACTTTCACTTAGACCTCAACACTTTTCATGAACATATAAAAAATTCAAAATGAAAACTAAATAAAACATGTAAATTTTTGTTATTGAGGAATTTATTTATCCTCATCCCAATTAAATTTATTTTATGACACCAAATAATGTATAGAGACATTAATTCTTTGTTCTTACTATACTCTGATACCTACAACTATCAATTCATGCAAACTGTATTCTCAAACTTCTCTTGAAATTCAACTCCCTCACTAGGATTGATATCATTATCTTTCATGATCCTATTAAAAAAACTTATTTTAATTATTTTTATTTATCTTTATATCCTTTTTACTACTCACACTCATCCATATATCTCATTCCATTTATTTTATATCTCCCTTTCATGCAATCACAAACTAGCTTCACTAGGTTATAAGCTTCTTTGACCCAAATCACCTCAATTCTTGATATAGATCTCACATGTACAATATTTAAACATGGGTGACCTCTCTAGGTCTTAACATATTTGTTTCAATTCATCTTACACTCTAATACAACCTCAAGTGTCTTCTACACTCCTCAAGCCCTCAATCAAACTTTCCTCCTAGTAGCATTTTTTTGAGTATTTTCAATTGTATAGATAGTATCAGACCATATTGGTCTCACTAAAGAAATTCTCAGGTATCTTCAAGAAGTTTGAATATCTAACTCTTTTGATGGACCACTTTTCTTACTCCTTTTCTATTACTATCTTGGCCTAATTAGGCTTCTTTGACCCTTATTTTGACATAATACTTATTACCATATGTACAAATATCATACAAATATATAAATACCATAATATTTTATAGAACATATAAACCTAATAAATCACCAAGTTTCATTAGTTTTTGATAGTGGGGTTGAAAAATATGTTCATTTTAGTTTGGAGACCCTAACTTAGGGTTACAACTGCTTGCATAGACCTGAGAGGGTTCAAATTTGGTTTAAATAAATATTTATTACTTTTATACCTTCCCAAGACTTAGATAATGTATGTAATATATATTCACCTATTCCTCTATCACTTTCATATCTTGAATAACTTCTAACTATGTTCTAATCCTTGATTCTCAGTATTCTATCAATACAGTTTACCTAAAGAAAGTTAAAACATGGTTTATATGCACAATTTTCTCACTTTAGGTTTTGAAACACTCCATTAAGAGTCTATTATAATATATTATCCCTCTACACCATATTCATACTACCATAATCTCTATCCATACATACAATTCATTATTAAGACCTCACACACATATTTACTTGTTTGTCACTTATGGATAGGGCACTCATAGGATCTTAACTTGAACCCTTGTAATTTTGGGAAAAATGCATAATTTATATGCATGAAATACAAATACTCATATGAATCTACTCTTTAATATCACATATATACTCACACGACTTTACTTTCAAATATTCTTTCTTCATTGGTCTCTTGGCTTTAATGAACATACACAAAATTTTGACACAGTCCTACAAACACCAATCCTTGAAACTTACATAACATAGTACTTATTCTAAAATATCAAAGGCTTTCAATTGCATCAATTTACATTCACAAAATAAAATCAACACAAAGATACAAAAGTATATGTTTCAAACATGTTATCTTTCATTGATTCCTTCTCTTTACATTGTCAACACTGTCACCATGGATAGAATACAAAATTCATTTTTTTCACTTATTCCTCATTCTACTCCATAAAATTGCCTCCACCTACCTTCTAACTAACTCCTTCTACCAATATTCTACCTACTCTAACTCCTAAACCCTGTACTATTCCTCTTTTTCATACTTCATTTCCTTCTTTGTTATTAGTTAGTTGTATGAAGGTAGTTACAAACTACTTGCCTAATAAAATTACATTCACTCAAATTGCGTTTGCACATTAGACCACCTTTAAGAATTTTAAGACACTTGAAAACCTTAAAAACCTATTACCAACATTGGACTTCACAAAACACCTCCCAAAGCTAATAACATAATTTAAAATTTTTAATTCTAAGTTTTGGAGGGAAACTCCAAAATGGCTTTAAAACCTACACACATGATCAAATAATAACTTTAATACCACCATTAGGTCCCTAATAGACCTGTAATGCCCAAACTAAACCAAAATGAGCACCAGACACAATTGATTACATTAATTTATCAGAGAGCTAAATGATGCCTTGTATCATGTAGGGTATCCTTGAGTGATGAAGACTTTCCCTAAGAGGAAGAACCTGATTTGTTGGAATAAGGTAGAAGGGATTGCATTCTATCTATGAATCGAAGGTCTACCCAAGATCATATTGTAATTTATATCTTTGTTAATCACATAAAAAAATTCAGCGTGATCTTAGGACCCAAAGTGACTTGAACCACGATGGTCCCTATTAAGGTAGAATTGAGGTTGTCATAACCTCACAAAATGTTCCTAGTAGTAGAGAAATTACTTTATTCATACATGATTTTCTAAATAAATGAAAAGGAGACTATGTTGATATTTACCCCATCATCAACCATTTTCCATTTTACATAGTTGTTATAGATCCATACTTACATATGCAAGACTAAATCTCACCTTCTAGCCATTTTTGCATATGGGTTTAGGCTCTATAAGTTAAAAAAGTTGTTATAAATAAACCAAAAATTCATGCAAAATAATTTCAAAACATCACAATAATAAAATCTATGAACATAGATACATAAAGAATATAAATTAAAATGCACAATAAGAAGACAAATTTTAATGTGATTCACCTAATGTGGGCTACATCCACCAAGAAACACTCATGCAGATCTTATTACAAGCCAATAAGAGTAAAATCTACTCTCAGATCAGTCTTTTCACAATTATAATTCACAAATATTATTTGGAGCTACACTCAACAAACTCTCTTGAATTCACACACACTATTCACCTTATCAATTAGTTCTACCAATGTACTACCTACTATATGTTCATCTATAATACATCAATAACTTATCAACATAGAGGTTATACAAAATAATGGATACCAAAACCATGGGCCAATTCAACCCATAATGTTTCCCCATTAATCATGGGTGATGACACCAAAAATATACAAGTATAGATAAACCACGTATCTATACTCCCAAAAAAGTGGGGTCCAAAAATTTTAATATGGAAATAGGCTCCACAACATAACAATATTCCATTTGGAAATTGATTTCCTATGAGTAGGCTTCTCAACCATTTAATGCCATATGTGAAGGCTAACCAAAGTTGAACATAGCTTCAGTTTTTCCCTTGTGACCACCTTGGTCATCATGTCTATAGGATTTTGATTGGTACGAATCTTATCTAGCTTTAACTTGTCTTCCTCCAAAGCTATCTTGATGAAATGGCACCTTAACTGTATATGCTTCATCCTAGAGTGGAAAGTGGAGTTCTTATTAGGTGTATAACACTCTGAGTATCACTCTACAACTTCCCTTCCTCCTACTTATACCCCAACTCCTCAATCAACTGCTATAACCAAATCATCTATTTTCTTACCTCTATGGAAACAACATACTCAACCTCTATGGTTAACAAAGCCACAAGTTTTTGTAGTCATTAAATCCATCTCACCATTGTGTCACCTACAACAAATACATATCTTTTCACACTCCTCACGATATCTAAATCTCTATCCATGTTCGAATCTACATAACCATGCAAAGTGGTATCCAATCCACTGTAGCTTAAAATTGTCTCCATGATCTCTATCAATTAACAAAGGATCCACTTCACTATCTGCCAGTGCTTTCTACTTGGATCACTCATGTACCTACTTATTTCTTCCACTACATTAACAATATCTAGCCTAGTTCACACCATGACATATATCAATATGCTAAATATTGATGAGCAAGGCACACAGGACATGTGGATTATCTCCTTCTCTATCTTGGGACACTACTCCTTTGATAACTTTAAATGGCCTACCAAAAGAATCCTAACCAGTTTATCATCCTACATACTAAACATCTCTAATACCTTTTTAATGTACTCTTCTTGAGATAAATTCAGCTTTTGTTCCTTCCTATCCTTAGTTATTCTCATACCAAAGATTTGTTTTGCTACCCCAAATCCTTCATAACAAAGGAATTATTAAGTTATTCCATGAGTACCTGTATTTATTACATGTTTTTACCTAAAACCAACATGTCATCCACATACATACATAGGATAATGTAACTACCATCATGAAACTTCTTGATATATATATGTAATGTTCAAAATGACACTTGGAGTATTCCTACTCCATCATAAAAGTATCAAATTTTTTGTACCACTATCATGGAGCTTATTTCAGGACATACAAGTTCTTTAATTTACACACCATGTTCTCCTTATTTATAGCCTCATACCTATGGCTTCTCCATGTATAATTCCTCCTCCAAATCACCATGGAGGAATGCGGTCTTCACATCTAGCTTCTCTAAGTGCAAGTCTTTTGATGCAACTATCCCAAGAATAATCCTAATAGAAGTCATATTCACCACTAGATAAAAAATCTCATTGAAATCAATTCCCTTCTTCTATATAAACCCCTTTACCACCAACTGTGCCTTATACCTTTTCTTACCTCCATCATCTTCTTTAATTTTGTACACCCATTTATTTATGAAATGCTTTCTTACCTTTAGGTGGGTTTACCAAATCCCAAGTCTAATTTTTAATTAGAAACTAATGCTCCTCATCCATTGCTTATTACCACTTCTTCCTGACATCTACTAGCATTTCTTCTTGAAATCACTCTATCTCTCCATTGTTAGTGAGTAATAAATAATTAAGAGACCGAGAAAAATGTTCAAGTTCCCTTCTTACCCTAGAAGACCTTCTCACCTCATGAGTTTGGGATTCTTTTAGAGTAGGTGCTTGAACTAGTTGTTTGGACACTTTACCATTTGTAATGTCCTCCAACACTTTTTAATCTTTTTTGGAAATTTCTCACTAATATTATAACTATTGTTTATACATGAATTTTTCATTAGAGACCACAACCAAAGTCATCCTCACCATAACCAATATAGGTGAATTTTTTAGACTTAGCCTCTAACTTGGTCTTATCATATTTATCAAAATTTAAAAAAATATTCACAAACAAATACTCTAAGAAAGGAATAATATACCTTTTTATCAGACCAATCTTCTTTAGATATGCCTCCATTCAAGGAAGATGAAGGTCCTATATTGATTAGATATACAGTCATGTTTACTACTTCTGACCAAAATTAAAGGGGTAATCCTGCATGTAACCTCATGCTCCTAGCATGCTCTATGATAGTCTTATTCATCCTTTATGACATTCTATTCCATTGTGGAGCTCCTAAAATTATCCTTTGTTTATGAATTTCATTCCTAGAATAATAATCAAAATATTAATTATTTCAATATTCCCCACCATTATTTGACCTGAGACATTTTAACTTGAGACCTATTTCATTATCAACCAAGACTTTCCATCTTTTAAATGTATTAAACACATCAAATTTTCTCTTAATACCATACACCCAAAATTTCATAGTTGCATCATCAATAAAAGTGACATAACAAGATGAGACACTAATAGAAGATACCTGATCAAGCCCCTATATATCTGAATGAATCAGCTCCAACTTATTCTCCTTCCTCATAGGTCCAACCTTGAGAAAATTTACCCTTTTCTATTTTCCATACACACATTATTCACATAAATCTAAATCAAACCCTTTCAATTTGGGTAACCTATCCTTCAAAATTTTCATGCCCTTTAGGCTCATATGATTGAGATTCTTATGCCACAAAGTTATATCTCCATCTATAGCACTTAAATTACAACAATTATCACTACTTGATAAATACAAATTACCAACCTTTTTAACTCTTACTATTATAAGATCACCCTTGGTCACCTTTTAAGAATATAGTGTAAATTTCATAATACAACATTCACTGCCTAGCTACCTTGTAGATAATAAATTCCATCTTAACTTGGGCACATGCCTGACATCCTTTAGTAGCCAAGTGTTCCCATTCTACATCTTGACTTGAACAAATATTTTTCTTACTATAATTCAAGGTTCATCATCATCAAGATAAACATGTCTAAAATCCCCTTAAATATAATCAATAAAATAATGCCTATGTGATGTAACATGAAAAGAAGCCCCTGACTCTGAAACCCAAGACTCAAAAATATTATCTATAGAGAGAATTAATGCATCTTGACAAAAATTACCTACTACCACATTCACCTCCTTGGTGTATTCTTGATTTTTATTATTGTTTTAAAGAACCCAATAATCCTTCTTCACATGCTCAATCTTTCTATAGTTCCATCATGATATCCTTCTCTCTGATTTTGACCTTCCTTGACCATTTGAATTTTCATGCTTTCCTTTTTATCTATAATTTTGTCTCCCTCTACTCTCCATTGCCAAACCATCACCTGAATTATAATTTTCCCTAGAGATTTTCCATCATATTTCCTCACTAAAATATTACTCCTATGGCATCCTCAAACTTCAACTTGGCATTGATAGAGACTGAGTTTATCACAGCCATTACTAGGCTATTTCAACTCTCTAATAAGGAACACAAAATAAGTAGAGCCATGAATTCATCATCAAATTCAATTTTTACAGAGTTCAACATACTCAAAACTATATTAAATTCATTAAAATGATTAGTAACATAACCATTTTTAGACATCTTCATATTAAATAAATTTTTCATTAAAAATATTTTATTAGAAGTAAAGGGTTTCTCATACAACTTTCCTAATGCATTCATGAGACCTTATATGGTATTTTCCTGTGATATATTAAATGTGACTAAAGATACAAGGCATAAGTGGATGGTCCCAATTGGTTTCCTATCAGGAAGTTCCCAAACCTCATCTATCATACCCACTGCTTGCTTTACTTTTCCTCCCAGTGGAGCATGGAGGTCCTTTTGATAGAGGTAATCTTCCATCTACATCTTTCATAAACCAAAGTTATGTCTATTGAAATTTTTAACCTTTGATTTATTATCATCATCCATATCTCCCACTTAAACTAATAACCCTTCTTATGGTTCAACACTTTAGCAAATATAACTAGAAGCTTTAATACCACTTGCTAAAAATAAATAAAAAATAAATATAGAAAAATTTCACAAAATTGAAATAATAAAAGATATAAATAGAGATACATAAATAATAAAAATTAAAATGCACAACAAGGAGATAATATTTAATGTGTTTCACCCAATGTGGGATACATCCAACAAGAAACACTTGCTCAAATCTTATTACAAGCCAATAAGAATACAATTCACTCTCAAATCAGTCTTCTCACAATTATAATACACAACTATTGTTTGGATTTGTGCTCAACAAACTCTCTCGAATTCATACTTGAATTCACACACTTTGTTCACATTCTCAAACTTAGTTATACTGATGTATTACCTACTATATGTCCATTTATAATACATCACTAGTTAACTGACATAACAATTTTATAAAACAATGGGTACCAAAACCATGGACCAAGTCAACCCATAATGGTTCCCCATTAATCATGGGTGATGATACCACACATATACAAGTATAGATAAATATGTATTTGAACCTTGATGAGAATACATTAAGAGTGTATAGTACATTTTAATGTACAATATTTGAAATAAATTGTAATGTAGAAATAGGCCCCACAACACAACAAAAGTAACTAGTGTCTCTCAAATTTTATCTAGGTGGGAACATATGTATATCAAAATTATTAATATGAGTTCATAGTGGAAGTGTTACATTATCTAGATGGACCAATACTAAGGTATTGAGTAATGTCAAATGAGGGATAAGAGAGTTTTTAAATAGGTATAGGGAAGAGATATGGGAAAATGTCTTTGTGAGATCAAAAATTATGTCATAGTTCCCCATAGGTTTGGGGTTAGCACCAGTCTCCAAGACATTTTCATGTAAGGGGTTGTGGGTTGATACTCTCTATTGCAATTAATAGTGATTGCATCTACATCAAATTAAAGTTACATAATTCCTATCATGGAATATTTTCCTTGTGGTCTTAATTTGGGAACCACATCAAGGTTGAATGTACTAAAGGTATAGGCATTAACATCAAAAGTACCAATAGGCATGGGTTGATTAATTTGGCTACCCAATTTTTAGTTATGGATGGTGTGGTGGTCTAGAAAGGGGTTATGATAAATTCCCAAGTTAATATTTTGAGGTGCTATGGGACCATTTTATTGAGCTTGAGGGTTTGCATTGACATTCCCTAGGAACATGTCTAAAAATTCTTATTATTGGTTTTTATGGAGTCTTTGAATGAACATGTTATATTTCTTGTAATCATGAATATCATGTCTAATGACTCTATGAAAAAGGTAGTAGACATTAGGATCATATTCTTAATTCATTTGATGTTGGAATTACTAAATGAACCATTGTTGGTTGTTGTTATAATAGAAATGTTGATTTTGATTAGGGTCAATGTTTTGAAACTAATTTTGAAGATGGCCTTAGTTTTGGTTTTGATTTTAGTTTTGGGTGTTATAAGGAGGAGGGTAGTTGAATTAAACCATGTTAACAATAGGTGGAGGGTTTTGGTTTCTCATTGAATTATTTTTATTGTTGTCATTATTATTATTCTTCATAAGTTGAATTAGATTTTTGTTAACTAAACTTGCCCTATTTTTTTGGTCTATGATGCATCCATGGTGGCATTACAATTTTAATTTGTAACCTTAGGGCCTTGACTGTTGGAATTGTTCTAGTTATATTTTTTATGTCCTTCGTTATTTTGGTTTAGGATGACTATCTTGCCATTGGTCCCATAGGTTTTATGGCCACAGTCAATGGCCACTTGGTTAATTCTGAGAACACTTTCAAGTGATTCTTTATATGACTGATAGGTGAATTTTCACATATTTTATCTCATTTCCTTGTTTAGGGAGTGTAAGAAGAGATTGCATAGTTACCTTTGGTCCATATATGACATGATGTAATATGAGTATAAGACCTTCTTCCATCTTATAATGAATTGGTAGTTGATTTGTTGTGCTCTTATTTTATGTGTAAAAACTATTGCATACCAGTCTTTAGGAGTTTGTTCATATAAAAGGATTTGACAAACATGATCATGAGTTGGTGAAAAGAATGTATAGACCCCTTAGGGAGACAATAATACCAATCAAGGGTGATTCCTTAAAGGGTTTTTGCAAAAATATTTGTATCCACCCCATCTTAAGGTAAGAGCTCTCTAAAAATAGTAGCATGTGCCTTGACATGTGCAATAGTATCTCCTTCTCCCTTGAAATTAGGGAGGTTAGGTAGGGGACATGGTTTAAGAAATCCTCCTATATTATGATCTAGGGTTTATTTCAAGTACTAAGCATATGTCCCCATGTCATCAAATTCTTTTAATGTCACACTAGAATAATATTTAATGGGTTGATTTGGGTATGGGTTATTTGTGTAACCATTAGAGGAAAAGAGGGTACTTGGTAAGGTGGTGTGTGGGCCAGAAAATAGTTATCTAGTTGAGTGGATTTAGAGAACATATGATAATAAGTATGGAGAGTGTTAGATAAAGAATGGACATGTGTTTTTTGGGAATAAGTATACATGGGTGGTACATTACTTATAGGTGCATAAGGTGGTAGATGGTTTGTTTGTGAAGGGGGAGTATATGTGGGTGATACATAACTCAGAGGGACATAGAGTGGTGGATTATTGGCCATTGTGTTATTGAAAGGAGTGTATTTGTAGACATTTCCCATAGGATTGTGAGAATGGAGTTGGTATAATAGAGGAATTTTAGAATTAGTAGGATTGAGAATGTCATAGGTAAAGATGTCCCCATGATATTGGTTTATGGCATAATTGACAAGAAGTAGATTAGATAGATACAATGGTGGTTGATAAGTCACTGTTGGAGTATAATAAGAGAGGAATGACCTTGGTTAGGGGGATTGGAACCTTGATTTAGATAGGCCTGGTTACTCTCTAAAGCTTGAATGCGACCCACCAAGGTTGAGATGAGTTCATTCAAGGAAGAAAGAATGGTGGTTCTAATGATTTTTTTGGTAGAAACTATAAGAGATATGATTTTATGATGACCAATAGATTGATTTGGGTTGGAGGCCTTTGGAGGAAACATTAGATATTGATGATGTTTTGTTTATTGGGAGAAGGATGCAAAGACTTTTTAAATCTAATTAGCTCATATTACAAAGTATGGATTTTATCAATGTATTGGTCATGTCTTATTTCACTTTGGGCATCTAGGATTTGTAGAATAATAGATGTTTGTGCCCTAACATGAGTTTTGGTCCCACTTCCACTAGTGAAAGACATGTTATTCAAGTCAAGGTGATTTTTGGTAGTTTTCAATGGATCCTATAGGTTATGGATCACTGTTACTTATTTAGTTTGTGAGTTGAAAGAGTGGTTTTGATGTTGACCTTCCATGTTTTTTGGAGGAGTGTTTTTTTCCCAAATATGTAGGGAGGATTTACCATTAGGTTGAAGGCTCCTCCTTTAGGTTTCAAATCATATGGTTCTCTCAAAGATGTTTCAACTAGACATATTTAGAGAGTATATAATACTCTTAGAATATGAATGAAAGGAAAAAATTGAGATAATCATATAAAAGAAGGATACATAAAATAATATGTATTTCATGTCGGGTTCAAAAAATTTATTTACATTAGAAAGTAACATGCTAACTTGTGCACTAAACTTATCAAGTTCTACCTGAGAGAAATAATGTAATGGAAGATGATGGGTAGCCTAAATGAAAAAGGATAAGTCTAAATCCAAGGATAAAATAAATAGCATATATAAGATTCATATTTGAAGGTTATTTACTTATCAGATAATAATATGAAGGGGTTCTACTAATGAGACTATGGGCATAGATTATTCATCTCAGGTTTCAAAATGAGTAAGGATAAGATATGGGATATGGATTGAAAGTCTTAAAGTCTAATTTAAAATCAATGTTACTTTGAAGTACACTTACTAGAACATAAATGTACGCTAGGAAATGGATATGCTTTATTAGGATAGGGACGTTTAGTAAGTGTCATCTAATGGTAAAATAAGGTAATTTATAAATATGTAAGCATAAATATGATTTTAAATGTGTTTTAAGAGGGTGATTTCTATTTAAAAATGTGTGAGCAAGGATTTTGATTTCACTCATCTTGGCAAGGCTTTGTTTAGGAATTGTTTTGGTACGTGTGCACATTGTGATAAGTTTTTTGAAAATAAAATGAAATTGACTTATTTGATGAAATGATAATAAACTTGAAATGATTGAATAAAATATGAAACTAAATGTTATTCTTTTTTAAAAATCTTTCCAATTATATTTTGATGAATTCAACAATAAAATTAAAATCTAAACTAAGAGTGAAATTGATAATTTTTACCCTCTTCTAGATGCAAGCTTTTGCCTATATTCAAGCTAAATGAAACTATTTATTTTTATATTTTCAAATTGCAGGTGAATGAAACTATTATGTAAATTGATATTTTTTCCAACATGTAAATAAAATAAAAAGTAAATCTAAACCCTAGGGAGTACAATGTCCAAGTATCTATAAATTCTTTTGCAATACAAGTTAGAATCTAGTTTTTAATAATTTAAATGATTACACACTAAATTGAATGATTTTATATTGAATATAGATCAAATTTATGATTTTTTAATATAAAATCAATGCTCGTATTTTATGTAAATGAAGGAAATCAGGTCTAAGATAACAACTTTATTTGACCTTATTTTTTTAGATTTTTATAGGTGTATATCTGTTTGTTGATTGTGGTTGTAAGCTTGTTAAAAATAAAAAATAGTTTTATTTGAAATTAAAAATGATTTTTTTGTTCATACAATTTACCTAGTATTTGGATGTAAACTATGTGCTTTCAAAATATTTTAATATACAAATGCAAACAGTAAATATCTAAGCTATTATGTTTTGTACAAGAGAGAGAGGAGAGAGAAATGTTTATTTTCCTATATATGCCTTTTTGGAATGAAAACTAATATAATGAATAAAAATTAAGATAAATTAATCTAATTTAATAAATTAATTAAAAAATTAAAATTAAAAAACCCTAACATGATCAAGATGAGACCAACTAGAAGAATTTTTTTTGTAGTAAATAAGTTATCCTTAGGTAGCTAGCTCCTTGATCACTCAATCACAACCCTTAGAACTATCTGACGAAAATATGAAAAGGAAAAGAAGGAAACAAGGATACAATATTTGAAAATAAGAGATATTTAACAATGTTTTAACTAATTCATAGATAAAAAAGAACTGTTTGTTGATTCGTATCAATTCTTCTCTCTAAAAAACTATGTAGAATAACTAGGAAGATGACCAAAGGTGGAGAAAAATCTTTTCCAAAATTGAAATGAAAGTAAATTTGAAATTATTTAAGGAAATATGAAATTAAATGTTATTTTTAAAAATATTTTTAATGATATTTTGATGCATGCAACAATAAAATTGATATCTAGATTAAGAGTGAAAATGATGATATTTACCCTCTTCTAGATGCAAGCTTTTGCCTATATTCAAGCTAAATGAAACTTTTTTTTTTGTATTTTTATATTTTATATGAATTAAAATATCTTACAAATTGATATTTTCCAACATACAAAAAAAAAAAAAATTAGATCTAAACCATAGGGAATACAACCTCCAAGTATCTATAAATTTTTTTGCATCTGCAAACTAGAGACTACTTTTTAATGCTTCAAATGATTACATACTAAATTAAATGATTTTTTATTAAATAAATATCAAAGTTATAATTTTTTATATAAAAAAAATGTTCTTATTTTATGCAAATGAAGGAAATCAAGTCTAAGATGTCAACTTTCTTTTATCTAAGTTTTTCTAAAATTGTGTGTGTTTGTTGATTGTGAATGTAAGATTGTTAAAAACTGAAAATAGTTTTTTTATTCCTACAATTTACCTAGTGTTTGTATGTAAATTATGTGCTTAAAAAATATCCTAATATGAAATTCAAATAATAAATATCTAATCTATTATTTTTGGGGTAGGAAATAGGAGAGATAAATATATGATTTTTTGAAATGAAAACAAGTATAATTAATGAAAAAGAAGATAAACTACTCTAATATAATAAATGGATAAATAAAATTGAAATAAAAAAGCCCAACCTAATCAAGGTGATACCATATATAATAAAATATTTATTTTATTAAATAAACTATCTTCAAATAACTAACTCATTGATCGCTTAATCACAATCCTTGGAACTCTCTGATAAAAGGATGAAAAGGTAAAGAAGAAAAAAAAGGACACAATATTTTAAAAAAAAGAGTAGTTAAATAGTGGTTAGGTTGATTCATATATATCAATGAATTGATTACTTACTCATATGAATTCTCCTCTCAAAAAACACTATGTATAATGATCATGAAGATGGCCAAATGTGGAGTAAAAGCTTTTACAAAACTAAAAGTAGGTAGGATGGGTTTATTTATAACTTGAAAAACCAATATTCAATGAAATATTTGGATCCAAAATTCATCTAAAACTAAGATACTTGTAGAACCATGGAGCTTGCAAGGGTGATTTTGATTTTTAGTTAATTGAAAGCTAAACTTAGGAAGGATGGGAAGTGATAAAAACAAGAATGTGAGTGATCTAATTAGTCATGAGGCAAACACAAAGTGAACAATAAGAAAACACAAACATAAATCTACAAAACACATGAAAAAATAAATTCTCAACCTCTATTATTTAAAATGGATCAACCATGATGGAATCCTTACTATTTTTAGGTGGCAATTGTAAAACCACTACAAACTATGATGAAACCACCCTATTCTGTAACAAAATCACTGTAAAATGACATTTTTTTTAATGATTATTAAAAAACCACCATAATGGAAGTGTCACCAATGGGGAATTTATGTAAGGGATGGTGATAGTTGTGTCACAGAAAGAGATGGTTCTATCATCAAGGAAGTTTAAAGACTAAGAAAAAATACTCAAAGAAAATATTTTTTGAGTTTTGCAAAGACCAAAAGGAGAAGAAAAGAGGTAGAGAATGTTAAAGAGAATTGAGTCTAAGAATATTTTTAGATTTTGATAATATAATTAGAGATCATACCATCATCATCAAAATAATATTACACCATACAATTTTTAGGTGCATACAAGGGCCTCAAACATATGTACTTATACCATAAATGTGGGCTTGTGTGTACAAGAGTGCAATATGATATATGTAGGGGAATGTGGTGAACTAGCTTGTAACTTAATAAAAATTATTCATGGGTTGTTATTTAAATACTTTAGACCTATAGTATGGATATTCCTATGATTGATATAGAAATAGGAAAGAATAGGGTAGTATATTTCAGCTGTGCAATTAATTGAATGGGCTTGAATAAGTGATTTCTTGGTATTTGCTACATGTGTGATTGATAATGATGAATGTTATTTGTTTTGTATTTATACCATACCCTTTTCAGAATATATCATGGAAGGTTTAAATAGTAAAAATATCCCAATGCATACATTTTTAAATATTTGAAATTTAGATCTTTTGATGTACAAACACTTGATAAGAATACTAGAGACTAGCATAGACACTATTGTCCCTATGTAAATATAAGTGTTTAGTAAGATAAATTTTTTTTGAAGGTCTATAACTAATATTGAAGGATATAAATAATATTTTATGATTTATCAAAGTGTATAGGTGATCTAGGTCATTAAAATGATAGGTTTAAACTATAAGATAAGTAGTTAGGCACAATAAGATGGCAAATGTGAGCCTTTTAGTATTTATAAGGTCTAAGACTGAAAGGTAGAGCCCTTATTGATATTTTAAAAGAGTAAAAGATTGAGATGATATATATAATCATATTTTAGTATCTATATAAAATTATCCAATTCTAATTATTGTAACCAACACACCCCACCTTCAAAAAATTTATATGAAGACCAAAGTTGAATTCATAATTTTATGATTATATCTTATGTATTGCATATTATATAAATATAAATTTACTCATTTCATTAATCATCACTAATATTACTATTATTTGACACTAATTTCACTTATACTTTCTAATCTCATTTATCTCTTTTAATTCCATCTTAATATCACCTCTTCTAGTCATTTATCTAACATCCTCTTTCATTACTCTTCATCCACTAACCTTATATTATTCCCACCAACCTATTAATTTTTATAATCATGTATTATCTACTAACTAATCCCACTTATCTATTAAAATTCTAATCCCACCTAACTTAGCCTATTTCTAGACTTTTTTACATCCCTAGTCTCTAATCACCTATCTAACCACCTACTAATTTTGATTATCCCCTCTAATGCATTCTAGAATTCTCCAATTCTAGAATTCTCTCTATCTTAGCCATTTCTCTCTATAAGCCTCTATTCTAGAGGCGTCCAATAAATTTTTAATTCCTTGGATAATCCTCTACCATTGATCCTCTTCATCCCAATTATGAATATTAGTTATTGATCTTCCCTCCATGGCCAGACCAACTGATGAATACAAAAAAGATCCATGTCAATATAATCTATGAATCCATGCAATCCATATCTCTTGATCAAGCTAAAATCATGATAAAAATTTGAGTCTTTGGTAAGTAAATCTATAATCTATAGTCAATTTATTTTTTTAAATTTTGATCTTGATCTAGAGCACTTAGCTTTTAGGATCTAATGCAGATATGAATGTTTCATTTGTCATGAAATTTTATTCTTAAATGGCTCATACTTTAATGGTAGATTGATGTTTTAAGTAATTTTTATATAATTTACATTTCTAAATCCTTTGCTCAAAATTTTCCATCTTACATTTGGTGACCACAGTGGGAGCCCTCCTCTTGCGTTGACATTTTGTGCTTTGAGTGTGTTTGCTTAAGGTTGCAAGTTAGGTTGAAGGTGGATTGTGGATCAAATTTTCATAATCTCATCCTCTAGGTGAAGTGCAATATTACTCTACAACATTAAATTTTATATAACTAAGATGCATTTTTGATTAACCACCCATATTAACCATTAATCATGTGACCTTTTTTGTATTTTTTAGTATTTTTACGAAACCACATCTCCTAAAATGTGATATTGATTCTTAGATGTAATTTTTCCATTAATAAGTGTGGTTTTGACTTAGCTATAAAATCACAAACCTAAACTAGTGATTTTTTCTATTTAATCACTTTCTTGTCTCTGTTTGGTTGTCATTTGCTTATAGGTGAGGGGAGATTATATCTAGATAAACATCAAAGATTCATAAATCCTTGTTTCAACTATCTAGTGTAATACCACATATTTACAAAGGTGGTATTGATTTCTAACTGTAGTTTTATAGATTACAAATTTGGTTTTATATAAAGGAAGATAATAGCTACCATCATCCTATTTTATATCACATTTACTTAGATTTTTGTAAATAAGACACACTTTTGATAATCAATCTTAGTACCTCTCTAAATATTTTGTATATATTATCAAAAACATTACCAACAATACCACCTTTTGCAAATGGTATTTGTTATTTTTATAATTAGTTTTGCATACTAACAGGCAGTTTTGAATATGGTTAAAAACTAAATCTTGTTTATCCATCCTATTATTTCTTAGTCATTTAGCATCTGATAGAAACTTGTTTTAAGTCACATAAAATATTTTTGAGCATTATGGGCATCTCATTTTGTATTATTCTCTAAAATCTATTATTTTTCCTTGAATCACAAAACCACATCTCATGAATTGTGTTATTGAATTAGACTTATGGTATTTCATAAACCATACATAGTTTTGCTTAATCACACAGTTAGGGATAAATAATAGTCAACAAAATTGCATATTGAGAAGTTGCAGTATTGCCTAGCAGTTTTGGTATTATGTATTCTGGAATTGGTTTTGAAATATAACTCTATGTGACTATGTATAAGTGGTTTTTCCTTCTATAGTTATGATTTTGCGTTCATTTTTGCCTTCAATTTGTCCTTTTTAGTGCATTTTAGGATAATTTTCAATGAATTTTGGGTCATTTAAAGAATTTTTCAAGTCCCAAATTATGTTTAGCATTAGGGGTGTTGCCCCTCGACCCCACTCGATACCAAAATTGGGAGTACACCTAGGGCACTACCTCTAAACCCCACAAGGGGTGCTGCCCTTTCACCTTATAAGGGGTGCTACCCCTTAACCCCATAAGTGTGATACCCATTGACTCTACTAGGGCTTAATGCCCATAGACCCTTGTGTTGTGTCTCCTCATCCAAAAAATTTATAATGAAAAATTGTAATTTTTTAGTATTTTTATTAAGTATTATTATACTAACATTTTTCTTCTTATAGGGATGAATATAATAAAATTTTTGACTTGCTAATATCTTCTATTAAAGGTTATATATTTTATCTAATGTCTTATCTTACAGGTTTCCCCTCTAATATTTCCAATTGAAACTACTAATCACTTATCTTGTAGGTCACCTATCAAATATATTTTGGCATTTTGAAAAAATAGCTTGTAAATATCTTGGATATATTTTTTGTATAATTGGTTAATAAATCTTTTTGTTTTCTTGTGTGTTATCTAAGGGCTATAGTGGTGTATGTTCTCCTCTTTTCATCCTTGCAATGATGCTGAGAGGATCAAAACCCACTAACAAATCTTTTCATTTTTATTTTTAGGGAAAACATGACATGGAAGTGATTCCTATGAACTTTTCATAGTCTTAGGGAGTTAGTGGCTGTGAATTTCACCACCATGTACTAATATACACTTTGTATTCTAGCAGAGTATAAATATTAGGGATAATTGTTATTAAGCTAAGTGGTTAACCCCATATAATATTTCATGAAGGAAAAGAGTTAATTCTATAAACCAAGCATTAGATAATACCCTACATAGATTTAGGTCCCATTTACCTTACGTATATCAGGGATGCCCCTATAGAACTCATGTAAAAATAGCATAGGACCATATGCCATAATAGGCAAATTATTATTGGAGTCAGTATCAACTCCCAAGTGACCATCATGTGTAGATGGGGTTGAGAGGGTTTGAAATATTTTGTAATGGGTCATTATCCTAAAACCTCACCTATGAAGCTATTAGATGGTGCAGTCATCAAGTAACACACCATTTTTATTGAATAATATTATAGGCCTATGGTTTTTTTGATTTGATGTGTTTTTTGATAAACCCATGTTGTTTTTGAAATGACTCAACCTTTTAGCCAAGAATTTACACACCTATATAGGCCTCTTACATCATCTTATATATCCTTAACTCACCATCATATCATTCTATACATCCTTTTGAATATCCTATTATATATATTCTTTTTGTACATTTGTGTACATCCTTTTAAGCCTACATCATCTTGCATCTCATCCTATCTCCCAACACCTTCTTATCCTAGTCAAATCTTAGCTTAGTCTCATCCATATAACTCTAGTCATACCCTCATCACTTACATACCTTAATCAAGTCTTGTCATCCCTCCATCACATCTCATCATAGTCTAACCTCATATTATTAACTTAGCCTTAGCATTAATCATCCATAGTGTCATCTTTAAGACTAAAATCCACCTTATCCATACCCAATCCAGGTCACAAATTATTCTTTCTTAATCATCCACCTTATCCTTAAGGTGCTAGTCCAAACTCATTGCTCACCTCACCTTAGTCAACACCACATCATTTGTCTTGACCTTGTCTATCTTAATCACTTTGTACATCACCATATTCCTATAGAACCTAGTCCTAATAATAGTCTAAATCATCTTTATCTTATCATCTCCTTGTCAATACTAGTCATCCCATCAAGTTTGTAGTCATATGTTGGTCCTCATCTCATGTTGGAAAACAACTCTTTTCATCAGGGTCCTCATCACTAGATTGCTTGTGTTTAATAAATTTTGAGTCATATCCTTAATCACAATCTTATAAATCTATAAATACAATCATCTCATCCTATTTGAGTCTATCATCTTGGTCTTGATCTAGTATTAATCTAATCGATCCCTAGTCTAAATCAATCTCTTAGGCTTGTCTAGCCCCCTATGAAATCTTAGAGATTATCATAGCTCACCTAGTCAAATCCAATAAAAATCATCATAGTCTATCTCATATCCTAATTTGGTCTATTTGATCTTTTCTTACTTTGTAAAAAATCACATTGTATCCAACATATACTCAAGCTTGAGCACAGACTAAAGCATGCATTTTTGCCAAATTTATTTCACATATCCCATAATCATCCCTTAATCTTTCCATTCAATCCCTCTCACCTACTGATTTGGGTTAGTAAACCACATCATAGTTAATTTATCCCATATTTATTCATGGAATCCAAAATATATTTGGTTAATACCTTGATTGAGTAGTGACTCATTGTAGATAGGGATATTCTCCTTTCTCGCCTCCTTGAGATGAACACTCTATGTCCTAAAAACTTTGACCCTGCCCACCCTATATTACCTCTAATCCAAAGCCATCCATGTCAATTTACTCCTAGCCTCTATACTACCAAGTGCCATTCAATACTCCATCCACTAGTCATAACCAATTGTCTACCAATTCCTACACTAGCAAAGGGAATCCTATCCTAGCCACCTCATCTACTACTAGTCTACCCACCCAGGTACATCATCAACCATCTGATCCAAAGTCTAATACATTTACATCAAAATCATGAAGTAAAGAGAGGCCCTATACTTTTATTCATGTATCCTTATAACCCCTCTTCCAACAAATTTTTTCCACCAACGTGATGGTCTATCCACCCATACAACATCTTAATCCCACTAAGCCTAACCCCTCTTGGTACAATGCTAATTAATACTATGTATATCATCAAACATAGGGGCATACCATTAATCAATGTCATAATTTCCAAAACTATATCCAAGACCTTATCAACCATGGCGACATTGAAATCATGAATGCATAAGATGAGTCTACATCCTTGGGTAAAGAAGAATAAGAATGTCAAGATTCCATTCTTGATCATGATCAAGCCCTTCCTTCTCTAAACAAGGTCAAGACACCACATCCATATTCCTTGGTTTTCCTATATTTGAAAAATACTCCATCAAAATGAGTTTGTTCCCTATGATCCTAGTCTTTTCTTCTCTCATGAGTGCTTATATGGGCTTATCTTTGTCAAATCCATTATATCCCCACCATCACATCAAAGACCCCATGATGAGAGTTCACTTGTGGAGAATTAATACCCTACTAACAACATTGCATCATGTATATCAGAGTCAACATTAGAGATAACATCAACCTTATTTGATTAAAGACCATGTTCATTACCACCATCTAAATTAGATTATTCATCAAAAACACCATCCTCCATATATATTTCAATAGATGATGACTATGCCTACCTTTTTGAAGAAACCTCTAATCTGAATGTCAATCTATCACCAAGCATATATTTTGATCCTAATTAGGATGATGAAGTCATAACATAATTTTTAAAATATTTATCTATAAAAGATAGTTAGAGTAGATCTAATCCTACCTTAGATGTGTGTACTACATTTATTCCTACCGATCCTTTTGTTGATCTTGAGGAGATATTCTGAGATGTAAAAACTAAGTCTCCTAAGAACCCTTATGAGGAACATGCTACCCCATCACCACTCATTGAGATAATACTATCATCTCCCCCAACTTCATCCACAATAAACCTATTTATTCATATCAATGATCATTTAATCACCTCCATCCATATGAATAAATAGGGACATACATCATTAGACCCTTCCTCAAGAAAAATAATATGTGCCATAAATACAAAGTCCATGACCATTTAAAATGTAATACATAATGATCAAAGCATCTTTGATCCAATAATTTAAAATAAATAAAATTAAAATCATCAACATAATCCAAAATAGCATTCCCTTAGTGAAACCCCTTTTGAGTCACTAGGGGACCATCAAACTCAAAATCATCATCATTTATCAAGTCAAAAACTAATCTTCTCTAGTGAAGCCCAAAGTCAAGCAACAGGGGGAGGTTGAAATATAATAATTTAAAAAGATCAAATCCTTATCAAAATCAGTATCAATATGTCTGATAATCTTTTAAATAATTAGGTCAAAGATAAATCATAAGGAAGAAACATCTTGGATCTCTTGTAGTCTTTTGTCATATGGCACCAATCAAATATAGAATGTCCAACATCTCCAATGATGTGTGTGATTACTAGTCCCACTTTTAAATCACCCATCACACCTCCATATTTTAATCCTATCATATAATCAAGTCCTACACATCACCATCAAATCCAAACCCCAAATTCCTCCATACTGCACATCACTTTCTCAAGCAATGTTGACCAAATTTGACTTTTAGTCAAATTAGGTCAACCCATACATATTGAAACTTTTTTTCAAAGACTCCTATAGGTATAATAGGATTGCATGTGTGTCTAAACATCTCACCTATCCTTTCTCTAACCTTGGTGTAAGCCTATCCCCGTACTTGTCTAGTCAACCAAAGTCAACTCTAGTCAACTTTGGTCAAACATGGTCAAAGGCTCAAATTATTTAAGAAATGTCATAGTATGGTCATTTAGGTGTTTTAAATTGTTCTTATGTCATTAATTTTCCCTTTACTATGTTTTATATGCCAAAAGTACCTTTTTGTCACATTTTTGGCTCATTAAATGACTTGTACAGATTGGTTATGGAAGAAAATTTGTCACCAAGCAAGTTTTAAATGTGGATAAGGTCATAATATGTTAGTAAGAAGTTATGTGGAAGTAAATAATGAGTTTCATGCATGAAAATAGGGAAAAATCCTCTAAAACATCCCCTTAATGGCACTTATATAGAGTTGGTGAGCTCACCTTCAGCTTAAAATGTGGGAATGTGTCTCTTAAACTCCCTAAGGTCCCTTACATGATTATTTTATATAAATTTCATTAGATAGATCAAGTTTTTATTATGTTCCTTCTTTCATGCCTTTATAAACCAAGAAGAGCCAATTTTAAATGCTTGATACAATCTGTACAGATTGAGTTGGGAGGAATGATCTTGGGGGTTGAGAGGGGCCTTATTATACTTTAAATTCATGGAAATAATTTTTATTTTCATGGATCCTCATTTATGAACCATTGCTAAGAATCTAGGCAGCTTTTTATGCTCTTGCATTCATGAGGGGTCCTTGTTTGAGCTATTTTATGAATATTTTGTTTTGGTTTGATGGTTTTGATTGTTTCATATGTTTCTTAGGGCCTCTCCACAGGTTTTCCATTTTTATCTTAGCTTTGTAAGTCTTAAGTATTCAAGAAGTCTCTTCTAGGCTTGCTCTTAGTTATAGATCAGACTCATTATTATGTACTATAGAAATACTCACCTACAGGTCCATTGATGATGTCATCCTTAGAAGTGAGAGTGCTTGACATATTTATAATCCTATAATATTGATAGATGGTGTATTTACATATGTGATAGAAGAATACAAGGTCCATATGCATATATAATATCCCATTGTTCATGTTTAATTCACTGTTACTATGTCAAATATCCACCTACAGTTGATTCAACAGGGGTCAAAGAGCTATTTTGAAGTACTTGGTAGGTAATGGAGCTTATCTTAAGAAACCTCATAGTTTGGAAGGGATAATAGTATGTATTAGAGGTTATAATATGACCAAAATAAGGTGAAGATTCCCTCTCAAAGTCAAGACTATGTTGAAGACCATTTTCCCCAAAATGGTAGAATAGAGAGCTCTGCATTTTTTAACAAAATTGGATAGGTTTGAAAGATGATTTCTTGATAAATCTTAAGATCTCCATCTAGTATCCCTTCCATGAGGGTATATTCTTGCAAGGGAACTCAATTTGAAAACACAAGTAAAATGAGTTTGGGGACTTGGAAGTCATGCTCTTACATACTAAAATGTCATAGTAATATCTACAAGTCTGAGCCTAGAAGTGGATTTTCTGCCAAAGTTGTAAATTAGGCTTGTTTACATATAGGAATGGTTATAAATGTTCAATAGGTATCCATGGAATGAGATATAATATAAAGAGATGTAAATTTGTGTTTTTGACTTCCCATGCTCACCCTCAGTCTGTATAGAGGCATGAAACACCCACCTACAAGTAGGTCAGTTGCAAAGTTTCTTAGTCATTCAAGATAGACACCTTTAATGAAGATTAAAGTGATTGAGAAGGGATAATAGATGTTATGAGAAGTGAGTTACTTGTGAAATTATGTAAATATTTAGGAGTTTATAAAGGCCTTAACATACCTAATACAAAGCCCAATAATGACCTATAATAGGGTCTCAAATAAAAAGGGTCCTAGTCAAGAGTGAAAGGCCTATTTTGAGCCCAAATGGAGAATATAGGTGAATTAAAGATGAGACAAACTTTTTAAACCTCAATAAAGTTTCAGATAACTTAATTATCATCATGAACAAGTTATAAACAACCTATCTTGACCTACAAGTTCAGTCTAATGAAAGGTGCCTCAGTTAGACAATGAGTGATTTGATTATTGATGTATGAGAAGTGCATATAAGGTGAGGATAGTGTTTTAGGTTAAGAATGGTTCTCATGGTTCAATAGAGAGTCTATCCCTATCATGACCAAGTAAATATGGGCGTATATACCTTTTTATAACCCTAATTTGCACCTACAGTAAATAACATAGTCAGGCAAAATCATCATCTTGTGAATTCAAGAGAATGAAAGGGAATAAAAGGGTCAAGAGGTTAAAATATTGAATGAATAAAATATTTTTTGAATATTATATAACATAAATACCTATCACATTGGATATTGAACATGGAAAATACTTCAACATTGATGCATATAGTCTACTCTCTGAGCACCCCTGCATAGTCTATATTGTAAAGGGCCTGTCTTGAAAATGGAGAGAGTTAGAGGTATTATTATTAGACTAAAAGGATAAATTTTGGTATTAATCATCCTCATAACTTTAATAACTCCATCCAAGGATTGGTTTTGATAAGAGGATGGGGAAACATGCCTCTATTCTATCTCAGAGGTAGAACACTTTCCCCTTGTACAAAACCTTGCAGGTTTTGGAATTAAAGATGGAGAGTGAAAAAAAAACAAGAAAATACCCTTCAAGATGATTGGTGAAGTTAGATAATTCATAATAAAACATTTATAACCTTTTTATAAGGTATGAAATTAAATAGGGTAGTCTAGATAATGAAGGTTACAGTCAACACCATGAAGGATGGTAAAGTCTATTACTAGGTAAGGAGGCCATTTCCATATACAGCCTTGGTGAGGCACTCTAACTTATTTTATCATTATTTAGAGACATAATAAGATGTTTTTGGGCTGATATTATGAAAATAATATCAATTAGGGGGTTTAAACCACCAAAAGTTGTAGATAGGCTATAGAGCTAATACTAAGCCTAACATCTAAGAGAGGTCAACTTTAATTTTTGGCTTGAAATATATACCAAAATCCACTAAAACATTATTGTGAGATTATTCTAGGTATTATAGAGCCTTAAATTTGTAGATAAGTCCACCCTAAAGCCATTTCTTGGCTTAAAATTCACACAGGCCTATGTGGACTGCTAAAGGAGCTTGAGTGGCCAACTTAGAATGCTTGTATCTTCCATGACACTTTGCATGGAGCCTCAATGTGTTCAAGGATGTTATAGAGGATCCTCAAGAATCCATAAATGGAATTGTTTTATAACTCCAATGTCTAGTCTTTATGAACAAAGACTAAGACGTAAAATTGCTCTAAACCCTCACAAACCCTTTCTAAAGACCCAATTGGAAAGATGAGACAAATGGAGTATCTAGATGGGGAGTAAAGGATAGGGAGATGATTTGGAGTTGTAGAGGACCCTCCATGTCCCTGTTAAATGTGATTGAAGTGTACCCTAACTATAAGGAAGAGGTATAACAAGGATTATTTTGATAGATTTGTGGGTTTTATAGGTATGAATAAGTTTCAAAAGATACAACCACTTTTAGGAGAGATATTTAGACTTATTATAAGTCCTCATGTCTATAGATGGAGCTATCTACACTCTTAAGTGTGTCTTCTACCTTTTTCATCTCAGCCAGTCATAGTGAACAAGCAGTAAACACTTAGTGAAAATGGTGAAACTCCAATTGGGAAGCCTTTTAAGGTTTGATTGATGAATATGATGACTTGGATATTCTTGATAGGTGTCATTCCTCCTTTTGCATGGATGAGATTGAAAAATTAGAAGCATTTTGTGTGTCAAGTGTGATAGGTGCATGAGGAGTTATTTGTAACTATTTGAGATGATTTCTCATGGCTAAGAGAATGTGAATGATTAGAGACCACTCCAATGCATTTGGAGGCTTTTCATATAAGCCATGTCCCTCATATCAACCATTATACCTTACTTTACTTAGTGATGATGAGGGAAAATCATGAAGATAGTTTCTTATGCAAGTAAAAGAGTATCTATACCACATTTAGAGGAGTTAGACAATTTTGAGGGACATTTGTCCTTATTTTACTTATAATACCTATTTAATTATTAATTAATTTCTATTATAAATAATTCTCCTTGATTTAAAAGTGTCTTAGTTACTATTGAGTTTCACCTTCTATCTCTTCTCTCATAATTGCTATATATTCTAACCTTTGTGGCTATTGTATACATCTCTCCACCTAAGTATGGAAAAACCCTACTCTATTTTTTCCTTAAACTAATAAATAATGTTTTTTTACCTCATTCATGACTTCATTAAGTACATTTTATGGTTTTTATTCTTGTACAAGTGTACTTTGCTTACCTTGACATGTTATTCTTTCCAGTGCCTTATGTGGTTTGAAAGCTCTCTTTTCTAGGTCAAAAAATAGTGTCTAATGTGGATTGTAGGTATAGTGAGTAGCTCATTAATTAGTGTTTCTATAAGACCTATTATCTAAGTCATCCTATCCTAATCTCTCTTCAAGACCCCATGCTTGAAACATTGATCTAGAGTAGGAGTGTTTAATTAGATGAAGTGTATGTGTGGGATTCTCTTTGGTTCCAAGTTCATTGTAAATGGTGTGAGTAGACCATCTATTTGGTGTATCACCTCCCATATATTATATTTTCTTTCAATTATTTCTCTCCATTTTCACCCCCCCCCCAAATTTATTAGTAGGTTTAATCATAAGTGGTACATAAAGGAAACTATCCCTAATCTATAGACTCACCTCAAATTTGGGTTACCCATAGCCTTGATGTGTTTACTTTGTGCCAATTGAGTGAGGAGAGACTTATCACCTCTTCAAGGGGTGTAAATTCAAGTGAAAATAGTTTTTGGCATGTTCAGTGGGATTGAATAGTCCATTCCTTGAGGAGTTTTGATGTTCTCCTCAAGATATTAGCCTTTAGAGGTAACTCCACTAAGAACCAATGGCAACTCCAAGTGTAAATATACTGGTCAAGCAGTCTAGGTAATCTAATTAAATTTTTTTATTTTTATATACACTTCTCATTAATGACTCATGTATAATTTTGATGTTGACTTTATCTTAACACAAGTTGGTGAGACATATCCATCTTTGCCTATCCCCTATCAATATGAACAAGTCTTTGGTTAGTCTTATCAGTCTCAATATGAATATATTCAGCCCTATTATGATTTGCATTAGTCTTGTAATCAGCCCTCCCAAGCTTATGTTTCACCTAGTTCAACTAGTTCCTCTCCAAGTTAATCTATCGCAAGTTTCAAGAAGACTCTCATTTTCTATAAGGACTATATGTTATATCTTAATACTAGAAATGGTTGTGGTCAATTCATCCCTAGTGATTGTATCAAGAGTGTGAGGTATGCTTTAAAAATAATAAAGAGGGAGTGGATTCGTATTGATAAAGCTAATTGTCAAGGTCTTAGGGTGAAATGCTTGATATTTGTGGTCTAATTTTCCACATAGAAGAAAGGTTGAAAGATCATGAACTAGCTCAGTCTTGGTAGCTCCAACACACCCCATTTCATATTTAAAGTGTGTCAACTATACCCATTCAAAATTCTAATCGAAGCATGATTCAAAATTCCCTAAGTCCTTCATGCATTCCCCAAAGTTTCTCTTCTTGGAAGTTCATCTAAGAGAGCAGCCAAAGGAAGAGGGATATCACTGTTGGAGAGGATTTTGAGAGAATAAGGTTGATGTTGAAGGCTCATCTTGACAATAATATTGAATTGGAAAACCATAATTTGACATAATCCATCATGGCAACAGAAAATTAAGTTTCTAAGTGTGACATTCCCCACTTCTATCTAAGCCTCATGAAGAACTACCTAAGCCTAGCTTCCCAAGATGGAAAGAAGTAGTGGAAGCTTATGGAAAAAAGAACAAAAGATGTCTAAGTGGGGAAGTTGAAAGTGAAAATAAACTTGAACCTACTCAACTCCCTCCCATCCTTATTTAAGAAACCTTTTTCCCTTCATCTTAAATTCTTCCTACTTCCTTTCCTAATGAAGATCCTATTTCCCCCTAAGAGAAGCTATTCCAAGAAAACCTTGCCAAAAGAATTAAGGAGTTGGAATTCAAAATGTAGAATCTCTAATATATTCAAGAAAATATTGAATCAAATGAAGCCATTAAAACCTATTAAGCATGAAATATACTGAGAGGGTGGTTGAATCAGTATATTATATATATTTTTACTTAATTTGATTTATTTTCTTTAACCACTTAATCACACATTTAAGATATGAAATAAAACTAAAAAAATAATTTTCACCACACAAGAGAGAAAGAGACACCATATTTTTATGTGGAAACCCAAAGTGGGAAAAACCACAGATAACAATCTCAAGTGTATGAATGAGCACCAACTCAAAATACAAAGTCACAAGCACCAACTTGCAGGAGCACCAACCCCTTTACCAAGAACCAACATAGTAACTATTTGTGAGCACCAACCCACATGAGCACCAACCCCTTGAAAATATTTGTGAGCACCAACCCACAGGAGCACCAACCCCTCTTGTGTATAAAACACAACTATCTCTAAATGTTGCTTACTCAACAAATGATAAAACTCTATAATATCTCTTTATTTTATCTCTTCAAAAAAAAATATAAACCATGCACTCTCTTGCATATTAAAAATGGCTTCTCAAACCTTTATTTATAGCTTTCCAAAATACCTTTGACATTCACCCTTTGTGACTCTTCAATCCTCATGGAAAATGGTGCCAAACATGCATGACCCTTCATATCCTTGCATTTAAAAAGTAATATGATGATCCTTCATAATCAAAAGTGTATTTTCCTCTTTTGTCTTTATCTTGGTGATTTTTCTTAATCCTTAAAGTGTCCCTTAATGTAAAAATATGCCATACCTCTTTTGTCTTCACATGATGACTCTTGAAATTCTTCAAGATGACTCTTCATGAGAAAATGCATCCCATTCCTCTTTCATCTTTTACCCCGTGACTCTTTGAATTCTCTATGGGCCCTCTTTTGACTTATATGCAACCAAAAATATATTTATTAATATTAAATAAATATTAACAAACATTATCTAAGATATGAATATTAAAAACACAATTAAATGCAATGGGGCCTTTATCACTAATAATGCTAGACCTTTGACATTAATGACAATATTTACAACAATCTCCCCCTTTGTCATTGATGGCAACCTCAAATTGAAACTACCACAACATGAAACTAACACATACTACCATCTAAAAAACATACACTAACTCCCCCTTATTGTAACAACTTGTACCTATTCCCTGTACTTATTTTTGCACTTGTACTTTTACCTATTATTCTCCTCCTTTGACATCAATGGCAAAGGGCCTACCTGGAGCTAACACTTAGCTCCCCCTCAACTGATGCTAAACCTCAATGGTGGGAATTAAAATAAATTACTCCTAAATTCTCTCACAGATACTCGAATGTGTCTTTTGGTAGTGCCTTTGTGAAAATATCTACAATATGCTCTATAGTACCAATATATTCCATCTTAACTTGTTAATCTACAACCTACTCTCTCAAGAAGTGATATTTAATAGGAATATGTTTTGTTCTTAAATGCATTACTAGATTCTTCAAAATATTAATATAACTTGTGTTGTCATAAAAAATAGAAATAGGTTCATCATATTTTACCTTGATATCTTCCAAAGTTTGTTTCATCCAAAGCACTTGAATATAACACAAAACTACTATAATATATTCTGCTTCAGCTATAGAAAGTGATACTGAATTTTACTTTTTACTTAGCCATGATTCTAAGCTATCACCAAGAAATAAATGTCCTCCACTTGTACTCTTTCTATCATCCAAGCTCCCTACCAAATCTAAATATGTATAAGAAACCAAATTGAAATATCTGCCTGTGGGATACCATAATCTATAATCTAATGTCCCCTTGATATATCTAAATATTCTCTTCACCAACTGAACATAAATATCTTCTGGAAATGACTGATATCTTGTAACCATACCTACTACATGCATGATGTCTGGTCTTGATGTCTATCAAATATAAAAGACGACCAATCATAGATCTATACAAAGATTAATTTGTAATAGGCAAATCTTCATCCTTACTCACCTTATTTCTTATACACATTGGTGTGCCAACTGGTGCACATTATCAAAACCAAATTTCTTCAACATTTCTTTGACATATTTACTTTGAGATATGAAAATTCCTTTATCTAATTGAAATATTTGCAATCTTAAGAAAAATGACAATTCTCCAAGCACAGACATCTCAAATTATTATTTCATATTATCATAAAATTCTTTTGTCATATTTTTAATATTTCCTCCAAAAATGATGTCATCAATATATACCACAACAATCAATTAATGCTCACCTTCTATTTTGATGTAGAGATTACTATCAGTAAATCCTCTCTTGAAACCTTGATCCTACAGGTATTTATCAAGTCTTGCATACCAAGCTCTAGGAGCATTTTTGAATCCATACAATGCTTTCTTCAATATACATACATGGCTAATAATATTTGAGAGAATAAATCCCTCAGGTTGCTCAATGTAGACCTCTTCTTCTAGATTCCTATTTAGGAAGGTAGATTTGACATCCATCTGAAACACTTTGAAATTTTTAAACACTACATATGAAAGAAACATTATAATAACCTCTAACCTCACCACTGGTAAAAAAAATTATTCAAAATCTATTCCCTCAATATGATAATATCCTTTACATACTAATCTTGCTTTATTTCTAGTCACTTCTCCATTTTCATTCAACTTATTCCTATAAACCCATTCTATTCTAATCACATTGTCATCCTTTGGTTTAGACACTAATTCCTAAGTATCATTCTTTTCTATTTGATTTAATTCTTCATCCATAGCCTTAACCCAATGCTTATCATGTCTAGCTTTAGAAAAAGTTCTAGGCTGAATTTTGGATAACAAAGAGAAATTAACTTGTTCAGATTCACTTACCATCATTCTTCTGGTGCGAATTCCTTAATTTATGTCCCCGATGATATCATATTTATTATGATTTATCTAAACATATTTGGATGGAGTTTTTGTGTCCTTTTTCTCCTTCTTCTCATCTTCATCTGATTCTTCAAAATCTTCCTCTTCAATGTCTACTGGATCACTGATTCTTTGTGTTTCATCTTCTTCTATCCTGACACTTTCACTTTCAAAAAAATTTCTTAGTTATTTTATTATAACATTTATAATCTTTAATTTTTCAAGAAGAACCAAGAAATATACGTTCATCTGCTCTAGATTCAAACTTACCAAGTTTTTGATCGATTCTCTTTATGAAGCATCTGCTACCAAAAACTCTGAAATAATCAACTATTGTTGGTTTATCTTTTCATAGCTCATAAGGAGTCTTGTCACTATTGACTATTAATAGTGATCTATTCTAAATATACACTACTATAGTAACTACCTCTCTCTAATATTTATCTGCTATCCTGAATTCATTTAGCATTGTCCTTGCCATCTCCTGAACTATTCTATTTTTCTATTCAACTACTCTATTTTGATATGGAGTTATGGCTGCTGAATAATGTCTTTTTATTCCATGGTCTTCATAAAACTTATTAAATTGATATAACATTAATGTTCCTTCTTGATCTGATCTTAGACACTTAATCTTCAAACTAGTTTCATTCTCAACCAATGCTTTGAATGCTTTGAAATGTCTATAAGCTTCTAATTTTTTCTTTAAAAATATTACCCAAGTCATATGTAAAAAATAAATAGTAATCAACATAAAATATTTCTCGCCTTGAGTACTTTGAGTTCTAATAGGTTCACACAGATCTGTGTGAACAAGCTCTAGCATTTAAGTGGTCAAGCACTCTTTTGTTTTGAACTACCTTCTAGCCTGCTTCTATGCTGACAAGGTTCACAAAGTGTGTCAGATGGATTTGTAATCTTTGGAAGATTTTTGACTACTTGCTTCTTGATAATATTGTCAAAATTTATGTGTCCCATTCTCTTATGCCATAGCCAAATTTCCTCAATCTGACTCAAACAACATCTTTGACCTTTGATGTCTGATATCATAAGCAAATTATTGCCTATTCTTTGAGCATCTGTAACCAACACATATGAATCTTTTCTTCTAATTTCAAAACCTTCTACATAAAACTTTAGTATGTGCCCCTGATCACACATTTGAATTGCACTCAAAATATTATGCTTAAGACCTTCTACATATAAAACATTTTTAGTGTTAGTTCTACCATTATCTAAACTTAGTGTACCTTTTCTAGCAATTCTGGCAGTAGTATTATCTCCAAATTTTACTATGCCACCATTGACTTCTTCAAGGTTATGAACTTTCTCTTGTCTCTTGTCATGTGCCTCGAACATCCACTATCAATGAACCATAGATTTTCTTAATTTCTTGCATGCAAAGCTATTTGTACCAACATAGATTTTTTAAGTTGTTTCTTTTGTCATAAACCTATTTAAACTTTCTTCTTAATAAATGGAGCCTTGAAACTCTAATCTTTATTGATTGACTCAAACACACTTGTATAATATCAAGCTATGTATCCAAAGTTGTTTTACTTGTAACATATTATGGCCTTTTCATTAAAGCCTGATAGAGGAGCAAAAGAGTTGTGGCTTTTACTTGACACTATATGAATTTCCTTCTCCTTATTTTTAAAATTGTTATCCCTTTTTTGACATTCTATTTTCTTATAACCATATCCATTACAATAAAAATAGTAACCATAAAAATAGGACCTGTTTGTGTATTTCTGATTTGATTACCTTTTTTAGCTCTATTCCCTCCAACCTTCTTGGTTTGAGATGTCCTCTATATTCTTAACTTCTTCCCTTTTTATTTCCTTTGTATTCTTAACATCTTCCCTTTTTATTTCTTCTTTTGTAAGAGCTTCAACATAGCTCTTTCTTTTTTCCTTGTCTTTGAAAATAGTGACCTTCTCTTTCTCTTTTTCAAATCCAATATCTATCTTATCTGACATTGATCTTTGAATTTCTAATATCGTATTCAACATATTAGTGCTATTCTCAAATTTTGAATCATTGGTTGTTCTATCATTGATTGCTTTATTTATTTTCTCAAGATCTAATTTTAATGAATCAATTTTATTAACATACCTTTCACATTCTTTACTTACTATTTTCAACTGTGTCATTAGATCTTCTTCATTATTCTAAGATTATTCAAAGTGTGCTTGTAGATATTCAATTATTTCTTTTGACTCCTTTTCATTTTTCTTGGTTTGGAGCTTTAATCTTTGATTTTTATTTTCAAGAGATTTTAACTCTTCTAAGACAAATGAGTTCTCCTTCTAGATTCACTTCAGCTTCATCCTATTCTTCTTCTTGATCATCTGCACTTTTTTTTGTGGAGGCATCTTCATCTATGGTCATGAATATAATCTCTTCTTCTAAATCACTGACTCTACTATCTTCGGTTGAGCTAGGATATTTTGAATATAAACTCTTCTTCTCAAAACCCTTCTTAACTTTACCTTTGAAATTCTTCTTGTATGTAGACTTTCTTTCTTCATTGTCATTATTACCCTTATTTGGGCATTTAGTTACAAAATGTCCAATCCTTCCACAATTAAAACATTTAAAATATATATATATTTTTATATTTACCTGTGCCCTTTTTTGGCTTGTGAATGAAAAGAGCTCTGTTGTCATCTTCATCATTGCTATAACTATCACTTGATTCTTGAATCTTAGCCTTCTCTTTCTTTGATGTCTTGAAAATAGCTTCTCTTTTTAAAGTTTTATCTTGTTTATTCCACATCTCATATGCCATAAGAATACCATGAATCTCATCCATCTTTAGCTTGGCTAAATTTTTCATCTCTTCAATTGCCAAAACTTTTGCATCATATCTCAATGGTAGAGATCTCAAAAAAATTTGAACCACAGTTGATTCTTCTAAAATTTTTCCAAGACCTTGAATTTGATTAACTATTTGATCAACCCACAAAAGATAACTTGTTATATTTTATTCTTCTTCCATCTTCAAACTCTCAAACTATCTTCTGAAAGTCTGAAGCTTAGCTTATTGAACCTTTCCATCATATTTTTAAATATTCGCAAGTTTTACCCAAGTTTTATGAGCATATTTACATTGCATAACTTTAACAAATTATGATTCACATAAACCACATAAAATAGCATTTAAAGATTTAGCATTATTTTCACTTGCCTTCTTTTTTATCAGAATAGTTACAAGTGTTTATGGCTCTTCATATTCCTCTACGACTGCTTGCCATATGTCGAATCTAAGGGCCATCAAATAAGTCTTCATCCTTATGCTCCAAAAAACATAATTCATCCCATCAAACAAAGGTGCCTTATTTTTATAAAATCTTTCATGTGATCCAGCCATCATGCTTTCTCGATCTACCTTTAAGCTGTACAACTTTTTCAAAAAGAACTTGCTTTGATACCAATTGTTAAGCATGAAATATACTGAGAGGGGGGATAACTCAGTATATTATTTATATATATATATATATATATATATATATATATATATATATATATATATATTTACTTAATCTTATTTTTTTCTTTAACCACTTAATCACACATTCAAGATATACAATAAAACTAAAACAATAATTTTCACCACATGAGAGAGAGAGAGAGAGAGAGAGAGAGAGAGAGAGAGAGAGAGACTATATTTTTACATAAAAACCCAAAGTGAGAAAAACCATGGAGAACAATCTCAAGGATATGAATGAGCACTAACTCAAAATATAAATTTCACAAGCACCAACTTGCAAGAGCACCAGCCCCTTTGTCGATCACCAACAAAATAACTATTTGTGAGCACCAACCCATAGGAGCACCAACCCCCTATAAATATTTGTGAGCACCAACCCACATGAGCACCAACCCCTCTTGTGTATAAAATATAACTATCTCTCAATGTTTCTTACTCAATAAATGATAGAACTCTACAATATCTCCTACTTTTCTCTCTTCAAAAACAAATACAAACCATGCACTCTCTTGCATATTACAAATGGCTTCTAAAGCCTTTATTTATATCTTTCCAAAAGACCTTTGGCATTCACCCTTTTTGACTCTTAAATCCTCATGGAAAATGGTACCAAACTTGCATGACCCTTCATATCCTTGTATTTGAAAAGTCATGTGGTGACCCTTCATAAGCAAAAGCATCTTTTTCTCTTTTTTATTTATCTTAGTGACATTTCATATTACTTAAAGTGTCCCTTCATGGAAAAATGTGCCATACCTCTTTTGTCTTCACATGGTGACTCTTGGAATTCCTCAAAATGACTCTTCATGAGAAAATGCATCCCATTCCTCTTTCATCTTTTACCCTGTCACTCTTTGACTTCTCCATGGGCCCTATTTTGACTTATATGCAATCAAAAATATATTCATTAATATTAAATAAATATTAACACACATTAGACAAGATATGAATATTAAAATCACTATTAAATGCAATGGGGCCTTTATCACCAATAATGCTAGACCTTTGACATCAATGAAAATATTTCTAAAAAAACCATATTTCCACCTCCTCTAACCAATCCATTTTTCCCTTGTAATTATGAAGAATATATTTCTCCTTGGAAGCGTTCTTGGGCTAAAGTTCCTAGTTTTGAGATGCCTAGCATTGGCACCACTAAGAGGGTGAAGGAGATAGATATTTTAGATTGGGTTGATGATGAAGAAGAGATAACTTATTGTGAATAAATTTTATATTATGATGATGAGGAAGAGTACCTTACTTGTGGTGAAGAATAAGTCTTAAAATATGTCCTTTTGGAATCCAATGAAGAAGAGAGCAAAGATGTTGAAGCAAGGAAAATACAAGCTAAATTTCTTCAAGAGATCCCATGTTCCAAAGAGGAAGTGTTATATTGTTTTGAGTCTCCCATATATGATGAATATGGAGATGAAAAAGAGGAGGTTTCCAATAAAGTATTTGGGATCCCTAAGGTTGAAGAAACAAAACTTGAAGAGGTAAATCTATCATTGCATCAAGAAGAAGACATGGGGCATACTTACATATAAATGTTCAAAAAATATGAAGATTGTTAGAAGGAAAGGCTCCTAAGAACAAAAAACCAAGTTGTTAAGGATCAAGTATGTGTTGAGGTATCATCATCAAGAGGCTCTAAACCACGCTGGAGTAATCCATGATGACTATGAATCTTTTGAAAATGGGTTGGAGATTCATTTTAGATCCACATGTGAAGCTACTCCTACAAAAATCAACAAGGAGTTGAACAAGAAACATTACTAAAGTGATATAACAAAACACTTCTTGAAGGTTTGAAGAAGTAGTAATAAAAGAGAAGAGTAATGCAACCTTTAAAGAAGACATGGACATTTAAGGAGCTATTCCATTCATGGAGATGCAAATTTTTCATGATGAAACAAAAGGGTAGCAATATGAGGTACCTTTACAAGGTCAATAAGAGTTCATAAACCTTGGAGACTTGTTTGAGATGACTCCATCAAAGGACATGCCAAGCCAAGGAAAAAGAAAAAAGCATGAGTCATCTAATACTACATCAAAAAGCAAGCATGTTTGGCATCCTCATTCATCTCATGAAGAAGGAGATTCAAGGTACTTTAATTTTGATCTAGGAAGAGAGGTATGTTTGGTTATATGTACACAATTAGTTTGATTTATGTTGTGTCTGGTGTTTCTTAAGTGCTTAGTAACACAAGTGTGCCTTTTCTTTATGTTTTTGCTTGGTCTTGGTGTGTGTTTGTCTTTATTTTGTGTGTATTGAGGTCAGTAAACTATCTTTTTAGTCAAGTCTAGGTTTGATCTTGCTATTTTAGAGTGCATTTGACTCCCTTTACCCAATGGATGTGATAAGGCTACTAGTCCTTAACATAGGCAAGCATGTTACCCCTAGGAATTGCCAAAAGTGTTGACCAAATTTGACTTTTAGTCAAATTGGGTCAACCCATACATATTTAAACTTTTTTTCAAAGGCTCTTATAGGTCTAATAGGGTTTCATGTGTGTCCAAACATCTCACCTATCCTTGCTCTAACCTTGATTTAAGCCTATCCTCCTTGTACTTATCTAGTCAACCAAAGTCAACTTTGGTCAAATCTAGTCAAACATGGTCAAAGGCTCAAATTTATTTATAAATGTCCTAATATGGTCATTTAGGTGTTTTAAATTGTTCTTATGTCATAATTTTCCCTTTGCTATGTTTTATATGACAAAAATGCCTTTTTGTCACATTTTTGGCTCATTAAATGACTTGTATGGATTGGTTATGGAAGAAAATTTATCACAAAGAAAATTTTCAATGTGAATAAGGTTAGAATATGTTATTAAGTAGTTATATTGAAATCAATAAGTAGTTTCATGCATGGAAATAGGGAAAACTCCTCTAAAACAACCCCTTAATGGCACTTATATGAACATGGTGAGCTCACCTTCAACTTAAAACATGGGAAAGTGTCTCTTCAAATCTATAAGGTCCATTCCATGCCTAGTGTGCATATATTTCATCAAATAGATATATTTTTTCTTCTTCTCCTTCTTTTTTGCTTTACAAACCCAGAAGATCCAATTTCAAATGCTTGATATAGTCCATATAGATGGAGTTGGGAGGAATGATATTAGGGGTTGAGAGGGGCCTTAGTTTAATTAAAATCAATGGAAAGAAGTCTAAGTTTCATGGATCCTAATTTTTCAACCATTAATAATAATCCAAGCAATGCTTTATGCTCTTGCATTCATGAGGAGTCCTTATTTCATCTAGTTTTTGAATATTTTGATTTGGTTTGATGGTTTTGAATATTTCATATGTTTGTCAGGGACTCTCCATAGGTTTTCAATTATTATATTAGCTTCAAAAGTATCAAGGATTTAAGAATCATCTTCTAGGCTTGTTATTGGTTATAGATCATACTCACTGTTATGCACCAGAGAGATACTCACCTACAGGTCCTTTGATAATGTCATCCTTGGGAATGAGAGTGCTTGACATATTTATAATCTTATAGTATTGATATATGGTGTATTTAAATAAGTGAGGTAAGAATACAAGGTCCATATGCATATATAATATCTCATTGTTCATGTTTAATTCACTATTGGTATGTCAAATATCCACCTATAGTTGATTTAGTAGGGGCCAAAGAGCTATTTTGAAGCACTTTATAGGTAATAGAACTTATCTTAATAAACCTCATAGTTTTTAAAGGATCGTAGTATTTATTTTAGGTTATAAGATGACCAAAACAAGGTGAAGAGTCTCTCTCAAAGTCAAGACTATGTTTAAGACCATTTTCCCCAAAATGGTAGAACAAAGAACTCTATGTTTTTTAACAAAATTGGATAGGTTTGAAAGATGATTTCTTAATAGACCTTAAGAGCTCCATATTATATCCCTTCCATGAGGGTATCTTATTTCAAGGGAAGGCAATTGGAAAGCACAAGGAACATGAGTTTGGGGACTCAGAAGTCATGCTCTTACATACTAAAATGTCTCAGTAACATCTACAAGTCTAAGCCTAGAAGTGATTTTCCCACCAAAGTGGTAAATTAGGCCTAGTTACATATAGTAATGGTTATAAATGTTCATTTGGTATCCATATATTGAGATATCATATAAATAGATGCCAATTTGTTTTTTTGACTTCCCATGCTCACCCTCAATCCATACAAAGGCATGAAACACCCACCTACAGGTAGGTCAGTTGCAAAGTATCTCAGTCATTCAAGATAGACCCCCTTAATGAAGATTAAAGTGCTTGAGAATGGATAAGAGAGGTTAGAAGAGGAAAAGTGAGTGCCTTTTTACATTAGGTAACTCTTGAGGAGTTCATAAAGGCCTTAACATACCTAACACAAAGCTTAATAGTGACCTACAATAGGGTCTCAAAGAGAAAGGGTCCTAATCAAGAGTGAAAGGCATATCTTGAGCCCAAATGGACCATATAGGTGAAGTAAAGATGATACACACTTTTTAAACCTTTGGGAAGTTTCAAATAAATTAATGAGCATCATGAACAAACTATAAGTAACCTATCTTAACCTACAGGCTCAATCTAATGAAGGGTGCTTTAGTTAGACAGTGAGTGATTTGATTATTGAAGTATGAGAAGTGAATATAAAGTTGAGGGTAGTGTTTTAGGTCAAAAATGGTTCTCATGGATCAATGGAGAGTCTCTCCCTATCATTACCAAGTAATTATGGGCCTATATATCTTTTTAGAAACCTAATTTGCACCTATAGTAAATAACATAGTCAGGCAGAACCATCAGTCTTGTGAATTCAAGAGAATGAAAGGGAATAAAAGGGTCAAGATGTTAAAATATTGAATTAATAATATATTTTGTGAATATTATATCACATAAATACCTATCATAGTGTATATTGAACATGGAAAAGACTCTAACATTGATGTATATAGTCTACTCTCAAAGCACCCCTGCACAGTCTATATTGTAAAGGGCTTGTCTTGAAGATGGAGAGAGTTAGAGGTCTTATTCTTGGATTTAGAGGCCAAATTTTGGTATGAAAAATCCTCATAACTTTATTAAATTCCTAAAATTATTGGTTTTTATAATAGGATGGGGTAACATGCCTCTGTTCTATCTCAGAGGTAGAACACTTTCTCCTTACATAAAATCCTTGCAAGTTTTGGAATTGAAGATGGAGAGTGAACCAAAACAAGGTCAGAGACCCTTAAAGATGATTTTTGAAGTTGGATCTTGCATTATAAAACATGGATAAACTTTCTATAAGGTCTGAAACTAAATAGGGTAGTCTAGGCAATTAGTGTTATAGTCAACACCATGAAGGATGGTAAAGTCTATTGTTAGGTAGGGAGGTCATTTCCATAGACAGCCTTGGTGAGGTACTCTAACTTTTTTTTATCATGATTTATAGATGTCATAAGAGGTTTTTGGACTGATAGTATGCAAATAATCTCAATTATGGGGTTTAAACCACCAAAAGTTGTAGACAAGCTATAGAGTTAATACCAAGCCTAACATTTAAGAGAGGTCAACTTAAATTTTTAGCTTGAAATATATACCATAACCCATTGAAAACATGATTTCAAGATTATTATAGTTATGACAAAGCCTAAATTTTGTAGATAAGTCCACCAGGAAGCCATTTCTTGGCTTAAAATGCACATAGGCTTATGCAGACTACTAAAGGAGATCAAGTGGCCAACTTAGAATGTTTATATCTTCAATGACACTTTGCATGGATCCTCAAGGTGTTAAAGGATGTTAGAGAGGGTCCTCAAGAAGCCATATGTGGCATTATTTTATAACTCCAACATCTAGTCTTTATGACCAAAGGCTAAGACCTAAAATTACTCTAAACCTTCACAAACCCTCTCTAAATACCCAATTAGAAAGATGAGATAAATGGAGCATCCAAATGGGGAGAAAAGGCTAGGGAGATAAGTTGGAGTTGTATAGGACTCTCTTGGTCCCTATTAGATGTGACTCAGGTATACCCTACCTATATGAAAGATGTAAAATAGGTCTTATTTTGATATATTTTTGGGTTTTGTAGGTATGGAGAAGTTTCAAAAGATGCAACCACTTTTAGGAGAGATATTAGGAATTTTTATAAGTCATAATGTACATATATGGAGCTATCTAAACTCCTAAGTGTGTCTTCTACCTTATTCATCTCAATCAGTCATAGTGAACACTTAGTGAAAATGGTGAAACCCTAATTTCTAAGCCTTTGAAGGTTTGATTCATGAATCTAATGATTTATGAATTATTTAAATGTGTCATTCCTCCTTGTGCATGGATTATATTGAGAAATTAGAAGCATTTTGTGTGCCAAGTGTGAGAGGTGCATGAGAAGGAGTTATTTGTAACTATTTGAGATGATTGCTCATGACCAAGGGAATGTGAATGATTAGAGACCACTCCATATCAACCATCATACCTAACCCTACTTAGTGATGAGGTAGTATAATGAGGGTAAATCATGAAGATAATTTCTTATGAAAGCAAAAGAGTATCTATGCCACATTTTGAGGAGTTAGACAAGTTGGAATAACATTTGTCCTTATTTTACTTATAAGACCTATTTCATTCTTAATTCCATGATATTGTAACTCAGTTTCCTTTCTTGACAAGTGTCTTAGTGACTCTTGAGCTTCACCTTCTCTCTCTTCTCTCATAATTTCTATATATTCTATCCTTTTTGGCCATTGTACACATCTCTCCACTTGAGTATGGAAAATCCCTACTCATTTTTTTCCTTGAACTAATAAATAATGTTTTTTTTTACCTCATTTATGACTTCATTAAGTGAATTTTATGGTTATTGGTCTCGTACAAGTGTATTTTGCTTACCTTGACATGTTATTCTTCCTAGTGCCTTATGTGGTTTGAAAGCTCTCTTTTCCAGTTCAACAAGAAGTGTCTAATGTATATTGTAGGTATAGTGAGTAGATCATTCATTAGTGTATCTAGAATACATATTGTCTAAAGCCTCCTAATATAATCTCTCTTCAAGACCTCATGCTTGAAACATTGATGTAGAAGAGGAGTGTTTAATTGGATGAAGTGTATGTGTGGGATTCTCTTTGGTTCCAAATACATTGTAAGTGGTGTGAGTAGACCATATATTTGATGTATCACCTCCCCTATATTATATTTGTGTTCAGTTATCTCTCTCCTTTTTCACCCCCCCCAGAGTTATTAATAGGTTTAATCTTAAGTGGTACATTAAGGTAACTAGCCATAATTTATAGATTCACCTCAAATTTGGGTTACCCATAACCCTAAGGTGTTTCCATTATGCCACTTGAATGAGGAGAGACTTATCATCTCCTCAAGGGGTGTAAGTTCAAGTCAAAATAGGTAGTATGGCCTCTCATAAGGGTGACAAAAGTATTTGGTATAAATGTTTGGAGGAGTCTCAATCAAGAGTCAATGAAGGTCACATGGACATCAATCCATTCAACATTGACAACATGGTCCTAACATCACACATATTTAGAATATATGTTGGCTAAAAATCATTAAAATATATAAAATTCTACATCTCTTACCCATATCCAATAAATCAAGATGCCATTTTAAAAAAGTCAAAAATAAAATAAAAATCATTCATCTAATGGTGAAAACTAGTATTCTGGCACCTTGTTAAAGTATCACGATGAAACTAGTTTCTAATGTCATGGTGGAATAATATATTATCCACATAGTACCTCAATAATTGGGGGAAAATCCATTTCATCCCCATCCTTGTCTATCTTATCACTCGGTCCATTATTACTAACCATTATCCATCATCATATCATACATATTATTATTTCCATCCTTTCTTCCAATCTTGGCCTTTGTAAGGGAATGAAAGAGGTCTTAAGAAGTGTTCTACATATATATTGACATATCCTCCAATGGACACTCAGTCAATTGGTAATCTAGCTCCTTCATGATGTGGTCATTGGTGAACCCTAGTCCATTATTCCTTAGTATTCATTCCCTTTTTATCACCACTCTCATCCCCTTTTTTTATAATCCATTATTCCATCTATCTTTATCCTGGTTGATAGGCTTGGTGTTATCTTTGCTAATAACCCTTTTTATATAATGTAAATACATGTCCCAAAAGACCTAAAAATTGAAAAATACAAAAACATCATAAAATCCATAAAATCCTAAAGCATCTCAATTGCCTTGTCATATATCATATTACCCCTATGTATCCCATTCATCATATTTAATGTCTTAGCCACTTGCCATCTTGTCTTGTCTCATATCCTAGTGGTCTTGCCATTTTATCATATTGTCTTGTCTTATGTGATAATATTCTCACCCAAGTCCTTATCCATAACCTTATCCTAATCACTTGTGTAGTCTAAATCCATATCCTTATATTAATTCAAGTTCCAAGTCTACTCCAAGACCATACCTTGTCCAAATCCATATCATTAATCCACATTCACATCATGATCATCATGACCAACTTGTTAAGCATGAAATATACTAAGAGGGGGGGGGAATTAATATATTATAAATCTTTTACTTAATTTGATTTATTTTCTTTATCCATTGCCTTAACCCAATGCTTATCATTTTTAGCTTTTGAAAAAGTTTTAGGTTGAATTTTGGATAACAAAGAGAAATTAACTTGTTCAGATTCACTTACCATCATTCATCTAGTGTGAATTCCTTCATTTATGTCCCCAATGATGTCACTTTCATTATCATTTCTCTAGACATATTTGTATGGGGTTTTGGTGTCTTTTTTCTCCTCATCTTCATCTGATTCTTCAAAATATTCCTCTTCAATGATTTCAGGAATGTCTATTGGATCACTGATTCTTTGCGTTCCATATTCTTCTATCCTAACACTTGCACTTTCAACTATCTTCTTGGTTCTTTTGGTATAAGATTTATTTTTGAAAGAATAACCAATAAATATACCTTCATCTTCTCTAGATTCAAACTTACCAAGTTCTTAATCAGTTCTTTTTATAAAGCATCTGCTACTAAAAACTCTGAAATAATCAACTATAGTTGGTTTGTCTTTCCATAGCTCATAAGGAGTCTTATCACTATTGACTCTCAATAATGTTCTATTCTAAATATGCACTACTATACCAACTGCCTCTCTCCAATATTTATCTAGTATCTTGGATTCATTTAGCATTGTCCTCACCATCACCTGAATTGTTCTATTTCTCCATTCAACTACTCAATTTTGTTGTGGTGTTCTAACTACTAAATAATGTCTCTTTATTCCATGGTCTTCACAAAACTCAATAAACTAGTATAAAATGAATTCTCCTCCTTAAATTCCAATTATTAAGCATGAAATATACTGAGAGGGAGGGGTGAATCAGTATATTATAAATCTTTTACTTAATCTGATTTATTTTATTTAACCACTTAATCACACATTCAAGATATGCAATAAAACTGAATTAATAACATGCACCACACGAGAGAGAGAGAGAGAGAGAGAGAGAGAGAGAGAGAGAGAGAGAGAGAGAGAGAGAGAGAGAGAGAGAGAGAGAGAGAGAGAGAGAGAGAGAGAGAGAGAGAGAGAGAGAGAGAGAGAGAGACCAAATTTTTATGTAGAAACCTAAAGTGAAAAAAACCACAGAGAACAATCTCAAGTATATGAATGAGCACCAACTCAAATTACAAAGTTTTCAAGCATCAACCCCTTTTCTGAGTACCAACACAACAACTATTTGTGAGTGCCAACCCACAAGAGCACCAACCCCTTACAAATATTTTTGAGCACCAAGCCACAGGAGCACCAACCCCTCTTATGTATAAAACACAACTATCTCTCAATGTTGCTTACTCAACAAATGATAGAAATCCATAATATCTCCTTATTTTCTCTCTTGTTTTCTTATATAAAACAATTACAAAATCATGCACTCTCTTTCATATTACAAATGGCCTCTCAAGCCTTTATTTATAGCTTTCCAAATGACCTTTGGCATTCACCCTTGAAAATGGTGCCAAAATTGCAATGACCCTTCATATCCTTGCATTTGAAATGTCACATAGTGACCCTTCATAATAAAATACCTCCTTTCCTCTTTTGTCTTTATCTTGGTGACTTTTCATATTCCTTAAAATGTCCCTTTATGGAAAAATGTGCCATACCCTCTTTTATCTTCACATGGTGACTCTTGGAATTCCTCAAGATGAATCTTCATGAGAAAATACATCCCATTCCTTTTTTGTCTTTACTTCATGACTCTTTGAATTCTCTATGGGACCTCTTTTGACTTATATGCAACTAAAAATATATTTATTAATATTAAATAAATATCAATAAACATTAGCCAAGATATGAACATTAAAAACACCATTAAATTCTATGGGGCCTTTATCACCAAAAATGCTAGACCTTTGACATTAATGACAATATTTCCAACAATATCCCCCTTTGTCATTGATGACAACCTCAAACTAAAATTGCCACATCTTGAAACATATACTACACATGTCAATCTACACATACTACCATTTGAAAAATATATAGTAACTTCCCCTTACTGTAGAAACCTATACCTATGTTTTGCACCTATATCTATACCTATACCTATTTTTTTCTTCTCCCCCTTTGACATCAATGGCAAAGAGCTTATCTTGGAGCTAACACTTAGCTCCCCCTCAATTGGTGTTGATCCTCAATGGCATGAAGTAAAAAAATTACTCCTAACTTCTCTCACAGATACTCAAATATGTCTTTTGGTAGAGATTTTGTGAAAATATTTGCAATCTACTTTATAGTACTAACATATTCCATCTTAACCTATTGATCTACAACCTGCTCAATCTAAATCTATATAAGCAACCAAAATGAAATCTCTACCTGTGGGATACCATAATCCATAATCTAATGTCCCCTTGATATATCTTAATATTCTCTTCACCAATTGAACATGATTATCTTTTGGGGTTGATTGATATCTTATAGCCATACCTATTACATGCATGATTTCTAGTCTCGATGATATCAAATATAAAAGATTATCATTCATAGATCTATACAAAGATTAATTTGTAATAGGTGAATCTTCATCCTTTTTCACCTTGTTTCCTATACTCATTGGTGTGTCAATTGGTGCACAATCCTCAAAACCAATTTTTTTCAACATTTCCTTGGCATATTTACTTTGAGATATGAAAATTCCTTTATCTAACTAAAATTTTTGCAATCTTAAGAAAATTACAATTCTCCAAGCATAGACATCTCAAATTCTTTTTACATATTAAAAAAAATTCTTTTTTCATCTTTTCAATGTTTTCTCTAAAAATTATGTCATTAACATATACCATAATAATTAATTGATTATCACCTTCTATTTTGATGTAGATATTATTATCAACAAATCCTCTCTTGAAACCTTAATCCTGTAAGTACTTATCAAGTCTTGCATGCCAAGCTCTGGGAGCTTGTTTCAGACCATACATTGTTTTCTTCAATCTGCATACATGGCTACTATCATTTAAGAGAAGAAATCCCTTTAGATTCTCAATGTAGACCTCTTCTTCTAGATTTATATTCAAGAAAGAAAATTTGACATCCATCTGAAACACTTTGAAAATTTTAAACACTGGACATGCAAGAAACATTCTAATAGCCTCTAGCCTTGCCACTAGTGCAAAAGTTTCTTCAAAATATATACTGTCAATCTGAGTATATCCTTTATAGACTAATCTTGCTTTATTCCTAGACACTTCTTCATTCTCATTCAACTTATTTTTATAAACCCATTTTGTTCCTATCACATTGTGATATTTTGGTCTAGGCACTAATTCCTAAGTATCATTCTAATTTTTTATCTAAAAATATTACCCAAGACATATGTGAAAAATCATCAATAATCAACATGAAATATTTTTCACCTTGATTACTTTGAGTTCTCATAGGTCAACACAAACTAGTGTGAATAAACTCTAACATATGAGTGGTTGAGTATTCTTTTGTTTTAAACTACCTTATAGTCTGCTTCCCATGCTGACAAGGTTCACAAAGTGTGTTGGATGGCTTTTTAATCTTTAAAAGATTTTTGATTGCTTAATTTTTGCTAATGTTGACAAGATTATCAAAATTCATGTGTCCCATTCTCTTGTGGGATAACCAACTTTCTTTAATCTGACTCAGATAACATCTTTGGCCTTTGATGTTTGATAACATATACAAATTATTGTATGTTCCTTGAGCATCTACAACCAACATATCTGAATCTTTTCTCCTAATTTCACAAAATTTTGCATAAAATATTATTTTCTAACCCTAATCACACATTTGACTTACACTCAAAAGATTATTATTAAGACCTTCTACATACAAAACATTTTTAGTTTTAGTTATACCATTATCCAAACTTAGTGTACCTTTTTTAGCAATTCTGACAGTAGTGTTATCTCTAAATTTCACTGTGCCACCATTAATCTTATTCAAGGTTATGAAATTTCTCTTATCTCCTGTCATGTGCCTCAAACATCCACTATCAATGAACCATGGCTTTTATTCATTTTTGGCATCCAAATCTATCTGTACCAACATAGATTTTTTAGGTTGTTTCTTTTCCCATGAACTTATCTGAACTTTCTTCTTGATGAATGGAGCTTTGAAACTCTAGTCCTTCTTGATTGACTTAAACATGATTCTACAGTACTGGGCTATGTGTCTGAAGTTATTACACTTATAACATATTATGGCCTCTTCATTAAATCTTGATAGAGAAGCAAAAGAGTTGTGACTTTTGCTTGACTCTACATGAGTTTCCTTCTCCTTATTTCTAAAATTGTTAGATCTTTTTTGACATTCTATTTTTTTATAACCATATCCATTACAATAAAAATAGTAACCATAAAAATAAGACTTGTTTGTGTATCTCTAACCTAATTACCTTTTATAGCTCTATTCCTTCAAACTTTCTTTGTTTAAGATGTTCTCTGTATTCTTAGCTTCTTCCTTTTTTATTTCCTCTTTTATAAGAGCTTCAACATAGCTTTGTCCCTTTCCTATGTTAACCTTGTCTCTAAAAGTAGTGGCCTCCCCTTCTAATTTTAAAATATGATACCTATCTTATTTGACATTTATATTTGACTTTCTAAGATCATATTCAACATATTAGTGTTATTCTCAAATTTTGAATCATTTTTTGATCTATCATTGATTACTTTATTTGTTTTCTCAAGATCTACTTTTAAAGAAACAATTTTAATAACATACCTTTCACATTCTTCACATACTTTTTGAAACTAAGTTAGATATTTTTAATTTTTCTTGGCTTTTTCAAAGTATGCTTGTAGATCTTAAATTTTTTCCTTTAACTCCTTTTCATTTTTCTCGATCTGGAGCTTCAATCTTTGATTCTTCTTCTCAAGAGCTTTGAAATCTTCTAAGGCAAAAATGAGTTCTCCTTCCAGATTCACTTTGGCTTCATTTTGTTCTTCTTGATCATCTATACTTTTATTTGTGAAAGCATCTTCATGTGTGGCCATGAATATAATCTCTTCTTCTGGATCATTGACTCCACTATCTTCAGCTGAGCTAGGATCTTTAGAATACAAATTATTCTTCTCGAATCCCTTCTTGAATTTTCCTTTGAAATTCTTCTTATATGTAGAATTTCCTTCTTCATTGTCACCATTACCCTTATCTGGGCACTTAGCTACAAGATTTCCAATCTTTCCACAATTAAAATATTTAAAAAATAATTTTCCTTGATATTTACCTATGCCCTTTTTTAGCTTGCAAATGAAAAGAGCTCCATTATCATCTTCATCATTGCTAAAACTATCAATTGATTCTTTAATCTTAGCCTTTTCTTTTTTTGATGTTTTGAAAGTAGTTTCTCTCTTTGAGGGTTTCACTTGTTTGGTTCGCATCTCATATACCATAATAATACCATGTAGCTGATCCATATTTAGCTTGGCTAAATTCTTCATCTCTTTAATTGACAATTTTTTTTTTATCATATCTCAATGGTAGAGATCTCAAAACATTTTGTACCACAATTGATTCTTCTAATTTTTCTCCAAGACCTTAAATTTGATTAACTATTTGATCAACCCACAAAAGATAACTTGCTATATTTTCTTCCTCGTCCATCTTCAAACTCTCAAACTGTCTTCTAAAAGTCTAACTATTAGCTTGCTAAACCTTTCTATCACCTTTGTAAATATTCTCATGTTTTACCCAAGTTTCATGAGTAGATTTACATTACATAACTTTAACAAATTTTGATTCACATAGACCACATAAAATAGCATTTAAAGCTTTAGCATTATTTTCACTTGCCTTATTTTCTATCGAAGTAGTTATAAGTGTCTGTGGCTCTTAATATTCCTCCACCACTGCTTGCCAAATATCTAATCTAATAGACATCAAATAAGTCCTCATCTTTCCGCTCCAAAAAACATAATTTGTCCCATAAAACAAAGGTGCCTTATTGGTAGAAAAACTTCATGTGATCCAGCCATCATACTTTCCCTGATCTACCTTCAAGCTGTAAAACTTTTTCAAAAAAAAATTACATTGATACTAACTGTTAAGCATGATATATAACGAGAGGGGGGTGAATTAGTATATTATAAATATTTTACTTAATCTAATTTCTTTTCTTTAACCACTTAATCACACATTTAAGATATTAAATAAAATAGTGACCTCCTCTTTCTCTTTTTTAAATCCAATACCTATCTTATTTGACATTGATATTTGAATTTCTAATATCTTATTCAACATATTAGTGTTATTCTTAAATTTTGAATCATTGGATATTCTGTCATTGATTGCTTTATTTTTTTTTTCTCAAGATCTGCTTTTAAAGAAGCAATTTCAATAACATACCTTTCACAATCTTTACTTACTATTTTCAACTATGTTGTTAGATCTTCTTCATTCTTCTTGGCTTCTCAAAGTTTGCTTGTAGATCTTCAATTGTTTCCTTTGACTCCTTTTCATTTTTTTTGATCTAGATCTTCAATCTTTGATTCTTCTTCTCAAGAGATTTTAACTCTTCTAAGGCACAAACAAGTTCTCCTTCTCGATTCACTTTAGCTTCATCTTGTTCTTCTTCTTGAGCATCTATACTTTTTATTATAGAAGCATCTTCATGTATGGCCATGAATATAATCTATTCTTCTTCTCAATCACTAACTCCAATATCTTCAATTGAGCTAGGATCTTTAGAATAAAAAATCTTCTTCTCAAATATTTTCTTGAATTTTCCTTTGAAATTCTTCTTGTATGTAGAATTTCTTTCTTCATTGTCACCATTACCTTTATCTGGGCACTTAGCTACAAAATTTTCAATCTTTCCACTATTAAAATATTTAAAAGATAATTTTCTTTGATATTTACTTGTGCCCTTTTTAGGCTTGAAAATGAAAAGAGCTCCATTGTCATCTTCATCATCGCTAGAACTGTCACTTGATTCTTGAATCTTAACCTTCTCTTTCTTTGATGTCTTGAAATTAGCTTCTCTCTTTGAGGGTTTTTCTTATTTGGTACACATCTCATATGCCATAAGAATACCATGTAGTTCATCCATCTTTAGCTTGGCTAAATTATTCATCTCTTCAATTGTTGAAACTTTTGCATCATATCTCAATGGTAGAGATCTCAAAAAAAATTCCACCATGATTGATTCTTCTAACTTTTCTCCAAGACCTTGAATCTGATTAAGTATTTGATCAACCCAAAAAAGATAACTTACTATATTTTCTTTCTCGTCTATTTTCAAACTCTCAAACTATTTTTTGAAATTCTAAAGCTTAATTTGTTGAACCTTTCCATCACCTTTTTAAATATTCTTAAGATTACCCAAGTTTCATGAGTAGATTTACATTGAATAACTTTAACAAATTTTGATTCATATAAACCACATAAAATAGCATTTAAAGCTTTAGCATTATTTTCACTTGCCTTCTTTTCCATCGAAGTAGTTACAATTGTCTGTGGCTCTTCATATTCCTCCACCACTGCTTGCCAAATGTCGAATCCAAGAGCCATCAAATAAGTCCTCATCCTTATGCTCCAAAAAGTATAAGTTGTACCATCAAACAAAGGTGACTTATTTGTATAAAAACCTTCATGTGATCTATCCATCTTGCTTTCATCGATCTACCTTCAAGCTGTAAAACTTTTTCAAAAGGAACCTACTCTAATACTAATTATTAAGCATAAAATATACTGAGAGGGGGGGGGGTGAATCAGTATATTATCAATTTTTTACTTAATTTGATTTCTTTTATTTAACCACTTAATCAGACATTCAAGATATGAAATAAAATTGAAATAATAACATGCACTACACGAGAGAGAGAGAGAGAGAGAGAGAGAGAGAGAGAGAGAGAGAGAGAGAGAGAGCAGAGAGAGATATTTTTACATAGAAACCCAAAGTAGAAAATACCATGAATAAAAATCTCAAGTATATGAATAAACACTAACTCAAATTACAAAGTTCACAAGCACTAAATTTCAAGAGCACCAACCCCTTTGCTGAGCACCAACACAAAACTATTTATGATCACTAACCCATAGGAACACCAACCCCTTGCAAATATTTGTGAGCACCAACCAATAGGATCACCAACCCCTCTTGCGTATAAAACACAACTATCTCTCAATGTTACTTACTCAACAAATGATATAACTCTATAACGTCTCACACTTTTCTCACTTCTTTTCTTATATAAAATAATTATAAAACCATGAACTCTCTTGCATATTATAAATGGATTCTCAATCATTCATTTATAACTTTCCAAATGACCTTTGGCATTCACCCTTTGTGACCCTTTAATCCTCATGGAAAATGGCACCAAAATTGCATGACCCTTCATATCCTTACATTTGAAAAGTCACATGGTGACTCTTCATAATAAAAATCATCCTTTCCTCTTTTGTCTTTATCTTTTTGACTTTTCATATTTTTCAAATTTTTCTTTCATGGAAAAATGTGCCATACCCTCTTTTGTCTTCACATGCTGACTCTTAGAATTCCTCAAGATGACTCTTCATGAGAAAATGCATCCCATTCCTCTTTTATATTCACCCCATGACTCTTTGACTTCTTCATGGGCCCTCTTTTGACTTATATACAACCAAAAATATATTTGTTAATATTAAATAAATATCAACACACATTAGCCAAGATATGAACATTAAAAACACCATTAAATGCTATGGGGCCTTGACCACCAAAAATGCTAGACTTTTGACATCAATGATAATATTTCCAACATAACTTAGTTGAACCCATCATGTGATCAATCATCTCATCGATTATCATTTAGGACTATTTGACAAGAACAATGACATTGCATGAAGATACTTGTGTATGTTACTTATATTCTCTATGTTATTTGACTTGTTTTCATATCTTTTATAATGTATGTATATGATTATCTTATGTTTTGTTAGTTTGTCTATGTTTCTTTTTAGTCTTACATATTTTTATTTACTAGGAAATGAAGGAGGATGTTACGATGAGACCAAAGCTAAAATAATGCTTTTGGTTTCCCTCAATGATGCATATTTTCTTATTTTCCCCTTTTTTATGCACTATGGCACAATGTCCTCTTGGTCATACTTATATCATGGGGCATACTATCTATTTTTATATTTACATTGGATTATTTAGACTATGATGAGCCTTAATACAATAATTATGGATTGATAATGGACTACACTCATCATTTCTCCTATCCTCTATCACTTGCCTAATAATCTAATCATATTTATCCCATTATTAATTTGATCATCTAGGTCCATTCATCTAACCCAATCACATGTCATAATCATCTAACATCCCATATCCAATCATTTCTCATAATACTTTTACCTTCATCTAAGTCACATCCTTTGTATAACAACTAACATGTCTAACATTCATAATCATGCTCCTCTAGTATATCTTATCATTTATCCTCAATTCTGAACTATATTGTCTTGAGGTATTTTTAGACTATATAGGCAATATTTAGTCACATAACATGTCTAAGATCATCTCGACCACTCTCTCCTTTTTCCCTTATCATTGCATCAATCAAATCCTTGATCTATAATATCAATCATTAATCAATCGATCTATTGATCAATCATCTATATAATATTTCCTTAATCTTTTCATTAATTGTTCACATTTGTTGACTGGGCCTGATAAAATCACAACATTCATCTTTTTTTCCATTAGTCATCCATTATCATTGATTGGTAAATTCATCATTTAACTATTATAGTTTCCTCCTTTGATTGGGGTATGACCAAACTTGTAGATTTATCATCACTATTAATCACATTATGGCTCATTTATTCGATATAATGTAGTCTAATTATTCCCCTTAATATTTTGGTCATTTGATCATAAAATCACCTTCATCATATCTCTCAACTTTTGTTTTGAATTACACTCATCCTTAATATTATCAAATTGGTCTTATTTTGGCATAATGCTCTCCCATGTATGTGTCCTTGCTTGGGATATGTAAAAATATTGTAACCTTTTACCTTATTATGTTATGTTTGATTCCCTTTGAGATTTATAAATAATCATGATAGTCATTTCCACTCCCTGTGCATATATCTTTTCTAGGGGCATCATCCACTTATGGCTTACTACTTAGGTCAAGTTCATATTCTTCATCATTTATCTCACATCCCATCCCCTTATCTATTTGTCACATTCCACCCCTTTTTTTCCTCTTTTTCATGGCCATTCATCTCACTCTTCAATGCATGTCCCCTTGAGTGGACACTATACCCACTAACATCATTTACTAACAATCATCCATGAAATAGTTTTTATTTGAAATACCATTATTCCTTTCACTACATGCACTCACAATTCCCTTTCAAATAGGGAACAAATCTATACATATAAATTTACTCACTTCATTATTTGTCACTAATATTACTATTAGTTGACACTAATTTCACTTATCCTATCTAATCTCATTTATCTCCTTTAATTCCATCCTAATGTCACCCCTTCTAGTCATTTATCTAACATCCCCTTTCATTATTCTTCATCCACTAACCTTATATTATCCCCACTAACCTATTAATTCTTCTCTTATCCACTAGCTAATCCCACTTATCTATCATATTATAATTTTAAATTTTAATCCCACCTACCCTAGCCTATTCCTAGGCTTTCCTACATTCCTAGTCCCTAATCACTTATCTAAATACCTACTAATCTAAATTATCCCCCCTAATCGATTTTAGAATTATCCAATTCTCTAATCCTCTCTATATTAACTCTTGTTCTCTAGAAGATTTTATTCTAGATGCTTCCAAGGAATTTTTAATTACTTAGATAATCCTTCACCATTGATACTCTTCATTCCAACTATGAATATTGGCCATTAATATTCCCTCCATGGCCTATTTGAACCAACCCATCCTCCATGGCCAAACCAATTAATGAATCTATAAAACCTCCATGTCAATAGCATCTATGAACCCATGCAATCCAAGTCTCTTGAGCAAGCCAAAATCATGTTGAAAATATGAGTCTTTGGAAATCAAATCCACAATTCATAGTCAATTAATTTTTTTATTGTTTTAATATTGATTGAGAGTGATTAGATTTTAGGATCTAATGTAGGTATGAAACATTTGTCATGGAATTTTATTCCTAAATGGCTCTAGGTTTTAATGGTAGATTGATGTTTTGTGTGATTTTGATATAATTTGCATATCTAAATCCCTTGATCAAAATTTGCCATCTTATACATATTCAGGTCTAACTCACATGAAAAAGACTTTAATTTTTCAATATCTATTTAGTTCCATTATAAATACTATAAGAAAAACTCATTACAACTTCAAGGTTCTTGTAGTTGATTTACATTTATTATATCATGTCAAATTTGGAATAGAATATGTTTTGTTGGGTATCATAGAGATCAACTTCTAAATTTTTGAAATGTGACCACTGGAAGGTTTTAATGTGTTTTAATTTTAATGTTTTACAAGTATTTTATGCCTTTTAGTGATAATATTTAGGTATAATGAACATTTATTATGACTTATTTGACTAACAAACTAATCTAATCTTTTGTTTTAAAGTTATTTATATGTCCAAATGTGTAGGCTAGTCCCAACATTATGATATTCCAACAGAAATCTTCATATATCTTACTCATTCATGATCTTTAAATTTTTAAGTATATTATTCCCTTGAATAAGTGAGATTCACACACCACAATCTTGTTTAGCTATGGTCCATAAGTACAAGATATAATTTATAGAGTCATATGGGCACCTGAAGGAGTGAGATCATGCCACATGTATTTATCAAAGTGATCTAAAGATCCTTCAATAATCATATATATTCTAAGCTTTAGTTCCATTATAAATACTATAAGAAAAACTCATTACAACTTCAAGGTTCTTGTAGTTGATTTACATTTATTATATCATGTCAAATTTGGAATAGAATATGTTTTGTTGGGAATCATAGACCTCAACTTCTAAATTTTTGAAATGTGACCACTGAAAGGTTTTAATGTGTTTTAATTTGAATGTTTTACAAGTATTTTATGCCTTTTAGTGATAATAATTAGGCATAATGAACATTTATTATGACTTATTTGACTAACAAACTAATCTAATCTTTTGTTTAAAAATTATTTATATGTCTAAATGCATAGGCTAGTCCCAACATTATGATATTCCAACACACATCTTCATATAGCTTACTCATTCATGATCTTTAAATTTTTAAGTATATTATTCCCTTGAATAAGTGAGATTTAAGTCACACACCACAATCTTGTTTAGCTATGGTCCACAAGTACAAGATATAATTTATAGAGTCATGGGCACCTGAAGGAGTGAGATCATGCCACGTGTATTTATCAAAGTGATCCAAAGATCCTTCAATAATCATATATATTCTAAGCTTTAGTATTTATCTATAATAGCGAGAATTTTCCACATGTCACCATCCCAATGACCCGCACCCTATAGGATCATAATACATAGTCAAAATTTAAATACTGATTAGAAAATAATGAACCATTCACATGGAAACATTCTAGTGACCCATGAATTTTAAAATTATAGTAACAAAGGCAAGGGTCCAAAATAGTGATGGCAATCTATGTGGCACCATCCTGGTAACCCATAATCTAGCACAACAAAGTACATAGTCAAAATTCAAAGACTCTTCATTGAATCAAGATTGATCCATATGCCATATACCACTAACCTAAGGGATAAATAGTGGATGGTAAGTAATTTTGTGTTCCAGATAAGTGAGCCCTCAAGATTTTTCCAAGTGTCATCATCCTAAGAACTAGAAATCAAAGAGGTAAGGTACAAAGGATAGGGTTCGACACTAATGGAAGAGAAATGTGTTGCCATATGTATCTAAATGAACCAAGTAATTAAAAAATAACATATTTATCATCAAAGACAAGCTTTGAAGGCACATAAAAAAAAGAAAATTTTCATGTTAAGATGACCCATCACCTAAAAGTAGTGGGAAGGTGTTATGTGGCAATAAAAATCTATCAAAGGTTAGCCATGCCAAATTAAAATTTAAAATGAGGAATGAATAAGTGGGCAGTGAAGTAAAATCTAGTATTTGTAATTAATTTGCATGAATTAGTAATCCATTGCATTCAATTCTCAGATCCAGTAAATCTAAGTGATATATTTAATTTGAAAATCATAGTTTGGTTAGATTACCCTCTTGTTATCTTGTGCACTCTATGAATTTGAGCTCTTCAATGACTAAAAGACCTTTAGGATTTCAAGAGAAATTAAAATTACTACATAGTACTAATGGCTTCATCATCTCTCACTTTTCCTCCTTGTACATATTTTATTAATGGTACTACTGAGTTCATGGATACAATATTTGATTTAGCTACATTGAAACACCAATTCAAACATTATTCATCTATATGGGTAGAGATAGTCACTATAGAAGCATATGGAATAAAGGAACAAATATCTATCGTCACACAATGGTACAAATATGACATTTTGGCTATTAATATGATATGTCGACAAAACATTTTTGTAAAACCAAAGGTAATGCCTTACATCGACCTCCTCTATGATTTGTTTGAAAATGGGAAAATTTTTGAAAAAAATATTACACTAATGAATTAACAAAACCTATGTAACCTACATTAGTGGAAATGCATTCAAGAAGTAATATAGGATTCTTGTTCTTAAAATAACCTATGGTCAGGATTTGATGAATTCTTGGTTACTCATAAACTCCATCAAGGATAAATTGTAGCAATGGTTAGCCAACCCAAGAAACTTTGTGATTAAAGGCCCAATTTCCTCTACCCCACAATCACTTTCAAGTTATGGATAATAATCACTATGGACTTGTTAAATTGATTATATGGTTTTCCAAATATTTCTTATGTCTGTGAGATATGGATCTTGTTGCTACACATTATTTTTAGTTTAGACTAAAATAATTTCCATTGTAGAGATAATTACTCCAATATGATATACTAAATTAGAAACCCATCTAATATACTAGATGGAAACTTTTACATGATGTCATATTTGGTATATTCCATAGCTAGTACCTCATCCTATGTAGAACTCTAGGAGCTATCCATAGAATACCAAAATAACATGATTTGTGATGAATTTAATATTCTTCACATCTATAGTTTTAGGAGATAAATCCAAAGACTCATGGATACATTCTATCTAATGGTGTATAGGTCCATTTATGGGTGAAATATGCCTAAGTTATCAAAAAATATTAAGATGAGTATTTATAAAATGGATGATTATTGTTATTACTCAAACTACACTACAATCAAGATTAAGGGGATAAGGCATAACCTTTGTATCTACCACATATTATTATAGACAAGGTTGATGGACAAGAAATTGTTGCATAATTATCTAATAACATGGACATTAAACTAATGGGTGCTAGAAAAGGAATCCTACATATAACCCCTATCATTATTGGATAAATTCAATATATTAAATGAGATCACCTCAAATCTATGGGAAATATAAAAATGAATTATGACTTGAATTGATAAGCATTTAAATACTGGGATCCTAGGAATTAGGTTAGGGAGCACCTCAAGATGTAAGTGAAGAAAGTTAAGATCTCATAGGGACACTAGTGGTATAATCATGATTCTATATCCATGAATGATAAAGATGATAGTGAGATTGTTATCAAGATGCATAAGTTTGGCATGTCCATGATAGTATCTCAAAGGATATATTATGATCCTACTATCATAGATCAAGATGTGAAGAGAATAGATAGTGAAGAGTGGACTTTAGCACCAGTTCACGGGCCTCCTCCTCAACTAGAGATATAAATGGAAACTTAAATTGTTAAAGAAGTAAGTACATCTAAGAAGATAAACCCACAAATCATATCTAATGTCTTTAGAATTATCCTCATGCCTCCAAGTGTTTTTATTCCTCAACTTGTAGCTAATGTATATGAATACATAGTTTCTTGTAGGATAAAAGGATAACTTCCTTTTACACCCCTACCTCCTTTAACATTAGTACAACATGAGATCCTTCCCTTTTTATTATTAGGCCAATATGCATACAAGGAGTCATTGAAACATAATGACATATCAGTAATATATAAGGTGCCATCACAACATAAAGACATGTCTGCCATCTACTTGGTCAGCATACATGAGAAAGTCAACAACTGTATTTCATTTTGAACAAATTGCATGGATTCAAGTTTTTATAACTAAGGAAGTATATATTGAGGACAGAGTTGTTAAAGATTCCAAATGTAGTCTATTATAGCCATATGCCTAAGATAGAGATAGTAAAGTAGGTATATATGTAAGCTATGAAGAATGAGAAGAGGTTAGACATTTAAGATTTGATTTTGGACCATGCACGAGAGATTTATGTATCAATGTTATGTAATGAATTGATCCATATGTAATTATCAATATCTATGATTGTGTTATCAAACTTGTTCTAGAATATTTTCATAGACTCTTTGAATTGTCTATGATAAGGTAGCAGTATATATAAATATTTTTTATACATGGGCTACTTAAATTATGTAGTAATTGATGAATATATATTGTTAACTAGAAAGGAATTCATATGAGAATTGCACTAGTCTAAATATCTATGGTTTTGGTAATTTTACCATAGGACCTTATGAATTTGAATTTACACTAATTTAGAGTACATTACCTCTCCCATAGTTTTCCTCATAATTATGAAGTTGTAGGAAATTAGGAACCTCTACTAATAATAGTGCAGTGAGCATGGAACCTTATTATGACTTGCTAAATGAACGGATATGCTCTAGTGGTTACCAAGTCAAAGGGATTTGGAAGAATGGTGGGATAAAAAAATATTTGAATTTGCATAGAAAGAGGCAAGAAAGATAGGGTGAAATGAAAAGGATCTCATAGAGCATCATCTATATTATGATGTACACAAAATATTCTAGTGCAAATTTTTTAGCCTACTTGTTGCATGGCTAGAGAGATTAGAAAATTTTTATTTCCAAACTAGATCTACATATAAAATTTAGTGGAATGATGATATAATTGAATTATTATATATCCTAGAGGTTGATTAGACCCGTACAATTGATCACTAGATACAAACAACTATAGAGGGATATATAACAAAATTTGTAGTTCACAGTTATATTTCTTTTGAAGCCACACAAGAATTATTTGTATAGGATATTAGAGGAAAGTTTATGCATAGAATACCAATTCTTATCAAGATGTTGGTCATTTAAAAATCCATAGTGCCCTACCCATTTATGATGGAGTATTATTTTGGGTGCTATGGGCATGTGTGTGGTTGGGATGAAAGATGGTGCAAAGCTAATTAGGAAAGTTGGCTAGTAGAAATTGGATGAGGAGGCCAGATGAAAGGGACCAAAATAAGCCTATAGATATAGAGCAAGAACTATGATAACAAAATAGGTGAAATATATTAGGGACTTTATGAGTGACTATGAGTAGAGGTAGAGGTAGAAGTAAGATTAGAAGATGAATAATTGTAGGAGATTCAAGGAGGAAGAATGTGTTGATGAAAAGATAGGATAAAAATGATTCAATGAGTGAGAAGGGACCGAGGATTAGTAAGACCAAAAATCAAGTATAGACACAACTAGAGGATGTCGATAAAGGAAATATAATAGAGGATGTTAGTTTAATAGATGGTAGTATATCATAGTAACTCAAGGAAATACCTTTCTTCTTTGTAGGGGAGTAGCCTAATTTCAAAAGCCTGGTCAACAAAAGGAATAGTACTAGCTTGACTTTCTACACAAGAAGAATTAAACAAAGATACGTTTCATCACCATAACACACATCCCTTGAGCCCATATTTTATATAAATACCCCTATTTACATTCATCCATAGATATTTGAAAGTTAGAGAGAGCAAGATATCAAGGAATCATGAAGAAGTATCAAAGAATTAGTAGATTCCAATTTTGAAAAAATCATGCAAGGATTCATGGAATCATAGAAGAATTATTTAAGAGAGGTAGTGATTAATTTGACTGACCCCTTGTTTATTGAGCAAGTTGTTGATTGGGTGTCATAGATTAAAATTTGTGCTGAGGAGAATAGAATGCAAACAAACATAATTATAGAGACTGTAGCATAAAAAATACTCTACATTTCATTCTAATTTTTAGTTTCACACTACAAAATTTTGTTCCCACATACTTTGGTTCATGATGGTGAAGTTTTGAAATAGAGCACAGGCTTGATTTCCTTTTGATTCATTTTTTTCTAAGTGTCAAAATTGAGCAGAAGCTGCCAAGTGCCATCGACCGAGGCACCTTTCATAATTTATATAAGTTGGTCGAGACATGCCACGTATCTCATAACAACTTTTCAAAATGTGATAAGTGTTGGCATCCACATTTATATCAGCATCTGTATTTCAAATCTTTTTAGCAAAAGGTTTCAACAAGCTAAGTATCAAGATCAGGTAGAAAGCACCAAGTGGCAATCACAGAAGGCTTCAATTTGCTTTTCTAAAAGCAATGAAAGATGCCACGTATCCCAGCTGAAGAGAGTGGAAACCACCACGTGTCGAGATCTAAATTTTCTTCATTTTGTTTCACAGATATAACAAAGACTATGGTGGGTCTTAGGTTTTATTTCTGAAGCAAGCAGAAGCCACCAAGTGTCACTGTCCATATAAATATGAAATGAGGCTTGATTATTTCTATAAATAAACAAAGTGATGCGGATACCAGCATGTGTCACTTTCCATAGGTTTCTCAAAAGGTGGCTAAAAGCAGTGGAGATTGCCACATATCCCTAGTTAAGTAAAGTAGAGATCACCACGTGTCCTTTGTTGAGGCAAGTGGAGATTTCCACCTGTCTTCATGCCCCTTTTTAAAGATACTCGGGTAAGAAATGTTGTGGGTCTTATTTCTGTTAAGTTGTTAAAGTTTTGAAGAAGTGGATTGCGACAGGTGTCAAAGGTGGAACACTCCTAAACAAAGATACAAAATAAGTACAAGTTACGTGGAAAGTGCCGCGTGTCTTCGATAAGTATTGTGGAACATGCCAAGTGTCATTCTCTGGTAATAAGAAGGTTTTCAAGGAATTGGCCAAGTGTCCTCTTTTGTTTAAAAGAAGGGAGCATCCTGCGAGTTGTTTCAGCCAATTAATTGCTGGAAGACAGAGCATTTTAGAATCTAAGAAATATCTTCTATTAGACACTTCTAGTTTAGTTAGATTTCAGTTGGGCTGTTATATAGGGAACACAGACAATCTAGAGTGAATTTGAGGCTATAAATAGGGTTGCAAAGATCACCAAAAGGATCATCATCAGATACTTAGAGAGAATTTTTGGAGAGAATTATTGTCAAGAGTTTAGACTTTCTAGAGCTGTGATTAGGAATATCATTTGCCTTTATTCTATTTTCTCAAGTTGGAAAGTTTATGTAATTGTTCATGTTTTGTGCCTCTTATATGACTGGAGAATTAATGAGAGGATTGAATCCTGTGCCTATGTTGATATTTTTTGTGTCACTAAAAAAGTAGTCTAGGCTGTGTTGTCAATAGTTTTAGACTTTCTAGAGCTGTGATTAGGAATATCATTTGCCTTTGTTCCATTTTCTTGAGTTGGAAATTTTATGTAATTGTGCATGTTTCTATGCCTCTTATGTGACTAGAGAATTCAAATAAGAAGATTGAACCCTGTGCCTTTGTTGATATTTTTTGTATCACTGCAAAAGCTATCTATGTTGTGAGCCTCTATTTCTATTGTTTCCATCTTTTACATTGATCATGCCTTGTTTGCTCTTAAATGTAATTGAATCTTACATATAGTTTCACTGTGCTCAGATTAAGGGTCGAATTACATTCAGGTGCGTCACCATAGCTAGATTTTCTTTCTTGCATTTATGTTTCTATTAAAATTCCTATCCCTTTTCCTAGTATACACTTAATATAAAGAAGAGACCATCTTCTTAAAAATTTGGAGGTTGCTTCTAGTTGCAAGTCCCACATCTTGAAACTTCTCATTGTTGGTGTTAGAAACAAGCACAATTTTAACCATCAATAGTTTTTGGCACGCCTGGTGGGACCCCATTTCTTGAAGTTTCTTTCAAGAATGTATGAACTAGAGAGCTACAAGGAGTTAGAGTTGTGGACCAGTAACTAGATCATAGTCTGGTGTAAATCTAGGTATTCTTTTGCCACCTTTGGTAACTAGTCCAAGAAGAAGAGTCAACCAGTTTATACCAATACCAAGAGCAAATATGAGAAGCCCCTATACCCCAAGAAATTATGCAAGTTGGAACACTGGTAGTCTCTTGATTCTCCCAATACCACCAGCTACTTTGGACCCTATCCTAGTGAATGCTCTAAAAGATTTACCCAAATTCAGTGAGCAAGAATTCAAAACACCTAAAGAACATCTGCAGGATGTATTAGATGTCTGTGCTATACATGTTGTCACATAGTAAAATGTGGCCATAAGATTATTAGCAGCTTCTTTTAAAAGGAAGTCTCTAGAATGGTATCAGTATTTGACCCCAAATACCATATCTACATGGGATCAGCTCAGAGATCTTTTCTTTGAAAGATTTGAAGAGAAGGGTGATAAGTCTTCTTTATTATAGCAATTGATTACCATCTAAAGGGCACCACAAGAAGTAATGACTGACTTCAATTCTAGATTTCAAAAGACTTGGGAAAGAATCCCTACTATAGCTAGACCAATACTAGGTATGGCTATAGTTTTCTATCTTAAGGCTTTAAATTTAGACATATCTATTATGATTCAGTCACTTGGAGGTCAGACTCTACTAGAGGCTTATGACTATGCAGTCAGAGCTAAAAATAATTTGATAGATGCTAGAAAGTTGTCTCCAAGGCCTCCCATGCCCATGTTTCTAGAGATTTCCTTGCCATTACCTCAAGAAGCCCATAAATCCATAGCCCCACCTATTTTTATGTACACATATCCTCAACTACCTGCTAAAGAAATTGTCCCTGCCCAATCATCTGAGTTGGATGATATCAAGAATATCTTAAGGACATTTTCTAATGAGTTGATTAATATAAAGAGATAGCAGAATCCTTTCCCTAGGCCTCCATATCAAGGCTATCAAGGAAACAAATTCTCATCACAACCAAACCAATACCAGGGTCTTCAAAGGCAAAATAACCCTCAGCCAACAAATCAATTAGTTGCAGTCCCTACACCCTCACAAACCATTCCCCCCAATTCGAATAGGGAGATTGTTCCAAGGCAAAATAATTATGTGGATAACACTAATGCCTAGTGTTTCCCTTACAATAATGCTCATACACCTAGAGATTGTCCCATGGGTAATCTACAACAAAAGGTGGCAGAGCAAAGAAGAATGGATGGATAGTTTGCAAGTTCCAATGACAATCAAGCCTACCTATCTTCTGGTATGCAAAATTTAGTCTTATGGCTCAGATGCAAGGGTTGTCTTTGCAACAAGAGGAAAAAATAGCCCCAAAACATGCCTTTTTCTCATGGGTTGAAGATGAAGAGTCAATTTTCTTGAATGAAGCTTCCACTTTTAAGAAACAAGTGGTGCAATTTGATTATTATAATAGATCAAAGAGAAGGATGGTAGAATAGTTTGAAGTTGTAAATAGTCATGTCATGGAGAATCCTCCATTTTAAGGACAAAAAAACATATCTGTTAGACAAGAAGTGTCTCATCTAGTATAGAATCAAGTGATTCCTGCACAAATTCAAGAAAAAACAAGATATCCTTATTTTCAAAGAACTTAGGCTCTGGGACCAATAAATGTGGTGGATCAATTGAAAAAGACTCTAGCACAAGTATCAATATGGGATATATTGGCTATTCTTGAATAAAAGACACTACTACAAGAAGCTCTACAAGGCAAAGAAGTGCCCAAAGGTACTGTTATCAAAGGACCTATTGAAAAAGAGAAGCTCAAAGACATAGTTCATCTACAGACTGTAGCCCTAGTGAATAATGCACCAGAGGTAAGCAAATCCAAACCGGATCCCTTCTATTTAACTTTGATAGTTGGCAAAAAACTACTGCATAACACAATGATTGATTTAGGGGCTAGTACTATAGTAATGCCTAAGCAAATAACTGATGCTTTAAAAATAAAGTATGAACCACTCACTAAAGGAGTCATGTAGCTATATGGCAAAGTAGTACAAACAATAGGGAGAATTAAACAACTCCCATTATAATTATATACTTGTCCCAATATAATTGTAAATCAAGATGTAGTAGTCATAGATATACCTCCTGTATTTATTCTATGCTTATCCAGAGACTTTACAACCAAGATAGGAGGATATATATCCCTTGATTGGTCTCATCTCATCCTAAGAACCAAGTATGGTTCAATGATGAAGATATTATTTGAGCCATTATATAAGGATCACATCACTAATGAACCAATTGCAAAGTTAGAGGTAGCTCATGCTATGATGAATAAAGAAGAAAGGGTTTTTGTTGAGGAGTTAAGTGAATGGAATGAACATGATCAAGAAGAGGAAAATGATCATTGTGCAAAGTGACCCATATGCAAATTATGACTCTATTGGTCTAGGCACTTATGTCATATTTGAGGAAGATCATAAAATCCAAAATGTGTTAAGAGAAGAAAAGTTAAAAGAGACCTCTTCTATTAAACCTCAGGTCTCTCAACATGACTTCCATATTCTGAGTGAGGAGTCACAAGTGTATGCCTTAATATCTAATGAAGAAGAGATAATTTTTGACTTTCTTCTTACATTTCAAGATGATGTGGAGGAGCATGGACATTGCCTTGATCATGATTTGAATGATTTGTTTGAAATAATTGGGTCAGGTTATACTATTTTTCAAGAAGGCTGTGAGTTGGTTGTAGAGGAACAAAACAACATTGAGACTCAATTACATATGCAAAATTATTGCAAGCTTTCAAAATTATCCTTTCGAGAGATTGGTAATTTTGAAGTCATTAAGGAAGATGATCATGCAATAGAACTTGATTTTGAGGTAGAAGGAGATATGAAAATAAATGATATATATCAAAGGGATTCTATTGATGAGCAAATAGTCATTAATTTTTTGATAAGATATGCCAGTATCAAGAACCAGCTTTCGATAAGCTTCCAAGGACAAGAAGAGTTTATATATGTTGGAAGCATGTTTGACTCAGACTCACTCGAATGCAAGCAAATCAATGTGGCATACAAAGAGAGAAAGTCATCAGAGATAGATACAATTTAACTACTTATCCAACAACATAAGTCATCTTGTCATGAAGGAGACTTTAGAAATTCTTCTTTTGATCCAAGAGGGAGATAAAAATACTTGGTTAATATAGTTAGGTAGTTTCCCCTTTTCATATTGCTTTGTTTTCCCATTTTTGTTTTCTCACTTTTCTTTTAAATAAGTGTTCTTTGAACACATATTCAGTAGCTTAGAGTTTTCAAAATTTCTCAATACATTGATGTCTCCCAAATATTTAGAAATCCCCAAGGTATCTTGCGCTACCACTTGCGTAATGTGTTTGCCTCGCTATCCCAAAAAGATTGAGTAAGATTTGCTAATGGTTATCCAAGTTTAATGCCATTTTGAGACTTAATAGGTCAATAAATACCTCTTAGCAAGAGTTAAAGCTTACAAGTTCTCAAACTTTCCTACATCTGTGAGAAAATATCCTGCTACTTGCATTTTTGGTTCCTAGTAAACTTGCTTCAAGTGTTTCTATTTTGAGAAAGTTCATACAAGTTATCATAAAATAGATATAGAGATGGAGGGAGCACATTCTTCACAACAAGGATCTGGGATGTATGAATCCCTTGACAAATTTCTTAAGAGCAAGTCATATGCTTCAGCTCCTATGCAACCATTAAAGACCTATCCACATACCAAAATCCCTAAAGTTGGTCAAGCAAGTGACCCGATAAAGATAAAAGATTATGCAGATGGAGTCATGGACCTAATTCTCCAAAGAGTAAGTAGCAAAACTCTTAGAGAAGGAACACATCAAAGGTGTCTACAGAGGGCCAGAGTAGGGCAATATGAGATATTTTCCATGAAGATATGGACTCACAACTAGCACAATTCATTGTCCCAGCTATACATCCATGCCCTGACTTAATCGAGTTATGCACAGACTTGTTCCATGCACCCTCAACCACCATTCAATAGGGTCCATTCTCAATGCAAATCATACCACAGGTTATCAGGGACATGTTAGCCCTATATCATGATAAGACAAATATGTTTCCCACTATTGCTAAAATGCAAAGAACATGGGCAAACATCAATACTTAGTTGGGGTTTTTAAGATCTAAATTGCAAATGGGAGATGATGATACTACTGTGCCTAAACTCCTTATAGCAAGATCCCAATTCACACAAGCTAGCCAAGATGCACTATTTATGATGGCTTTCATCTTTGGCATGAAAGATGATATGGTAGTTTATGGAGAACAAATGGCTATCCTCTTCAGGCTGAAGACCATTGACAAAACTCAGGAGTATAGGCTTGACTTTTCTGAACAAATTGCTCTCTCAATGGTGGAACAATTGGCCCAGTTTAAATCAAAAGGGGTTTTTAGGTATTCTTCTTATTTGTTTCACCTCATGCTATATCATAACTCTAACCTTTTTTCCCAACATATGTATCTTGATATGTATGACCCAATTTTTGATCTCTAAAGGACCACCCCTATGTCTACATGGATGCATATTTTATCAAAAACTAGCAACCCATATGAATTTTGGGAACTATTTGTTACCCCTATTTTTTGCCACCTCAACCCCAAACTAGTTATGAATAGAATATTCCCAAGTGTTTCAAACCTTCTGGCCAGTTGCCCAATTCCTTGTGATTTCTATTTTGGATCTCACCATACAATTATAAGAGTCCATGGTTTTTGTGGGGAACTAATGTTGCTACCTAAGATTTTGACTCTTAGGTTAGCATTCTTAGAGGTTACCAAACAAGTATCTATAGTAGATAATGAATATGGATCTGGCAAGAGGAAGAGAAAAATGTATGATGTCCCATGGATGACAAACAACATGGTATTAGAAGCCAGAGATGCTAAGATTGTACTACTTAGAAAACTGGCCTTCCTAGTTTCTTGCTAGTTGAAGACAAATGGATACATGACCCAAACTATTTCATAGCTTCTTGGATAAGGACTAATAGGGTTGAAACTAGAATTGCACATGAGGGCCGCCCCTTTTGGGAAAATAGGAAAAATCCTAAGGAAGATACCCCTTGATTTTATGTTGAATTAACAGATTTCCCCCTTCCACAAAATAGACCATGGGAAAATTTATTTGTCAAGTAGAAGGATTATGATCCTAAAGTCAGAATGACTTCTGGCTTAATAAGGACATTAAAGAATAAAGATTGGGATGCTGAGAAAATTGAAGCCTATTGGAAATATAGGCAAGAAATTTGTTAGACAACTCATTCTTTTGGGAATGTGGACTCAAATGAGCAATGGGAGGAACTTTGGGATGAGTGCCATATATCCCCTATATCTAGCCTAGAGATAAGAAATTTGCTGACACAGAGTGTTGAGATAGAAGCTAGAGCAAGATCAAGCCAAGAGTCACAAGCCTCAAGGCAAACTATAGCTACAATAATTGTATTAGTTTGGCCCCAATCTCTTAGCATCATGGAAAAACAAAAGAGTGTGGTGTCTTTACCACCAAAAGCTTCCTCATTGACATTGGTTATTGAAATTCCTAGTTCTCCACAAGCATCACTGACGGCAGTAGTAGATGTGAAAGGAAAAGAAACACAGCCAGAAGAAAAGACACCCAAGAAGCAAAAAAGGGTGTAGTTTTAGTTTGATTCAGAAGAGGAGGTAGACCCCCCCATAGTGCCAATTATAGAGTACTATAATTACTTCTCAAGTAAGTATTATTCCTCCTCCTTCTCAATCTCTTTCTTCTCCTGTTGGCATGATGATTCCATCTAGCCAGATGATGTCCCCTGCTACCTCTGCCATTCCCATTTCTCACTTTGCCCCATCTTTGCCACCTCAAGCTTTACCTCATTTCCCCCCCTCTATTCCCAAAAAACTTCCCCCTCAGATTGCCCATAGCCAATAATTGGCTATTCAATATGGTTTACCACAAGGACATCCTTTTGTGGGTGGGCACATTGCCTCTCCTTCTACATTTCAGACCCAAGTAAATGCTACTAGGAAGGCAAGGGAAGCCCGAAGAGAGAAAAAGAAGATCAAGGAAAATAAAGCTTTGGCTATGCCCCATCTATGGTCACAATATTTAGCAACAATTGACGGTGACTCATTTGCCACCAAATGCAATCAAGCCAACTAAGTAGATGTAGCTAGAGGACTACACAATTAATGTAGTGGCCATAGACATGTCCCTCTTCAGGCCATAAGGCAAAATTGAGCTGCTAACCAAATCCACTTCTGTAGTTGTTGAAGACTACTTGAAGACATCAAGGAGGCTATAGAAGATGGAGGCTGATTTAGCCAAAGAAAAGGCAAACTGTTATAGTTTGACCACATAAATCAATAGAAAAGGCAATGAAATAGATAATATAAATAAATAAATAATTGCAAGATACTATTTTTCTTTAGACTCACAGGGTAGTCCAGGCCCAAAATGATTCTATAAAAGCAGGGCTAACATAGGTAAAGGATGCAGTAATGACCCTAAGGTGTGAAAAAGGCAACATTGCGAGAAAAATGTGAGGAACACCTATTACAGGTTACTTAATTACAATAGAAGCTACTGGCCAAATAGAATAATATTGTGGCTATACAAACCTAATTTCAATCTCAGCAATAGAGAGTAGCATAATTGACACTAGAACTATCCAAAAGGCCAAAGAATGTCAGAGTGTTAAGTCTGGTGAAGGAGCTATATGAATCCATGTGGAAAAGAATCTCCTTGAAGATTATTTAGCTCACCTTTTCTCACCTTCCTACTAAATTCACAAAAATTGTGTGAAAAGGTGGATAATTTAGTTACAAACACTCTAGCTACAGTTTCTAGGAGAGTAATGGACTCTAAAATGTTACTGCAAAAGCTTTATGATGCAATAGGTGCAACATTATCAGCAATAGGAATTGAGAATAGAACAGTCACTGCTAAGTGAGTGAATGAGGTTCTCAATTGTAATTCCATAGCCATCAGTTGTAGAGAGCTCCTAGATGTCATGAAAGAAGGAATCAGTGAAATGAAATGGCATATTGAATATCTAGTATAATTAGGTCTTCCTTCTCCATTTCCTGATGACAACATGGTGCTAATGGTTAATGAAATTGAACCTTTGCTGTTGGCTAAATAGAATGATCAGACAATTTTTCAAGATTTAAGGGATGATTCATTAGTCCCTAAAGTAGAAGTTGTCTTGGTTCTTATTTTCCAGCTCGAATTCAAATTGAAGGCTATGGTTCAAATTTTGTAGAATTTTTCACACAAGGATATTATTAACCTTGATTTAACCTTTAATGAATTGAAAAATAAATAGGGGTTATCTGACGATGAGTGGTCCACCTACCAAACAACATTGTTGAAGCTATGATTTTGAAATTTTGATCTAGCAGGAGTTGTGGTTTCTTTTTGAGCAGGCTCAAAAGTCCTTGGGGTCGCCAATAACTATAGAGTAAAAAATAATCTATGTTTCATTATGATTTTCAGTTATGCAATACAAAATTTTATTCCCGCATACTTTGGTTCATGATGGCAAAGTTTTGAAATAGAGCATGCGGTCTTGATTTCCTTTTGATTCATTTTTGTCTAAGTGTCAAAATCGAGCAGAAGCTATCAAGTGTCATCAACTGAGGCACCTTTCATAATTTATATAAGTTGGTCAAGACGTGCCACATATCTCATAACAACTCCATAGAACATGACAAGTGTTGGCATCTATGTTTTATATCGGCACCCACATTTCAAACCTTTTTAGTAGAAGGTTTCAACAAGCTAAGTATCAAGATCAGGTGGAAAGCACCAAATGGCAATCATGGAAGGTTTCAATTTGCTTTTCTAGAAGTGATGAAAGATGCCATGTATCCCAACTGAAGAGAGCAGAAGCCACCACATGTTGAGATCCAAATTATCTTCATTTTGTTTCATAGATATAGCAAAGACTGTGGTGGGTCTCAGGATTTGTTTCTAAAGCAAGTGGAAGTCGCCAAGTGTCATTGTCCATGTAAATATGAAATGAGGCTCGATTGTTTCTATAAATAAACAAAGTGATGTGGAGACCAACACGTGTCACCTTCTGTAGGTTTCTCAAAAGGTGGCTAAAAGTAGCAGAGATTGCCACATATCCCTAGTTAAGTAATGTGGATATCGCCATGTGTCCTTTGTTGAGGCAAGTAGAGATTGCCACCTATCCCTATGCCCCTTTTTAAACATACTTGGGTAAGAAATGTTGTGGGTCTTATTTCTGTTAAGTTGTTAAAGTTTCAAAGAAGCAGGATTGTGCCAGGTGTCAAAGGTAGAATACTCTTAAGCAAAGATACAAAAGAAGTATAAGCTACGTGGAAAGTGCCACGTGTCTTCAATAAGTATTGTGGAACATGCCAAGTGTCATTCTTTGGTAATAAGAAGGTTTTCAAAGAATTCTCCAAGTGTCCTCTTCCATTTAAAATAAGGGAGTGTCCTATGAGCTATTTTAGCTAATGAATTGCTGGAAGATAGAGCATTTCAAAATCTAAGAAATATCTTTTGTTAGACACTTCCAGTTCGGTTAGATTTCAATTGGGCCATTAGATTGGGAACACACAGATAATCTGGAGTGAATCCAAGGCTATAAATAGGGTTGCAAAGATCACCAGAAGGATCATCATTAGATACTTAGAGAGAATTTTTGGAGAGAATTATTGTCAAGAGTTTAGACTTTCTAGAGCTGTGATTAGGAATATCATTTGCCTTTGTTCTATTTTCTTAATTTGGAAAGTTTATGTAACTGTGCATGTTTTTGTGCCTCTTATATGACTGGAGAATTAATGAGAGGATTGAATCCTATGCCTTTGTTGATATTTTATGTGTCATTTCAAAAGTAGTCTAGGCTGTGTTGTCAAGAGTTTTAGACTTTCTAAAACTGTGATTAGGAATATCATTTGCCTTTGTTCCATTTTCTTGAGTTGGAAATTTTATGTAACTGTGCATGTTTCTATGCCTCTTATGTGACTAGAGAATTCAAATAAGAAGATTGAACCCTATGCCTTTGTTGATATTTTTTGTATCACTGCAAAAGCATTCTATGCTGTGAGCCTCTATTTCTATTGTTTCCATCTTTTACATTGATCATGCCTTGTTTGCTCTTAAATGTAATTGAATCTTACATATAATTTCATTGTGCTCAGATTAAGGGTCAAATTACATTCAAGTGCATTGCCATAGTTAGATTTATTTCTTGCATTTGTGTTTCTATTAAAATTCCTATCCTTTTTCCCAGTATACACTTGATATAAAGAAGAGACCAGCTTCTTAAAAATATGGAGGTTGTTTCTAGTTGCAAGTCCCACATCTTGAAACTTCCCATTGTTAGTGTTAGAAAAAAGCACAATTTTAACCATCAATAGAGACCAAAGACAAGTCAGAGGCATTTTAATCACTTGAGTGATCTCTATCACCTCTATGATCTTAAGAATATTTTATATTTTCACAAGGCTTCCCATTTTTAACAAATACATTAGTACTTGGAGATAGTCCCACTGGGTATACAAGATCATCACCACAAACATCACTAGTGATCACCCCTCCTCAAGTGAAAACACCACTTCTAACACTAAGAAGTTCTCATTTATCAATTCCACAAATTAAAGTATCATTACCACCATCTAGAGGAGCATAGATAATTTTTCCTTCACAATTGAGCCTAGGTAATATGGATTTACAGTTGGGATCCTTAATCACACTAGCAACTTATGATGGAACTATGGATCTAGAGTAATACTTATGTGTGACATAAAATGGTAGGCTAAATGCATTGTAGATGAAAATATTAATAAGTATGAGCTTATTAGTGCCTTGTCTAGAAGATCATTAGAGTTCATGTTCCATAAAGGATTAGGAACAACAAGTTTCGATGATGTGCAAAAATGGTTGGTTGTAAAGTTTAAGGTTAAGAAAAGTATGAGCCAAACCATAAAATACCTCAAAGAAATCCATCAAGATCTAAGGGAAATATTCATGATTATGACCACAATTTTTTTGATGTGGTTAACAATGTCGAGTTTGCTTTGGAAGATAAAGGTAAGGCCTCTTGGTTTGTTGAAGGACTATGACCAAAGATCTGGTTTGTGATAGTGTAAATTGATTTCACTAATGAAGCAAAATCTAGAATAGCCACAATAAAGGTGAATTAAATAGAAGATTATGGTACCCTAATAGAGATTAAAACATAGTAATAAATCACACTTCAAGCTATATTTTAGAGGTTGGAGACTCTATAGAATACTATTGAACATCCTAGAATTGGTTTATGGTGCATTGAGTGTGGAAAGGAAGGGTACCATAAGAATGAATACCAAAAAGTACATATGGAGTTTTATGACATCTGTCACATAGTGAGACACTCAAAATATCATTGTCACTTATTACAATAGTATGTAAGAAACCCACAGAGTATGTACTATAAATTTTTCAAATCTACTAATCATAAAGATAAGGATTGTAAAGATCTACAAGAATTGAAAGAAGACATTACTAAGAATGTATTTGTAATATCCACACAAAAGTCACCAATAATATCTCAAGCCACTACCAGATTAGAAACCAATCCCATAAGTATAGTGCAAGCTAGGTTGGCATGGGCTTAGAATGTACAACCATTTAAACCATAAGGATTAGTTGGTGGAGTTCAAAACATATAACCACTACAATATGATTATCAATACAAACAAAATCTTATGATTCCTTAAGCACAAAAAGATGGATAGAATCCACTTATAAATCAACCCCACTATGTTTGTTATGATAATTAATAGTATTAGTAGGGGTGGAATGTACCACATACCATAACAAACTTTGGGGCACAATAGGCAGATGTTTGGGTATATCAATGGAATAGAGGTGGATTTAGAGGTGGATACCATGGTGGTGCACAAAGAGGATGTGGAAATGGTACTAGAGGCCCTATTAGATGATATTTGTGTGAGGAACCCAATCACATACAATAGAACTGACCCACAAATCCATAATGGAAAGATTATTATGTATATTGTCGAGTATCTAAACAACATGATACTCATGACTACCCTATTTTAGAAACATAACATAGAGATCAAGCTATGGAAAATGTAAATTAAGTTGGTTTTGAGCCCTAATCATAATGCATTTATGCAAGTAGTAATAAGAACATAATAGACACAATAAGGATTACCTCCTTTAGAAATGCCAATGGATTTTGGCATACAAAAAGCTAAAGTAGATACCTATCTAAAACCAGTAAAGGAGAAGGGAATCATGAAGGAAGTTGTGTAAATTATAAATAATATTTAACAAAAAGGTTTAGCTATAATATATTAAGCTATACTTGATGCATATATGTATGGATAGATTGTGCAAATCATGAAATAATAGGGGGTTGTAACAACATTGACAAACTTGATGAAATTGCTTAATACTCTATGAAATGAGGATATATCACAAAATATCACTAAAATATTGCACAATATGGTCAAATGTGCATAAAAGGGAAAGGAAAGGCCTAAGAATTTGGTTTGGTATGTTAAGAACAAAGAATCCATGGGATGCCATTGTCAGGGTCGATATTGAGATAGTAGGGTATGAGATACCAAACACTGTGTTTGATTTTGGGAGCAAAATAAATATGATCTCATGATCTACTTGGGAGGTGATTGGCAGACCATATTTGAGTTATATCCTTGTAACCCTTAGTCTGGTGGACTATGGTAGGATAGATCCCATAGGATGATTGGAATATGTGGAGATTAAAGTCATAGAGCTAACTCTACATGGTGATTTTGAAGTAATAGATATGAAGATAGATGAAATGTACTACCCAACTTTGCTAGGTAAAAAAAGGCCTATGATGGAAAGATGACCATCAACATAGCAATGAATTAATTAGATTCACACCAAGATGATCATATAATCATCATTCCTCTTAATAGAGATGTCAAATATTACATAATTCACAAGGAACATGATTCTCCCTATATAGCAAAAGGAAATAGTTGGATGTGAATTATGATGCAATGTACCTAATATACAATGCCATATACCAATGAACTAATTTTAATCTTCTTTAGAAGAACCAATATCTGATTAATTGTGTGGTAAGTGTTCCTTAAAATCTTTGAATATTTCCACAGAAGATGAAGATGAAGTGTGATCTCTATTTGTTCACTCACATACATAATATGATATAGAGATCTTATATAAACCTATTTCTATGGAGTGGGGTTATATTGAACCTACTCTCAAAGGTATAATTCCATGGGATTGAGATTCTTCTATTAGTGGTGGTTCTTACACTTATATGCTCAATTGGGCTTGAAATGATCATGAGCTTAAACCCTTGAGCACGGTTTATGCAATTGATCATCAAATTTCTTAGTAATTTTCCACTAAAGACATTAGTGATTTTATAGTGTGGCTCCAAATGCATATAATAGAGTAAAATTAAAGGGTAAGTGTTCCTAATTATGCATTGAAAGGAGTTTTAGCTAATTGGTGAGCAGTACATAACAATGGTAGTAAAACATGGGCAAAAGTGTGTGAATTGCTTATCGTATGGTTTCAATTACCTAAGGAAGGGAAAAAATAATGGCCCATGTTCCATGAAGGATAATGTCCTCCAAAGCATGTTCAATAGTGCATTAAAATATGGATGGCTGTAAAAATCAATTTGAAGTATTGACTGCATTGTTTTATTTACACATTGGGGTTTTGCCTACTACTTGGTACATTCATCAAGAACATCGTAGATAGACATAACATTGGATCTAGTTGTAGAATGATTTTATTCAAACCTTTATATTTTAAATTGACAATCCCCTTGTGAGTAGTGCATTACAAAATATGAAAACATTTCTATGTCATGGATGAGTGGAGGATCTGTATCAGATCCAAGCTTCATAGCTAGAGGAGATGGAGGCTCATGAAATTATTGATGTTGTCACCATGAAAGTCAAGAAGAATCAATAATATGCCCAAGATCTCATTGATTCCATGACTATGGAAACTATGTGTAGAGGAAAATCAAAGATGGAAATTCAACCTTGCCATCATATTCAAGAAGAATCTACTGATGATCTTGGTTTAGTTAGTGAGGATTCTTTAGAACTTGTAGAGTTTTTTGAACCTGAGCCAGATTATGAAATATTACCTGAACCTTCAAATGAAGAAGCTAAAGAATACCGATCATGAAAAATACAATTTCTAGAATAAGAGGGTGAGTGGGCCATTATACAATCCATTCTGGAGGATGAATGACAAGTATATCAAGATCCTCTAAAGGAACACATTGTGAAAATTAGGTCTAAAACATCTCCAAAATTGGCACATATTGGTGATTATTGGGAACAAAAGGACATTTTGGAAGCATTGTAACTTATCTAAGATTATGTAGATGTGTTTTTAACTAATTTTTTAGATGTCAAAGGGGTGGATCCTTCTTTAGGGGAAATGAATATAGAACTCAAGGAAAGTGCATGCCTTATTAAGAAGAGGCCTTGCCATCTCAATCCTAACATGAAGATGAAATTTAAAATTGAATTTGATCATATGCAAAATGTAGGAATAATATTTCCTATAGAAAATGTGGAGTGGGTAAGTCTTATGGTCATACAACCAAATAAAATAGGTAAGATTCATATCTACAAATACTACCACATCTTAAATGATGCCTACATTAATGACCCCTTTCCAATACCATTTACTAATGAAGTGTTGGAAGTTATAGCTAGACATGAGGTGTATTCCTTCACTGATGGATTTGGTGGGTATCATCAGATACCCATCATAGTTGAGGATATAGCTGAGATGACATTTGCTAGCAAATAGGGGTCATTTTCATAGAAGGTAATGCCATTTAGCCTAAAGAATGCACCTATGGTTTTCTCTAGGGCCATAGTAACTGCATTCAAGGACTTTATTCATGATTTTTTGGAGTTATATTTAGATGATTGGGTGGGTTTCTTATTATTTTGAGAACATTTATCAAAATTAAGACTCATGTTGGAAAGATGTAGAATGCTTAGGATTATACTTAACTTTAAAAAATGTTTGTTTTTCACACTGTTTGGTGTTATTTTAGGCCATCTAGTGTGTATCAAGAGGATCTTGGTGGATCAAGAGAAGATTGCAGTAATAATGAGTATGCCACCACCAAATTCCTTAATATAACTATGATCCTTTTTTGGACATATGGGGTATTACCAAAAATTTATAAAAGGATATGCTACTCTTTCAACTCCAATGGTGAAATTACTACATAAAGGTGTTCCTTTTATATGGATAGAATATTTCCAAACAACTTTTGTGGATCTAAAATAGCAGTTGGTTATTACACCAATCCTTATTTTTCCTAATTGGGGTAAAACTTTCCATGTACATGTGGATGCATTTGGCATTATAGTTGGTGTAGTGCTAGTGCAACTAAGTGAAGGAGGCTTGGACCATCCAATCCATTTTGCAAGCCAAAAACTATCTACAGCTGAGAAGAACTATACCACAACTGAAAGGGAAGTTTTAGCAATTATGTTTTCTCAAAAAAAAATTATACATTAGTTTTTGGCTACCCCATTTTAATTATTTACAGATCATTAATATTTATGATATCTCATAAATAAGCCATTATTAGGTGGAAGAATATCTCATTGATTGATGCTTTTCTAGGAATTCCATTTTTGAATCAATGTTAAACTAGGGAGGGAAAATGTTAGCCCTGATCATCTCAATAGATTACATAATTGTGAATATCTAGAGGATATCCCTAATGAGCCTCATGATGCTAATTTGTTTAGAGTTTCTATGATTCTAGAACTATTGGCTAAAATTACATAGTTCTTAGAACATAGGACACACATTACAATGAAAAGGAGAAGAAGCACCTCTTCAGCAAGGAACTTCCTTTTATCATCATAAATGGATTTCTTTATCATATGGGGAAATATGAGGTTTTATGATGAGTAGCACTAGAGCATGAATGACAACAAGTCCTAGAAGTGGCACATCAGAGCATTATGGGTGGACATTTTATGGGAGAAGCTACCGCAAGAAAATATTAAAAGGTGGTATTTGATTGCCACACATTTTTAAAAATGCATAGAGGTTTGTCAAATAGTGTGATGCCTGCCAATGTATGGGTAAACTCACTCAAAGTAATGAGATGCCTCTTCATCACATATTAGCACACCAACCATTTGAGTAATGGGGAATTGATTTTGTTGGCCCCATTAATCCAACAAGTAAATGAGGTAATGCTAGATACATAATTACTCTAACTAATTACTTTACCAAATGGGTAGAGGCTGTTGCTACATCAAGTTGTAGAGCTAAAGACACTGCTAAGTTTTTGTATGAGAACATCATTACTTGGTATGGGTTCCCACTATGATTGGTAAGTGATAGGGGTACATATTTTTTGAACAAGACCATTATACTAATATAATAATTTATGATTTCCCATCATAAAAGTAGAGTGTATCATCCACAAGTGAATGGGCAAGTAGAGGCTACAAACAAAGTGTTGGGTAAGCTCCTAACAAAGGTTTATTATGTTAAGAAAGATGATTGAGAGGATATACTTCCTATGGTACTCTAGGCTTACCACACCCATTTAAATCATGCATCAGGATTTAATCCATTCTAGTTAGTTTATGGATTGAATCTGTTATGCCTATGGAATATGTCATGCCTAGCCTATCAGTTGCTAATGCCATACAACTAGGTGATGCAGAATCACTTACAAATCAATTATTGGATCTTAATCATATAGATGAAGATAGGTGTAGATCAGTGTGGGTGCAAGAAATTAACAAAATGAGTTAAAAACTATGGCATGACAAGAGTCTTCACATAAAATAATTCCATTGTGAGAAATTGGTTTTGTTATATGATAGCCATTTCCATGCATTTCCTATAAAACTCACCATTTGATGGAAAGGTCCATATGTAATTCATGAGATTTTAAAAAATGGATTTGTAATCTTATGAGATCTAGAAGGTAATGTTTTACTTGGAAAGGTTAATAGCTATAGACTTAAAGTCTACCATCATTAGACATTGCAACAAGAAAGTGTGGTTTTACACATCAAGCATAGTTATGACAATTTTATTCATGCAATTTATTTGAGTTTGGTTTGTGTTTTATGTGTGACGTGTGTTTTCATAAGTTTCTTATTATTAGAGCACAACATGAATTATAAATTTGTAAAATTTCATGATAGGCATGGTCCAGCTAGACTAACACATATTAGCTATTGATTCATTATAGTTAGAGATGATTCTATGTGACATCTTTGAATAAAGATAAATGTGGGTCATCTATTAATTTTAAGAACCATACCTAAACAAGATCAAGGATTATGATTATGAATAATGGTTACCAAAAAGGGGAGTTATGGCTAAAGCATGCAGTCAAGTGGTTATAACATCACTGTCAGAGTTGTATGTCATAATCAAGATCACCAATCAAATAATTATGGATAAAAAAAATATGATGAAATGTACCATCAGACATTATTTAATATCCAAATTGGTGCCACATTGACCGTATTAAATGCCATATCCATCGAGGTGAATTTTCTTCTCACATCCAAAATAATGGGGGTGCAACATCAATTCAAATTTGAATCTAGTCACACAAGTAAAGGATTTTAAGATCCCAAACATTAAATTCACAAACTAAAGGCCCAAGTGAACCAAAAACTATATAAATAAGTCATTTCATGGCATTATATACCACTAAATCTCACTAATTTAGCTCTATAATTGTTATTTTGGGTTTACTTTCTCAATGTTGTGTGCTTCCAATTTTTCTCAATATGTATTCATGGCCACCTCCCGTAGTGCTATTGAGTTTGATCATAATTTCAAAAAGTGATATGGATCAAGCAAGTGAATAAGCAGCAAATAAAAATTTAATTCTATAGTGAGACAAAAATCTCTGTAGTCAAAGAACAAATTCTAGCAAGGACAATATTCTCTGCAAACAAAGCTACAAACTTGCATTCTCCAATATATCCTATGTGAGGAGAAAATACAACTATATAAGCATAGTATATGCCATATTTTCATGATTTGGGATATATTATAAATCTCAATGTGAAATACAAAACAAAAACCAATTAACAAATAAAATAACTTACTAACTTATGTTAATCTCCTAACAACTAAGAAACTAACATTGATTTTTAAATTTTGAATTTTACATTTTACATAGAATAAAATAACTAATAAAATATTAAAATATTATTATTATATACCTATAAATAGATATACCCTATGAATTCTCATCATTCCTCCCAATAATATCTGCATTGAACTCTAATGTTCATAAAAGAGAAGGAAAATCTTGAGACATCTGATGGTGAGAGATCCAATGGACCTGATGCAAAAGCCAACCTTGTTTGGAAACAAGGTAAGAAGTGGTAGAACCATATCATGTATAATGAGTCTTTGTATTGAAAACTTGATCATAATTGAGTGGAAGCTAAATATCAAAAATAACATCTGCAGGATGGCTAATAGGAAGCTTAGTCTCTAGTGTTGACTCATGGTAGTACTTGAGAAGATCAACATTGACAACATCATGGATGCCCAAATAAGATAGAATATCAAGTTGAAAATCATTTTTAGATACCGTATGAATAATATTGTAAGGCCCAAGTGAAGTGGCTTGACCTTATTATGTGCTTTCTCCCTGAAATGACATTTATCCAAGTATAACCAAACTCTATCCCCAAATTGAAAAGTATGAGGGATACAATTACAATCCATTGGTTATTTTTATATTTTATTGAGTCTTTTGAATAATTTTAATCACTTTGGACTAAAGATTATACAAATTTTGGATGAAGGCTTGGGCCTTATCTTGCTCTTTCTGAATATTCATAGTATCTAGAGAAGGAAAAGATAAAAACAACTCATATGGAGCTAAAGGATGAAAACCAAGACATACCTCAAAAGGTGATTGACTTGTAGATAAGTGAACTACCCAGTTGTATGCATGCTCTATGTGGGTTAGGCTCAAATCCCACTTGGAAGGAGAAATATGATGATAAATCCTCAAACTCTATATGAGAGTACACTTCATAAATTCAATCTAACCATCTGATTGAGGATGAAAAGTAGTGGAGAAGTTGAGAGAAACTCCCAAAATATTCCATAAAGATCACCAAAAATGGCCCATAAAATGGGAATCATGTTAAAGACCAATGCTAGTTGATAAACCAAAAGATCTCCAAACAAAGTCAAAGAAGAGTTAGGCTAAGTCATGTGCATAAATTTCTCACGACATGGGATGAACTTATCCATCTTGTTAAATTGATCAATAACCATAAAAACATAATCATGGTGACAAATAGTCAATGTAAATCCACTAACTAAATCTATGGAAATGATCTCCCAAGGACGAGAAGGAATCAGAAAAGGAATACTCAAGCCCATATTTCTATTGGTTAGTTTGGAGTGGAAACATATTGCATAGCTCTTGAGAAAATGGAGAACATCTCACTACATATGAGGCCAATAAAATAACTAATAAAAATGATGAAGTGTTTTTTGATTACCAAAATCACCACCATAAAGAGTATAATGTGCATCCTTGAGAAGAGAAGTCTGATGATTTCAAGGAACATAAAGTTTATCTAACTTGTATAGAAACCCTTCCTTGATAAAAAAATATTGAAAAGGTGTTAAATTAGAAGCTGAAAGATTCTAAAGACTTATGTAGGTAGTGTCAAAATTAGGATCCTAAGCATACTGAGAAGACCATTTCTAAAATCCTAAATGAGAAGTGGTCATAATAGTTAAATCATGTGCCCTAGGAGGATGACTCAAATAATCTACAACATTTTTGGTGTTCCCCTTCTTATACTTGATCACCAAGTGAAATTGTTGTAGATATGAATCCCACTTCATATGTTGCGCTTCTTCAATTTTTTTCTAAGACTGAAGAAACTATAGAGGCAAGTGATTAGTGTGAAAAAACTATTTATTTGCCCAAAAGATAATGTATCCAATACTTGATGGCTCAAACCAATACATATAATTCTTTATCATATGTGGAGTAGTTCCTTTTATTAGTACATTTTTTTTTGAATGATAGGCTACAAGATAACCATTTTGCTTTCAAATAGCTCTAAGTGCATAATGTGAAGCATCTGTCTCAATCTCAAAAGGTTGTGATAGATCGAATAGAACAAGAATACATGTTAAACATAATTTTTATTTTAATGTGTTGAAAATATGTGAGTGAATTTATATCCACTTGAATACAACATTGGTCTTTTTCAATTGGTGCAAAGGTGTAGCAATGTCTACGTAATGTAGGATGAACTTGTGATAGAAGTTGGCAAGACCAAGAAAACTCCTCAATTTAGTGAGATTTGAAGGAGTAGGCCACTTGAGAATAACTTCCATTTTTATAGGATCAACATGGATTCCATGTGCATCAATGATAAATCTAAGATAGGAGATGGATGTTTGACTAAAATAACACTTAGGAAAGTTTGCATACAAATTATTTTGCTAAATTGTATGAAGAAGATGTTCCAAATGTTGAAGATGGACTTTCCAAGTGTGAGAAAAGATGAGAATATCATCTAAGTAGATGATAACAAATTTTTCCAAACAATCATGATATACCTCATGCATCAATCTCATTAAAGTGGTAGGAGCATTGGTGAGACCAAATGGCATCACAAGCCACTCAAAAAGGCCCATTTTAGTCTTGAAAGTTGTCTTCCATGTGTCCTCTGCCTGAACTCTAACTTTATGATACCCACTTTTCAAATCAATCTTGGAGAATAATTTGGCACCTTAAATTTGATCCAAAATTTCATCAATGCATGGAAGTGGATATCAAATTTTTATGGTGATTTTATTTAATGCCCAAAAATCAATGCAAAGATGCCAAGTTTTGTCCTTATTGATCAAAAGCAAAATTGGTGAAGCACAAGGGTATGCACTTATTTTAATGAAACCTTTGGAAAATAAATCTTAAATTTTCCTTTTGATTTCATTAGTCTAAAGAATTGATTATCGATACAATGGGGCATTAGGAAGAGAAGCAGCAAGAAAAATGCCAATAGTGTGATTGATTTCTCATTCTGAGGGAAGTGTCTTAGGTTCCTAAAACACATGTGAATAGGACTACAATAATTTTTCAAGAGTATCATGTGGTTTGGATATAGTGACTTTTGTTGTATAATCATTATATTGTGACCTTATGAAAATTAATGTAAGCTCTTATGCATGATTGATTGCTTTGCATCCATGTCTGCAACTAAGTACTAGATTTGGGTTGCTCTTAGTACATTTGATTAAATGTATTATTATCTTGTTGTAGTGTATACATTTTATTAAAGGCATTATACTGAGATTTCCTATCATACTGATAGGTTTTCCCTAGAAACAAACCAAAATAATCCATAGTGGTCACATCACAAGTGACCTTATCAATGAATTTGGGACCAAATGCAAAAGACATAGTGCATGTATGTGTGATTCAGGAGGAGGAACCACTATCCTTCCATCCAAGTGAATATGTATGAGGATGTGGATCCATTGGTAGATGTAGTTTGTCAAAAATGGACTTCACAATTAAATTTTTCTATGAGCCATTATCAAATATACAATCCACAAAGAAATCATGTGCTAGGTGAGCACGAATGACAAATAAATTATCACATCCCCCAAAAATAGAATGATGGTTCATCAAGGTGAACTTATTGAGTCTACCTTTCAACTCATCATATGTCATATCATCACTAGAAGTCTTGATGGGAACATTCTTCTTTTCCTCATCAGGAGACTGTATAATCAAACTCTATTCTTCAATTTAAAACATTTAGACTTTTCATGACCCTTATTTTTACAATAGTTACAAAATTTATCAAATTTCTTAGTATCAAAATAAGGAGAATGATTAGCATGAGAAGAAGAGGAAAGAGAAGAATTTTTATCTTTAGAAAGTTTTTGTTGTGGTCAAGAACTTGAAGCTTTTGGAGGACCTGTAGAAAATAAAGACTGAGATGCTTGAGTTTGGGAAACAAGTTTTTATTCTACCAATTGTGCTTAGTTGAATGAAACATCAAGTGTTTATAGGGGAGTATTTTCAACTCTCTAAAAAAGTGTTCTTGTAATCCACTCTTGAACTTTAAGATGAGATGAGTAGCTGGATCTTGCACTTGAAGTAGTATCCTCAAGTGATTGAATTGGTAGATGTAATATTGCAAAAAACATTTGTCATCCTTGTCACATATGGAGCCATTTGATATGCAAATATTGATCATAATTTAAAGGATAGAATGTATCCTTCAAAACTATGATAAGTTGATCCCATGTGTTGATAAGATTCTAAGCATTTTTTCATTTAGTGATCAATACCTTAGCGACACCAAAGAGCTTTAATTTTTTGAAAGGAACGTTGTCATCATCAGGTATCTCATTATAGGAAAACCATGTCTTCATGTCAAGAATCCAAGTTTAGATCACATCAGGATCTTGGGATCCATCATAGATCTTAACTTGACATTTGGCTTGAGGTCAGTGGCCTTTAGGACCAAGAAGCTGTAGAACTACAATATCATTGACTTTATCAGCCAATGTAGTTATCACACCAGCAAGTTCAAATGACTCTTTTAGCTAAATTAGTATCCATGTTATTTTGGGTTAGATCCAATGAAATATTTTACGCATCCCAACATTAAAAAAATGGACAAGAAATATGAGCCAACACTCCACTAGACTTGGGTTTTGACAAAAACAATTAAATCAAAAGATCCTTTATATCTGGAATAAAACCACATTATAGGGATGTTTGAGACTCTACTAGACATAATGTGGCAAAATTTCAAGATCAAATTCCTCGTGGTTTGTAAGATATGGATTTAATACTCTCTTGGGCAAGTTTAAGATAAATATTTTAAAACATTTGGGAGAACCCAACTACAATAGTAATATTAAAAACACCATAACTTTCTCAAATCTCAACAAAATTTGAAACCATCGAATGTTATGGAAATCTCAAATAGAGATTCTCATAAAATATAAATCATTTTACAAAATATATCTTGTGTTAAAATTTATTTACAAAACAATAGGATGGTTTTTGAAAGAAAAACCTGGAAATGTTTTCAAGAAAGAATGACATTTGTTGAAGAATAAACCTCAAAAATGATTTTGATGAAGAATCCTTTGAATGTGAGTGCAGAGAGCTTCAAAAATAGTTGATCCTAATGAGAGATTAAAATAAAATGGATTAGAAAAAAAATTCAAACCCATGAATTAAAAAAATGCTCTGATACCAAACTGATATGGATCAAGCAAGTGAATAAGCAACAAACAAAATTTTAATTCTATAGGGAAACAAAAATCTCTGTAGTCAGAGAATAAATTATAACAAGGACAATATTCATTGTAAACAAAGCTACAAACTTGAATTCTCCAATATCTCATACGCGAGGAGAAAATACAACTATATAAGCATAATATATGGCATATTTGCATGATTTGAGATATCTTCCAAATCTCAACATGAGGTACAAAACAAAAACCAATTAACAAATAAAACAACAACTTAATAACTTATGATAATCTCCTAACAATTAGGAAACTAACATTGACTTTTAAATTTTGAATTTTACGTTTTACATAGAATAAAATAACTAATAAAATATTAAAATATTATTATTCTATACCTATGAATAATTATACTATGAATCCTCATCAAAAGATACTCACTACATTGAAGGAGGATTTGGGATAGGATTCCTGCTACAATAGATCAAGTTTTTTGATCCTCATGGTAGTGTTATGGTGCAGAATGCATAAAATTGATTATTTGCACCAAATGGCCTGGTACTTCATTTGGCTAGCTCAAACATCAAGCTCCTCATGAGATTGCCTAATTTTGGGGATTTTTCTAGCATCATGAAGTTGTTATTGGAAAGGTATAACCAACATTGTAATCATTTATCACAAGATGTAACATTATACTTGTATATGGAAGCAATGGCTTATGCAGTCAGGATGTTTGCTAGAGGTAAATACTTCATGGAATATAAGTCTAAAGTTTCACCAATATCTATTGAAATAAAATCCACCATGGTTAGAGAGAATCAAGGTATTCTAATAGAAACGTTCCTTAATGAACCAACGTGATTGTTAATTGAATGTATCTCACAAAGGTTTTGGTAGATGACTAAGGCCATGACTGACACCATAAAGGGTATTATTGACATCATGCATCAAATGATCTGTGGTGGAGAAGAGTTCAATTAGCCAAAATTCCTACTTGTATAATTGGAATAGAACATTGCCAAAGTCTTGGGCACCACAAAGAATACTTTCCAATACTAATTTTTGGTATTTCTCCTTTTTGTACTCAATGTAAATTGTTGATCATGCAAGTTCATCCTGACACTAATTATTGGAATGATGAATAATTTTCTAATTTGGTCACTTATTTTACAAATCACTATCAGGATCAAGTCCATTTATTCTATAATTGGGAAAACAAGTTTTTATAAATGGTCTCTATGCATCTATGAATTCCACCCTATGTTATGAAATTCTTGGGCAAACATGTTATAGTTAAACACCTTCCATAGGGAACATCTATCCAAATACATGAGCTCCCTCTAATGACTACTGTGCCATTGGGTTTTTCTTTAGACATGGTTATTTTGTAGTTAGAAATGGCATTGCAGAAAGCCTAGGCTATATAGCAAGCTACACCTCTTTAGGTTATAGATCCTAACACAACACCTCTAAGTTTATCTACTACACCCATAGAGCTACCTAAATGCAAAAAGGGTAAGAGGCTAGCTGACCGCATCCCACCTTCATTGACCCAATATAAAATGAGGAGCTATAATTTCTAGTATAATGATCCTCATTTTCCAAAAATCACATCTCAGTGAGATTATCTTGAGTTAAAAATTGATGCAATCGAAGTATACCACATAATTCTAGAAGACACGGTGGGTGACTTGTATGAAGATGAGAATGAAAAAGAATTTTTCTTTTGGAAGGCTATGTGAATTGTGCAAACTCATAACAAGTTACCACCAAAGTTATGGGCTTTCCTTCCACCTTGTCCACATTCCATTATAGTGGAAACCTTGGGGGAAGCAATATGGGCTTATAAAACTTAGATGGACCTGACACATGGTATTTTATTTGGAGGCGCACCTCTGTTGCAACCCCTATATGTCTTACTAGAAAGTTCACCTGAATCTACACTGAGATAAAAATGGTCTATGCATAGGTTTTGCATGGTGAAGGAGGACCTAAAGACTCTGACATTGATAAAATGGAAGCCCCTAGATCTACTTAAACCACTTTTTAGCCTTTGACATTGTCTAGTGCCTAGCTCAAGATGACATTTCCATAGGGGGTTACACATGATGTTTCTTGGGGTCGATTTAGGAAGGGATCCATTTTATGATCATATATTTATATGGCTACATGATCCTATTCATTTTCATAATCTAATAAGCTACCTTCATATCTTGAGGAAGTCATGCTTGAGTCACCAACTGAGGAAGAGAAGAAAGCTACTCGAGAAGAAGCTAACTAAACTATTACTTGATGATGCCATAAAGAAGAAAAGAAAAGGGCAAAGGTTGAAGCTAAATAGAAGATGTAGGACATATAGGTAAGAGTTCAAGATCTTACCCCTCCAAATTATCTAGAGATAGCCACCATGATGCATATTGCCTTCAAAATTGACCAATAAGTTATAGATGAGGAACCCCCTCAACAAGCTATTCTAGAGATAACATGGTAGTGCAGTACTGAAACTGAGTAGGAAGTTCAACCTCCATATAGGTATGATATCATAGCTAAGTCTAAAGAAGTTAAAGGCATTACTATTGATGCTACTACCCTAGCTAATCCATAAGCTTCTCAACTAACCATTTTATTTGTGGAATAACTACAATTAACTACTAGTGAGACTTCATTTTTCCTCTTATAGAACTGTCTTCTATTCAAGTATTTTTGGATCCTTCACCATGTAGTGTAGAATAGTTGATTATGAAAATTCCATCTACTTCAACTAGTTTTTCCATGATGTCCATGCTAGATGAGCCTGCACAACTAGCTCAGAGAATGATGTTTTTATTTTTCCCTACTCCTCTTCAGCATGCCTTAGCCCCTATTTTGGTTGCTTCTTTAGATAACACATTGACCTTCACAAAAATTTATCTTGATGTTACTCATCTATCATTGAGTAAATAAATTGAAGATGTGGTTGCATTCCAAGAATCTTTATCATAGTAGGCTGAATATTTGGTCCAAAAAATTTCATAGTTGAATGCTAAGAATGTTATGTTACAACATGCCCTACAACATGCATATGATACTCTACAGACTTCTTGTCTAGACCTTATTTTGTAGGTCATGATTGATCCCATCCATTACTTTATAGATTGCCTTCCTTTACTTCTTAATTAATTATTCCAAGACTGGTAGCATAGGAAATTATATATGTAGTATGCTCAACAAGTTTTGATGATTAGAGCTGAGACTATCAAATTGTGTGAGTTTCTTATCAGGTATTAGATGTAACTTGATATGAATATATAATAAGCTAGATATATCAATCATCATCTATTATATTGGTGAGAACAACTTGAAGATGTTTAGACTGGTCTATAACTTGATTTTACTACTACACAAACCATTTTTATGGAATTTTTAAACCTACAAACTATCACCCAATCTACGGGCATTGTATTAAATGAATTTATCAGTGAATGAGATGAGTTAATGATAAAATAGTATGGTGGTAGACTAAAGTGAAGTGAAATGCCTTGTTTTAGTTCAAGTGAATCTATATGCAGACCATTTTACCTTGCTTTTAGGTGATATTGATGATAAGGCAGTGACTACCAAGGCTACTTCTGCTTCATGTGATGATGTTGATTTATAATTTTTTTTACATGCTTAGGCTCCCCTATGTGCCTTAGTTTGGGTATTTCAAGAATTATTATTAGAGTGGAAAAATTATAAGTAGGACTTGGCTATAATAGATATCTCCATTGCTCTAATGGGTCATGATCCTATTTTTGTTCCCCCTAGTTATCTCTTGGTGGTTCTATAGCAAAAGAAGAAGGTTGCCTCTTCAGTGACACAACATTCCATTATTCCTCTTTCATCCCTTGCTCAATCTTAAGTGTTCCATCATTTAATTTTTTTGTCTCTTTTTCTTCCTCTATTGTTTTGGTTCACAGAGGTTAGTTGGCTGAAAACCCCAAAAGGGAGCCATTTGATCTAAGTAGCTTACTAAAAACCCAAAAGGGTGGTAGGTTACCTTGTGGTTTTATTTTTTATAGACAAGCAATGTTTAATTTTGCTCCTTTCTAATTATTTTTATTTTATGTTGTCTTAGGATAAGACAACTCATTAAATTTGGGAAAGTGTTATTGAGTCAATATGTATATAAGGAGTCATTGTAACATAACAACATGTCAACAATCTACAAGGTGCCATCACAACATAAAAACATGTCCTCCATTTATTTGGTCAGCATACATGAGATATTTAGTTTGAAACTGTATTTCATTTTGAACAAATTGCATGGATTTGGGGTTTTTTAACTAAGGAAGTCTATATTAAGGTTAGAGTTGTTGAATATTCCAAACACAATCTGTTATAACCATGTGCCTAATATAGAGATATAAAGTAGGTATATATGTAAGCTATGAAGAATGAGAAGAGGTTAGACATTGAAGAGTTGATTCTGGACCATGTACGAGAGATTTATGTATCAGTGCTATGTAATGAATTGATCACTATGTAGTTATAAATATCTATGATTGTGTTATGAAACTTATTCTGGAATATTTCTACAAACTTTTTGTATTGTCTATGATAAGGTAGCAGTATATATAAATATTTTCTAGACATGTGTATATTTAAATTATGTAGTAATTGATGAATCTATATTGTTAACTAGAAATAAATTTGTATGAGAATTGCACTAGTCTGAATATCTATGGTTTTGGTAATTTTATTATAGGTCCTTAGGAATCTGCGCTTCCACTAATTTATAGGCCATTACATCTTCCACATTTTTCTTCATAATTAGAAAGTTTTGGGAAACCAAGAACCTCTACTAACATTTTTTCTTTCATAAGTCCCTATTTCTTCTAAGCCATTATCACTAGTTCATACTATGACTCCACTAATGATCAAATCCATTCCCACTCCACTTTTTCCACTTTTCACTATTGTGCCCTCTTCATTTTCCATTCCACCCACTTTAGGACCAGCTCTTACTCCTAATAGGCCATCATTGAAGACCTACCAAAGGAAACCTAATACCCCTCATGTGTTCATCAAGGTTGTATAAGAAGAAAAAGACTTGTTGAAGGTCTATTTGTAGAGGAGTCCCTCTTTATGAGGATTTAAGGGGGAGCCAAAGGAGATAGAAACAATGGAGGAACAAGATGAAACTAAGTCAGGAGGGGCAAAAATTTATGAAGAGAATTAGAAGTGGAACAAGAAAGGGTTGACTATTGAGATAGAGTTAATAATAGAAGAGAAGGAGAAAAAAATATGATATATAGTCAAAATTAGAATCTAGACAAGAAGTCCAAATATAAAAACTTATATCATCAACTACAATTCCAAGATCTCATCCTTAGGTTTTAGAGAAACAAATAGAAAATAGGCTAAGACCACATCAGTCTCTATGTAAGAATAGATAAGGGATGTAAGTCCCAAGGATACCCATATGGTTACTAATTTTTCTTCAGATTAAAATATAAGTACCAAATATGGACTTAATGCAGAGGTCTTAATTGAACCAAATACAACAATAATCTCTACAGCCATAATTTCTATTACCATTATTGCTTTGAATGATGGCTATCCATGAATTATAAGTACATAAACCCTATATTATTTGGTATATCCTATAATTAAAACATGGGATACCCATTATTTACATTATTTTGCGTTTGATTCTCCTAGTCCACTTAAGAGGCCTTAGGCATTCACAATGCCATTTTGGAAACTATAGTCTAGGGCCCATTACATTTTTTTATCCCTACTACCATCCAACCTATTATGAGTTTCACTATAGTTGTATGCTTATTTTAGACCCAAATAACTCATACATCCATTATTAAAGCTAGTCCATAATCTATTAGACCCAAACAATGAGTACATTTTTAAGACTTGGTTTTTGCTTCTATTTTAGTACATGAGTTACTCCTACTAGGCCATCTATACAATTAGGTGAAACCATTTATTAGACTTCCCAAATATATTCATTCATAGTATCGATATGTATGACATCTAAAAATACTAAATACATTATTGAGACACCTCCATAGGAAAAGGTCACTACTTGGAGAAAGGCAATACCATCTTTTCCTTAATTGGCTACATCTTCTCCTACTTCCCAACCTACCTAAACATCAATGTTATAACCAAGTCAATTCCCTCCTTCTAAATATACATATATAAATCCTATAGAATTACATGTTATTGTGATTATTACTCCCTAGATTCAGAGTTAGAAAGAATATGACGTAGGTAAACATGACTTGATTATCACTAAGCATCTAAAGGTGGGGTTCCATTTTGATAGGAAAACTAACACATTAAGTGTAGAAACTATAAAATCACACACACGGTCCTAGTAATCGTAGTACCTTTGTTTTCTCTTGAACCTATGTCAACTACACTCTTAAGTTAGACAAACCTACTTGCCTGACCTACTTACCTAATTCAGAGTCAAGTTAATCACTTGTTTGGATTAACTCACATTTTCACCCATTTTTAACTCTATTTTTCCTAGGTCCTTGACTGATGATGGTCACCCTAACTAGTGATGATTAGGTTAGATAGCCTGGAATTAACATGCAAACTACATGTAAACCACCACCTTGTTTTTATAAATATGGTAGTTTAAATCTGGTTTGAACCCTTTTGTATAGATGATTGATATTTAAAATCCTTCTTCAAGTCTATTTTGGATAACCACTTCCACCTCTTTCTTGTGCCTATAAGAGAGAGAGGCCTAGGAGGTCAAAACATCTATAATTGTCATCAAGATCTCTTTGTATCCATAATCTCTTTTTGTAAAACAATTAGGTCAATCCCATTATCAAGTGTTATTAGCCATCACATAGGGAGCCTACTTGCCATCAACTCTCCACTAAGCTTCCAAGTACCACTACACTACTGAAATCAACCCATATTCCACCAATAGGCAAATTTGCATCAACCACCCAACAACTATTTTTTGGTAAGACAAGTATTCACTTTCTTGTATTCTTTTACTAGGTTCTCATTCCAAGCCTAAGCTATCTCCAAAAATCCACTTTCTATATCCCATCAATCAAAAAACCCAAACCCTAATTTCACTTCTAAATTCACTAAAAGGTAACTAGTGATGGTTACCCTCAACCAGTGATGGTCACTTGATTGGCGATGGTTATCATTGACTAGTGACGGTTGTATGATTGGCAATGATCACCTGTGGCACCAAAAACTAGCAAGATAATTTGACCCTCTTACACCCAACCAAATTCACTTTTATATGTTATTGTCTATTCACAGGCCCCTTTTTGATTTTTTGAGACATACCCCAACACATTAACACTAGTATTAATCAGTTTATCACTAATTAGATATTTTCTAGTCTCTTTTCTGAATAAGCTTTTCTTGTATTCAATTTTAGTAATATTCTATTATTGATGCAAGTATCTTCTTTTTAGTTTTATCAACTTAATTTTTCAAAATAGGTGGATTAATATCCCTTAAGGAAGCTCTCACTTCTAGGATCTATCTCTTGCTAGGCAATCCACCTTACTGTCTGTCTAACAAACAAGTTTGCTTTAGTACTTTCTTTTCTGCAAGTCTTCCTCTCAAGCCAAAGAAGATCTCTTCACATCTTCTGATTTAATGCATGTGCACAAACAAATAGGTATTCCTACCACAATCCATATTGAGTTTCTTTTATCTCTTCCTTTAAGACTTAAGTGAAAATTTACATGAAACGTTATGGCATGGCCGATGGGACCTAGAGTCTTTACTTGCATTTTATTTGCAAATGTCTATTTATGCTCATTATTAAAACTAAAATTTCTTTTAGGCTTAAAATAAACTACATCCATTTCTTGATTTTAAATTTAGTTCACTTTGAATTAAAGCACAATAATCCTATTTGCACCACTTTTATTGCACACACTAGCCAAACCACTTTCATCAATCAAACATCAAAATAATTTGAGAGAAGGCTCAACTAGGATGCCATCACCTAACGGTCACCTTACCCATTTTCGACAATCCTACTTAGAGGTCATTACCAAGAGGAAAACCAACTTAGTTCTCTAGTTGAGTATAAACTCTAGATATTAATATATATTGGCTAATTACCTGATACCCTTATCACTATGGGACTATGAAGTGAGGGGCTAGGCCCCAATACCAAGCCACATATTAATTGCAAAATATATTATTTTGAGCACCTAAACAACCTAAAACCAAACATAGACTGCTTCTATAGTACCTAATCTACAAGCCAACTTCTATCACACATTCTCATAAACTAAGGCATAAGCCAAAAGCTTTATTAAAACTAACCTCTAAGCTTGATGTACTTTCTAGTGTGTGTCTTGATTACCTTGATCATTTTTCTTATTTTCTTCTTATTTGCACAGTTAAATTGTTCTTATTTTCTCCCCCTTTTTTATTATATGGTTCTCACTCATCAATAATTAAGTGACTTGATAGAACAAAACCCATCACTTAAATCAACCTCTTCTACCTCCTCATCTATGGAATATGTCTTTGAGGTAGAAGATTCACCTCATCCATTGGGAAGCCCTAATTTCCCTTGGGTATTTCCCCATGGAGACATGGATTTTACCACCTTTTTAGACAACAATTTAGTGGCCCTTCAGCACTATCTTAACACCTCTTCTCACCATATCTCAATTTCAACTCTACTTCAAGATCTTCCTCATGGCATGCCATCCCACCTTATAGAGGGCATACCTATTGCTGTGGTCACCACCCAACCTTTGACCACCTAGACATCTTAATCTATGAACCCCTTTGATGCTATGGCTGAGAACCAACCTATCCAACCAACTATTACCCTTATACCTTCCTCACCTACTAATGACTCCTATACCTTGGGGACAACCCAATCATTAACCCATCATGTCCCACTTGTAACTAGAGCACCCAACATCAGCATTACCAACCTCCCCTATATCAAACCTAACCCATTGATTAATACCCCTTTATCAATCCTAGGGGTATTTATCCCTTGTACATCACCACCCATTATCACAAAGGTCACTATCTCCCCTCTTACCACCAACCCAACTACCACCCATGCCCAATCCACAAGAACTCCTTAGTAGTTACCCATTATACCCAATCTAGGATACATCCCTAACCCACAAGGGTATGTGCCCACTACCCAACCACCATCATCCACCTACCCTACCCAACCTCTAGCATCCACATTATAACATGTGGAAGCCTCTCAACTGCCAAGTAATTATCAATATGTTTCCCAACCTCAACCATAATATCAGCCTCATAATCCTTTTGGTGCACTACCTCAAATTGACCTAATGAAAATGATCATGGACAAAATGACCAACCTTGAGTCATCCATTTTACGAGCTCATAACATCCTATCCTATGATTAGATTTGTAATGAACCTAGTCATCCTTATGTCCCCATCAAACCTTACCCTCCTTAGTGGTAACTTCCCAAATTTACCAAATTTCAAAGAAATGAGGACCCCCAACAATACCTTAGGGATTTTAGGCATGCATGTTACATGATTTCCTATGATGATTCCCTTCTCCTCTGAACCTTCCCCATGTTTTTATCTAGTCCAACACTTGATTGGTATAGTTACCTTACCAATCATTCCATCTTTTCTTTCACCCAGCTAAAAAAATTCTTCTTGGATCACTTTTTCATTAACATTTCCAATAAGGTCTCTATCATAGACCTCTATTCTATTAGACAATTTGATGACGAGTCCATTGCTAATTTTTTCACCCATTAGAGAAGCTTGATTAATCATCTTTCATTTTCATTGCCTCAACCTAAACTTATATAACTTTTCACTCAAGCTTACACCAAACATATATATTATACACTATGTGTCCAAAGCTTCAGAGCCTTTGATGAGGCTTTTACCATGGCACATAAGCTAGAAAACTAGGCCATAGATGAGGGTAAATTGAATTAAATAAGAACTCTACCTTCAAGACTAATGAAACCTTTTCCTCCAAACCAGATAACCAAACCAATGTTAGAACTAGGACTAGGGGAACTATGAATGTTGTCATCCTTAAAACTACCCCTCCACCTAATGTCAACCAACAAAATTCTCGCATTACCTCCAATCCAAAGGCAATGAACCCAAAATAAAATAACCATAACTGATTCACTCCACTTGGAGAATCTTACACCTTAGATATGGAGAAGTTACTAAAATCTAAACTTATACAACTTCCACCTATCAAACTTCCCCAATAATTTGATTCTTCTCATCTAACACCTACTTGGTAAAATGAGAATGATATCTATGCTTTTCATTGGGTAATTAGACATGATGTCAACTGATGTAATACTTTCAAGAATATTTTTTAGAGTGTTATCAACAAAGGGGAACTCATGTTGGATAATCCCAATGCCCTTCAAAACCAAGATCTTAACATCTTTAAGAAAACTTTTCCCAACCATGCCCCTATCAAAGCCAAAGACACACAGGCTGAGTGCTCTCATAATGACCACATGGTCAACATGGTTCATGATACATCTACTCATGAGGACCTAATCAACTAATCTACCCATTCCTCCCCCTCTTCACTTATCAAGGTCATGGAGTCACCTTACCCTCTTTTGGATAGCCAAACCAAATAATTTCCTTTTTCCTTAGTTACCCTCATATAAATTTTTTAATCATCACTTACTACCTTGACTAGTACATCTAGGTAAATCAACATTCCTAATTCACCACCTCCACCAACTACCTAACAAATTATTACTCTTATGGATATTATTCCCAAAGGAGGAGAATTTCTACCCACACCTCCCATGGATGAGCCATTTATCTCAAATTTGCTTCCCTTACCTTAGGAGATCAACCAACCTACCAAGCATCCTCCCCAACCTACAAGTCTATCTGTTGCATCCATTACTCATGGATTAGGACCAATACACAAAACTTTTTCCACATTAGAAAAAAATTGGAATTCACCTTAAAACTAGACATGGATTGAGCCACTTTATGGCAATAGTTAGGGCTTACCTCCATCAATAAACCTAAACCTTCTAGCACACCTCTACCCAAACAATCCATCATCTATCCACTACCTCTTTAACCAATCCAAACCTCCAACAACCCCTCAACTTCTCAGTCAACCAAAAAATCCACCACCTCACCAAACAAACCTTTAAAAAATATTGGTGAATTCCCTACTCAGAGATTGGTTCACCCATCCTTAAAAGTAGACTTAACTTCACCCAAGGCTATACCAATGTATCAATCCACACCAAATAAAAGGATGAAAGCACTGATAAGACACATGACTAAGCCTTTACCTCCCTCTAACTTGACCTCTATCTTAGGGCCTCACCCTTCCACTTTTCTTTAAAATCAAACCCCTTTAAACATATGTCTCTCACTACCATTGATTACACTGGCACATTTATTATCCAACATGTTAGTCCTTCTTAGACCATAATTATTCAGACCACCAAATTTGGCCACCTCAACTATCAACATACCTAAGCCAAGGCCATCTACCCAAACCACCTTACCCAAGCCATCTCTCACCTAACCTATTACCACCCTCACACCCATCTTACCAACCACAACTATGAGCCAAAACCTATATGACCATTATTCAAACATTAGTATAGAAATCCTACCTCACATTACCTCCCATCAGACCTTTTAATCCTCTTGGTTTGAATCCAACCTAGTATAATGACCATTAAAATTGCTCTTATCATAGGACACCTAGGCATGACATAGAGAATTATAAATCTCTCTAGGCCATTATCCACCAAATCTATGATGAGGATGATCTTTTGGTAGATGACCTTCCGTTGATTCCTCCAACATTACACCCAACAACCATCCAACAACATTCCTAACCCCCCAATCTCACTTTAGAGTGACAAAAAATCTACCCAACCCCCCATCACACCATCCCCCTCTATCCATACCATTAATGTGGTCATATGATCACAAAAAAAGGATAAAGGGAAGGCCAAAGTGTCCATTCTATGGACATACCCACCAAATCACCCTATACCCAACCAGACCCAAACCTCATGCTTGTAGCTAATCCTAAAGTTACTATTTTAGGCACATCAAAGGGTAACCCCTCTGAATCCATGAAGAAGGCCATCCTTAAATAACTCTATGAGACCCTTGCTAAAATGTACCTCTATGAGATCATATCCACCTCATCCCATCATTTTCAAGCCATGATCAAGGCTATGTTGGCCATTAAAGTTGAACCAGGGGATTCCCAACCCATAGAGGCCTTTGTTGGTGCTCTCCAACTCTCCACCCTTGTTACCTTAAAGGACTCAGAGATACCTTCTATCCACCCTAAAGACCTAGATCACCATATTTTTATTACATCCCACATCAACCAAACCTCTATCAAATGGGTTTTGATCGATGGGGGAGCTAGTATCAACATCATCTCTTCTCATGCCTATGAGCAACCAAAGTTTCCAGATAATGTCATGTCTAAAACTTTAGCAATATTTAGATATTTTAACAACACTATGACCACTACCTTGGGAAATATCATCTTTCATATTTTTCTAGGACCTTGCATGCTCCCTAAACTCTTATATGTGGTTAAAGGTGAATTTTAGTACAATATTTTGCTATAGAGACCTTGGATTTGGGCCATGGGTTGTATACCTTACACCCTCCACCTTTGCATCAAGTTTGGACATGAAGGTCAAGTTGTTACCATAAAATGCATGACCCTATCCCTTTTTTAACATGTAATATAACCTACCAACCTAATTACATTCTTCTACATCCATCTAAAGTGATATAAACAACCACCATCAAGCCCTCACCCATGAAAGCTGAAGCCACTACCTCTTCCTCTTCCATTAAGGCATACACATACTCATATATCCTTGTGGAATAGATACCCATCACTAATCCATTGGAACCTACCTTCCAGCTCCTCAACCTTGGAGAATACCATTTTCTCACCCTTGATGCCCTCCTTACTCCCCAAGAATATAGGAAACTCAACCACCAACTGGATTATGACCCCAACATTCAAGCCATTACCCCCTTGGGACCTTCAAGATATCAAACCCACTTTATCTATGGGGGAATTGACAAGCCACATAATGCTATCATCAATACCTTTCCACCTCAACCATTCACCTCCACCTTATCTTATTTGGACAACCTAGACTTTGCCAAATTATACCTTCATAAGTGTGCCTCGAAGGGATTCAATTTAAGATGATATGAGCAGGTCCCACACATGTTTAAATTGATTGAGACCTAAAAGCCCCATAAGAAATATGACCTTGACTTCATTTTACCCAATAATAATAAAGACAAATAAACTAACCCTACCATTATTGAAGAAGAAACCCCTTCCTCACCAACACCCCCTCCACTTGTGGGTGAGGATGAGGATATCAATCCCACCCAACTTTTTTTTCTCCATCAACATGATTACCCTTGGCCCCTAACTTATCAAAAATAAGGGGCATCCATATCCATCCCTTTGACCCATCTTGAACTCATGGGAGAAGACTCTCCTAATATTAACATTGTTTAGTGTCAAGATGATGATATTATTCTCACCTACCTCGATGCACTAGATTTCTCCATCCACAAAAACTTACCTCTAGAAACCTTAACCATGTTGAATGAATCTACCATGAACATTGAAATAGGCACTTTGACTAACCCCCATATCATCATACTTGGATAAAATCTCACCTCTAAGAAAGTATAAGACTTCTCTACCTTCCTCCAAGATCATAGTATTGCATTCACCTAGTCATATGCTGAAATGCCTGGTATTGACCTAGCCATCACCACCCAAAATAGTGTAACCAATCATGATGCCAAACTTGTCAAACACAAACTTTAATGAATGCACCCTTATATAGCCCTCCTTATCAAATAAGAGCTTCAATGCCTCCTTTCTATCAACTTTATTCAACTCATTGATTATCCCCAATGGGTTTCAAACATCACACTTGTCACTAAAGCCATAGGGGGACTATGTATCTATGTGGAATTTCATGAACTCAACCTCACCTACCCAAAATATGACTTTCCTCTACCTAGCATTGACCAACTTATTGATCTTATAGCATGCCACAAGATGTTGTCACTCATGGATATATTCTTAGGTTATAATGAGATTTTGATTTCCCTTGAAGATCAGCACAAAATTTCCTTTATCACCCCATGGGGGACTTTCTATTATAGATTCATTCCCTTCAGTCTTAAGAATGCTAGCGTAACCTACCAACATGCCATGACCTATATTTTCCATGACCTTATCCATATAATCATCGAATATTATGTAGATGACCTTCTCAAGAAGTTCAAGCTTTGTAGAGACCATTTAGCCATTCTCAAGATTATATTTGAGTGACTTATCCATTATCACATCTACCTTAATCCCAAGAAATGTATATTTGGGGTATTGTTAGATAAACTTCTTAGATTCATCATTTCCCTTTGAGGAATCAAATTTTATCTAACCAAAATCAAAGCCATCCTCGAGATGCTACCTCTAACCAACCTTAAACAACATCACAGATTATAGGGAAAACTTCAATCCATTCATCACTTCATCTCCCATCTATCTGATCAGTGTCAACCCTTCCACCACCTCTTGAAAAAGGATGTCTCTTTCAAGTGGAATATTGATTGTCAAGAGGCCTTTGATGCACTTAAAGAGTACCTACACCTATCCTTACACCTCTTAAAGATGGCCAACCTTTCTACCTATATATCTCTACCATAGACCACTCCTTAGGGGTGATGCTTGCCCATCAAGATAAACAACATAGGGAGCAAGCTATCTATTACATTATCTACACACTTGTCAAATATGAGACTTAGTACACACATACCAAGAAACTATGTTTGGCCCTAGTCTTTATGGCTACCAAACTTCACCACTACCTTCTTGACCATAAAACCTTTGTCATAACTAATACTGACCCCCTCAAGTATATGCACTCTAAACCATACCAAAATTATCATATGGATAAGTGGCCCATGCTTTTAGTTGAGTTTGACTTTGAGTTCCTACAACAAAAATTAATCAAGGGGTAAGTCAATTCCAACCAATTGGTTGAGGCACACCTAAAAAACAACAAACTTCCTCCTCTTGAGTTTCTAAATGAATCTATTAAAAGCCTATCTCAAGAAGATTTCACTAATCATGTAACCATGTTTTTCAATGGTTCCAAATGTCAATGTGGGGGGGGGAGACAGTATCATCCTTATCCCCCTATTGGTGAACCACTTCCTCTATTGTTTAAGCTTGAATTTGAATGTACCAACAATGTGGCTGAGTATGAATCTCTAGTAATAGGTCTCTAGACTGCCTTAGCCTTAGGGGTCAAAACAATAAATATCTTTGGACACTCCCAGCTTGTGTTCAACTAGGTCAATAACATTTACCAGTGTAAAAATGAAATGATGTAACTATATATACAACTTGTCACATAAATTTTATCATCCTTCAAACATTACCATATCCAAACTACCCCTTGGGTTACTAACAAGTTTGCTGATATCATGGCTTCTCTTGTCTCTTAGATCTCGTCAGTACCCTTAGACTCCAAACTATCAATCATTATCCATCACCTCATCGAACCTTTCTACATCAAATTAGACTCTCCAACCATATTTAATGTGGAAGAGATTCTACCTGACCTCTGGTACAAGCAAATATTTGACTACCATCACCTCAACATAGTCCCCTTGGGCCTATCTAGGAATGTCCATTGAGCATTTATTCAAAGCACCTCTCATTATACCATTATGGGAGGAATTATTTACAAGCAAGGCTTGGATGACCTCCTATTTTGTTGCCTTTATGGTCTAGAAGCCTCTCACACCATCAAATAGACACATGATGGTATCTATGGGGGTCAATTTAGTGGCCTCACTATGTCCAAGCGTATCCTTCACTTGGGCTATTACTGTCCTACCCTTAACCAAGATTGTTGTGATTATGTGAAAAAGTGTGTCAAATGTCAATAACATGCTAATTTACATCACACACCTAGTAATAGTCTTCATGTTTCTATATACTTTTGGCCCTTTTCACAATGGGTTCTAGACATTATTAATGAAATCAAACCCCACTCTTCACAATGACATCATTATATCATTATCACAACTAAATATTTCACCAAATGGGTGGAGGATATTCCCCTTATCTCAATAAAAGCTGAAAAGATTGTCAAATTCATCACCCACCATATCATCCACCATTTTGGTGTTCCCCATAAGATCATCACCGATAATGGTAAATCCTTCAAAAACAAACAAGTTTAGGGCCTTTGTGATGTATTTGGTATTAAGCTTAGTTTTTTGTCACCTTATCACCCATAAGAAAATGGACAAGCTGAATCCTCTAACAAAACCCTTAACAACATGCTTACCAAAATGGTTAATGCATCAAGTCAGGATTGGTACTTACACATCCCCTTCACCCTATGGGCATATCATACTAGCATCTAAACCCCTATTGGTGCTACACGCTTTTCTCTCAACTTTGGAACCGAGGCTGTCTTACCTCTTAAAATCCAAATACCTTCTCTTCACATATCTTTATGCAACCTCATTTTAGAAGATGATTACCATCAAAAACATTTATCCAAACTCAAGCTACTTGATGAGCATCATTTAGCCACTATTTCCCATATTCATGTCTATCAAGAGAAAATTAAGTGAGCCTATAAAAAAAACCTAAAATTTTAAGAATTCAACATTGGAGATTTTGTCCTCAAGGAAAACCAATATGTCACTAATATGGAGAATAGTAAAAGGGGCAAATTTGATTACTATTGGCTTGGACCCTACATCATTACCCATAAGTATGGATCATGAGCTTATAATTTGTCCTCTCTCAAAGGAAAACTAAAACCTAAGCCTCTCAATAATTCACATCTGCATCCATTTTATTGTTAGATAGGGATCACAATCATCATTTGTCTAATGTGAGCTCGTCCCTTGCAACCAAATTCATTTCCTTATTTTTAGGGGAAATCAACTAAAATTGAATCATGTGATTATCCATCACAATTATATCCTAATATTGAACTATGGATACCACAACTCTATCTATGACATGATTCTCATAGTACTTCCCATCTCTTTGAGATCAGTTCTTATGTTTGTTGTCATCTATACCTCTCTTTCACTTACCAAATCTTCATGTCAGCTTAGTTTTTCCTTCATAAAGATAATCCATTGGGCATGTATGAGAAAGTCTATGTCAAGTAAAATCAAATAAAAAACAAAAGCAATATCAAATAGTATAAATAAATAATGGGTCACTGTTAGCATTCATAGATTGCTCCCTTGAAGGATAGTTGCTAAAAAATAACTAAAATTTCCAAACATAAGGTAGATTGCTCCCTTGAAGGACATATATCAAAAGCATTTGAACTAATCACATAAAATTATACCAATCCCTTGAAGGATGGCTGAGTAAATCATTAGTCAAAGCTAGTAATCTCTTAGAAGCTTCCCACATTGTTTAGCTTCCCTAACCCCCAGCAAAAAGCAAAAGTAACAGAAAAGAAGAGTAAGAGTAGTAGAATTTTGAAAGCCACAATTTGCTTTGATAATAACAGTAATCTTGGAAATTCACAACCAACTTTCCTTAGTAGACTTCCCACATCAATCAGTCTACACTTTATATATAGACATAGATTTGTTTATACTACCTCTTTGGACACCTATAGAAAAGGCATACTAGTATCATTAATGGGTCTAGTTTCACCCATTCTCCCTCCAAATATCATATGCACAAGATTATGAGCTTACTTGACACAATTAGTATCCCTATCTATCAACCTAAGTATTCTAATGTGAAGCATCTAAAAGGCTTATTTTCACTAAGCCAATCCAATTTTGGGTTTCATGTTAGTCTTTACCAATAAAAGGGTATCATGTTCTTTTTCTTATCTCTTATTAGTTTATGTAAGCCTATCACTATAAACATGAAGAATACACATCACATAAAAAACATGTACATCATGAGTTTTGCCAACAAGTGATGGCATCTATCTATCAATGAGACAAACACAATGTAAACATATCATAGCATACCATCAATCATATCATAAACAATAAGCATGTCATTATAAAATCACAAGAATCAACGAATAAATGAGAAAAATATCATAGTATATACCATTCACCATTAAATCCATATAACCATAAACATGAGCCATAACATGTATCTATCCAAGGCATATCCTATCATAACCATGAGTAGAATTAACACATCATAATTCAACTTTTTAAACACCACATTCCTAAACTACTAAGTCAAATAACCATAACCATGAACATCCATGACCATAAATCATAAACATGAACATCACATAAAACATCAAATGTCATATATCATATACATCAAATAGTAAAAAATAATACGTGTACCAATTTATCAAACCCTCTCTCAGTAAAATCTATATCTCAGTACATTGGTGCATAGGCGAATATCAAAATAATGCACCAAAATCACATAAGCAAGCATAATCATGAGCCCCCACCAACCCCAGCTAGCCTTGTACCACTATCACTAGCCCCATCTAGTCTTTCACCTATACTTATACCTAGTGGTGGTCCTCTTGAATCTTGATGCAAGAGCATCCTCACTTTAGAGCACATTTATCACATTTTGGCTTGATGTAGCATGTTTTAATTATTTTGTTTTCCCTCCAATTCTTAGTTCTTTTTTTTAATTTTAATTTTTTTAAATTTGGCAAAATAGCCTCTGGGGCGAGTGGTTAAGCTGTTTAGAATCTCCTTATCTTAGAAGACTATTTTATGCATTCTGGGGAGATTGTTGCACCAGTCCAGGTTTAAACTAATTAGTTATATTGAGAATAGATGCTCTTGTATGCGTATGGGTGTGTGTGTGGTAAAAAAAATAGGGGAATGTGTTTTGAAGAAGGAGAGTAGGGGTGTAGAACAGAGACTAGCAGCCCAGAACATATATAATGCATATAATTTCTGGTGAATACTATACAGGTGTGTGTTTATTTTGATATATTAATGAATTGAGTTCTTTGTTTTTGAGAAATTTATTTTTCTGAGACCACATATAAGAAAGGACATTGTTGAAAGTTGTTGGGCGTAGCTATATGACTTTTGGCCATTTTTAAAGCATTGAGTTTTGGGCCACTTCAATGATTAGAAATTCTAGCCATTTCAATATATATGTAATACAATTTGGGGCACTCAATGAATTGATCCAATAAAATGCCTATTTCATCATTGAGACAAATATATTGGCTGGGTCATATTTTTTTTAAATACATTATATGAATTTCTGGTCCCTTGTAATGCTAGGTGCATCCATGATTGGCTGGGCTGCCCCAATGAACTAATTGCAACTTCAGTCATTTGAATGGTATGCTAGACATTTTAAAACATGTTAAAGCAAGAGAAATTCTACTTTCTTTCTCCTCTGCTTGTTTTCCTTGCTAATATCTCTAGTATTCTCTTGATAAGAGCTGTGAAGAATTCTTCACTCCATATTGATTTCGCTATTTTGGAAGATAGAGTATTCTGGTTTGAGTCCTGTTCGGGTTAAGGTTCACATTACTCTACTGTAATGAAATTTGTTGAAACTTCAAGGTGATATTTTGTGTGAAGAAGAAACAATTTGTCAAAGATATATGTTTTGTGCCTGCCATTTGAGGCTTTTTGCTCATAATTTAAAAGTTTGCTAATCACATTCAGTTTAGCCTGTGTGTTGCAAGTTAGTAGTCATCATTTGGTATCAGAGCACAAGGGATTGTGATCCAAGCCAAAGAGAAGCAGAACTAGATTTGTGAAAAAAAAGAAAGATGGCCATGAGAATCAAGAACAGAGGTAGAGCTAGAGGAAGGAGACTTGGAGGACAAGTTGCATTGGCAGAAGAGATTAGGAACCTGACAGCTAGGCTACAAGACCTAGAGATGGCTCAAAGAAGAGGCACTGACATGGGTGAAGTCAGTGACAGAGAAGAGGAGCCACCAAAAGATGAATTGGTGGTGGAAGAAGAAATAGCTGAAGAGAGGTTGATTAAAGCCATTATGAAGGTGAACACAAAGCCAAAAATGGAGGTTCCAATGTATGAAGTTAATTTGAATGTGAAAGAATTAATTGATTGGATTAATGCATTAGACAAATATTTTGAGTATGAAGGAATTGAAGAAGATGAAAAGAAATTCAAGTATGCCATGACAAGGCTAAAGAAACATGCATCCATGTGGTGGGATGGAGTGCAAGAAGAAAGAAGAAGCAAAGGGAAACCAAAGATCAGACGCTGGGACAGAATGGTAGCAAAAATGAAAGGTAAGTTTATGCCTAAAGATTATCAAGCAAATCTTTTTAAGCAATTACAAAATTTGAAGTAAAAAGAAATGTCTGTGAAAGAATATACTAAAGAGTTTTATAGATTAACTATAAGATCAGGTCATGTTGAGGATGATACAGAGAAGGTAGCCAGATACACCAATGGTTTGAAATTTTTCATTCAAGATGAAATTAGTCTTCTCATTCCTAAGACAGTTGAAGAGGCATATCAATTTGCCTTGAAAGCTGAGGAGAAGATTGCAAGGAAACAAACATATTTCTTAAGAGGTAGGGCCAGGTCCATCAGAGGAAGAGGATTTCCAAGAGGTAGAAGACAGCTACAAACATCTCATGAAGAGGATAACAACTCACAAAGTTCAAGAGGCAACTATACACCAAGAGGAAGAAGACCATACCAAGGATATCAAAGAGGAAGAGGAAGATTCATGGGAAAATACTTTAAGTGAAACAAGTATGTAGGACACAGGGCATATGATTGTCCAGAGAACCCTTCTACCAGCCATGAGAGAGGTGTACATGTGACTCAAGGTGAAGAACAAAATGTAGAAGTTACAGCAGCTTATGAAGATACCCCAGAAGAAGGTGAGTCTCTTTTGATGAAAAGAATTTTGTTAAAGCCAAATAAAGAAGTTGTAGAACCACCTCAAAGGAAAACTTTATTTAGAACCACATGTAAGAGTAAGGGGAAATGCTGTAAGGACATTATTGACAGTGGAAGTACTGACAATCTTGTGTCAACTGAGATGGTGGAGAAACTAGGCTTGAAGAAGGAGGTACATCCTACACCTTATCAAGTCTATTGGCTATAAAAAGAACACAAACTTCTGGTAAGTGAACAATGCAAATTAGATATTCAGATAGGAACATATAAGGATCAGATTTTATGTGATGTCATGCCCATGGATGTATGCCATATCTTGCTTGGAAGGCCTTGGCAATTTGACAGGAAGGCCATACATGATGGAAGGTAGAATACATACATGTTTGAAAAGGATGGGATCAAGCATACACTCACACCATTGAAAGAAGAGGCTGCTGCTATTGTTGGATAGAATTATAAAATTTTGATAGTAAGTGGCAAAGAGTCTCTACATCAAATGAAGAAAGAAGAGGTAAACTTTGTTGTAATTGGTAAGCCAAGGAGTGTAGTCACTAGTACTAAGTTGATTGATTTGACATTAGAGATTCAAGATATGTTGAATGAATACATTGACATTGTGGTAGATGATTTACCTGATGAGTTACCACCATTGAGAAGTATTAGCCATCACATAGACTTGATTCCAGGAGCAAATCTTCCAAACAAGGCTGCCTACAGGTTGACACCAAAGGAAAATGAAGAGATCAAGCACCAAGTTCAAGAATTGTTAGACAAAGGATTGGTAAGAGAGAGTTTAAGTCCTTGTGCTATCCCTATAGTGTTGGGTCCTAAGAAAGATGGGAGTTGGAGAATGTGTACAGACTCCAGAGCAATCAACAAGATTACTATCAGGTATAGATTTCCATTGCCAAGAATTGATGATTTACTTGATTGTTTAAGTGGAGCTACATATTTCTCTAAGATAGATTTGAAAATTGGTTACCATCAGATTAGGATAAGAGAAGGGGATGAATGGAAAATAGCCTTCAAGACTAATGATGGACTCTATGAGTGGTTAGTTATGCTATTTGGACTAACCAATGCACCAAGCACCTTCATGAGGCTGATGAATGAAGTGCTGAAGGAATTCACTGGTAAGTTTGTGATAGTGTATTTGGATGATATTTTGGTGTTTATTCAAACTAAAGAAGATCATTTAAAACATTTGAGGATGGTATTGAGTAAACTACATGAGGAGAAGTTGCTAATCAATGTCAAAAAGTGCAATTTTCTAAAAATAGAGTTGATATATTTGGGGTTTGTGATTTCAAAATAAGGATTGAAGATGGATCAAGAAAATATTAAGGCCATACTTGAGTGGCCTACACCCAGGAGCACATATGAGGTAAGAAGCTTTCACGGTTTGGCTAGCTTCTATAGGAAATTCATAAGAAATTTTAGTGGAATTATTGCTCCAATGATAGATACAATCAAGGGTGATAAAAGAAGTTTTTGTTGGATTGAGGCTGCTGATAAGAGTTTTAGATTGTTGAAAAATAAGGTAACTAAAGAGCCAATCTCGACCTTGCCTGATTTTAATAAGCTTTTTCAAGTAGAATGTGATGCTAGTGGAACTGCAATAGGCGTTGTTTTAAGTCAAGATGGGAAGCCTATAGCATACTTTAGTGAGAAGTTAAGTGATGCTAAAAAGAAATATTCAGCTTATGATCAAGAATTCTATGCTCTTGTATAAGCTTTGAAGAAGTGGAGGCGTTATCTTTTGCCTAAAGAATTTGTTTTATTCACTGACAACTATGCTTTACAATTCATTAGCAATCAAAATAAGTTGAATCAAAAGCATGTCAAATGGATTGAATTTTTATAAAGTTTCAAATTCACTATTAAGCATAAGAAAGGACAATCTAACAAGGTTGCAGATGCCTTAAGCAGGAGAAATCTGATCATACAAGAGTCTCAAGTAAGCATTGTGGGATTTGAAGAATTGAAGGAGCTATATAAGGAAGATCCAGACTTCAAGGAACCATATGAAGCTTGCATGAATCCAGTGGGGGCTGATAGAAGTCCTTGGATAGATTTCATGTTCCAAGAGGGTCTGATATTTAGAGGCAGCTAGCTTTGCATTCCCAAGAGTTCCATGAGGGAGAATTTGTTGAAGGAAAAACATAGTGGTAGCTTATCAGGACATTTTGGGCAGAACAAGACATTAGCACAATTGAGTGATCACTACTATTGGCTAGGTATGAGTATTGATGTTAAGAAATTTGTTGAGAGGTGTAAAATATGCCAATATGCTAAGGGAAGTAGTCAAAATATAGGTTTGTACCAGCCACTACCCATTCCAAATAGGCCTTGGGATTCAATAAGCATGGATTTTGTACTTGGTTTGCCAAGAACTCAAAAAGGCCATGATTCCATATTTGTTGTGGTAGATAGGTTTTCAAAGATGGCTCACTTTATTCTATGTTTCAAAACAAGTGATGCTACTCACATAGCCAATCTATTCTTTCAAGATGTTGTTAGATTGCATGGATTGCCTAGAAGCATTATTTCTGACAGGGACACCAAATTTGTTGGACATTTTTGGAGAACCTTATGGAAGAAATTGGGAACACAATTAAGTTTCAGTTCAACCTATCATCCCCAAATGGATGGCCAAATAGAAGTTGTGAATAGGAGCTTGGGCAACATCTTGAGAAGCCTGGTAAGTATGCATCTGAAACAATGGGATCTTGCACTTGCACAAGCTGAATTTGCCTATAATGATTCTCCTAATAGAAGTATAGGATTGAGCCCATTTCAAATCATGTATGGAATGCATCTAAGAGGCATGTATGAGTTAAGAAATCTAAGTAGCATGGAGACAAGGAGTGCTGATGTGGAAGAATTTGCCAATGCCATGCAAAATTTGCATGAACAGGTAAAGAAGAAACTTGAAGAAAACACCATCAAGTACAAGTTAAGGGCAGATCAAAAGAATAGAGAGGTCAGTTTCAGTATTGGAGACTTTGTTCTTGCTCATCTCAGAAAAGAAAGGTTTCCAAAAAAAGAATACAATAAGCTGAAGGTAAATAAAATAGGACCATGCATAGTTATAAGGAAGTTTTCAAATAATGCATATGAAATAAAATTGCCAAAGGAGATTGGAATCTCTCCAATTTTTAATGTTGCAGATTTATATCCATACAAGGACGAAGGACAATCAGAAAAAGAAATTGAAATAGGGGTAGATGAAGTTATCCAATGGGAGCAGCAACTACCAAAGGAAGTGCCAAAAGAAATTGAGAGTATTTTAGATAAGAAAGTAGTTAAAAAGACAAGGAACAAAGAATACTTCTAGTATCTAACTAAGTGGAAGAATCTACCAGCGGAAGATGCAACATGGTTGACTGCAGATGACATCCTTAAGCTGGGCATAAGTATAAATGAAGTGATGCAGAAAAAAAACAAGTGAAGAACACTTCTTCTGCTGGTTGGAAGAATGATGTAGGAACATTGTCACTTTAGAGTGCATTTATCACATTTTGGCTTGATGTAGCATGTTTTAACTATTTTGTTTTCCCTCCAATTCTTAGTTCTTTTTTTAATTTTTTTTTTTTTTAAAATTTGACAAAATAGCCTGTGGGGCGAGTGGTTAAGCTGTTTAGAATCTCCTTATCTTAGAAGACTATTTTATGCATTCTGGGGAGATTGTTGTGCCAGCCCAGGTTTAAACTAATTAGCTATATTGAGAATAGATGTTCTTGTATGCGTATGGGTGTGTGTGTGGTAAAAAAATTAGGGGAATGTGTTTTGAATAAGGAGAGTAGGGGCGTAGAACAGAGACTAGTGGCCCAGAATAGATATAATGCGTATAATTTCTGGTGAATACTATACAGGTGTGTGTTTATTTTGATATATTAATGAATTGAGTTCTTTGTTTTTGAGAAATTCATTTTTCTGAGACCACATATAAGAAAGGACATTGTTGAAAGTTGCTGGGCATAGCTATATGACTTCTGGTCATTTTTAAAGCATGAGTTTTGGTCCACTTCAATGATTAGAAATTCTAGCTGTTTCAATATATATGTAATATAGTTTGGGGTGCTCAATGAATTGAGCCAATAAAATGCCTATTTCATCATTAAGCCAAATATATTGGCTGGGTCGTATTTTTTTAAAATACATTGTATGAATTTCTGGTCCCTTGTAATGCTGGGTGCATCCATGATTGGCCGGGCCGCCCCAATGAACTAATTACAACTTCAGTCATTTGAATGGTATGCTAGACATTTTAAAACGTGTTAAAGCAAGAGAAATGCTGCTTTCTATCTCCTCCTCTTGTTTTCCTTGTTAATATCTCTAGTATTCTCTTGATAAGAGTTGTGAAGAATTCTTCACTCTGTATTGATTTCGCTATTTTGGAAGATAGAGTATTTTAGTTTGAGTCCTGTTCAGGTTAAGGTTCACATTACTCTACTATAGTGAAATTTGTTGAAATTTCAAGGTGATATTTTGTGTGAAGAAGAAACAATTTGTCAAAGATATATGTTTTGTGCCTCCCATTTGAGGTTTTCTACTCATAATTTAAAAGTTTGCTAATCACATTCAGTTTAGCCTATGTGTTGCAAGTTAGTAGTCATCATTTGGTATCAGAGCATAAGGGATTGTGATCCAAGCCAATGAGAAGCAGAACCAAATTTGTGAAAAAAAAGCAAGATGGCCATGAGAATCAAGAATAGAGGTAGAGCTAGAGGAAGGAGACCTAGAGGATAGGTTGCATTGGCAGAAGAGATTAGGAACCTGACAGCTAGGCTACAAGACCTGGAGATGGCTCAAAGAAGAGGCACTGACATGGGTGAAGTCAGTGGTAGAGAAGAGGAGCCACCAGAAGATGAATTGTTGGTGGAAGAAGAAACAACTGAAGAGAGGTTGATCAAAGCCATTATGAAGGTGAACACAAAGCCAAAAATGGAGGTTCTAATGTATGAAGGTAATTTGAATGTGGAAGAATTAATTGATTGGATTAATGCATTAGACAAATATTTTGAGTATGAAGAAATTGAAGAAGATGAAAAGAAAGTCAAGTATGCCATGACAAGGCTAAAGAAACATGCATCCCTGTGGTGGGATGGAGTGCAAGAAGAAAGAAGAAGGAAAGGGAAACCAAAGATCAGAAGCTGGGATAGAATGGTAGCAAAAATGAAAGGTAAGTTTATGCCTAAAGATTATCAAGCAAATCTTTTTAAGCAATTACAAAATTTGAAGCAAAAAGAAATGTCTGTGAAAGAATATAATAAAGAGTTTTATAAATTAACTATAAGATCAGGTCATGTTGAGGATGATACAGAGAAGGTAGCTAGATACACCAATGGTTTGAAATTTTTCATTCAAAATGAAATTAGTCTTCTCATTCCTAAGACAGTTAAAGAGGCATACCAATTTGCCTTGAAAGCTGAAGAGAAGATTGCAAGGAAACAAACATCCTTCTTAAGAGGAAGGGGCAGGTCCATCAGAGGAAGAGGATTTCAAGGAGGTAGAAGACAGCTGCAAACATCTCATGAAGAGGCTAACAACTCACAAATTTCAAGAGGCAGCTATACACCAAGAGGAAGAAGACCATACCAAGGATATCAAAGAGGAAAAGGAAGATTCATGGGAAAATGCTTTAAGTGCAACAAGTATGCAGGACACAGGGCATATGAGTGTCTAGAGAACCCTTCTACCAGCCATCAGAGAGGTGTACATGTAACTCAAGGTGAAGAACAAAATGCAGAAGTTACAGAAGCTTATGAAGATACCCCAAAAGAAGGTGAGTCTCTTTTGATGAAATTTTTTTTGTTAAAGCCAAATAAAGAAGTTGTAGAACCACCTCAAAGGAAAAATTTATTTAGAACCACATGGAAGAGTAAGGGGAAATGTTGTAAGGTCATTATTGACAGTGGAAGTACTGACAATCTTGTGTCAACTGAGATGGTGGAGAAACTAGGCTTGAAAAAGGAGGTACATCCTACACCTTATCAAGTCTATTGGCTATAAAAAAGACACAAACTTCTGGTAAGTGAACAATGCAAAGTAGATATTCAGATAGGAACATATAAGGATCAGATTTTATTTGATGTCATGCCCATGGATGTATGTCATATCTTGCTTGGAAGGCCTTGGCAATTTGACAAGAAGGCCATACATGATGGAAGGCAGAATACATACATGTTTGAAAAGGATGGGATCAAGCATACACTCACACCATTGAAAGAAGAGGCTATTGTTGTTGTTGGACAGAATTCTAAAATTTTGATAGTAAGTGGCAAAGAGTTTCTACATCAAATGAAGAAAGAAGAGGTAAACTTTAATGTAATTGGTAAGCCAAAGAGTGTAGTCACTAGTACTAAGTTGATTGATTTGCCATTAGAGATTCAAGATATGTTGAATGAATACATTGACATTGTGGTAGATGATTTACCTGATGAGTTACCACCATTGAGAAGTATTAGCCATCACATAGTGTTTCCAAACAAGTTTTTGCTTTTTCACATTCAAAAGGAAATGAGAAACTAAGATAAAATAGTCGAGGGTTTGTACGTACCTGGATGAAGTCTTGCGCACCAAATTTAGATGACTGAAGGAACTCCTCTTTAGTTGTAGAGGATGACACCTATAAAATAAAGAGACTCAAACACATAGATTGTTAGATAGCTAAAAAGTGGACTACCAAGCAAAAGCTTGGTCTTAGAAGTGCAAAGACTTCTTGGAGGGATGACAGTCCACTGATTGTTACAGAAAATAATATTGCGTAAAAGAAATGAAATACTAAAAGATTGAACAAAAGAAAGTAGAGATAGATGCGTACCTGAATTGGGCAAATCTATTTTCCATAGTCACCGATGTCAGTGGTTCTACCAGCGTCGGTAGGTCAAGGTCGCTGATGTTGGTTAGTCTGCCGATGTCAGTAGGGGCAATGGTCGATGTCGATAGGGGTAATGGCCTTGGATAGGTTCTAGACGGGTTTATGATCAGCAAAATGGTCTGAGAGTCTGTTTGGACGGTCTGAGAGTTTGTTTAGAGGTTTGTGCAAGGCTATAAGGTAGAAAGTATGGTCTGAATAAGGGACCAGATATAGGACAAGGTGACAAGGAGATAAGGATTAGAAAAGGCTTTTAGGCCTCTTAGGGAAGAACAAGTTGGGTCTAAGCAGTGGGCTGATTAATAGATGGATTAAAAAGAAAATACTAAAATAAAAAAATAGTAGATATACTTAGCTCTTTGCTTGCTGAAGAAAGAGTGTAAAAGACTTGTTGTTGATGCTGTTGACGAACCTACAATATTTTTAACCTATAGTTTGGAGCTATTTCTGTAGAGTGCCTGTAGCTTATGATGCTTGGTGTGCGAGAGGGAGAGAGAGAGAGGGGTTGAATGCCTGGTGCAAAAGAATTCACATTTGTGGGGGGAAGTAATAGATGTAGAAATGTAGTTTAACAAAAATTGACGTCGATAAAATTGTTGATGTCAGTCGCATACTGACTGACGTCAGCCGCTGAAGAATGGAAATAGAAGCTAATTTTAGCTTTCTGCCCATTCTTACAACTGCCAGAGTCAAATTTTCATTAGAAAACAGTCAAGAGGGGCTTAAATGAGCGTGAGAAGAGGGGTTAAGATGGGATTTAGGTAATTAAGGCTTGGCATGGGGTGAGGGCATCCAAGGAGAGGAATTCGAGGTGGAGTGAGGTGGCAAGGGAGCTACTAAATTAAAATATTTGATTTCTATTTTAATTTAATAATTGAGTGGGTTAGGACTTATGTTAGAAGGTGGACCAAGGGGATTAATGGGGGGAGAATGACCAAGGGATAGACACGATTTCGGTGTCTACATTTGCCCCTTTTTATCTTATTGGTTATTCTTGATAAACTGCAAGACAAAAATAGTAGTAAGCTTCCCCAAGTATGGGATGAGGTGTTCCCCCCTCAAAGTGGGAGTCGAGGGAAAAGAACCTAAGATCGAGTGTCGATTTTATAGAGAGATGGATAGAGAGGGTGAAGATTGAGTGTGAACACTGTAAAGGGTAGGATTACACGTATACCACACCATGTGATAGGTAGGTCAAATTGTCATGGTCAAAGGTCGAGGAGTGCCAAAATTGAAATAACTAGGCCCTAGCATTTAGTCGTAGCTATTTGGTTTATTTGATCCAAGTTGTAGCTCCAATGGGTCATCATGTTTTAGGTATCCCAGGCTCAAAAAGTGCTCCTAAAAAACATGAAAAAAGTCACAAGTAGTAGGGATCAACTGGAGCACGATCCAGTACTGGTGGGGGTCTATGACAATTTGCTAACTAGTCGTGAGGTAGCAAAGGCAATCAAAACAACTAAGGCAAAGTTGTCTCGAAAGCAGTCGAAGGAGATAGTCACGATCTCTAAGGTCTGGTGGTCGAGTCAGGCAGAGGTAAAAGTAATCTTAAGGGTGCCCTAGGAGGCTAAGATAACTTCTACTTGGGAGGATGGGTTGATTGGGGCATGATTTTGGTCATGGTGAAGAAATTTGAGGTTTGAAGGCCGCTAACATTGGTTATAAAACTAATGTCAGTGGTCTAATGGGACTGATGTTGATAGAAATCAGCTAACATCAGTGGCCTAGGGCACGCTTATGCCAACATCGACAGCCTACCAAATCTGACAAAACTAGATTGGTGGCCCACCAAAAGTCATTTGTACTTGTTGGCCAAAGGAGAAAAGGAGCTCTGGAGTTTAGTGAGTGAAAGTGACTCAAAGTTGACTGATTGGGTAGCGTGAGGTGTTAGAGAGGGATTGGTGGAGAGAGTGGGTGAATTGAACAAAGATTGGAGGCTACAGAGTCGATGGTAAGCTAGGAGGAGCTTGCAAATAAAGTGAGATGGAAGAGATGGCAGAGGGTAGTGGAGGACTTGTGGGAGGTCCACTATTAGCGGTACCCATCGTGCCACCATGGTGGTGATGACGGGATGAGGTAGGAGGTGTTTCTGGACTCGTTTGGTTGATTTTGAATTTGATTTTGTGTTTTGAATTTTTGTTGTTTTTTAGCCAAGAAATGAGGGGAGGGGTAGTTAGGTGGGTGGGAAGGGTAGGTAGGTCATTTTAGGAAGGTTTTAGGGGGAAATGGGGGGAAATGGGGGATCATGGGGGAAGCCCTAATTTTAGGGCTCACCCTGTTTGGCTCTAGGGCCAAACCAGTCACTGATGTCGGCAGGGTCACTAGCATCGGCCAACTACCGATTGGCATCGGGCACTTGCCTACCAATGTCGATCACTAAGTGACCAACGTCAGTTAGGTAAGTGCCATCATCAATACGTAAATTGATGCCAGTGGCTGCTTGGTTAGAGAGAATTAGAAAATTGCCAAGTCAAGGGGTCAAAGCTGCGTCAAGGGCTTCCCAGGTGTCAAGATAGCCATAGATAGTTAGGTAGATGGTCAAGAGTAAATGGCTAAGCTAGGTCTCCCAAAAGGAAAAAAGAGTCATGGAGATTGGTAGTCACATTGATAGGAGCTTGATTGGTTGGATGTAGGTGAGGCATACACTAATGCTATGAGACCAACTGTCACCATTGCTGACGCGGATGCATCGGGACACCATCGAAGAGGAGTGGGCACAGATGAGCACAGTAGGACTCAGTGGGCTATGGCAGTACTATCAAGTGGAAAGAGACGTGAGCCTCATGGTGCCACTGATTGAGCAATGGGATCATTCCACCAACACCTTCAACTTGCTGACAGAGGAGATGACAGTCACAGTTGAGGATGTGTACTAGATTTTGTGGCTGCCAGTGTATGGAGTAGACTTATATATATGCTCGAGAGAGGCACATGATATTCACATGGTTACGCTATTTGGGGAGCACATCACTGAGATGAGCTACCACTCAATGGGTTTTATTTATGAGCCCCTCTATGAGTTAGATGAGGATGCACATCAGCTGACGATCCTGATGATGATAGGTATCACAGTTTACGTGTTACCAGATGTAGAGAGAGGCAGATTTCTAGTCACTATGACTGGAGTTTTGATAGAGATGGTAGAGCAGTAGACTGTGTTTGCTTGGGTACCTATCTTTTTGGCCTAGGTATATAGAGAGATGTGGGGCATCAGTCGATGGTGATGGTATAGGTTGTGCATCAGTCACCTCTTACATTGCTGGGCTTACGAGCACATCATGGTCACGCATCCTCTTAGCCTCCCAGTGGCTATTCAAGCTAGCTTCAGAGTCAGATTCAGATGATGGTGGGAGATGATGGCGTAGGCATGGATGAATAGAGTAGTTAGGGGCATTGACCACTATAGGGGGTACTGGAGGCCCTAATCCCAGTAGATATCATTTAGAGACTGTACTTAGTGTACCCAGCCTTTATAGATTAGGTAGAGCAACTGGTCAGGGTTCAGAGCATGAGATGAGTTAAGGGTATTTGAGCCAGCGAGCTCGAGAGGATACCTATAGAGAGAGTGCGGTGCCAGTTTGGGATGCTTCAGGATGTGCTGCCCACTTTCCCACTGTATAGGTGGGATGATATAGAGGCACCACTCCCATTGCCAGAGGAGACAAAAGGGGCTCAATTTTGAGGAGCTACTAGTAGGACTTGGGATAGCCAATCTAGGATGTATAAAGGCCTACTCAACATAGTGGACAGGTCATTATACAAGTGTATAGGTGGGTCCATAGCCTAATCTGTAGGCTGTGATTAGAGAGCGAGATATAGCCTGCCAAGAGAGAGACATGGCCTGATAAGAGAGGGATGCAGCCCAAGCTTAGGTGACTATTTTGCAGGGGCAGGTCATATTTTTGATAGGGAAGATGGTAGGGATGTCAAGCCAAGTGGTAAAATTAATAAGATAGGTCACCATGTTACAGGGTCAGCTAGCCACAGCCTAGGCATAGGCATTAGTAGGGCAAGTTTTTGGGGGATAGGGATCGATTTAGTAGCCACCTTAGTAGCTATCTCAGGGGCCAGCACAGTTAGCATCAGTGCAGCCAGTGTTTTCATAGCCACAGGGCTCAGTGTAGGGCACGATAGTAGGTCGGATGGGTCCATTGCAGACTATACCTATATCTAGGTACAGGACTGTGTTAGATGAGATCACTTATTATGAGGGAGCTATCAGAGAGTTCCCTCAAATACATCGATACTCAAAGATGAGGGACAAGTAGAGTCACCAGAGGTCTGCATTGTGTGCAACCACTTTGAGTACTCATAGATGTTGTAAGTTAGAGAGTGGAGATGATACAGCATCTTCTCAGCTACCACCACCACCGCCATAGCCACAACTTTGAGGCTTAGATTTTTGACATTTTTGATGTATATACCAGCCTGCAAGCCATTGATGCAAGATGTATGATAGATTTTTGAGAGAGAGAGAGACATACACAGATTGTGTCTTTTGTACAAAACTTTGATATATATATATATATATATATGATGAGATTTTTGACCATGGATGTGTTATGGATGCTTTGGATGTTTAATGTGTTCAACATTTTTTATGTATTTAATGATGTATGCTGAATGTGATGATGATTATGACGATGTTTAATGATTATGATGTAAATGATTAGTGTAATGATGCTTTATGATAATGATAATGATGATAATGGTTATGACTTTTAGATTAGATGATGATGCTTAATGATTATGTGATAGTGATATTTATGTTATGACTTGCAGATTATATGATGTAGATGCTTAATTTTTATGATGGCGATGTTGTTATGATTAATGACTATGATGTAAATGATGTAAATGATTATGCTAATGATTGTGGAAATATGTGATTAGCTGTGATGTGTTTGATAGGTGACGAAAGAAAGGGACGAAGATAATGGCCGAGCTAACCCCAGAAGACCCCATGTCAACTGAGTGCTACCTACATAGCCCCTATTGTTAGGGGCCTCAGGCTAATGTATTTCTCCCTAAAAAGGGAGGAAGAAGGTCGAAGTGGTTGATTATTTTTGGTCAAGGTCAAGTCATGGTTAGAAGAGGATAGGGTTTGTCCATCAGGTAGATGAACAAACAGATGTGGTCAAGCTAACCCCAAAAGACGTCGTGTCATCTGAGTGCTGCCTACATAGCCCTAGTTGAAAGGGCCTCAGACCAATGTAGTTCAGATGAGGAGACAAAGTGGTCGAGAGTTGGTCTGGTCATGAGAATGATTTAGCATGTTCCATATGTCTAATGGTACATGCTTGAAATGATGAGGAGAAGAAGATGTTACAGCCTTTTCCAAATGGTGTATTCTGTAACATTAGTCAGAGTTTTTCATCCCTAGCAATTGTCCATATTAGGTGATGGATGTTTGCTAAAAATGAAATGAGTCTATTTATGCTTCAACAAGTAATGGTTTATGCTTGACATTAATTTGGTGGTCGATAGTTTCCATGTGTATTGGTGTCCATAGAAACTAGTGTGAATAGGCTAGGTGAGTGGTCTAAAAAGGGTTGGGTTGAGTTGGTTTGAAAAATGATGCGGTTGAATGTGACCAAAGTGTATAGGTAGAAAGTGAAAGGCATACTCACCCTTTCATTAACAAGGACCAGAATGATAGCATAGATAGGGGTTATTAGAACCGAGAGCCCCATTCATGCATTACGTCGTTGACCATGGGTTATGTTAGAGAAGTAATCGAATCACTTTGACATTAAAATGAGCTTGAAGTCCCTTGAGTAGGTGATGTGATATGGGAGGATAGGGTAACCCTTTTTGAGTAGAGATAACCTTGCCCCTTTTTATAGGAGACCTTGAGACGACTACAAGCCAAGTCCATGACCCTTTTTTTTTAGCAGACTGATCAATGTGGGAAGTCTACATAGAGATGTCATTTGCTTTGTGGTCATCTGTGAAGCTGATCGATGTGGGAAGCTTCTAAGAAAGTGCTGTTTGTAGTAAAATTTAGTCATAACCATCCTTCGAGGGAGTGGTCTATAGTTTTGATTTATATATAAGGGCTTTGAATAGCTGTCCTTTGAGGGAGCAATATATTAGCTACAATAATGATAGTACAGCTATCTTTTGAGGGAGTAGTCTGCCTTTGATTTTGTGACCTCAGATATTTTGACATCTTGATTTATTTTTGACAAAATTTTGAGTCATGGATAAGACTATAGAAGTTTCAGGGCTCCCTTTTATTAGGACAAAGCATCCATACTTTATAAAAGGGTTACATAGGATTTGTTTAGGGGAATAGGGTTGAAAGAATGAGGATTTAGGAGGATGGGGGATTGCTCAAGGGATGAGTTCAAGTTAAATGTCAAGTAAATGAGTACTTGACTAACAGTAGAATGGTCATAGATGCAAGGCATTAAGAGGCTCAAGTTCTAGCCATCCATTGAGAGAGGACATATGATAAGTTCCTGACCCATACTTGTGCATGATGATGAAAGGTCTGAGCCAATTAGGGGCAAACTTGCCTCATTTACTTCACTTCATATTAGTCACATGCTAATTTTCTTTGAGGACAAGGTCTCCAATGTTGAAATCTCATTCTCGTAGATTTTTTTTATAGGCTCACTTGATGCGATTTTGATAGACATGGAGATGGTTGAAGGCAACAAGACGACGTTCATCAAGTAACTCAAGTTGAGCTAAGTGATCTTGATGAAAGTCATCATTAGAGATAATGTCATGTAGAGAGATGTGGAGAGATGGGATCTATACTTTGAGAGGTAGGACAACCTCTGTTCTGTACACTAAAGAGAAAGGGGTAGCACTCGTAGAGGTTTAGATGCTAGTGTGGTAGGCCCATAAAGTGAAGGGAATGTGAATGTGCCAATCCCTTCTAGTGTCGTTGACCACCTTCATGAGAATTTTAGTCAAGATTTTGTTGGAAGCCTCGGCCTGCCCATTTACTTGTGGGTAGTAAGGCAAAGAGAAGCTGAGCTTGATGCCAAATGAGTCATAGAGTTTCTGGATGGTTTAGTTTTTGAATGACTTGCCGTTATTGGTGATGATTTTGTGAGGAACACCGAAATGACAGATGATATGGGTGCTAATGAAGTCAACAATTTTGTTGGCTTTTGTGGAGATGAGAGGAATAGCTTCCACCTATTTAGTGAAATACTCAGTGGCGGTGATAATGGACTGATGACGAAGAGATGAATGAGGGTTAATCTCACCGATGAGATCTAAGCCCCACTGTGAAAAAGGCCAAAAATCCTGAGTGACTTGTAAGGTGTGGATAGGAAGATGAAGCAAGTTAGCATGTTATTGACACTTGATGCAATGTCAAACATAGTTGCTACAATTTTGATGAAGAGTGGGCCAATAATAGCCCAGGCGAAGGATGTGCTTGGCAACCGAGTTCCCACTGAAGTGTCTACCACAAATCCCATCATGAACTTATTTGATGGCATGAGACACTTCAGTGGAGGTTAGATAACAAAGAAGGAGGCTGTCAAAGCCTCACTTATAGAGAAGACCCCCTAACATGGTATAGCAAGCCATGTATTTGATGAAAGCTCACCGTGCATTGCTAGAGAGGTTGGGAGGAATGATAGAATGAGATAAGTAGTCCACAAGTTGCTTATACAAATCATCTCATGGACTAGAGTCTATGGTGTTGACATGATTGATGTTAGGAGAAATGTATGAAGGCAACAACACATGATGCACCATGACAAAAATTCTACATAAAGATGACGAAGATGGAATATGTGAGGCGAGAGAAGCCATGGTGTCAGCAAACTTATTCGTGGATCGAGGAATAGTCTGCAAGAGGTAATGGTCAAAAGAGGCCAGGAGAGTGACAACACGATGTTTGAACCTTTGCAAAATTTCATTTTTATAGAGGTATGAACCGTTGATCTGATTGACGACAAGTTGCAAGTCGTCAAAGATGTTGATGGTCTTGATGCTTAGAGAAAGGGCGGTTTGAAGTCCCAAAATTAAGGCTTCCTATTCAGCCATATTATTGGTACATTTAAAGTCAAGCTTGAAAGATAGAGGCATGGGCTCACCTTCGAGTGGGATGAGAATGACTTCTGCACCCCCACCAAGTTGACATTTGGAGCTGTCAAAGAACATGGTCATTTGATAGACTGTGTCATCAGTGGAAAGCACAGTGATAGATTCATCAAAAAACTCACACTGAGAAGGTTGATTGTCAGGTAGAGGAGCATCTACCAATTGGTCAGTGATGGTTTGCCCCTTGATGGACTTTTGCTAGATGAATTCCAAGTCAAACTCAACAAGAAGCATGAGCCAATGAGCCATACGCTAGTTTTGGTATGGCTTGGAATGCATGTATTTAAGAAGGTCAGTGTGAGTGATGACAAAGGTCTTATGATTAAGAAGATAATGGCAGAGTTTGGTAGTAGCAAAGACTAATGCCAAATAGAGTTTCTCGGTATGAGTATACTGAGTTTCATAGTCGACAAGTGTTCAGCTGATATAGTAAATTGCTTGCTCACAGTGTTGCTCGTCTCAGTGCGCGATCATGGCACTTAATGAATGGTTGGTTGCTGAGATGTAAAGGTAGAAGGGTTGGTCATATTTAGGTGGAATGAAGACTGGTAGAGAGACCAGATAGCATTTGAGGGCTTCAAAAGCCTCTTGGCAGTCCTTATCCCATTTAAAGGAAACGTCCTTCTTGAGGAGATGATGAAAGGGTTGGCAGCAGTTGAAAAGCTGTGGATGAAATGGTGGATGGACTGGAGCTTCCCTTGCAGATTGTGAAGCTGCTTGAGATTGGTCAGAGGTGGCATGTCGAGGATAGCATAAATTTTAGTGAGATTTATCTCGATGCCACAGAGAGAAATGATGAAACCTAGGAGCTTACCTGAGAGGACCCTAAAGACATATTTTTTGGGGTTAAGGTAGACATTGTATTGAAAAAGATGAGAGAAGATGATCTTGAGGATGGTCAAATGGTCATGGCGAAGCTTGGACTTGCCTAGTAGGTCATCCACATAGTCTTTCATGATTTTGTGGAGAAGATCATGGAAAATGTAAGTCATGACACGTTGATATGCGGCACCTACATTTTTCAAGCCAAAAGGCATGACCCAATAGCAGAAAGTCCTCCATGGGGTAATGAAGGTAGTCTTGTGCTAATCTTTTGGTGCAATTAAGATTTGGTTATATCCTAAAAACTTATCCATGAGTGATAGCATCTCATGACCGGTCGTGAGATCAACAAGTTGGCCAATGTTGGAGAGAGAAAAGTCATCTTTGGGACAGGCCAGGTTGAGGTCGCGATAGTCCATGCAGATTCAGATCCCCCTAGTTGCCTTGGTGATAGGGATGATGTTAGAGACCAACTATGAATAATCGATAGGTTGGATGAAAGAGAGAGAGAAGGTGCTGAAGCTCCACTTTAACAAGGAGCACAACACAAGGATGCATCTTTTGAAGCTTTTGCCTGACAGGCTTAGCCTCTAGTTTGGTGATGATATTATGAATGGCGATGTTGGGGTCGATGCCAAGCATGTCACTATAGGCCCAGGCAAAGGCCTTGCTATGGTCTGAGAGGAATTGGGTGTAGTCGAGCTGCTTCTAAGTGTTTAGAGATTGGCCAATCTTTAAGATGTGAGGAACATCAGAAGAGGGAAGGTTGATGTCAATGGTTGATTCATTTAATATAACCTGGGTTTCAGAAGGGAGGGAGTGCTAGATGAAAGAGTCATCGGTGCCCATGTAGGAGAGAATGGTGTCATCATCTACACAGTAGATAGTGTTGATGGTTGTCGACTCATCATCTATCATGTTGGGATAAATGAGAGGGAGAGACCTTGACACCCCATTTAGCTGATAGGTTAGGGGTTCCAGGTAGATGGTGTTTATGCAAAAAAACCTAAGAGGGAAACCACTGACTTCGTAGGTGAAGGGGGAAGAATACACAAGCTTGGAGGAGATTGGTCGATGGTGGGTTTGGGGCAAGGGTCTGCAGAGGCTTCAGTGGGTTCTTGGAAACCCAAGCCATATCATTTTTTAGCATTGTCATCATTGAGTGGTTCGATGGGTAGATGGGAGCCTTGCTCGTAGCATTCGAAGCCAAAACCCTTCCATGCACACCTGTAAAGGTAGGTGTGAGCAAAGGTAGGGTTGCCAAGAAATGAGAAGTCAGAAGTGAATGGTTGAGGTGAGGAGAGAGGGTTCTCATCGGTGAGAGCTTGATCTAGCCCCCCATAGATGAGATTAGTTCAGAGATGAGGAGGACCATAAGGAACGACCATTTCGATCTGATGGTCATAACTTTAGCTATGGTGAAGCTGTCCATACTCTTGCAAAGTTTGGAACATATCTAGGATAAACAAGTGATATTCCCCAAGTGAAAGTCATTGGAAGATATCTTCAATGGGGTCTTTGGTTGTTGCTTAAAGAGGTGGTGTGAAGGCGACCGTTGTTTGCAAACTGGTTGAAGCTTTCGTAGATGGAGGCAGTGTCTAGGTTGATATCTTAAGAAGAATGAGAATGTCATTTGGTTGATAGGTCGTGTTACAAGTTTTGAAAGGTGATGGGTTGGCAAGAATGACGTAGACTTGCCCGTCATGTTCAAATTTTACACAATGGTGTAGTGTAGAGGGAACACAAGCCATGGCATGGATCCAGGGTCGGCCTAAAAACATGTTATATTAGAACTCTCCTTCGATGATGTAGAAGAGCTCTGGGACTGTGCGTGGGCCAATGCAAATATGGAGGACAACAGTGCCAATGGTTGTGGTAGTGGTGTCATTAAAGGAAGGCAAGATTGCATCAGTTTTTGATACACAATTCTTGGGGAGAGCCAATTGATCAAAGGTATGAGTAGAGATGATGTTAATGCTGACACCTCCATTAATCATAACTCACTTAATGCAAGTTTGATGAACATAAGCTATGATGAAGAGAGCAGCATCCTGATCTTTCGAGTTAGATGTAGGAATTTTAGAATCACTGAAAGTGATAGAGGCAACAGGGGATAATGAGTGGACCAGGGCAGCTAGTGGTTGGGGGTCCTCAGGTTGGACCTCTACTGCCTATAAGGCTCTGATCAGAGCTTGACAATGTTGGGGTGAGCTTTGGATGAGGTCATACAAGGTCATCTTCATGGGCGTCTGGTGAATATATTTTAACATAGAGTCATGGATTGCCCCTGAAGAAGAGGGTTGGGATGCACCCAGGATAGAAATTTTGGGTTTTAGCAGTTGAGGCAGCTTGACAAAGGGATAGGTCCAAGGAATAATAGATTTTTCTTTTGCCCTATCCTTTTGTGACCTTGTGGCTATACTGATGGCATTAATTTTGAAGAGAGGGGGTGAAGGAGATGAAGGGGGAACCATAGTCTGTTGATGAGATGTTAATATCGATGAAGAGGCTTGAGGGATATGGGAAGGTGTCAAGGGTCTGTCGGTAGTATCCTTAAGAAGAAGAGTGTCTTTCTCCATGTATCAGTGAATGACCACCTTGAGGGCACATCAATTCTTGGTATCATGTCTTGGCGTATGATGATATAGGCAAATCTTAGTATCATCAAACCAAGAAGGTTTTGACTCGAGAGGTTGGAAGGGTTATGTTACAAGTCTGCAAAAGTTGGCACAAGATCAAAGCATATGAACCCAATAAAGGGTCCGTGCTCGTTGATGTGTGAGATGTTGATGACTTTTGCTTAGGAGGTGTTGAAGGAGGCTTCCATACCACCTTTTGGGTTGATGGAGCGGCCACATGTGAAGACAACACTTTCTTCGTGAGAGGTGCCAAATTTTTTAGAGAGGGTAGGCTTGTGGTAGGCAAAGGAAGTAGTGCAGGCAACTTATTTTGGTTAGGGGTCAGAGTGGAAAGCACTCCTATTATGGTCAAAGAATGAGGGCCCAAAATGGAGGGTAATGTTGATAGTGGAGGAGGAGTTCACCACCATGGTTTAACAGTCTTCTTTAGTTTGGTTTGAGGACTACTATTGGTCGAGGCCTGGTCCAAGTCTACCTTCACTTGTGGGTGAGTGAGGTTAGGGATGAGGCAAACACCGAGTGACTTGATTGGTTTTGATGTGGTCGATGAGGGTTTTGGTTCTGATGTGGATGGTTGTAGTTTTGAAGGTTTAGAAGTGGAAGTCTAGTCTTTATTGGAAACTTTTAGAGATTTTGTCATGGGAGGGTTGATGGCATGAGATGAGATGGAATGGGAAAGCTGAAGAGCTTTGAGTCACTCCCCTAATGCTTGATGCTCCACTTTTTTTGAATGGAGAAGTCCTAGCTTCTCCACTAATCGAGAAAATGGTTGAGAAGATGTTGGATGAGGCTTTGGTCCTCTAGAAGATGTGGATTGTTGTGGGGCTGAAAATGAGGTAGGTGTAGTAATCTCAGACCCGAGGCATGATGAAGTCATAATAGGTTCATCTTTGGTCAAAGAAGGTGAAGAGACAAGTTCTTCCCTAGGTGAAGAAGGAACCAGAGAATGTAGCTCCTCAAGAGGATAGAGGGCAGGGATGATTGCGCTCTCCACTTGTGGTTGAGAAGTAGGAAGGGTAGGGTCCTCCATAGGTAGCAAGAAGGAGGATGGTGGGGCTAGTGGTGCTGGTATGGTCGAGGCATCCTTTAATATAAGGGAAGTTGATGGAGAACTAATAGGAGAAGAAGGTTCATCCATGTGTGATGGACTGATTGGTTAACTAACCTCTTGAGACTGTGAGAGAGGTTGGTCAGGGATGAGAGGCGAGACCATGTTGACTGTGCATATGTTATGTTCTTGAGTGTCATCAGTCATGGTTTGCACATTGTTTCGGCTAGGCAGATGATTAGGAAAGGGTTATTTGAAGATGTCTATGATTTTATTGGGTGGCGCATTTGGATTGTCCAAAATGAGGTCACCCTTATCTAGCATGTCTTGAATGATGTTCTTGAGAGTCTTATAGTTGCCCATGTCATGGCCTTTAACATGGTGATAATTGTAGAAGTCATTCTCCCTATACCACACAGGGATGGCACGTGAGGGATCAAACTAAGGAGGTGGTCAAATTTGGGGGAGAGTGAGAACTCCCTGTTTGACAAGCTTGTCTAGCACATATGCATATGACTCTCTTAGTGGAGTATACTGACGCTGCACATATCTTTGCTAGAATTGTCATGTGATACTTTGGGATGTGGAAAGTTCAAGCTGATTGGTTGAAGATGAAGATGAAGGTCTAACGACTATAACATTTGCTGATGCCTTAGATTTGGGATTAGATGAAAAAGGTTTAGAGAAAGAGTCATTGGATTTGGTATTGGGGTTTTTACTCCACAACTTGACTTTGTTTTCCTTGACGACATGTAGTTCAAGCTTTCGGGCCATCGTGAAAGCTTCATCAAAGGTGTGGAATGTTTGGACCTACAAGGTAGAGGAAATATGTTTGGCACACACCTGAGAGAAGAGTTTGATGAGCTCGAGTTGGGGTAGAGAAAAGGAGAGCTGATTAATTAGGCCTCTCCAACAAGCAACAAAATTGGCTATGGATTCATCATCAAACTATCAGATAGAATACAGATCTGTGATTGAGACCTTTTTGGTGATATTAGTCGAAAAGTGGTCAAGGAAGAGTTGGGCTAGCTGGGTGAATGTGAAAAGAGAATGACTGGTGAGAGAGCTGTACCAGTTGAGAGTAGCACCAGAAAGTGACATGGGGAATGTGCATAACAATAACACATCGTCATGGGCTATGAGATAACAAGCATGTCTGAATGCTCATAGGTGATGTTGTGGGTCTTCCTTACTCTAGAAATGAGAAAATTTATGAAATTCCCACTGACTGGGATACGGCCAGATCGAGACTGAGGGATGAATGGGTCCATTGCAAATTTGTTCATATGAAAGGGCATTGCGTGAACTAGAAACGAGGTCTCAAGACTAGACATTTTGTCCATCAACATTTTTATTGTCTGTTGATGGATTTGTAGGTGGGGCACCCCCTAAGTTGTAAGGTGCTTGAAAGGTGCTAGAAGGGGCATACGATGTAGTCGGTTGTGCTTGTATAAGCACAACGTATTGATAACTAGTCATTGGGACAGAAGTGGAGGCCAAGGGGGGTTGCGTTGTGAAGGTAGAAGGCATGACTAAGCTTGATGTTGCCATAGGTGGTTGGATAGTGGTAACATTAGCCAATGGATGAGTAACCACCCTAGTGTTGATGGGGGTGAGAGTTGGCGGGATGAAGACAACTAGATTTTGGAAAGGGGTAAAGGTTGGTTAAATAGTCTACAGTTGATGGGGGGCCGAAACCCCAGTGGAAGTGGGCCCAAAGATGGAAGGAGAAGCCACACTTAGAAGATTAGTCATGGGCTGGTTATTAGTTGAGGCGACAACCTAGGTGTCGATACGACTGTTGTCTCGACTAAAGAGGTTGGCATCCCATAAATTGGGTTTCCTAAGGAGTCTCGCATTTGGCTTCCCACAAGATAATGTTGAAGGGCTTTGACATTGAGGTCTAAGAATCTTTCAAAGTCTTGGTCCCCTTCAGGGAAAATGGGAGGCTGAGTCAGAGTCAGTTGGGTAGGAGTTCGTTTGGTCTCTGAATGAAACTCCATTAGAGGACTGGTTATGGACGGCAAAGGCAGAAGCAGTTGTTGCCTCACGTGGTCAACAAGAGTCTTGGTTTGACTGCATGTCAAAACCATTCAAGGCAAGCTAAAATGTCCTCACTAGCTCAAACAACCATATAAGAATAGAAAATAAGATGAAGACAAGTAGACCCTAAACATTAAATTCCTAGGAATAAATTTTTAGGATCGTGTTGGCTTATGCCTTAGAATGTGTTTGGGAAGTTGGCTTTTGAAACGGGTCCTAGAAGAAGTAGTCTAAGGCTAGTTTCAGGTGAGTTTCGGTGCTCAAGAGTCTGTGTTAGGTTCTGCATGTGGCCTGGTGCTAAGGAGCAAGCTCCCCTCACTTCACGAGCCCAGTGATAAGCTGGTCTCGCTTAGCTAGTATATACTTCCCCTAGAGTTTATCCTCTGCTAGAGAACAGAGTGGGCTTTCCCCTTGGTATTAAAGTCCAAGTGGGATTGCCAAGATGGGTAAGGTATCTGCTAGGTGATGAAATCCTAGTCGGACCTTGTCTCAGGCAAGTTTAGATGTTTAATTTTATGCAAGTGATTTGGTTGTGTAACATAAGTGGCCTACGCTTTATTCATGATGTGGTTTTTAATTAATAGATGTGAGACCTAAGTATGCATTCAGGAAGAAATGAAATGCAAATGTATTTTAAGCCCAAATAGAAATATGTGTTCGTATGTAAACAAGTGAGAAGAGGTTGAAGAGTATGACCTTGACTAGTCTAAGATGCAAGAAGAGAAAGAAAAAGAATGATTCTTTTTAACTTTGCTAATAGTGTCTTTTAGAGAGAGATAGAAGAAGAAGATGCAAGGAGAGACCTAATGCACCTATATGAAAAGTAAGAAAAGAACCCAAGGAAGACCCTAGGGTCACACCGGGCGTGCTAGAATGTTTCCAAACAAGTTTTCACTTTTTCACATTCAAAAGGAAATGGGAAACTAAGATAAAATGGTCAAGGGTTTTTATGTACCCAAATGAAGTCTTGCGCACCAAAATTTAGATGACTGAAGGAACTCCTCTTTGGTTATGGAGGATGACACCTGTAGAAGAAAGAGACTTAAACACAGAGGTTGTTAGATAGCTAGAAAGTGGACTGCCAAACGAAAGCTTGGTCCTAGAAGTGCAAAGAATTCTTGGAGGGATGACAGTCCACTGATTGTTACAAAAAATAATGTTGCTTAAAAGAAATGAAATACTGAAAGACTAAACAAAAGAAAGTAGAGATAGATGCGTACCTGAATTGGGAAAATCTATTTTCCACAGTCGCTGATGTCGGTGGTTCTGCTAGCATCAGTAGGTCAAGGTCGCTAACGTCGATTAGTCTACCGATGTTGGTAGGGGCAATGGTCGATGTCAGTCAGGGCAATGGCCTTGGACAGGTTCTGGATGGGTTTATGATCAGCAAAATGGTCTGAAAGTCTATTTGGATGGTCTGAGAGTTTGTTTGGAGGTCTGTGTAGGGCTGTAAGATAGAAAGTATGATCTGAATAGGGGACTAGATAGAGGATAGGGTGACAGGTAGATAAGGATTAGAGAAGGCTTTTTAGCCTCTCAGGGAAGAGCAGGTTGGGTCTAGGTAGTGGGCTGATTAACAGATGGATTAAAAAGAAAATAGTGAAATGAAAAATAGTAGATATACTTAGCTCTTTGCTTGCTGAAGGAGTGCAGAAGACTTGTTGTTGATGCTATTGATGAACCTACAATATTTTTAACCCATAGTCTAGAGCTATTTTTTCAGAGTGCCTGTAGCTTATGATGCTTGGTGTGTGAGAGAGAGAGAGAGAGAGAGAGAGAGAGAGAGAGGGGTCAAATGCCTGGTGAAAAAGAATTCACGTTCATGGGGGGTAGAAATAGATGAAAAAATGTAGTTTAAAGGAAACTGATGCTGGTAAAACTACTGACATTAGCTGCATACTAACCGACGTCGGTGGCTGAAGAATGGGAACATAGGCTAATTTTAGCCTTCTGCCCATTCTTACAACTGCCAGGGTCAAATTTTCATTAGAAAATGGTTGAGAGGGGCTTAAATGAGTGCGAGAGGAGGGGTTAAGATGGGGTTTAGGTAATTAAGGCTTGGCATGGGGTGAGGGCATCTAAGGAGAGGAATCTGAGGAGGAGTGAGGTGGCATGGGTGAAGTGGCAAGGGGGCTACTAAATTAAAATATTTGATTTTTATTTTAATTTAATAATTGAGTGGGTTAGGACTTGTGTTAGAAGGTGGACCAAGGGGACCAAGGGGAGAGGATGACCAAGGGATAGACACGATTTCAATGTCTACACATAGACTTGATTCCAGGAACAAATCTTCCAAACAAGGCTGCCTACAGGTTGACACCAAAGGAAAATGAAGAGATCAAGCACCAAGTTCAAGAATTGTTAGACAAAGGATTGGTAAGAGAGAGTCTAAGTCCTTGTGCTATCCCTACAGTGTTGAGTCCTAAGAAAGATGGGAGTTGGAGAATGTGTACAGACTCCAGAACAATCAACAAGATTACTATCAGGTATAGATTTCCATTGCCAAGAATTGATGATTTACTTGATTGTTTAAGTGGAGCTAAATATTTTTCTAAGATAGATTTGAAAAGTGGTTACCATCAGATTAGGATAAGAGAATGGGATGAATGTAAAATAGCCTTCAAGATTGATGATGGACTCTATGAGTGGTTAGTTATGCCATTTGGACTAACCAATGCACCAAGCACCTTCATGAGGCTGATGAATGAAGTGCTGAAGGAGTTTGCTGGTAAGTTTGTGATAGTGTATTTGGATGATATTTTGGTGTTTAGTCAAACTAAAGAAGATCATTTGAAACATTTGAGGATGGTATTGAGTAAACTACATGAGGAGAAGTTACTAATCAATGTCAAAAAGTGCAGTTTTCTAAAAATAGATTTGATATATTTGGGGTTTGTGATTTCAAAAGAAGGATTGAAGATGGATCAAGAAAAGATTAAGGCCATACTTGAGTGGCCTACACCCAGGAGCACATATGAGGTAAGAAGCTTTCATGGTTTGGCTAGCTTCTATAGGAAATTCATAAGAAATTTTAGTGGAATTGTTGCTCCAATGATAGATACAATAAAGGGTTATAAAAGAAGTTTTTGTTGGATTGAGGCTGCTGATAATAGTTTCAGATTGTTGAAAAAGAAGGTAACTGAAGAGCCAATCTTGACCTTGCCTGATTTTAATAAGCTTTTTCAAGTAGAATGTGATGCTAGTGGAACTGTAATAGGCATTGTTTTAAGTCAAGATGGGAAGCCTATATCATACTTTAGTGAGAAGTTAAGTGATGCTAAAAAGAAATATTCAGTGTATGATCAAGAATTCTATGCTCTTGTATAAGCTTTGAAGAAGTCGAGGCATTATCTTTTGCCTAAAGAATTTATTTTATTCACTGACAACTATGCTTTACAGTTCATTAGCAATCAGAATAAGTTGAATCAAAAGCATGTCAAATGGATTGAATTTTTAGAAAGTTTCACATTCACTATTAAGCACAAGAAAGGACAATCTAACAAGGTTGCAGATGCCTTAAGTAGGAGAAATCTGATCATACAAGTCTCAAGTAAGCATTGTGGGATTTGAAGATTTGAAGGAGCTATATAAGGAAGATCCAGACTTCAAGGAACCATATGAAGCTTGCATGAATCTAGTGGGGATTGATAGAAGTCCTTGGATAGATTTCATGGTCCAAGAGGGTCTACTATTCAGAGGCAGCCAGCTTTGCATTCCCAAGAGTTCCATGAGGGAGAATTTGTTGAAGGAAAAACATAGTGGCAGCTTATCAGGACATTTTGGGTAGAACAAGACATTAGCACAACTGAGTGCTCACTACTATTGGCTAGGTATGAGTATTGATGTTAAGAAATTTTTTGAAAGGTGTAAAATATGCCAATATGCTAAGGGAAATAGTCAAAACATAGGTTTGTACCAGCCACTACCCATTCCAAATAGGCCTTGGGATTCAATAAGCATGGATTTTGTACTTGGTTTGCCAAGAACTCAAAAAGGCCATAATTCCATATTTGTTGTGGTAGATAGGTTTTCAAATATGGCTCACTTATTATGTGTTTCAAAACAAGTGATGCTACTCACGTAGCCAATCTATTCTTTCAAGATGTTGTTAGATTGCATGGATTGCCTAGAAACATTATTTCTGACAGGGACACCAAATTTGTTGGACATTTTTGGAGAACCTTATGGAAGAAATTGAGAACACAATTAAGTTTCAATTTATCCTATCATCCCCAAATGGATGGCCAAATAGAAGTTGTGAATAGGAGCTTGGGCAACATCTTGAGAAGCCTGGTAAATATGCATTTGAAACAATGGGATCTTACACTTGCATAAGCTGAATTTGCCTATAATGATTCTCCTAACAGAAGTATAGGATTGAGCCCATTTCAAATCATGTATGGAATGCATCCAAGAGGCGTGTATGAGTTAAGAAATCTAAGTAGCGTGGAGACAAGGAGTGCTGATGCGGAAGAATTTGCTAATGCCATGCAAAATTTGCATGAATAGGTAAAGAAGAAACTTGAAGAAAACACCATCAAGTACAAGTTAAGGGTAGATCAAAAGAAAAGAGAGGTTAGTTTTAGTATTGGAGACTTTGTTCTTGCTCATCTCAGAAAAGAGAGGTTTCCAAAAAAAGAATACAATAAGCTGAAGGTAAAGAAAATAGGACCATGCAAAGTAATAAGGAAGTTTTCAAATAATGCATATGAAATAGAATTGCCAAAGGGGATTGGAATCTCTCCAATTTTTAATGTTGCAGATTTATATCCATACAAGGACGAAGGACAATCAGACAAAGAAATTGAAATAGGGGTAGATGAAGTTATCCAATGGGAGCAGGAACTACCAAAGGAAGTGCCAAAAGAAATTGAGAGTATTTTAGATAAGAAAGTAGTTAAAAAGACAAGGAAAAAAGAATACTTCCAGTATCTTACTAAGTGGAAGAATCTACCAGCTGAAGATGCAACATGGTTGACTGCAGATGACATCCTTAAGCTAGGCACAAGTGTAAATGAAGTGATGTAAAAAAAAACAAGTGAAGAACACTTCTTCTGCTGGTTGGAAGAATGATGCAGGAGCATCCTCACTTTAGAGCACATTTATCACATTTTGGCTTGATGTAGCATGTTTTAATTGTTTTGTTTTCCCTCTAATTCTTAGTTCTTTTTTTTAATTTTGTTTTTTTTAAATTTGGCAAAATAGCCTGTGGGGCGAGTGGTTAAGCTGTTTGGAATCTCCTTATCTTAGAAGACTGTTTTATGCATTCTGAGGAGATTGTTGTGCCAGCCCAGGTTTAAACTAATTAGCTATATTGAGAATAGATGCTCTTGTATGTGTATGTGTGTGTGTGGTAAAAAAATAGGGGAATGTGTTTTGAAGAAGGAGAGCAGGGGTGTAGAACAGAGACTAGTGGCCCATAATAAATATAATGCATATAATTTCTAGTGAATACTATATAGGCGTGTGTTTATTTTGATATATTAATGAATTGAGTTCTTGGTTTTTGAGAAATTCATTTTTCTAAGACCACATATAAGAAAGGACATTGTTGAAAGTTGCTGGGCGTAGCTATATGACTTCTGGCCATTTTTAAAGCATTGAGTTTTGGACCGCTTCAATGATTAGAAATTCTAGCCATTTCAATATATATGTAATACAGTTTGGGGTGCTCAATGAATTGAGCCAATAAAATGCCTATTTCATCATTGAGCCAAATATATTGGCTGGGTCGTATTTTTTTTAAATACATTGTATGAATTTTTGGTCCCTTGTAATGCTGGGTGCGTCCATGATTGGCTGGGCTGCCCCAATGAACTAATTACAACTTCGGTCATTTGAATGGTATGCTGGACATTTTAAAACATGTTAAAGCAATAGAAATGTTGCTTTCTTTCTCCTCTGCTTGTTTTCCTTGTTAATATCTCCATTATTCTCTTGATAAGAGCTGCAAAGAATTCTTCACTCCGTATTGATTTCACTATTTTGGAAGATAGAGTATTCTGGTTCAAGTCCTATTCGGGTTAAGGTTCCATTACTCTACTGTAATGAAATTTGTTGAAATTTCAAGGTGATATTTTGTGTGAAGAAGAAACAATTTGTCAAAGATATATGTTTTGTGCCTGCCATTTGAGGCTTTCTGCTCATAATTTAAAAGTTTACTAATCACATTCAGTTTAGCCTGTGTGTTGCAAGTTAGTAGTCATCAAATCCCCTACTTATCCAACTATGGTTGCCCACTTGCTTAGAGTAGCTGTTGTCACCCTGCCAGTCAAACTAGTTATATCCTCCGCATATCTGATGGCCTAGGGAAACTAATCTAGCATTATGGCCTCATAATATCTAAGCTCCCATATAGTGGCTAAGTATCATGATTTGGGCACTAAATTAGGTGTTCTTATAGATTCCCCTATCCCTATAAGAGATGCCTTCATGACATCTCAATCACTTGTAACCATAACAAATGAAGCTTAGGCCTGGTCTCTCTCAACTATTAAATATTGAACCTACCCCTATAGGGTGACCACCTATCCTTGTAGTATGACCACCTATCCCTATAATGCAACCACCTATCCCTATAAACCAATAACTTGGGTCTATGTTGTGACAAGTAATAATGCTACCTATCCATCTCCCTATACCTGAACATGTGCCTAGATCAAATCTAAATCCATGGGCTACTGACCCCCATCACCCCATTCAAAGTCGACCATAGCATAACTACCTTGGTACCAGGATATGTAAGTATAATTAATGCTTACATCATCAATAGGATCCCTCATTGATAACTCTTCAAAATTAGTTACATCCTCCTATGGTTAGGGTATAGGTAACATAAACTTTGCCTCCTCTCTCTTATATCTATGGAAATCAGGTGGGATCACCTAAACAAGACCAAACTATCTCCACACATGATCAAATAAGAGAATATCATCCTTTCCCTTCCTATGATCATATATCCATCACTATCTTTGCATACCTAAGGTGTGATATTTGAGCTTGACCCACTATGGCCATGTGATGTAGGGCCTCCATGTCATGTCCCCAACTACCAAGCCATCTAATGCCCCCTTAACCACTCAATGTCTCTGGTTCCTTCACTTACCCTTGTCATAGCTCCACCTCTCCTCCATTATAAGAAGCCAATTATATAATTCATTGATAGATAACCCTCTACCAACAATCACAGGGGTCTCAGTACTTGAATGTGCTTAAAGGCCCAATAGTAAAGAATAAAGCTAACACTAATTGCATATCACTTATGGTGAAACCTTAGAGCTCCTGGTATATTTGTACTAATAGGATTGGGGCCCAGCTAATAACAATCATCCCCAATACCATCTCAACTAACACACCTAATAAAAGCATAGTAAATTACCCCCCCAACTAACTCAGGTAGCACAAAATTTATCAATGCCATCATCATCATCATGATCAGGTATCTATCTACTAGAACCATCTAGTATAGTGATCCATAACCAAACCCACCTGCATGGTACCATGCTTGAGTATGATCATCACCATACATCATCTCCATTAGGTCATCTACCTCCTCATCTTCTATTTGATATACTTCCTCTCCCTAAACTAGTAGACACATGATCTTATGCACATCCTCTAGTAAGATGGTGATCTCTCCATTTGGCAGCCAAAATGTGTTCATCATAGGGTCCCATCTCTTGATGAGCATGATAATCATTACAAGGTATTGTAGGAGATGTTGATAATGTCGCATCACACCTAAACCCACATCCTCCATGTGCCATCACTCCTCTATAGTTATAGCATACCAAACCTTAGTAAAGAGTATCGACACCCAATCTCTTAGCCAAATCTACTCTTTGGCATGTAATCATATCATACAACACTATATTTTAGTGTTTCATCTAACACTAAGTATTAAATTTAGACTGACCCTTACCCTACCCAATTTCTAACTTACCCCATCCCCCTATCCTATATATCCACCTACCCTAGCTAGGCACATCCATAACACTCAACTACCAATCCAACCCATTCCCCAAAAACACACCTATTCACACCTCTAGCTATGCAACATAAAACAACAACTACCTCACACATTCTAGCATTAAAAAGACAAAAACTAAAATCATGGCCTCAACCAATGATGATTCCTTAACTATCACCATTCACCTATGAAAAGTTATCCCCTTAAGATCGATCGATAATGGTCAAGTTGAACCATTTCTAGTCACTATCTCTGCCCTAGTGGCAGAGACTTGAACCCTATACCTCCCACTGTCTCCAATACAAACATCTAAATGTTCTCAAAAACCTAATACACACTAACAACCCACCCCAACCCCATTTTCAAATCAAAATCTTCCTTAAACCTAATTTTACCCAATTTTATTCTCAGATAAACCCCACCTATGACTTCCATAGTAAGCCTAAAATATTACAATCCCTAAACTATCTTAAACCCTACCCTAACTAGCAATTTAAACACATACCCTACCTCATTCTGAGAGTGTTATCCTGTTTATAGGCCTTATCTAACTATTCCACTACATCCTCAACCTACCTCCATCCTCTCGATCCTTGCTCAAAAGGTACACCACTAGCTCTCTTCTACCTCAATAACCCTTATACCACCACATGTAACAATCACTACCACTCACTGAAGCAAAAGCACAAAAGTCTAAATGAGTGAAAATGACACTCACTTTTTACTTTTACCCTAGCAACTTTTATGGTTTTACCTTGACTATCATTGGTCATGATAACTGACATAGGTTAACCCTTGGGGCATTCCCCTAACCATCACTAGTCAGGGTCCCCACCTTACTTTTTAAGAACCTACTAGAAACCAACCTAGTTTCTCAACCATATCTTTCCCACATGGGAAGAACTACATTTGGCCTAAATTTTTGTTATATATTGTATCCACATAACTATGTAGGTAACATCCACATGCCTTGTACACATGGAGTCAGCTCAACCCTGACCACCGACCTGATAACCTCATCACCTCATCATTGGTATATTTTGGCCCATCTAGTGCACAATTTTGTGACACTATTACCTAGTTTTTTAATCATAGAGACAACAATTCCATGTTTAACCCTTATATATTTTGCACCACCTCATGCATATGAACCTGATTGTGTCTTAGTGGGAGCACTTCCTACCTTAGATACCCATGACACTTGACCTATTTGTGTTTTCCCTAGGAGTAATGCCTACCTTAGATACCCACCAGATATACACACATTGCTTAGGAAACTTACATTTACAAGTGTTCCTAGCCACCACACCTATAGGTGGCCATGTGGTCCACTTATCACTTGTCCTCCTTAGCACTAGTCCTTATTTTTACAAACATTGGTAACCTAGTCTATGCACAATCTTAGCTATCACACAATTTTTTCATATTTTGTGCATAAGTTTACATCACACATGCCCAACACTACCTCACGTCACCACCTCATGACTCAAAATTTTACCATTTATCAAACCTGTTCCTACCTATGTTTCACCTCACCATCTCCTAGTTTGAGGGGGGAACACCTCCTCCTACTCTTATGGCAAGCAGATCTAGAGCCAACCTCCATTTTTGTTTTATTGCTCATTCATGTAAGCTGCATAACAAAAAGGGGTAAAATTTAGACACTAGAAAACTACACACATGGTCCTAGTCATCGCAATACCTTTGGTTTCTCTTAAACCTCTATCAACTACACTTGTAAGTTTGACAAACCTACCTAGCCTAACCTACTTACCTAATATAGAGTCAAGTTAGTCATGTGTCTGGCTTAACTCACCTTTTCACCCATTTTAACCTATCTTTTTCCTAGGTCCTTGATTGATGATGGTCATGGTGACTGATAATAGTCACCCTAACTAGTGACGATCAGGTTGGACATCCTAGACATAGCATGAAACCTACATGCAAACCACCACATAATTTTTATAAATATGGTAATCTAAATCTAGTTGTGAGCCCTTTTGCATGGATGACTTTTATTTAGAAGCCTTCTTCAAGTCCACTTTTGATAACCACTTTCACATTTTACTTGTGCCTATAAGAGAGAGAGAGAGGCTTGAGAGGTCAAACCATCTATAATTGTTATCAAGAGCTCTTTATATCTAGAATATATTTTTATAGGTCAATTCACATTATTAAGTGCTATTAGTCATCACATAGGGAGCCTACTTACTGTCAATTCTCCTCTAAGCTCCCAAGTACTATTACACTATTGGAATTAACCTAGATTCCACCAATAAGTAAATTTACATCAACTACCCACCAACTATTTTTTGGTAAGAGAAGTATTCATTTTCTTATATTATTTTACTAGGTTCTCATTCTAAGCCTAAGATATCTCCTAGAATCCACTATCCATATCATATCAATCAACAAACCCAAACCCTATTTTCACTTCCAAATTCACTAACAGGCAACTGTTGATGGTTACCTAATTGGTCATGGTTACATTCAACTAATGACAATCACTTGACTGGCGATAGTTTCCATTGACTAGTGATGATCAACTTTGGCACAAAAAACTAACAAGCTAATTTGACCCTCTTATACCCAACCAAATTCACTTTTTTGTGTTCCTATCTAATCACATGCCTCTTTCTAATTTGTTAAGCCATACCCTAACTTGTTAATACTAGTACTAATCAGTTTATCACTAATTAGATCATTTCTAGTTTCTTTTCTGAACAAGCTTTTCTTATATTCAATTTCAATAATCTTCTATTATTGATGCAAGTATATTATTTCTAGTTTTATCAACTTAATTATTTAAAATATGTGGATTGACATCCCTTAAGGAAGCTCTCACTTCTGGGATCTAGCTCTCGCTAGGAAATCCACCTTATTGTCTATCTAAAAACCAAGTTTTGTTTAGTTATTTATTATCTATAGGTCTTCCTCCCAAGCCAAAGAAAAGATCTTCATATATTCTTATTCAATGTGTTTACACAAACAAATAGGTATTCCTACCATAATCTGTATCAAGTTTCTTTTCTATATTTCTTTAGGACAAATGTAAAAATTTACATGAAATAGTAATGTCCATATAAATACCTTTTTAGTGGAGGGTGAAAATTTTCAATTAGAGAAGAGAGAAGATATATACTCTCTAACTAAGAAGAGAAAGGTCCACCCCATGGAACTAGATGAGTATGAATAAGATACTTATATTTTTTTTGATGTGATTGGTATTTAAGTAAATGTTTAGAAATTACGATCAATAAAAATAAAGATTTCAATAAATAGATGTTATACAAGCTCCTAGGGATATTGTAGATAATATATAAGGGAAATCCAAGACACTATATAATATTATTGACTTAATAAGGCATGTTAGAGCTATAATGATGCATTTTAACCTTGAATATAACATGTGAAGGATGTAAATTCAAAAATCATGTTTTTGGGCCAAGCTACTAATAATAAGGCTTATGCACACTTATGTTTGATATCATCCCCTAATGTTATTCTAGCCTAGAACCATGTGACAAATAGAAGAGATAATTTTTAAAAGTGGCATAATGAAATGCTTGCCTTAGTGCAATAATTCATAAGTCATGAATAGTGGGAACTATCAATTTTTAAGGATATGAAGATTATATATTTATATACGACTTTGGGGAAGTTGGTTCTAGGGCCCATTTTTTAAGGTTTAATATAGGTAGCTACTATTTATTTTTTAATTAGAAGTGGAGGGAACTACATATTAAACTAATGAATAGACTATTGAATTAATAAATTTTGTAAAAGATAAGGTAGGTAACATAGATACAATGAACATAGAATTGAAGGCTTCAATAATTATTCATGGGAAGATCATGTCCAAGCTACCATTTTTGTTCAAAAGGTATATCATTGATTATAAAATGATCAATATTAATTTTTAAGTGAGTCATGCTTTGTACTAGTGATTGGAGACACTAAAAAATGCCAATCTTTCATAAGGTCCATCTTTTATATCCTGACCACCTTCAAGTACACAATCTCATTTTATGGGTTATACTATTGTGCAAACATATAAAGGTCCACTTTTGTGACAATTTCAACTATAATTCCACCTATACCTCTATGAACTTGAATTACAACTATGACTTTAATGTCTAATATTATAAGCATTTAGGCCCCATCATCAAGTGGTGTGATATCAACACCTTAATTGATGTATATAACTTTGCATGACTATCTGATTGTAATTGAGACTCATGTCTCAAATTTATTTTTGGCTCATATATATTTTATTATAGTTTATGTATGTTATTTGTATGTATATATGGACAATATGAATGAGATTTGACACTCATTTCTTGAAATAGAATATGTAAAGTTAGACTTTAATTGAGGAGGATGTGTCCCCCATCCCAAGCTATATATATGTGTGTCTTTTTCATTCCAAAAGGATTATAATTTTCAATTGAGATAAATAATAAATTCAAAGGATTGTTATGTAAATTTTTCTTGATGTGTTTGTCTCTTTCAAATCTTGTGATTCAATAAAGAGGTTTCCTTATATTGGTATTTTAGTCTTTAGATTGTGTAGAAGTGTTTTAATATATTTATGCAGATTGTGTTATAGCTAATTTGAATGCTCTCTATTTATTAATAATAAGCTCCCTTTTAATATGTGCAATAACAATCACACATTGTTAGTAACCTTTGATTATAATCTTTTAAGTTCACTATATTTATTTCCTTGGACATTTAAATTCATTTGTTTATTTGTTTTATGTGTTGATAACAACCTACAATAGACATTAGTTCTAAATGACTTGTCCAATCCATAGTGAAAGGTCTAGTCTAAAAAAGTTTCATCTATCTTTGGTTCACAAACCCTCTTTTCTATTCTAACCTTCTCTCTTTTTTATACTTTTTTTAATCCAATCCACCTTAGGTTAGAATCCACCCATCCATCTCAATATAATTTGGTTTATTTTAGAATCCATGCATCCAAACCATTTGAGGTAAATAACCCATTTATTATCATTATTTCACCAATAGTTTATTTAAAAAACTAAATATCCCATAAGCCATGCCTTGGAGTGAATTTTATTCATCGATCCTAAAATTTTAGAGGTTACCTCATAGGATTTTGTGGTGTGCATAAAACCCACATCAACACTAATCATCTCAGTTTGTTTAAAATTAATCAAGTATGAAAGTAATATTATAGTCAAAATGTAATCTAGATCATAACATAACTTTCAAATTAAGCATTAAATTTGACCCTTGCCAAAGTAAATGGTGTTTTCTTAAAAATTAAAACAAAATCATATAGTAATTTTCAACATAACTTTTTTAAAAAGGGAGTATAATTTTTTTTAATAACACTAGTAAACTTGTTGGGCATTTTAAAATATGAAGGATGCGATGCAAAATTTTATTAAAAATACAACCAAATAATATTATTTCCTAAGTCATTGTGTGCAAGCCTCTTAGTTACTTATGCTTAATAAGTATGAAGTGTTTGACTCGTATGGCATAAAAAAAGGGAATACGCTAATGGGGAAGTGAGGGTTGGATAGGTGATGATGAGAAATATTATCAAAAAAACCTTTTCATAAGATTATTACTTTAAAAATCTGAAATTCGTTATCCTTATTAGTATCTAAAAATTGAAGGTTGTTCAAAATCAAAATTTAATTTAACAAATATGCTTATAGCATCATGTTTGCATTGTTTCTGAATTTATATTAGCAATGAACACTTAGGTAGTAATATCAAAAATATTATTGATGAATGTAGTAGGAAAGGAAATAATAAAGTAGATAATAAAAATAAAACAAGAATAATAAGAAGTGCAAGCGACAAGAAAGAAAAGAAAAAAACTTTAAAAAGGTGAGATTAGTCATATAAATACTTCAAATCATGGCCATTGACTATATAACATAGGATGTTTCCATATAAATATTGCACATGAAAATACTTTATTCCCAACATATCAATAATATAAAATTTACTTAACTAAAAAAGATCAAACTTATGATGTTTACCTAGAGAATCAAACATATGATGTTTATCTAGATTTTCTTGAGCTTTATCCTGAAGTAAAACCATATATCTAATTTTTAAAAACATTTTTAGAAAGCTTCTTATAAAAAATATTATTGAGTTTTTCCTTATGTTTTTCAATTTTATGAAAAGAAGTAACTTTAGTTTCATCTAGGGCTAAGAGATCAATTATCCTTTTCTATAAAGCATTAGTATTTTATAAATCATACTGCAAAAAGAAATTTGTAATTTATTGGCATGGTAGATTCAAAATCATATGTAAGCATAAAATGGAAACATACAATTTCATCCTTAATTATGGTTTGGTTATTCCAAAGGGATTCAAATATTTTGACATCCAATTTTTTTTGTTTTCACAGACAAAAGGTTTCATGATAGAATTTATATTTTTACTAAAGTAATAGTTGACCATTTCCTTTAGGGTAATATTTGAATGAATGGTTGGAAATGATTAAATAATGCCAAAAATACTTTGTATACTCATTATAATTAAATAGAGGTATATTGTCAAAAAATATTTCAAAAGGAATACAAAATTAAGAAAAAATATGATTTTTAAAGAAATTGATTACCTCAAATGTGATTGAAATTTTAAGAGCAACAACTTCAAGGAATTTTATGAATTAATTATTAGAGGTTAAAATATATCCATGACCGATGAAATATGGAGAATGAATATGGGATATAAATTCAATAGCCCATTTGGTGAAAAGCTATTCATTGATTAATAGATTCAAAGGCATAACATATAATCAATCTCTCCTTGCAAAAAATTGGCATGGCATTTAATATCTAACTAAATGGTATCCATATTTTAAAAAAGATGGTCATTAGTACCCAACACTAAAAAAATGTGTGCTGTAATCTTTGAAGCATAACAACCTCCATGACTACCCGCATGACAATTCTTAACATATTTAGTATGATTGTGTGCTAAACATGTTCATCATCCCTATTTATAAGTAATAAAAAAAATCAAGTAAAAGGAAATTTAAGTCTTAAAACCTTAATTTTCTTATTTATATTTTATCAAGGGAACTAGGGCAAGCCTAATTTTGTAAATAAAATACCAAGTCATGATACCAATCATTTTTGGTTAACATATAGACCCAATCTTGAATTTCTAAACTGATACTAAATATTTTTATGATCTCACCATCCTTCATGTTCTCAAAGTGGGGTTTATCTTGAAACCTATAATTCAAAACAAGAATCACAATGTTAACATCAATTTTTTTATTTTCAACTATATGTTTATCCAAGTCATTACCCTTAATGGTTTTTCATGTTTTAAATTCAAGGTCAATTTTTGTATTCTACATATCCACTTAGCTAACATTCCTTCAATCATGGGATGTTTCAAGAGGTAAGATAGAACATGGACAATAGAATTCACTATGACTTTGTTTCCAATTTAGAGGCATTTGAATTTCCCTAGAGTTGAAATTAAAGAATCAACTAAAGGATACCTAATTTTAGCATATTTAGCCACTTGAATCATGTATTATATGGGCCTTTATTCCTCTATGATAATATTAAATGATTACAACACCTGCATTCTTATTTATTGCACGCACACACACAAACACACACACACACACACACACACACACACACACACACACACACACACACACACATGGGAATAATAATCCCATTTTTTACCTCATAAAAGGTTTCCCACTTGTATCCTAAAATAAGTTATGGTTTTTCTTAAGTAAAAATACAAAGCAATTGGTTTTTTTAGGAAAAATACAAGTGAACCTATACAAAGTTTACTTTTCAAAATAAATAATATAAAATAGAATCATATTTAACTTTATATAGTTTTTTAATAGCCTTAATTTTATCAAGGTCTTTATGTAAATTCCATACTTATAGATAATATGACCAAAAACCTTACCTTCTGCTACTCCAAAAACTAATTTATTATGATTGAGAGAAACACAAATTTTTATACAAATTATTAAAATTTCACATAAATGATCAATGCATGTCTTATATTTATTATATTCATTAGTAAAGTCATTAAGATAAACCTAAATAATAATTATGATCAAGTCATCAAAGGCAACATACATATCCATTTGAAAAGTGGAACCTACATTGATCAATCTAAAATAAATCCTATTGAAATAAAACATACCTTTGTGTATGGTAAAATTATTTTTATACATGTATTTATGGTTTATGAAGATATAATTATATCCTAATAATCCATATAATAAAGACATCATTTCATAATTAATGACTTGCTGTAAAATCTAATCAATGTTAGGCAAAAAAATATATATCTTTAGTACTAGCATAGTTCAAATCTATAAAATCAATGCATAAATGTATGGATCCATTATTTTTATGTAATATAACCATATTTTATACCCAATCATAATATTTAACTATATAAATGACACCATCATCTAATATTTCATCTAGCTCCTTGATCATGGTGTCTTCTAATACGGGGCTCACTCTAAGAGGTTTCTGCCTAATATGTTTTATATTAAGTGTGATAGGAATATCACATTTAATAATTTTTGCATCATATACTTATATATATTTTTGAGACCAAGTGAATATATCAACAAAATATTTTAAAATTTTAGTAAACAATAACTTCTATTTTAATATACAGTAGATGTCTAAATAGACATACTCAAGGTCATCCTTAGTGCCTAGGTTATAGAATGGTTTGTATAATTATCCATATATATGTTTATTTAGTTATAAAAAAATTATGTTGGTACTAATGTGAAAACATGGATTCCAGGCTTATCAAGATACTAGGAAATGTGTTCCCACTTAGCTGTAAATAATGACCGTAGTTCAACACATAATGATCACTATTAAATTAAAAGAGTTGTAGATAGGATCATTGGATCAACGAATGAAAATGATAAATTGATATCATGAGTTGAGAAATTTTACATCAAAATGTATCTACTAGTTAAGGAAATCATGCATAGAAGAATATTGCAAAAGAATAAGAGCAAATAATGAAATACTCTATATCATCCTGAATTAATTATAGAAAGGCTCAAACAATGTACAATATACTGCATTAACATTGCATTAAATTCCTTATGAATATGAAGGGAGGGAGGTGCATATATTGGTTAGAGAGGGAAATATACCACACATTCCAATGAATGTGGGACTAATCTTCCCAGGTAACCCAAATGACCTCTAGAGCCTTAAGCAAGCTAATACAACCATGTAGGCAAAACTCAGAAAGAAAAAAATCTACACCAACACCCCCCATAAGCATATCTTAGGTGGGAGATGATACAAAAAATGGGTCCAAACAATAAGCCCTGATAAGGTACCCATGTACAATGAAATTCCTCATACATATAGAAGAGAAAACCTAGTGGTAAAAACTCCCCCCAAAAGAGATAAATGAAGAAGTGAAGAGGATAAAAGACCCCCATAAAGATGATGTTGAAGTAATCAGTACTCTAAGTATAACTTTCAAGATGATGAATGTCGATGATGAGATCTTCTACCTAAAAATTGTAGAAGCTCCATCTACATTGAACAATGTTTCTTTCCTTTGGAAAAGGAAGAACCCCATGTGTGCACTAAAAGTTAGCCCATTTTATAATGGAAGATGAAGGTATCAATATGAAGATCTATGAATGTGGTCTAAATCATATATGTGGCATAGGTCTAGAAAGAATGTGCGTAGAATCTAAAAGTAATACCACTAAAGTGAACCAGTCAAAAGAATGACATAGAACATTCACTAAAATAATGTCCATGTGAAGAGTGGAACATGAATCACCAACTGAAGAAAGAAATTCCATAAGAAGAGATGAGTTTTTAATGCTCATAATAGGTGTACTCATACTATAAATAGTGGATTACTTTGAAGTGAAAGGCTGTGAAGGCTTTGGAAGAGCAATAATCAACATAGGAATGAAATTAGAATTTGTAATAGGATAATTAAGGTCTGGTAGAATCTCATCCTATAGTTGGGGCTTGATATAATTAAGAACACTATCTACCATGGATATTTCATCACAATAAATAAAAGCATGAGGTGAGATTTCAACTATCTATGAAGAGATGATAGGTAATGGAGGATGAGGAGTGATGTAAGTCTCAGTAAGATCTTTAAAAATATTTTATAGTATGCTCCAAATAGTGCATGGAAACTCTGTATATTCCACATGGTAATTAAATCCATGGAAACATGTAGTAATAGAGTGGTAAAAACCTTATCATAAGTATTAGCCCACTTGTTGAACTGAACAAGGTTAGTGGGTGCAAGAATCTATCCATATAAGAATAGAATATGATTCATATATGTCAAAAAGTGTTTTATGTAAGCATGACACAAAGCATAATTATCCTTACCAAGAAGGATCATTTTAGACAAAATAACTCTCTTCATCTAGAATAATGGTGTATGCTCTAGATATGGACTTCAAACTACACCCAAAATGAGTCCAATCAAGTGATAAAAATTAGTGCACAAGTGAAAATACATGCTCAAATAGATGTCAGGCTCTAATAAAAATGTATCTAGGAATAAAAGAGAAGTATGTGCAATTGGTCACTAAATGGGCAAGGTAACAGTTACAAAAATTGAATATGCACATGAGATAATGTAGGTCCCACAACAACTTCCTTGAGATAATCAGTAGGTATCCCCCCCATGTTTATAATTACAAAGCACATTCAAGGAATGATCAATCTATAATTATGATCGAGTACTAAATCTTAGGATTTAATAAAAAACAACAACAAATAACCAACCAACCAAATAATTATGGACATGGATTGGTGCTTTGATGACCATAAAAGAGTTATAGCCATGATCACCAAATCAATGAATACATATAATGGATTGATATCATGAGTCAAGCAAGTGCACATCATAATAAAGATAATTGTAAATTAAATCATGCATATAAAAATATTGCAAAGGAATGTGTAGACACCAAAAATATACACACCTACATTTTTGAATGTCAAAAATCACCTTCGACCTACTTAGGACCCCTTTGGGACCAACCTACACCTATTTGGCCTCACCAAACCCATCTGCACCTAGTTTCACCAAGTTAAGTGAACTTGAACTTTAGGACCCTTTTGTTCTAGACCCTAACCATCAATATTTAGGGTGACCATCAATGGTCAGCCTTGGGAATCCCTGACCATCGATGGTCAAAATCAACCTCTTAAAAAACAACATGCAAACCACCCACATTAATTTTCTAAATATAACTTGTCTAATTATAGTTGAGAGCCTTTTCATAGATGAATTATATTTAGATGGCCTAGTGACACTTTCATTTCCACCTCTTGCTTGTGCTTATAAGAGAGAGAGGCCTAGGAGGTTAAATGCATATATAATAATTATCAAGAGCTTAGGCATTCAAGAGTTTTTTTCAGGTCAATCAACATCATCAATATTATCAAGCATCAGACATCTTATTGGGATTTAACTTATTGTCACCTCTCAACCAAGCTCTTAGGTACTATTACTCTACCAGAATCAAGTTAGATTCCACCAATAGGCTAACTACATCAGCCACCCACCCAACTGACTTTTGGTAAGAAAAGTAATTGTTTGTCAACATTCACATGCTTTAATTCAATTTCACAACCAATCAAACCCTTGTCCAACTATCATAATCCATCTGTGGGATCCCATCATTCATCTATTTGTCAAAACTATAATTCCACAATCAACCATCGATGGTCACCTTAACTATCAATGGTCACCCCAACTGCTAATGGTCACTTGTGGCAGTAAAAAACAACCTATTTTCATCCAACTACAGTGAATAAAATCTAGTTTTTTATGTTTTTGATAGCTCACATACCTCTTTCAAATTTTTTGAAGCATACCCCAACCCCTTAGCACTAGTATTAATTAGTTTATGAATAATTTGATCATTTATAGTCTATTTTCTTAATAAGCATTCTTGTGTTTAGTTTTAGTAATCTTCTTTAATTGATGTAAGTACCTTATTTCCAATTTTTTGAACTTAATTGTTTGAAATGTGTGGATTTATAGCCCCTAATAAATATCTTACTTTTGGGATCGAGCTATCACTAGGCAATCCACCCAACTATCTGTCTATAAAACAAATTTGCTTTAGTGCTTTCTTATATGCGTGTCTTCCTCCCAAGCCAAAGAGGAGTTTTTTCATAATCTTATGATTCATCGTACGCACAACCAAAAACACTTTTCAACCATACCCATATTGAATTTCTTTTCTCTCTTTCTTTATAACTTAAGTGAAAATTTACAAGAAACATTTTGGGATGCTCGGTGGGACCTAGAGTCTTTACTCATGTTTTCTTTGCATTTATATGCTCTTATCTCTATCTGTGCACATGATTAAAACTAAAATTTATTTTGGGTTTAAAATAAACTTCATTCATTACTTGATTTTAACATTAGTTCACTTTTAATTAAATCACAATAGTCTTATTGTAGCATCACTTTTGTTACATACACAAACTAGACCACTTTCATCAATCAAAGATCAAAATAATTTGAGATAAGGCCAGACTAGGATTTCATCACCTAGCAGTCACCTTACCCATTTTCAATAATCTTGTTTGGAGGTCATCACCAAAGGGAGAATCAACTCATCTCTCTAGTTAAGTATAAACTCTATATATCAATATATATTGGCTAAGTACCCAACACCCTTATCATTGTGGGACTATGAAGTGAGGAGGTATGCCCCAATATAAGCCATGTATTGATTCCAATATATATTCTTTTGAGCACCTAAACAACCTGAAGCCAACTATATACTACTTCTATAGTACCTGATCCACAAACTAATTTCTATCACACATTCTCATAAACTAAGGCATAAGCCAAAAGTGACATTAAAATTAACCTCTAAGCTTAATGTACTTCATAGTGTGTCTCTTGATTGACTTTATCATTTTTTTTTCTTTTTCTTGTTTGAGTGGTGAGTTTTTTCTTGTTTTCTCTCCCATTTTTCATATATGGTTCTCACTCTCCATCAATGAAGATACCTAGTAGAGTAAAACCCATCACTTAAATTAACCTCTTTTACCTGCTCATCTATGGAGTACATATCTGAGGTAGAAAATTCACCTCATCCATTGGGAAGCCATACTTTTCTTTGAGTATTCCCTAAGGAGACATGGATTTTACCAATTCTTTAGAAAATAATCTAGTTTCCCTTTAGCATTATCTTAATACCTCCCCTCACTATATCCTAGTTTCAACTCCACCTTAGGATCCTCCTTATAGCATGCCATCCCACCTTATGAAGGGTATCCCTATTTTCATTATCAACACCAAACCTTCAACCACATAGGCATATTCATCTACTAACCCCTTTGATGCCACAACTAAAAACCAACCTATCCAACCAATTACTACCCTTACAGCTTCTGCCCCTACTAATGACTCCTTTACCTTGGGGACAACCCAACCATTAACCCATCATGCTCCACTTATTTTTGGATTACCCACCATCATCACTCCTAACCTCACCTCTATCAAACCTAACCCATCAATAAATACCCCTTTACCAAGATTAGGGGTATCTATCCCTTCTACTTCACCACCCACTAGCACAAAGGTCATTACCTCCCCTCTTGTCACCAACCCAACTACCACCCATGCCCAATCCACAAGGACTCCTTAGCAGTTACCTGTTGCACCCAATCTAGGACACATCCCTAACCCATAAGGGTATGTACCTACTACCCAGCCACCATGATGAACCTACCATACCCAATCTATATTATCCACATTCCAACATGTGGTAGCCTCTAAACCACCAAATATTTATCAATATGTTACCCAACCTCAACCATAATATCAACCTTACAATCCTTTTAGTGCACCACCTGAAACTAACCTAATGAAAATGATCATGAACAAGATGACCAACCTTAAGTCATCCATTTTAGGGGATCATAATATTTTATCCTATGATTAGATTTTTAATGAACCTATTCATCCTTTTATCCCCATTAGACCTTACCCTCCTTAATGGGAACTTCTGAAATTTACCAAATTTTAAAGCAAGGAGGACCCCCAAAACACCTTAGGGATTTTAGGCATGCATGTTACATGATTGCTTATGATGATGCCCTTCTTCTTCAAACCTTTCCCATGTCTTTATCTAGCCCAACACTCAATTGGTATAGTTCCCTCACCAAGCATTCCATCTTTTCTTTCACCTGACTACCACAATTCTTCCTAGGTCACTCTTCCATTAACAATTCCAAGAAGGTCTCTATCATGGACCTCTATTCTATCAGGAAATTTGATGATGAGTCAATTGCCAGTTTTGTCACACATTGGAGAAGCTTGATTATTCAGCTTTCATTTTCCTTGCCTCAACATGATCTTATAGAAATTTTTGATCAAGCTTGCACCAAACATATATCTTCTACACTACATGTCCAAATCTTCAAAACTTTTTATGAGGATTTCACTATGACATATAAGCTATAAAATGGGGCCATAAATGAGAGTAAATTTAAGTTATGAAACAAGAAATATACCTTCAAGACAAATGAAACCTCTTCCTCCAAGGTAACCAAGCCAATACCAAAACTAAGACCAAGGGAACTGTGAATGTCATCATCCTTAAAACTACCCCTCCACCCAATGTCAATCAACAAAATTATCCCATTACCTCTAACCAAAATACAAGGAACCCAAACTGAAGGAACCAAAAACAATTCATTCCACTTGGGGAATCTTATATCTTAGTTTTGGAGAAGCTACTAAAAGATAACCTTATACAACTTCCACCCATCAAACCTCTCTAGTAGTTTCATTCTTCTCATTCAACTCCTACTTGGTACAATGAGAATGACCTTTGTGCTTTTTAGTGGGTAATTAGACATGATGTTAACTGATGTAATACTTTCAAAAAAAAATTTTAAAGTCTTATTAACAAAAGGGATCTCATGTTGGATAATCTCAATGCCCCTCAAAATCAAGCTCTTGACATCTTCAAGAAACCCTTTCCCAACCATGCCCCTATCAAAGCCAAGGAAAAACAAGATGAATATTTTCATGATGCCCACATGGTCAATATGGTCCTTGATATGCCTATCATCCAACCTACTTGCTTTTCCCCCACTTCATCTACCAAGGTGGTAGAGTCACATTCCCTTACTTTAGAGGCCCAGACTAAGGAGGTTCCTTTTTCCTTAGCTTCACTAATAGATGCTTTGGAATCATCAAGAACCCCTTTGGATATCCAACCCAAATAAACAACCATTCCTAGGGCACCAGCTTCCCTAACTATAGACCAAGCCACAACTATAGACATCATGCTCAGGGGAATAATTTTTTCACAAACACCCTTCATGGAACATCCATCTAGCTCAAACTTACCTCCCTTGATTGAGGAAATGAATGAGGATATCAACCCTTCTCCTCAACCCATATGTGTCTCCTTGGAACCCGCTACCCAGGAGGTTAGAATAGTATACAAACCTTTTTCCAAACTCATTCAAAAGTTAGGTATGGCTACACACCTAGACATGAATCAAACCACTTTTTGGCAATAGTTAGGGCTTCCCTACATTAACACAATTAAACCTTATAACATGTCTATAACTGTAGACACTAAAATTGTGTCTATCCCTTGGTCACCCCTTGGTCCCCTTTGGTCCCCTCCTAAACATTCTAACCCATTCAATTATTAATTTAAAATAAATTGACTATTTTAAATTAAAAACCCCCCTTGACACCTCACCCCACCTTGGATACCTCTCCTTGGATACCATTCCTCACCCCATGCCAAATCTTAAATGCTTAACCCCCATTTCATCCCTCCCACTAGCTTCTCGTGCTCATTTAACTCGCCCTCGACCGTTTTCTAATGACCAACTGACCCTGACAGATGGAAGAATGGGCAAAAGGCTATTTTTAGCCCTTTTTTCCTATTCTTTGGCTGTTGACATTGGTCAATATTCAGTCGATGCCGATGGCTTCACCAATGTCGGTCCCTTTAAAACAACTTTTTTACTTCTGTTGCTCGCCCCCGTGAATACGAATTTCTTTTGCACCCAAAATCTGACCTCTCTCTCCCTCTCTCCCAGATGCACACCAAGCATCATAGGCTACAAGCACTCTATAAAAATAGCTCCAAACTTTGGGTTAAATACATTGTAGGTACATCAGCAACATCAACAACAAGTCTTCTGCACTCTTTCTTCAGCAAGCAAGAGCTAAGTGTTTCTTCTGTCCTTTTATTTTAGTATTCTGAAAAGCATTGGTAACTAGTCTCTATTTTGTTATTTCTAAATACTATAGACCAGACCATCCCTGACTTTCTCCCTAGAGAGGCTGAGAGGCCTTCCTCACATCCTTATTCCTTTTGAGAACCTCTCCTCTACCCTTTATTCCTCTTAAGGCTCTATTGACCCCCCTTATAACTCTATACAGACTCTCAAACTACCTCAAATAGACCCAGACTCCTTCCAAATCCCTTTGTCAACCATAAAAACTCATCCAGAACCTATCTAAGGCCATTTCCCTAACTGACATCGACCATTGCACCTATCGACATCAGCAGACTAATCGATGCTGGTGATCTTAAACTACCAACGTCGATAGACTAACCGATGTCAGTGACTGTGGAAGACAGATTGCCACATACAAGTACGCATTTATTTTTATTTCTTTGGTTCAATCTTTTACCATTTTTGTTTCTAGCAACATTCTGCTTTTTATCAACCAGTAGACTGTCACCCCTCAAGAAGTCTTTGCACTTCTGGGATCAAGCTTTGCTTGGCAATCTACTACCTATCTATCTAACAGTTTTCTTGTTTTAGTCTCTCTTATCTGCAGGTGTCATCCTCCATAGCCAAAGAGGAGTCCCATCAATGTCTAAATACGGTGTGCTGACTTCATCTAGGTAACATCTAACCCTAGACCATCACTTAGTTTCTTTCATCTCTTGAATGTGGAAAAGCAAAAATAGTTAGAAACATTCTGGCATGCCTGGTGGAACCCTAGGAATTTTCCTTGGGTTCATCCTTTTTTCTTCTAGAACCAAACTTTTCATATAGGTGCATTAGGTCTCTTCTTGCATCTCTCTTCTTCTATCTCTTCCAAAAAAACACCATCAGCAAAGTTAAAAAAAATCATTCTTTTTCTTTCTTTTCTTGCATCTTAGAGTGGTAAAACTCATACTCTTCAACCTTTTCTCCACTTGTCTGCATCCGAACACACATTTCTATTTGGGCTTAAAATCTATTGCATCTCATTTCTGATTGAATGCATATTTAGTCCACACATCTAGTAATTAAAACCACATTATGAATAAAACATAGTCCACTTATGTTACATAACCTAACCAATTTCACAAATCAAACATCTAAACATACTTGAGACAAGGCCTGACTAGGATTTCATCACCTAGCAGATACCTTACCCTTCCTGGCAATCCTACTTGGACTTCACTACCAAGGGGAGAGCTCACTCTGTTCTCTGGCAGAGTATAAACTCTAGGGGAAGTATATACTAGCTAAGCGACCTAGCTTATCTCTAGGCTCGTGAAGTGAGGGGAGCTTGCTCTTTAGCACCAGGCCATGTACAAAATCTAACACAGATCTTGAGAACCAAAACTAACCTGAAACCAACCTTAGACTGCTTCTTCTAGGACCCATTTTAAAAGCCAACTTCCCAAACACACTCTAAGGCATAAGCCAACACGATCCTAAAAATTTATTCTTAGGAATTTAACATTTAGGGTCTACTTGTCTTCATCTTCTTTTCTATTTTTATCTAGTTGTTTGAGCTAGTAAGGATGTATTATCTTGCCTTGAATGGTTTTGAGACACAGTCAAACCAAGACTCTTGTTGACCACGTGAGGCAACAACCGCTTCCACCTTCGCCTTTCATAACTAGTCCTCTAATGGAGTATCATTCAGAGACCAAACAAACTCCTACCCAACTGACCCCGACTCAGCCTCCCATTGTCCCTGAAGGGGACCAAGACTTTGAAAGATTCTTGGACCTCAATGTCAAAGCCCTTCAACACTATCTTGCATGAAGTCGAATGTGAGACTCCTTAGGCAACCCAATTAATGGGATGCCAACCTCCTTAGTTGAGACAGTAGCCATATCAACAGCATCTGTGGTTCAACCCATAGAAACCCAAGTCATCGCCTCCACTAATAACCAGTCCATGACTAATCTTCAAAGTGTGGCTTCTCCTTCTATCTCTGGGCCCACTTCCAAAGGGGTTTCGGCCCCCATCAATCGTAGACTATTCAACAAACCTCTACCCCTTTCCAAAATCTAGTCATCTCCATCCTACCTACTCTTACCCCCATCAACACCAGGGTGGCTACTCATCCATTGGCTAGTGTTGCCACTATCCAACCATCTATGGCAACATCAAGCCTAGTCATGCCTTTTACCTTCATGATGCAACCACCCTTGGCCTCCACTTCTATCCCAATGGCTAGTTATCAATACATTATGCCTATACAAGCACAATCGACTACGTCATATGCCCCTCCTAGCACCTTTCAAGCACCTTACAACCTAGGGGGTGCTCCACTTGCAAATCTGTCAACTGACCTAATCAAAATGTTGATGGACAAAATGTCTAATCTTGAGACCTCTATTTTTGGCTCACAAAATGTCCTGTCATATGACCAAATTTGTAATGAACCCATCCATCCCTCCATCCCAATCTGGCCGTATCCTAGTCAGTGGGAACTTCCTAAGTTTACTCACTTCTAGAGTAAGGAAGACCCACAGTAGCATCTATGAGCATTCAGACATGCTTGTTACCTGATAGCACATGATGATGTGTTACTTCTACGCACATTCTCCATGTTGCTTTTTGGTGCTGCTCTTGATTGGTATAGCTCTCTCACCAGTCACTCTCTTTTCACATTCACCCAACTAACCCAACTTTTTCTCGACCACTTTTTGATCAATATCACCAAAAAGGTCTCCATCACAGACCTATATTCTATCTGACAGTTTGACGATGAATCCATAGCTAATTTAATTGCCTGTTGGAGAGGCTTAATCAACTAGCTCTCCTTTTCTTTGCCCCAACCTGAGCTCATCAAGCTCTTTTCATAAGCGTGTGCTAAACATATTTCCTCTACCTTGTGGGTCCAAACATTCTACACCTTTGACAAAGCTTTCATGATGGCTAAGAAGCTTGAACTACGTGTCGTCAAGGAAAACAAAGTCAAATTGTAGAGTAAAAACCCCAACACCAAGTCCAATGACCCTTCCTCTAAACCTTCTTCTTCTAATTCCAAATCTAAGGCATCAGCAAATGCTATAGTCATTATACCATCATCTTCAACAACAACCAACCAGCCTGAACTGTCCACATCCCAAAGTATCACATGACAATTCCAGCAAAGATATGTGCAACGTCAGTATACTCCACTAGGAGAGTCATACGCATCTATGCTGGACAAACTTATCAAACAGGGAGTTCTCAATCTCCCCCAAATCTGACTGCCCCCTCAATTTGATCCCTCACGTGCCATCCCTGTGTGGTATAGGGAGAACGACTTCTACAATTATCACCATGTTAAAGGCCATGACACAGACAACTGTAAGACTCTCAAGAACATCATTCAAGACATGTTAGATAAAGGTGACCTCATCTTAGACAACCAAAATGCACCACCCAATCAAATCATAAACATCTTCAAACAACCCTTTCCTAACCATCCTCCTAGCCAAAACAATGTGCAGACCATGACTGATGACTCTCAAGAGCATAACATACACACAGTCAATACGGTCTGACCCCTCATGCCTAACCAACCTCTCTCATAATCTCAAGAGGTTAGTCAACCCATCAGTCCATCACACCTAGATGAACCTTCTTCTCCTGTTAGTTTTCCATCGACTTCCCTTATATTGGAGGATGCCTCAACTATACCAGCACCACTAGCCCCACCTTCCTCCTTCTTGCTACCAATGGAGGACCCTACCCTTCCTACTCCTCAACTGCAAGTAAAAGGTGCAATCATCCTGGCCCTCTATCCTCTTGAGGAGTCACATTCTCTGATTCCTTCTCTACTAAGAGAAGACCCTATCTCTCCACCTTCTTCGACTAAAGATGATCCAGTTATGACTCCCTCATGCCTTGGGTCTGAGATTGCTGCACCTAACACATTTTTGGCCCCGTAACCATCCACATCTTCTGAAGGACCAAAGCCTCATCTGACATTTTCCCAACCATTCTCTTGATTGGTGGAGAAACTAGGACTTCTCCATTTAAGGAAAGTGGAGCATCAAGCATTATGGGAGCAACTCAAAGCTCCTCACCTTGCGCATCCCATCTCATCTCATGCCATCGACCCACCCATGACAAAATATCTAAAAGTTTCCAACAAAGACCAGACTTCTACTTCTAAACCTTCAAAACCTCAACCATCCACATCAGAACCAAAACCTTCATCCACCATATCAACCAATCAAAACCCTCAGTGTTCACCCCGTACCTAACCTCACTCACTCGCAAGTGAAGATAGACTTGAACCAGGCCTCACCTAATAGTAGTCCTCAAACCAAACCAAGGAAGACTGCTAAACCACGGTGGCAAACTCCTCCTCCACCATTATCATTTCCCTCCATTTTGGGCCCTCATCCTTTTACCATAATAGGAATTCTCCCTACTTTGACCTCTAACCAAAAAACATTACCGCTATTACTCCCTTTGCCTACCACAAGCCTAATCTCTCTAAAAAATTTGGCACCTCTCACAAAGAAAGTGTCGTCTATGCATGTAGCTGCACCACCAACCCAAAAGGTGGTATGGAAGCCTCCTTCAACACCTCCCAAGCAAAAGTCACCAACACCTCATACATCAACAGGCACGGAGCCTTTTGTGGGTTCATATGCTTTGATATTGCACTGACTTTTGCAAACCTCTAGCATAACCCCTCCGCCTATCAAATCATTCCAACCTCTCGAGTCAAAACCTTCTTGGTTTGATGATACTAAGATTTACCTATATCATCACATGTTAGGACATGATACCAAGAATTGTTGTGCCCTCAATGTGGTCATTCACCAATATATGGAAAAAGACACCCTTCTCTTTGAGGACAATGTTGACAGACTTCTGACACCTTCCCATGACTCTCAAACTTCTTCACCCTCATCGACATCTCATCAATAGACTATGGTCCCTTCATCTCCTTTGCCCCCTCTCTTCAAAATTAACACCATCAGTGTAGCCACTAGGTCACAAAAGGATAAAACAAAAGAAAAAACTACTATTCTTTGGACCTATCCCTTTATCAAGCCACCTCAACCACCAAAACCCAAAATTTCTATCCTGGGTGCATCCTAACCCTCTTCTTTAGGGGCAATCCATGACTCTATGTTAAAATAGCTTCACCAAATGCCCATGAAGATGACCTTGTATGACCTCATCTAAATCTCACCCCAACATTGTCAAGCTCTAATCAGAGCCTTACAGGTAGTGAAGGTCCAACCCAAAGACCCCCAACCACTAGCTGCCTGGTCTAATCATTATCCCCCATTGCCTCTATCACTTTCAGTGATTCTGAAATTCCTACCTCTAACTTAGAAGATCAAGACGTTGCTCTCTTCATCATAGCCTATGTTGATCAAATCCACATTAAGCAAGTTATGATTGACGAAGGTGCCAGCATTAATATCATTTCTACCCATGCCTATGATAAATTGGCCCTCCCCAAGAATTACGTATCAAAAACTGATGCAATCCTTTGATCCTTTAATGACACCACTGCCACTACCATTGGCACCATCGTCCTCCATATTCATGTTGGCCCGCACACATTCTTAGAGCTCTTCTACATCATCGAAGGAGAGTTCTAATATAACATGTTATTAGGACGACCTTGGATCCGTGCCATGGGTTGTGTTCCTTCTACGCTATACTATTGTGTCAAATTTGAACATGACAGGCAAGTCCATGTCATCCCCGCTGACCCATCTCCTTTTAAAACATGTAACACAACCTATCGACTAAATGACATTCTCATTCCTCTCAAGACACCAGCCTAGACACTGCCTCCATCTTTGGAAACTTCAATCAATTTTCAAATGGTGGTCACCCTCACACCACTTCTTCAAGCGACAACCAAGGACTCCATGGAAGATATCTTTCAATGACTTTTACTTGGGGAATATCACTTACTTACCTTAGACATGTTTTAGACTCTGCAAGAGTATGGACAGCTTCACCACAGTCTAAGTTATGACCATTAGATCATAATAGTCATTCCTTATGGTCCTCCTAACCTTCGAATAAATCTCATCTATGGGGGGCTAGATCAAGCCCCTACTAATGGGAATCCTCTCTCCTCACCTTAGCCATTCACATCTGACTTCTCATTTCTTGGCAACCCCAACTTTGCTCACACCTACCTTTATAGGTGTGCATAAAAGGGTTTTGGCTTCAAGCACTACGAGCAAGGCTCCCATCAGCCCATCAAACTATTAAATGACGAAAACGTTAAGAAACGACATGGTCTAGGTTTCTAAGAACCTACTGAAGCTTTTGTAGACCCTTGCCCCAAACCCACCAGAGACCAATCTCCTCTAAGCTCACCTATTCTCCCCTTTTCACCTATAGAGTCAGTGGTTTCCATCCCTCTTAGTTTTTTTTTGCATAAACACCATCCACTTGGAGCCCCTAACCTACCAGCTAAGCGGGGTGTCTAGGTCTCTCCCTCTCGTTTATCCCAACATGATAGATGATGAATCGGCAACCATCAACACTATCCACTACATAGACAATGATGCTATTCTCACCTACATGGGTGCTGATGACTCTTTCATTTAACGCTTCCTTCCTTTTGAAATGCAGGTTATATTAAATGAATCAACCATTGACATTAACCTCCCATCTTCTGATGTTCCTCATGTCTTAAAGATTAGCCAATTTCTAAACACCCAGGAGCAGATTGACTACACTAAGTTCCTCTCAGACCATAGCAAGGCCTTTGATTAGACCTATAGTGACATGCCTGGCATCAACCCCAACATTGCCATTCATAATATCATCATGAAACTAGAGGCTAAGCCTGTCAGGTAAAAGCTTCACAAGATGCATCCTCGAGTTGCACTCCTTGTCAAAGAGAAGCTTCAATGTCTTCTCTCTATCTCTTTCATCCAACCCATTGATTATCTATAGTGGGTGTCTAACATCATCCCTGTCACTAAAGCAACTAGGGGGATCTGAATCTGCACTGACTATTGTGACCTCAACCTAGCCTACCCTAAAGACAATTTTCCTCTTCCCAACATTGACTAACTTGTTGATCTCACGGCCGGTCATGAGATGCTATCACTCATGGATGGGTTTTCAAGCTATAACCAAATCTTGATTACACTAAAAGATCAGCACAAGACTACCTTCATCACCCCATGAGGGACTTTCTGCTATCAAGTCATGCCTTTTGGCTTGAAGAATGTAGGTGCCACATATCAACGTGCCATGACTTACATCTTTCATGATCTCTTCTACAAAATTATGGAGGACTACATGGATGACTTGTTAAGCAAATCCAAGCTTTGCTGTGACCATTTGACCATCCTCAAGATCATCTTCTCTCACCTTCTTTAATACAATGTCTGTTGTAACCCTAAGAAATGCATCTTTGGGGTCCTCTCAGGCAAGCTCCTGGGTTTCATCATTTCTCTCCATGGTATTGAGATAGATCCCACCAAAATCTATGCTATCTTCAAGATGACACCTCTGACTAATCTCAAGCAACTTCACAATCTGCAAGGAAAACTTCAGTCCATCCATCGCTTCATCTCGTAACTTTCTGACCACTGCCAACCCTTTCACCATCTCCTCAAGAAGGACGTCTCCTTTAAATGGGATAAGAACTGCCAAGAGAATGTTTCCAAACAAGTTTTTGCTTTTCACATTTAAAATGAAATGAGAAACTAAGATAAGATGGTCAAAGGTTTATACGTACCTGGATGAAGTCTTGCGCATCAAATTCAGATGACTAAAGGAACTTCTCTTTGGTTGTGGAGGATGACACCTATAGAAGAAAGAGACTCAAACATAGAAGTTGTTAGATAGCTAAAAAGTGGACTGCCAAGCAAAAAGCTTAGTCCTAGAAGTGCAAAGACTTCTCGGAGGGATGACAGTCCACTAATTGTTAAAAAGCAAAATATAGCTAGAAATAGAGATGATAAAAGGCTGAATAAAAGAAATTAAAATAAATGTGTACCTATATGTAGTAATCTATTTTTCATAGTCACTAGTGTCAGTTATTCTGCCAACATTGGTAGGTCAAGGTCACTGATGTCGATTAGTCTGTCGACGTTGGTAGGGGCAATGGTTGAGGTCGATCAGGGTAATGAGATTCTGGACGAGTCTTATAATCTATAGAATGGTCTGAGAGTCTATTTAGAGGTCAGAGAGCTTGTTTGGAGGTTAGAGAGCCTATTTAGAGGTCTGCATAGGACTATAAGATAAAGAGTATAGTCTAAAAAAAGGGGACCAGATAGAGGATCGGGTGACAGGGAGATGATAGGCTGAGAGAAGGCTTTTCAACCTCTATGGGAAGGGCAAGTTAGGTCTGGGCTGGAGAGGTTGGAAATGGGTAGTGGGCTAAATAATAGATGGATTCAAAAGAAATACTGAAATGGAAAATAGTAGAAATACTTATCTCTTGCTTGCTGAAGGAGGAGTGTAGAAGCCCTGTTGCTGATGCTGCTGGTGTACCTGCAATGTCTTTAACCCAAAGTATGGAGCTATTTCTTCATAGTGCCTGTAGCTTGTAATGCTTGCTATGTGTGTGAGAGAGAGAGAGAGGTTGGATGCCAAGTGTAAAAGAATTCATGTTTATGGGGGGGGCAGAATAGAAGCAAAAATGTTGTTTTAAAGGAAATTGACATTGGTAGAACCACCGACGTTAGTTGCATACTGACTAACGTCAGTGGTTGAAGAATGGGAATAGAGGCTAATTTTAGCCTTCTACCTATTTTTACAACTGCCAAGGTCAAATTATCATTAGAAGATGGTCGAGAGAGGCTTAAACGAGAGTGAGAGGAAGGGTTAAGATGGTGTTTAGGTCATTAAGGCTTGGCATGGGGTGAGGGCATCCAAAGAGAGGAATTCGAGGTGGAGTGAGGTGGCATGGGTGAAGTGGCAAGGGGGCTATTAAATTAAAATATTTGATATTTATTTTAATTTAATAATTGAGTGGGTTAGGACTTGTGTTAGAAGGTGGACCAAGGGGACCAAGGGGGGAGGATGACCGAGGGATAAACACGATTTTTGTGTCTACATTTGCCCCTTTTTGTTTTGTTGGTTATTCTTGATGAACTGCAAGACAAAAATAAGAGTAAGCTACCCCAGGTATGGGATGAGGTGTTCCCCCCTTAAAGTGGGAGTTGTTGGAAGGAAACTTGAGATCGAGTGTCGGTTTGACAGAGAGATGGATAGAGAGGGTGAAGATTGAGTGTAAACGCTGCAAAGGGTGGGATTGCATGTATACCACACCACACGATAAGTAGGTCAAATTGTCATGGTCAAGGGTTGAAAAGTGCCAAAATTGAAATAACTGGTCCTTAGCATTTAGTCGTAGCTATTTGGGTTATGTGATCCAAGATGTAGCTCCAAAGGTCATCATGTTCCAGGTATCTCGGGCTCAGGAAGTGCTCTTAAAAAACATGAAAAAAGGCCACAAGCATGGGGATCAACTAGAGCGCGATCCAATACTTGTCAGGGTCTGTGATAATTTGCTAACTAAATGTGAGGTAGCAAAGGTAATCAAAACAACCAAGGCAGAGTTGTCTCGAAAGTGATCAAAAGAGATAGTCACGATCTCCAAGGTCTGGTGGTCGAGTCAGGCAGAGGCAAAAGTGATCTCAAGTGTGCCCTAGGAGGCTAAGATGACTTTTATTTGGGAGGACTAGCTAATTGGGGCATGATGTTGGTCATGTTGAAGAATTTGAGGTTTGAAGGCTATCGACATTGGTTATAAAATTGATGTTGGTGGCCCAAAGGGACTGACGTCAGTAGAAAATTGGCTGACGTAGGTGGACTAGGGCATGATTCTGCCAATGTCAGTGGCTTGTCAAATTTGATAAAAGTGGATTGGCAGCCCACCAAAAGTCATTTGTGATTGTTTGACTAAGAAAAAAAAGGAGCTCTAGATTTTAGGAAGTAAAAGTGACTAATTGTGAGTGGATTAGCAGTGTGAGGTGGTAGAGTGTGATTAGTGGAGAGAGAGAGAGAGTGAATTAGAGTCAGATTGGAGGTTGTAGAGGCAGTTGTGGGCTAGCAAGAGTGTGGAGAGAAAGTAATGTAGGGGATATGGCAGAGGGTAGTAGAGGACCTGTGGGAGGTCCACCACCAGCGGCACCCATCGTGCCACCACGTTGGTGATGACGAGATGAGGTAGGAGGCTTATTTGAGTGGTTTTGAGTTGATTTGAATTTTATTTTGTTTTTTTGAATTTTTGTTGTTTTTTAGCCAAGAAATGAGGGGAAGGGTAGTTAGGTGGGTGGGAAGGGTAGGTAGGTCATTTTAGGAAGTTTTTGGGGGGGAAATGGGGGGTCATGGGGGAAAGCCCTAATTTTAGGGCTCGCCCCATTCGGCCCTACGGCCGAACTAGTTGCCGACATTGGTGGGGGTCGCTAGCGTTGGCTGACCAGTGACCAACATCGAGCACTTGTCTACCGACGTTAGTCACTAAGTGATCGATGTCAGTTAGGTAAGTGCCATCATCAGCACGCAAACTAATGCCGATGGCTGCTTGGTTAGAGAGAGTTAGAAAATTGTCAATTCAATGGGTCAAAGCTACGTCAAGAGCTTCGCAGGTGTCAGGATAGCCATAGACAGTCAGGTAGATGGTTAAGAGAAAATGGCCAAGCTAAGTCTCCAAAAAGGAAAAAAGAGTCATGGGGATTGGTAGTCACGTTGACAAGAGTTTGATTGGTTGGATGCAGGTGAGGTAGACACTGATGTTGTGGGACCAACTGTCACTATTGTTGATGCGAATACGTCGAGACATCACCAGAGAGGAGTGGGCATAGATGAGCATAGTAGGACTCGATAGGCTATGGCGGTACTGCCGAGTGGTGAGAGACATGAGCCTCATGGTGGCATTGATTGAGTGGTGGGATCATTCCACCAACACCTTCCACTTGCTGATAAGGGAGATGATGATCACGGTCGAGGATGTGTATCAAATTTTGCAGCTGCCAGTGCATGGAGCAGACCTATATGCATGCTCAAGAGAGGCACATGATATTCACATGGTTACATTATTTGGGGAGCACGTCACTGAGATGAGCTACCACTCAGTGAGTTTTGCTTATGAGCCCCTCTACACGGTAGATGAGGATGCACATTAGCTAATGATCTTGATGATGATAGGCATCATAGTTTACACATTACTAGATGCAGAGGGAGGTAGATTTCCAGTCGCTATGACTAGAGTTTTGATGGAGATGGTAGAGAAATAGATCATGTTTACCTAAGCACCTGTCTTTTTGGTCCAGATATATAGAGAGCTATGGGGCATCAGTCGGTGGTGGCAGTACAGTCTATGCGTGGGCTACCTTTTGTACTACTGGGCTTATGAGCACATCATGGTCATGCATCCTCTCAGCCTCTCAGTGGCTATTTAGGCTAGCTTCAAGGTCAAATTCAAACAATGGTGGGAGATGATGGTGCAAGCATGGATGGATGGAGTGGTCAGGGACATCGACCGCTATAGGGAGGTACTAGAGGCCCTGATCCCAGTGGATATCATCTAAAAACCATACCTAGTGTACCTAGCCTTCAGAGATTAGGCAGAGTAGCTGGTTAGGGTATAGAGCCTGAGATGGATTAGGGAGAGGTGAGCTAACGAGCTTGAGAGAGTACTTTTAGAGAAAGTGCAGTGCCAATTTGGGCTACTATAGGATGTGTCTCCCACCTTCCCATTATATAGACAGGATGACATTAAGGCACCGCTCCCACTGCTAGAGGAGACAGAGGGGCCTAATTTTGAGGAGTTGCTAACAAGACCTGGACTAGCCGGCCCAAGATGTATAGATGCTTATGTAGCATGGTGGGTAGGGTAGTATACAGGTGTGCAAATGAGTCCACAGCTTGATCTACAGGCTATGATTAGAGAGTGGGATATAATCCACTAAGAGAGAGACATGGCCCGATAGGAAAGGGACGTAGCTTTGGTCCAAGTAACCATTTTATAGGGGCAGGTCACAGTTTTGATAGGGTAAATGGTAGGGATGTCAAGCCAGGTGGCAGCACTGATAGGATAGGTCACCATGCTACAGGGTCAGCTGGTCGCAGCCTAGGCACAGGCATTGGTAGGGTAGGTTTTTGGGGGATAGGGCCCTATGCAGCATGCACCTCAATAGTGATCTCAGTAGCCAACATAGTCAGTGTCAGTATAGCCAGCCTATTCACTGCCTCAGGGTTTGGTGTAGGGCATGACAGCAGGTCAGATGGGTCCACCGTAGACTATACCTATAGCTAGATACAAGACTACATTAGACGAGATCGCTTATTATGAGGGAGATATTAGAGAGTTCCCTTAGATATAGTGAAACTTAGAGATGAGGGATGAGCAGAGTCGCCAGAGGTCAACATCACATGTGACTACTTTGGGCACGTGCAGATGGTGCAGGTCAGAGAGCGAAGACGATACAATGTCTTCACAACTGCTGCCTCCACTACCACAACCATAGCCTTGAGGCTTAGATTTTTGACATTTTGATGTATATACCGGCCTGTGAGCTGTGGAGGCGAGATGTATGATATTTTGAGAGAGAGAGATAGACATAGATTGTGTCTTTTGTACAAAATTTTGATATATATATATATATATATATATATATATATATATATATATATATATATGATGAGATTTTTGACCATTGATGTGTGATGGATGCCTTGGATGTGTAATATGTTCAGCATTTTTATGATGTATGCTTCATGTGATGATGATAATGTTATGATTAATGATTATGATGATGATGATTAATGTAATGATGCTTTATGATAATGCTAATGATGAGAATGGTTATGACTTTTAGATTAGATGATGATGCTTAATGATTATGTGATGATGATATTTATGTTATGACTTGTAGATTGTATGATATGGATGCTTAATTTTTATGATGGTGATGTTGTTATGATTAATGACTATGATGTAAATGATGAAAATGATTATGCTAATGATTGTGAAAATATGTGATTAGTTGTGATGTGATTGATAGGTGATGAGAGAATGGGATGAAAGAAAGTGATGAAGATAATGGCTGAGCTAACCCCAGAAGACTCCATGTCAATTGAGTGCTACCTACATAGCCCCTATTGTTAGGGCCTCAAGCCAATGTAGTTCTCCTTAAAAAGGGAGGAAGAGGGTCAAAGTGGTTGATTATTTTTGGTTTAAGTCAAGTCATGGTTAGAAGAGGATAGGGTTTGTCCATCAAGTAGATGAACAAATGAAGGTGGTCGAGCTAACCCCAAAAGACATTTTGTTATCTGAGTGCTGCCTACATAGCCCTAGTTAAAAGGGCCTCAAACTAATGTAGTTCAGATGAGGAGATAAAGTGGTCAAGAGTTGGTTTGGTCATGATAATGATTTAGCACATTCCCATATGTCTGAGGGTTCATGCTTGAAATGATGAGGAGAAGAAGATGTTACAGCCTTTTCCAAATAGTGTATTCTATAACATTGGTTAGAATTTTTCATTCCTAGCAATTGTCCATATTAGGTGATAGATGTTTGCTAAAAATGAAATGAGTCTATTTATGCTTCAGTAAGTAATGGTTTATGCTTGACATAAATTGTGTAGTTGATAGTTTCCATGTGTATTGGTGTCTATAGAAACTAGTGTGAATAGGCTATGTGAGTGGTCTAAAAAGAGGTGGGTTGATTTGATTTGACAAATGATGCGGTTGAATGTGACCAAAGTGTATGCAGAAAGTAAAAGGCATATTCACCCCTTCATTGGCAAGGACCAGAATGATAGCATAGATAGGGGTTGTCAAAACTAAGAGCCCCATTCATGCATTATGTCATTGACCATGGGTTGTGTTAGAGAAGTAATCAAATCACTTTGACATTAAAGTGAGCTCGAAGTCCCTTGAGTAGGTGATGTGATATGGGAGGATAGGGTAACCCTTTTTTAGTAGAGATAACTTTGCCCCTTTTTATAAGAGACCTTGAGACGACTATAAGCCAAGTCCACGACCTTTTTTTTTTAAGTAGATTGATCAATGTGGGAAGTCTATATAGAGATGTCATTTTGCTTTGTGGTCATTTTTGAAGCTGATCAATGTGGGAATCTTTTTAAAAAGTGCTATTTATAGCAAGATTTAGTCATAGCCATCCTTCGAGGGAGTGGTCTATATTTTTGCTTTACATATTTGAGGGCTTTTAAATAGCTGTCCTTCGAGGGAGCAGTCTATTAGCTATAGTAATGATAGTACAACTATCCTTCGAGGGAGCAGTCTACTTTTTGATTTTGTGACCTTAGATATTTTGACATCTTGATTTATTTTTGACAGAATTTTGAGTCATGGATAAGACTATAGAAGTTTCAGGGCTCCCTTTTATTAGGACAAAGCATCCATACTTTATAAAAGGGTTATATAGGATTGGGTTAGGGGGATAGGGTTGAAAGGAATGAGGATTAAGAGGATAGGAATTGCTCAAGGGACGAGCTCAAGTTAAATGTCAAGTGGACGAGTATTCGACTAATAGTAGAATGGTCGTAGATGCAAGGCATTAGGAAGCTCAAAATCTAGTTGGCTTTCAAGAGAAGACAAACGATAAGTCCCTGACCCATACTTGTGTATGATAATGAAATGCCTGAGCTAATTAGGGGCAAACTTGCCTCGTTTACTTTTCCCATATTAGTCACATGCTGATTTTTTTGAGGACAAGGTCTCTGATTTTGAAATCTCATTTTCACAAATTTTTGTCATAGGCTCACTTGATGTGATTTTGATAGACATGGAGATGGTTGAGGGCAACAAGACAACATTCGTCAAGTAACTCAAGTTGAGCTAAGCGATCTTGATGAAAGTCATCGTTAGAAAGAATGTCATGTAGAGAGATGTGGAGAGATGAGATCTGTACTTTGAGAGGTAGGACAACCTCTATTCTATACACTAAAAAGAAAGGGGTAGCACCTGTAGAGGTTTAAATGCTAGTGCGGTAGGCCCATAAAGTGAAGAGAATGTGAATGTGCCAATCCCTTCTAGTGTCATTGACCACCTTCATGAGAATTTTAGTCAAGATTTTGTTAGAAGCCTTAGCCTGCCCATTTGCTTATGGGTAGTAAGGTGAAGAGAAGCTGAGCTTGATGCCAAATGAGTCACAGAGTTTCTAGATGGTTTTATTTTTGAATGACTTGCCGTTGTCGGTGATGATTTTGTGAGGAACACCAAAATGATAGATGATGTGGGTGCTGATGAAGTTGACAAGTTTGTCAACTTTTGTGGAGGTGAGAGGAATGGCTTCCACCCATTTAGTGAAATACTCAGTGGCGGTGATAATAGACTGATGATGAAGAGACAAATGAGGGTTAATCTCACCGATGAGATCTAAGCCCCATTATGAAAAAGGCTAGAAATCTTGAGTGACTTACAGGGCATGGCTAGGGAGATGAAACAAGTTAGAGTGTTGTTGACACTTGATGCAATGTCAAACATAGTCGCTATAGTCTTGATGAAGAGTAGGCCAATAATAGCCCAAGCAAAGGATGCACTTGGCAACTGAGTTATCACTAAAGTGTTTTCGACAAATCCCATCATAGACTTGTTTAATGGCATGAGATGCTTCAATGGAGATTAGACAATGAAGAAGGAGGCCATCGAAGCCTCACTTATAGAGAAGACCCCCTAGCATGGTATAGCGAGCCATGCATTTGATGAAAGCTCACTGTGCATTGCTAGAGAGATTGGGAGGAATGATAGAATGAGATAAGTAGTCCACAAGTTGCGTATACCAATCATCTCATGGACTAGAGTCTATGGTGTTGACATGATTGATGTTAAGAGAAATGTATGAAGGCAATGACACACGATGTACTATGACAAAAATTTTAGATGAAGATGATGAAGATGGAATATGCGAGGTGAGAGAAGCCATGGTGTCAGCAAACTTATTTGTGAATCGAGGAATAGTCTGCAAGAGGTAATGGTCAAAAGAGACTAGGAGAGTGTCAGCATAGTTTTTATACCTTTGCAAAATTTTATTTTTATAGAGGTATGAACCATTGATCTGATTGATGACAAGTTACGAGTCACTGAAGATGTTGATGGACTTGATGCTTAGAGAAAGGGCGGTTTGAAGTCCCAAAGTTAAGGCTTCGTATTTAGCCATATTATTGGTACAATCAAAGTCAAGTTTAAAAGATAGAGGCATGGGCTCACCTGTAAGTGGGATGAGAATGACTCTTGCACCCCCATTGAGTTGACATTTAGAGCCATCAAAGAACATGGTCATTTGATAGACAGTGTCATCGGTGGAAAGTGTGGTGATAGATTCGTCAAGGAACTCACACTAAGAAGGTTGACTATCGGGTAGAGGAGCATCTGCCAGTTAGTCAGCAATGGTTTGCCCCTTGATGGATTTTTGTTGGATGAAGTCCAAGTCAAACTCAGCAAGAAGCATGAGTTAACGAGCCATACGCTAGTTTTGGTATGGCTTGGAATGCATGTATTTAAGAGGGTTAGTGTGAGTGATGACAAAAGTCTTGTGGTTAAGAAGATAATGGCAGAGCTTAGTAGTGGCAAAGACTAATGCCAAATAGAGTTTCTCGGTATGGGTATACCAAGTTTCATAGTCGACAAGTGTTCAGCTGATATAGTAAACCACTTGCTCATGGTGCTGCTCGTCTCGGTGCGCGATCATAGCACCTAACGAATGGTTGGTTGCTGAGATGTAAAGGTAGAAGGGTTGGTCGTCTTTAGGTGGAATGAGGACTAGTGAAGAGACTAGATAACATTTGAGGGCTTCAAAAGCCTCTTGACAGTCCTTATCCCATTTAAAGGAGACGTCTTTTTTAAGGAGATGATGAAAGGGTTGGCAGCGGTCGAAAAGCTATGAGATGAAATGGCGGATGGACTGGAGCTTCCCTTGTAGACTACAAAGCTACTTGAGATTGGTCAGAGGTGGCATCTTGAGTATAGCACAAATTTTGACGAGATCTATCTTGATGCCAAAAAAAGAAATGATGAAGCCTAGGAGCTTGCTTGAGAGGACCCCAAAGATGCATTTCTTGGGGTTAAAGTAGACATTGTATTGAAGAAGGTGAGAGAAGATGATCTTGAGGATGGTCAAATGGTCATGGTGAAGCTTGGACTTGCTGAGCAGGTCATCCACATAGTCCTCCATAATTTTGTAGAGGAAATCATGGAAAATGTAAGTCATGGCACATTGATATGTGGCATATGTGTTCTTCAAGCCAAAAGGCATGACTTGATAGCAGAAAGTCCCCCATGGGGTGATGAAGGTAGTCTTGTGCTAATCTTTCGATGCAATCAAGATCTAGTTATATCCTGAAAACCCATCCATGAGTGATAGCATCTCATAGTTAGCCGTGAGATCAACAAGTTGGTCAATGTTGGGAAGAGAAAAGTCATCTTTGAGATAGGCCAGATTGAGGTCATGATAGTCTATGCAGATTTGGATCCCCCTAGTTGCCTTGGTGACAGAGATGATGTTAGAGACCCACTACAAATAATCGATGGGTTATATGAAAGAGACAGAGAAAAGGCACTGAAGTTCCTCTTTGACAAGGAGTACAACACGAGGATGCATCTTTCGAAGCTTTTGCCTGATAGGCTTAGCCTCTGGTTTGGTGATGATGTTATGAATGGCAATATTGAGGTCGATGCCAGGCATGTCACTATAGGTCTAGGCAAAGGCTTTGCTATAGTCTAAGAGGAAATGGGTGTAGTCAAGCTGCTCCTAAGTGTCTAGAGATTGGCCAATCTTTAAGATGTGAGGAACATCAGAAGAGGGAAGGTTGATGTCAATGGTTAATTCATTTAACATAACCTGCATTTTAGAAAGAAGGGAGCACTGGATGAAAGAGTCATCGGTGCCCATGTAGGAGAGAATGGCATCGTCGTCTATGCAATAGACAATGTTGATGGTCACCGACTCATCGTCTATTATGTTGGGATAAATAAGAGGGAGAGACCTGGACACCCCATTTAGCTAATAGGTCAGGGGTTCTATGCGGATGGTGTTTATGCAAAAAAAAACTAGGAGGGATGAAAACCACTAATTTTGTAGGTGAAGAGGGGGGAATAGGTGAGCTTAGAGGAGATTGGTTGATGGTGGGTTTGGGGCAAAGGTCTACAGAAGCCTCGGTAGATTCTTGGAAGCCTAGACCATATCATTTCTTGGCATTGTCATCATTGAGTGGTTCAATGGGCTGATGGGAGCCTTGCTCATAGCGCTCGAAGCCAAAACCCTTCTATGCACACCTATAAAGGTAGGTGTGAGCAAAAGTGGGGTTGCCAAGAAATGAGAAGTTAGATGTGAATGGTTGAGGTGAAGAGAAAGGATTCCCATCAGTGGGAGCTTGATCTAGCCTCCCATAGATGAGATTGGTTCGAAGGTGAGGAGGACCATAAAGAACGACCATTCCAATTTGATGGTCATAACTTAGATTGTGGTGAAACTATCCATATTCTTACAGAGTTTAGAACATATCTAAGGTAAGCAAGTGATATTCCCCAAGTGAAATTCATTGGAAGATATCTTCTATGGGGTCTTTGGTTGTCACTTGAAGAGGTGGTGTGAGGGTGACCATCGTTTGTGAATTGGTCGAAGCTTCCGCAGATGGAGGTAGCATCTGGGTTGATGTCTTTAGAGGAATGAGAATGTCATTTAGTCGATAGGTCATGTTACAAGTTTTTAAAGGTGATGGGTCAGCAGGAATGACGTGGACTTGCTCGTCATGTTCAAATTTTACACAATGGTGCAGTGTAGAGGGAACACAAGCCATGGCACAGATCTAGGGTTGGCCTAGCAACATGTTATATTGAAACTCTCCTTTGATGATGTAGAAGACCTCCAGGACTATGCACGGGCCAACACGAATATGGAGGACAATGGTGCCAATGGTTGTGGTAGTGGTGTCATTGAAGGATCGAAGGATGGCATCGATTTTTGATATGCAATTCTTGGGGAGGGCCAATTGATCAAAAACATGAGTAGAGATGATGTTAATGCTGGCACCTCTATCAATCATAACTTACTTAATGTGGGTTCAATCAATATAGGTGGTGATGAAGAGAGCAACATCCTGATCTTCTGAGTTAGATGTAAGAATTTTAGAATCACTAAAAGTGATAGAGGCAATAGTAGATAATGACTAGACCAGGGTAGCTATTGGTTGGGGGTCCTAAGGTTGGACCTCCACTGCTTGTAAGGCTCTGATTAGAGCTTGATGATGCTAGGATGAGCTTTGGATGAGGTCATACAAGGTCATATTCACGGGCATCTGGTGAAGTTGTTTTAATATAGAGTCATGGATTGCCCCTGAAGAAGAGGGTTGAGATACACCCAGGATAGAAATTTTGGGTTTTGGTAGTTGAGGTGGCTTGATGAAGGGTTAGGTCTAAGGAATAGCAAATTTTTCTTTTGCCTTATCTTTTTGTGACCTGGTGGCTATACTGATGGCATTAATTTCGAAGAGAGGAGGTGAAGGAGATGGAGGGGCCATAGTTTGTTGATGAGATGTTGATGAGGTTGAAGAGGTCTGAGAGGTATGGGAAGGTGTCAGAGGTCTGTCGGTAGTGTCCTTAAGAAGAAGAGTGTCTTTCTCCATGTATTGGTGAATGACAACTTTGAGGGCACAATAATTCTTGGTATCATGCCCTGGTGTACGATGATATAGGCAAATCTTAGTATCATCGAACCAATAAGGATTTGACCCGAGAGGTTGGAAGGGTTTGATAGGCAGAAGGGTTATGCTAGAGGTCTGCAAAAGTCAGTGCAAGATCAAAGCATATGAACCCACTAAAAGATCTGTGCTTGTTGATGCGTGAGATGTCGATGACTTTTGCTTAGGCAATATTAAAGGAAGCTTCTGTACCACCTTTTAGTTTGATGGTGCAACCACATGTGAAGATGACACTTTCTTCGTGAGATGTGCCAAATTTTTTAGAGAGGGTAGGCTTGTGGTAGGCAAAGGAAGTAGTAAAGGCAACCTGTTTTGGTTAGGAGTTGGAGTAGGAAGTACTCCTATTATGGTTAAAGGATGAGGGCCCAAAATGGAGGGCAATGGTGATGGTGGAGGAGGAGTTTGCCACCGTGGTTTAGTAACCTTCTTTGGTTTGGTTTGAGAACTACTATTAGGCAAGGCCTGATCCAAGTCTACCTTCACTTGTCGATGAGTGAGGTTAGGGATGGGGTGAATGTTGAGTGTTTTGATTAGTTTTGATGTGGTGGATGAGGGTTTTGGTTCTGAAGTGGATGGTTATGGTTTTGAAGGTTTAGAAGTAGAAGTCTTGTCTTTGTTGGAAGTTTTGGGAGATTTTGTCATGGGTGGGTTGACGGCATGAGATGAGACAAAATAGGCAAGCTAAAGAGCTTTGAGTCACTCTCATAATGCTTGATGCTCCACTTTCCTCGAATGGAGAAGTCCTAATTTCTCCACCAATCGAGAGAATGGTTGGAAAGATGTCAGATGAGGCTTTGGTCCTCCAAAAGATGTGGATGGTTATGGGGCTGAAAATGAGGTTGGTGTAGTAATCTCAAACTTGAAGCATGATGGTGTCATAACTAGTTCGTCTTTGGTCAAAGAAGGCAGAGAGACAGGTTCTTCTCTTGGTGGAGAAGGAATTAGAGAATGTGGCTCTTCAAGAGAGTAGAGGGTAGGGATGATTGCACCCTCCACTTTTGGTTGAGGAGTAGGAAGGGTAGGGTCCTCCATTGGTAGCAAGAAGGAGGAAGGTGGGATTAGTGGTGTTGGTATAGTCAAGGCATCCTCTAATATAAGGGAAGTCAATGGAAAACTAATAGGAGAAGAAGGTTCATTCACGTGTGATGGACTGATGGGTTGACTAACCTCTTGAGACTGTGAGAGAGGTTGGTCAGGGATGAGAGGCGAGACTGTATTGACTGTGCGTATGTTATACTCTTGAGTGTCATTAGTCATGGTCTACACATTGTTCTGGCTAGGCAAAGGCACATTTAGATTGTCCAAGACAAGGTCACTCATATCTAGCATGTCTTGAATGATGTTCTTGAGAGTCTTATAGTTACCCGTGTCATGGCCTTTAACATGATGATAATTGTAGAATTCATTCTCCCTATACCACGTAGGGATGCCACATGAGGGATCAAACTGAGGAGGCGATCAGATTTGAGGGAGATTGAGAACTCCCTATTTGACAAGTTTGTTCAGCAAAGATGTGTATGACTCTCCTAGTGGAGTATACTGACGCTGCACATATCTTTGCTAGAATCATCATGTGATACTTTGGAATATGGATGGTTTGGGCTGGTTGGTTATTGAAGAGGATGAAGGTCTAATGACTACATCATTTGATGATGCCTTAGATTTAGAAGAAGAAGGTTTAGAGGAATAGTCATTAGACTTGGTATTAGGGTTTTTACTTCGCAACTTGACTTTATTTTCCTCGATGGCATGTAGATTGAGTTTTAGGGCCATCGTGAAAGCTTCATCAAAGGTGCAAAATGTTTGAACCTGCAAGGTAGAGGAAATATGTTTGGCACACGCTTGAGAGAAGAGTTTGATGAGCTTGGGTTGGGGTAAAGAAAAGGAGAGCTAATTAATTAGGCCTCTCTAGCGAGCAATAAAATTGGCTATGGATTCGTCATTAAACTATTAGATAGAATACAGATCTATGATTGAGACCTTTTTGGTGATATTGATCAAAAAGTGGTCGAGGAAGAGTTGGGCTAGCTGGGTGAATGTGAAAAGAGAATGGTTGGTGAGAGAGCTGTACTAGTTGAGAGTAGCACTAGAAGTGACATGGGGAATGTGCATAGCAATAGCACATCATCATGGGCTATGAGATAACAAGCATGTCTGAATGCTCATAGGTGTTGTTGTGGGTCTTCCTTACTCTGGAAATGAGAAAATTTAGGAAGTTCCCAGTCACTGGGATACGGCAGGATCGAGACTAAGGGATGAATGGGTTTATTGCAAATTTGGTCATATGAAAGGGCATTACGTGAACCCAAAACTGAGGTCTCAAGATTAGACATTTTATCCATCAACATTTTGATTATGTCTATTGATGAATTTGTAGGTAGGGTGCCCCCTAAGTTGTAAGGCACTTGAAAGGTGCTAGAAGGGGCATACCACATAGTCAATTACGCTTATATAGGTGCAACGTACTGATAACTAGCCATTGGAATAGAAGTGGAGGTCAAAGGTGGTTGTGTTGTGAAGGTAGAAGGCATGACTAGGCTTGATGTTGCCATAGGTGGTTGGATAGTGGTAACATTAGCCAATGGATGAGTAGCCACCCTGGTGTTGAAGGGGGCGAGAGTAGGTAGGATGGAGACAACTAGATTTTGGAAAGGGGTAGAGGTTGGTTGAATAGTCTACGGTTGATGGGGGGCCAAAACCTCGGTGGAAGTGGGCCCAAAGATGGAAGGAGAAGCTACACTTAGAAGATTAGTCATAGGCTAGTTATTAGTCAAGGTGAGAGCCTGGGTGTCTATAGGTTAAACCACAGATGCTATCGATATGGCTGTTGTCTTGACTAAAGAAGTTGGCATCCCATAAATTGGGTTGCCTAAGGAGTCTCGCATTTGGCTTCACGTGAGATAGTGTTGGAGGGCTTTGACATTGAGATCCAAGAATCTTTCAAAGTTTTGGTCCCCTTCAGGGACAATGGGAGACTGAGTCGGGGTCGATTGGGTAAGAGTTTGTTCGGTCTCTGAATGAAACTCCATTAGAGGACTGGTTATGGATGGTGAAGGTGAAAGTGGTTGTTGCCTCGCGTGGTTGACAAGAGTCTTGATTTGACTATGTGTCAAAACCATTCAAGGCAAGATAAAATGTACTCACTAGCTCAAATAACTAGATAAGAATAGAAAAGAAGATGAAGACAAGTAGACCCTAAATGTTAAAATTCCTAAGAATAAATTATTAGGATCATGTTGGCTTATGCCTTAGAATGTGTTTGGGAGTTGGCTTTTGAAACGGGTCCTAGAAGAAGTAGTTTAAAGTTGGTTTCAAGTTAGTTTCGGTGCTCAAGAGTCTGTGTTAGGTTCTATACATGGCCTGGTGCTAAGGAGCAAGCTCCCCTCACTTCACGAGTCCAGTGATAAGCTGGTCTCGCTTAGCCTGTATATACTTCCCCTAGAGTTTATCCTCTACTAAAGAACAGAGTGGGCTTTCCCCTTGCTAGTGAAGTCCAAGTGAAATTGCCAAGATAGGTAAAGTATCCGTTAGGTGATGAAATCCTGGTCGAGCCTTGTCTCAGTTAAGTTTAGATTTTTAATTTTGTGCAAGTGATTTGGTTGTGTAACATAAGTGGCCTATGCTTTATTCATGATGTGGTTTTTAATTACTAGATGTGAGAGCTAAGTATGCATTCAGGAAGAAATGAAATGCAATGTATTTTAATCACAAATAGAAATATGAGTTTGGATGTAGACAAATGGAGAAAGAGTTGAAGAGTGTGAAGTTTTACTACTCTAAGATGCAAGAAAAGACAGAAAAAGAATGATTCTTTTTAACTTTGCTAATGCTGTCTTTCAGAAGAGATAGAAGAAAAGAGATGCAAGGAGAGACCTAATGCACCTATATGGAAAGTAAGAAAAGAACCCAAGGAAGGCCCTAGGGTCCCATCGGGCATGCCAGAATGTTTCCAAATAAGTTTTCACTTTTCACATTCAAAAGGAAATGAGAAACTAAGATAAGATGGTCAAGGGTTTGTAGGTACCCAGATGAAGTCTTGCGCATCAAATTCAGATGACTGAAGGAACTCCTCTTTGGTTGTGGAGGATGACACCTGTAGAAGAAAGAGACTCAAACACAGAGGTTGTTAGATAGCTAGAAAGTGGACTACCAAGTGAAATCTTGGTCCTAGAAGTGCAAAGACTTCTCAGAGGGATGACAGTCCACTAAATGTTAAAAAGTAGAATATAGCTAGAAACAGAGATGATAAAAGGCTGAATAAAAAAATAAAAATAAATGCATACCTATATGCAGCAATCTATTTTCCACAGTCACCGACATCGGTTATTCTGTCGATGTTGGTAGGTCAAGGTCACCGACGTCGGTTAGTCTGCCGACATCGGTAGGGGCAATGATCGAGGTCGATCGGGGTAATGAGGTTCTGGATGAGTCTTATAATCTGCAGAATGGTCTGAGAGTCTATTTGGAGGTTAGAGAGCCTATTTGGAGGTTAAAGAGCCTATTTGGAGGTCTGCATAGGACTGTAGGATAGAGAGTATAGTCTAAAAAAGGGGACTAGATAGAGGACCGGGTGATAGGGAGATGATAGGCTGAGAGAAGGCTTTTCAGCCTCTCTAGGAAGGGTAGGTTAGGTCTAAGCTGGAGAGGTTGGAAATGGGTAGTGAGTTGAATAACAGATTGATTCAAAAGAAATACTAAAATAAAAAATAGTAGAAATACTTATCTCCTACTTGTTGAAGGAGGAGTGTAGAAGCCCTATTGCTGATGCTGTTGGTGTACCTGCAATGTCTTTAACCCAAAGTCTGGAGCTATTTCTATAGAGTGCCTATAGCTTGTGATGCTTGTTGTGCGAGAGGGAGAGAGAGAGAGAGGTCAGATACCAAGTGCAAAAGAATTCACATTCGTGGGGGGGGTAGAATAGAAGCAAAAATGTTGTTTTAAAGGAAATCGATGCTGACAGAACTGCCAACATCAGCCGCATACTGATCGATGTCAGCAGCTAAAGAATGAGAACAAAGGCTAATTTTAGCCTTCTTCCCATTTTTACAACTGCCAGGGTCAAATTTTCATTAGAAAATGGTCGAGAGGGGCTTAAATGAGCGTGAGAGGAAGGGTTAAGATGGTGTTTAGGTCATTAAGGCTTGGCATGGGGTGAGGGCATCCAAAGAGAGAAATCTGAGGTGGAGTGAGGTGGCATGGGTGAAGTGGCAAGGGGGCTATTAAATTAAAATATTTGATATTTATTTTAATTTAATAATTGAGTGGGTTAGGACTTGTGTTAGAAGGTAGACGAAGGGGACCAAGCGGGGAGGATGACCGAGGGATAGACATGATTTCGGTGTCTACAGAGGCTTTTGAAGCCCTCAAATACTATCTAGTCTCTCCACCAGTCCTCATTTCACCTAAAGATGACCATCCCTTCTACCTTTACATCTCAATAACCAACCATTTGTTAGGTGCCATGATCACGCATTGAGACGAGCAACACCATGAGCAAGCGATTTACTATACAAGCCAAACACTTGTCAACTATGAAACTCGGTATACTCATACTGAGAAACTCTGTTTGGCATTAGTCTTTGCTGCTACTAAGCTCTGCCATTATCTTCTCAATCACAAAACTTTTGTCATCACTCACACTAAACCTCTTAAATACATGCATTCCAAGCCATACCAAAACTAGCGTATGGCTCATTGGCACATGCTTCTTGCTGAGTTCGACTTAGAATTCATCCAGTAGAAATCCATAAAAGGGCAAACAATCACCGACCAACTAGTAGATGCTCCTCTACTTGACAATCAACCTTCTCAGTGTGAGTTTCTTGATGAATCTATTGCTGTGCTTTCCACTGATGACACATCTTATCAAATGACAATGTACTTCGATGGCTCCAAATGTCAACTCAGTGGGGGTGCGAGAGTCATTCTCATCCCACATGAAGGTGAGGCCATGCCCCTATCTTTCAAACTCGACTTTGAATGTACCAATAATATGGTTGAATATGAAGTCTTAATTTTGAGACTTCAAACTACCCTTTCTCTAAACATCAAGACCATCAACATCTTCAGCTCATAATTGATCGTCAATCAAGTCAATGGTTCATATCTTTGTAAAAATGAAATTTTGCAAAGATATAAAAACTGTGTTGTCACCCTTCTCACCTCTTTTGATCATTACCTCTTACAGACTGTTCCTCGATCCAAGAATAAGTTTGCTGACACTATGGCTTCTCTCGCCTCACATATTCCATCTTCATCATATTCATCAAGAATTTTTGTCATGGTGCATCATGTGCCATTGCCTTCTTATATTTATCCTAACATCAACCATGTCAACACCATAGACTCTAGTCCACGAGATGTTTGGTATAAATAATTTGTGGACTACTTATCTCATTCTATCATTCCTCCCAATCTCTCTAGCAATACATAGTGAGCTTTCATCAAATGCATGGCTCGATATACCATGCTAAGGGGTCTTCTCTATAAGAGAGGTTTCGACAACCTCCTTCTTCACTGTCTAACCTACACTGAAACATCTTATGCCATTAAATAGGTCCACGATGGGATTTGTAGTGGACACTTCAGTGGTAACTTAGTTGCCAAGCGCATCCTTTTCTTGGGCTATTATTGGCCCACTTTTCATCAAGACTATAGTGACTATGTTCAGCATTACATCAAGTGCCAGCAGCACACTAACTTGCTTCATCTCCCTAGCCATGCCTTACAAGTCGCTCAAGATTTCTAGCCTTTTTCATAATGGGGCTTAGATTTCATCGGTGAGATTAACCCTCATTCATCTCTTTGACATCAATCCATTATCACCACCACCAAGTATTTCACTAAATGGGTAGAAGCTATCCCTCTCATCTCCACATAAGCTGACAAAATTATTGACTTCATCAGCACCCACATCATCTATCATTTCAATGTCCCTCACAAAATCATCACTGATAACAGCAAGTCATTCAAAAACAAAACTATCCAGAAACTCTGTGACTCATTTGGCATCAAACTCAGCTTCTCTTCGCCTTACTACCCACAAATAAATGGGCAGGCCGAGGCTTCTAACAAAATCTTAACTAAAATTCTTATGAAGGTGGCCGACGACACTGAAAGGGATTGACACATTCACATTCCCTTCGCTTTGTGGGCCTACCATACTAGCATCTAAACCTCTACAGGTGCTACTCCTTTCTCTTTAGTGTACAGAATAGAGGCTATCCTACTTATCGAAGTACAAATTCCATCTCTATGCATCTCTCTACATGAAATTCTCTCTAACGATGACTTTCATCAAGATCACTTAGCTCAACTTGAGTTACTCGATAAGCGTCATCTTGCTACCCTCAACCATCTCCATGCCTATTAAAATCACATCAAGTGAGCCTATGACAAAAATTTGAGAGAATGAAATTTCAAAATCAGAGACCTCATCCTCAAAGAAAATCAGCATGTGACCAATATGGAAAGAAGTAAATGAGGCAAGTTTTCTCCTAATTGGCTTGGACCTTACATCATAACACATAAGTATGGGTTAGGGACTTATCATCTATCTTCTCTTGACAGACGGCCAGAACCTAAGCCTCTTAATGCCTTGCATCTGCGACCATTCTACTGTTAGTCGAGTACTCATTCACTTGACATTTAACTTGAGCTCATCCCTTGAGCAATCCCTGTCCTCGTAATCCTCATTCCTTTCAACCCTATTCCCTTAAACGACCTCTTTATAACTCTTTTATAAAGTATGAATGCTTTGTCCTAATAAAAGGGAGCCCTTAAACTTCTATAGTCTTGTTTATGACTCAAAATTCTATCAAAAATAAATTAGGATGTCAAAATATCAAAAGGTCACAAACTCTAAAGATAGACTACTCCCTCAAAGGATAGCTATACTATCATTTATGTAGCTAATAGACTACTCCCTCAAAGGATAGCTATTCAAAGCCCTCATATATATAAAGCAAAAATATAGACCACTCCCTCAAAGGATGGCTATGCCTAAATATCTTGCTACAAACAACGCTCTCACTCCCTCAAAGGATGGCTATGCCTAAATATCTTGCTACAAATAGCACTCTCTCAGAAGATTCCCACATCGATCAGCTTCACAAATAATCACAAAGCAAAATGACATCCCAAAGTAGACTTCTCGCATTGATCAGTCTGCAAAAAAAAAAAAAAAATGGACTTGGCTTGTAGTCGTCTCAGGGTCTCCTATAAAAAGGGGCAAAGTTATCCCTACTAAAAGGGGTTACCCTATCCTCCCATATCACATTACCTACTCAAGGGACTTTGAGCTCATTTTAATGTCAAAGTGATTTGATTACCTCTCTAACACAACCCATGGTCAATGATGTAATGCATGAATGGAGCTTTTTATTCTAACATCCCCTTCCTATGCTATCATTATGGTCCTTGTCAATGAAAGGGCACACTACCTTTTACTTCTGCTATACCTTTGGTCACATTCAACCACATCATTTTCCAACCACACCAAACCAATCAAACCTCTTTTCAAACCACTCACATAGCCTATTCACACAAGTTTCTATGGACACCAATACACATGGAAACTATCGACCACCCAATTTATGTCAAGCATAAACCATTACTTGTTGAAGCATAAATAGACTCATTTCATTTTTAGCATTCATCCATCACCCAATATGGACAATTTCTAGGGATGAAAAACTCCAACCAATGTTACCGAATACACCATTGCATAATATGGCCAAAACTGTAACATCATCTTCCCCTCATCTCCTCAAGCATGTACCATCAGACACATAGGACGTGCTAAATCATTCTCATGACCACACTCATCAACCACTTTGACCCTTCCTCCCTTTTTGGGAGAACTACATTGGCCTGAGGCCCTAACAACAGGGGCTATGTAGGCACAACTCAGTCGACATGGGGCCTTCTGAGGTTAGCTCGGCCATTATCTTCATCACATTTCTTCCATCATGTTCTTTCATCACCTACCAATCACATCACAATTAATAACATATTTCCATAATCATTTATATCATTTACATCCTAACATAATCATAAAACATCATCATACATCATTAAACCATAATTCAAAAGTCATGACATCATCATCTCATCATAATCATCATCAAGCATCATCAAGTATAATCATCATAAAATCACCATTAGCATAATCATTTACATCATTCACATCATAATCATTAACTATAACAATATCATCATCATAAAATTAAGCATCTACATCATATAATCTAAAAGTCATAACATAAACATCATAATCATATCATCACATAATCATTTGCATCATCATAGACATTATCTAATCAGCATACATCATTAAAACACATTTAAAAAAAAAATGCTGCCAACATTAAACATCCAAAACATTTTCATAACACATCCATGATCAAACATCTCATCATATATATATATATATATATATATATATATATATATATATATATATATATATATATATATATATATCAATATTTTTACAAATGACACAATCTGTGTCTCTATTTTTCTCTCTCAAAAAATATATACATCTCGCATCATCGGCTCATAGGCCAGTATATACATCATATCAAAACTCTAGCCTCAAGGCTATGGCTGTGGTGGTGGTGGTGGTGGCTGAGAAGACACTTTATCATCTCCCCCCTTTGATCTATGTCATCTACATGAACCTGATGCAATCGCTCATGACATCGATCGCTATCGGCTCAGCTTTGCCCTCATCTCTGAGTATCATTGTATCTGAGGGAACCCCCTGATGGCCCCCTCATAATATGTGATCTCGTCTAGCATAGTGTTGTACCTAGTAATAGGTATAGTCTATGGTGGACCCATCAGACCTGCTGCCATACCCTACACTGAACCCTGTGGTTATGAAAATGATGGCTACACGGATGCTGACTATGTGGGCTGTTAAACTAGTTGCTGAGGTGGATGATGACTCGAGCCCTGTCCTCCCAAAACCTGCCCTATCAATGCCTGTGCTTAGGCTATGGCCAACTATCCCTATAAAATCATGACCTGTCTTGTCAATGCCACCACTTGGCCTATCATCTCTACCATCTATCCTTGTAGCCCTATGACTTGACTCTCTAAAATAGTCACCCATCCCTGGGCTACATCTCTCTCCTAGATGGCTATATCCCTCTCTTGGTGGGCTGCATCCTACTCTCTGATCACAACCTACAGATCTAGTTGTGGCCCCACCTACACACCCATATACTGTCTTGTCCACCATGCCGTATAGGCCTCTATACATCCTAGATCAGCCATCCCAGGTCCTACTAGTAGCTCCTCAAAATCTAGCCCCTCTGTCTCTTCTAGCAGTGGGAGTGACACCTCTATATCATCTCATCTATACAGTGGGAAGGCAGGTGGCACATCCTATAGCAGCCCATACTGGCACCACACTCTCTCTACTAGCACCCTCTCGAGCTCACTAGCTCATCTACCTCTAACCCATCTAACACTCTACACCCTAACTAATTGCTCTACCTGATCTCTAAAGGCTGGGTACACCAGGTATGGTCTCTAAGTAATATCTACTGAGATTAGGGCCTCTAGTACCTCCTATAGTGGTCAATATCTCTGACCACTCCATCCACCTGCATCTATGCCATGACCTCATGCCATTGCCTAAATCTGACTCTAAAGCTGGCTTGAATCACCACTGCGAGGCCGAGAGGATGAGTGATCATGATATGCTCTTAAGCCTAGCAGTGCAGAAGGTGGCCCATGCATAGACTGTACTAGTGCCATTGACTGATGCCCCACAACTCTCTATATACCTGGGCCAAAAAGATGGGTGCCCAAGCAAATACTATTTGCTACTTTAACATCTCTGTTAAAACTCTAGTCATAGCAACCAAAAACTTGCCTCCCTCTGCATCTGGCAGTGCGTAGACTGTGATGCCTATCATCATCAGGATCACTAGCTGATGTGCATCCTCATTAGTAGTGTATAGTGGCTCATATGCAAAACTTGTTGAGTGGTAGCTCATCTTAGTGACGTGCTCTCCAAACAACATCACCATATGTATATCATGTGCCTCTCTCAAGCATGCATACAAGTTTGCTCTGTGTATGAATAGCCACAAAATTTGGTACACATCCTTAACCGTCACCGTCACCTCTCCTATCAACAAGTGGAAGGTGTTGGTGGAGTGATCCCACCACTCAATTAGAGCCACCATCAAGCTCATGTCCCTCGCCACTCGATGGTATTGCTATAGCCAATCAAGTCCCGCTGCACTCATTTGTGCCCACTCCTCTCTGGTGATGTTCTGACGCATCTATGTTAACAATGTCAACAGCCAATCTCTCAACATCAGTGTCTACCTCGCCTGCATCCAATAATCGTATTCATGTTAACAATGCAACTACCAATCCCCATGGATCTTCCTATCTAAGCTCAGCCATTTGCCCTTTTGTCTATCTACTTGACCATCTACCTGACCGTCTATGGCTATCCTGACACCCGAGAAGCCCTTGGCATAGCTTTGACCCCTTGACTTGGAAATTTTCTAACTCTCTCTAACCAGGCAACCAACGACATCAATTTACATGGCAATGATGGCACTTACCTAACTGACATCGATCACTTAATGACTGACATCGGCAGGCAAGTGCCTAATGTCAGTTGCTGTTCGGCCAATGCTAGTGACCCCACCGACGTCGATGACTAGTTCAGCCTTAGGGCCGAATAGGGTGAGCCCTAAAATTAGGGCTTCCCCCATAACCCCCCATTTACCCCCAGAATGCTCCTAAATCACCCTAGCATAGCCTACCTACCCTTCCCACCCTCCTAACTACCCCTCACCCTCATTTCCTAACTAAAAAACATACAAATTTAAAAAACAAAAATCAAATTTAAAAATAAGCCAAATGAGTTCACAACACCTCCTACCTCATCCCATCATCACCACCATGGTGGCATAATGGGTGCCACTAGTGGTGGACCTCTCATGGGTCCTCCTCCACCCTCTGCCATCTCCTCTATCTCACTTTCCTCGACACACTCTTCTTGGCCCACAATTGCCTCTGCAACCTCTAAACCCTATCCAATTCACTCCCTCTCTCCACCAATCTCTCTCCGACACCTCACACTGCTCAATCGGTCAACTTTGAGTTGTTTTCACTCAATCAAATCTAGAGCTCCTTTTTTGACTTTGATAATAAACACAAATGACTTTTGGTGGGCCACCAATCTAGTTTTGTCAGATTTGACAGGCTGCTGACATCAGCATAATCATGCCTTAGGCCACCAACATCAACCAATTTTTGCCAATGTCAGTTCCTTTGAGCTACCGACATCAGTTGTATCATCAATGTCAGTGGCCTTAAAGCCTCCACTTTCTTCACAATGACCAAAATCATGCCCCCAATCAACCTGTCCTCATAAATAGAAGTCATCTTAGCCTCCTGGGGCACACTTGAGATCACTTTTACCTCCACCTGACTCAACCACAGACCTTGGAGATCGCAACTATTTCTTCTGACCACTTTCAAGACACCTCTGCCTTGGTTGTTTCAATTGCCTTTGCTACCTCACGACTAGTTAACAAATTGTCCCTAACCCCCTACAAGTATCAAATCGTGCTCTAGTTGATCTCCACTACTTGTGGCCTTATCATGTTTTCTAAGAGCACTTTCTAAGCTCGAGATACTTGGAGCACGATGACCATTGGAGCTACAACTTGGATTGTTTAACCCAATTAGCTATGACTAAATGTTGGGGCCCAATTATTTTGATTTTGGCACTTCTCGACCTTTGACCATGATAATTTGGCTTACCTATCGTGTGGTGTGGCATATGTGCAATCTCATCCTTTACAACATTCACACTCTAACCTTCACCCTTTCCATCTATCTCTCTATCAAATCAACACTCGATCTCTAGTTCCCTTCCCTTGACTCCCGCTTTGAGGGGGGAACACCTCATCCCATACCTAGGGTAACCAACTCCTATTTTTGTCTTGCAGTTTGTCAAGAACAACCAACAAGATAAAAAGGGGCAAATGTAGACACCAAAATTGTGTCTATCCCTTAGTCACGCCTTGGTCCCCTCCTAAACATTTCTAACCCATTCAATTACTAATTTAAAATAAATTGACTATTTTAAATTAAAAACCCCCCTTGACACCTCACCCCACCTTGGATAGCTCTCCTTGGATACCATTCCTCACCCCATGCCAAATCTTAAATGCTTAACCCCCATTTCATCTCTCCCACTAGCTTCTCATGCTCATTTAACCTGCCCTCGACCATTTTCTAATGACCAGCTGACCCCGATAGATGGAAGAATGGGCAAAAGGCTATTTTTAGCCCCTTTTCTATTCTTTGGCTGCCAACGTCGGTCAATATTCGGCTGACGCCAATAGCTTCACCAATGTCGGTCCCTTTAAAACAACATTTTTGCTTCTGTTGCTCGCCCCCATGAATACAAATTTCTTTTGCACCTGGAATCTGACCTCTCTCTCCCTCTCTCCTAGATGCACACCAAGCATCATAGGCTATAGGCACTCTACAGAAATAGCTTCAGACGTTGGGTTAAAGACATTACAGGTACATCATGTTAGGATCCTACTCTCCATAATAAGATTATATATGATTACCTCTATATTAGCAACTAAACACAGAATTTAACTAGAATGATAAGTAACTAGAAATATGAAACAACACAAGATATGAGAGGCAATACACAATCTTGTATTAATACTCATACAGAAGGAAATAAAATAAAAAAGATGCCACTTCTTCTCCACACCTCTCAAAGGATTCCCACACCTCAAGTGACTAGTAATTATCAATCCAGAGTTCTCTCTCCTACGGTCCCAACACACAACTCAAACACAGAGTTGGTGTTCACCTCCACTAGTCAGTATCCACTACTGCCAGTACCACCGAGTATACACGGATACTCAACCGAGTGCACAACACACTCCAAGTAGATCTCCCATGAACTGATACAACCTGCAACCCAAATGATCTTACTTTGGAAGGGACTACCTTGCCTTCCTCTCTTGCTCTGAGTACACACCTGTACTCTAAGTAGATCCTACCTGATCATGTTCCCTATTGTGTTGTTGTCACTTTGACTCTGTTGCCACCTGTAGATCAACTTGGTTTTGCACACCTGCAAACCTAGACCATGCACACACATACAACTATAGATCAATGATCTTACTTGCCCATTATAGATCTCCAAACGTGGCCCTGCACACCTGCTGACCAAGATCATACATACAAGAAGAACCCTTCTGATTCTCCAAACTAGCACCCACACTTGGTATTGTGGCACTAGGAAGAACACACCATTTCTCTCTTCTCTCAGAAGGAGCTTATTTTGCTCTCTGACTCTCTAGCACACATTTACAATACAGCCCATGAGTCTATTATATATATCTCATGCTTACAATAATTAGACATTCTTCATTACAATAATTAGACTCACAACTCTAAGAATAAAATAAGTATTCACATGCAAACTACCTGTCCAAAAATAGACTCTCCAAAATCCACATGCAAACTGCATGCTCACACACAAGTTACCGATGTCAGCTCCTCCCTGACTGATGTTGGCTGACTCATAACCAACGTTGGTTGCTTCTGCACTACACTATGACTGACATCGGTTGATCAGACTGACATTGATTGCCCTACAACTCATTCTACAACTCTCTGCAACCCTTGCAACCTCTGTAACTCCTCTTGTTTGCATCTTGGTGAAGCTTTTAGCTCCACAACCTAACAATCTCCCACTTGGAGATAAATAGCTGCACCTATACCTGTACATGTACACTATCTAAGTTATTCCCTGGCTTGTATCCCTCTTCAAGCTTAATCCTGAAGACCAACCACCACAAATCTTGTGATGCTACACCTGTCATCCAAGTAACCTACCACATCTGAACCTACAACTCTATGTAGTGAAGATCTTGACCCTGTATAACATGTTAACCTACTGCTAGTCCCTTTCAGATACTTGAGAATCCACTGAATTGCCTTCCAGTACTTCTTACTCAAATTGGCTCCAAAATTTCTGACAACTCCCACTGCTTGGGAAAACTTAGGTCTACACTAGACCTCATGTGATTTTGAACACTGTTCTAAGCTCTACTTGAACTATCTAGCCCTTGGTGTACTTACCGATTCTGCATCCTACATCTTGAACCTCGCCAACACCTTCTTCACATTAGCTCCCACTAGAGACAAAATCAACCTGTGATCTTCCATGTCTCTTATGCCAAAGAATTTTGCTGCTCCAAATTCTTCATGACATACCTCTGAACTAGCTTTACCTTTATCTCAGTAACTCCTTGCATGTGTAACTCTGCATCAAGCAACCACACCACATACAAAAATAGAATAATGTTGCAATCATTAGCCACCTGGTAAAGAAAACACAATGGTTACAATGACCTTGACCAAAGCCATGCTTTGTCATACCCCTATCAAACATGTACCACTATCCTATAGCTTGCTCAAGACCATATATCTTAGCTTTCCGTCTCACATGTCCATTCTCACTCTTCTTCATCTTGAACATTCATTCATCTTTCAGTGCTTTCTTACCATTGGCAACTCCACCAAAAAACTCCTGTTTGATTCTTCTTCAAGGAATCACAATCCTCATCCATGCCAAGCTCCCACTATTTCTTGGATCTACCTGCTCTACTTCTTTAATGACTTCCTGATTCTTGACTATCAATGAGCAACAAGTAGTGTAAAGAAGGAAAATGACAAATTTGAGGCTTACTTACCCTTTCAGTCCTCCATATGGGTGCTTGAGACTCCTTCACAGCTTGTTGTCCACCCAAAATCCATCTCAGTAATCGAAGCCAATCACATCTCAGTTTGCACCTGACCGCCATCAGTTCCCTGTGACTGCCTCATCATCGATGTCGATTCCCATGACCAATGCTGGTGTTTACCTACCCCTAAGTTACTGATGTCAGTCTGCACATAGCTGATGTCGGTCCCTGCATGGACACCAATGCTAGTTTTTCTAATCGATGTTGGTCTCTGTGTTCTCCTTGTGAGTGACAACTTTTACCTGCGAGCTCTTTTTGGGTCAAAACCCTGTTCAAATTAACATAGCCCTGCTCAAAATAATTTAGTCTCCTTGAACTAATCTCTGTCTGTCATCTCCTCCATGAAAACCAAGGCTTTTCAGTTCTTAAGTTTGTCAAAGACATCTGACCTCCACTTAAAAACATGCATTCCCTTCTTACATATGTGACCAAGCTTACAAAGCCACATCTCTACAATAGAAGGTGAATTAGTATTATAAGTAGATAGATAAAGGATACCTACTTTCTTACCACCATCTAATGCAAGTGCATCCACTGTGAGAGTTACTGTGCATCTCTCATCACCCAACTTTCCTGAAGAAATTAGACTCATCTCCAAGACTGATCCCTGCATGACCTCCTTCAACACCCGTGTGTTATCCATCTGTAATTTCAGCTTCACTTCCCCTTTGTCAATAATCTGACAAGGCTCACCAACCCCTAAATAAATCTCTCCAAAGTCTCCCTGGACATACCCATGAAAAGATGCTCTATTTCAGGCTGCATGGAAAGAGGCAATAGAATCTATAAACCAAGATTCTACTTTATCCAGAACATCTTGTACAACAACATCTGCAACACCTACTTCTACACGCTGATCTTCTATCGACCAACAATCTTCCTTTACCTACTCTTTCTTTCCATCAATCAGACCATTTGTGCTATTCAATTTCTCCATTCATAGCTTACTTTCTTCTGCCATTGCTATACTCCCACTCAATCAGAAACCCTTGTGAGTACCTTGTAATCAACAAACACTACGAGATCTAAAACCACCTGTTAGTAACCCAACTAAAAGCTCTGATACCAGCTGTTAGGATCCTACTCTCCACAATAAGAGTATATATGATTACCTCTGTATTAGCAACTAAACACAGAATTTAACCAAAATGATAAGTAACTAGAAATATGAAATAACACAGGATATGAGAGACAATACACAATCTTGTATTAATACTCATACAGAAGGAAATACAATAAAGAAGATGCCACTTCACACCTCTCAGAGGATTCTCACACCTTAAGTGAATAGTAATTATCAATCCAAAGTTCTCTCTCCTACGGTCCCAACACACAACTCAAACACAGAGTTGGTGTTCACCTCCACTAGTTAGTATCCACTACTACTTGTACCACCGAGTATACACGGATACTCAACCGAGTGCACAACACACTCCAAGTAGATCTCCCATGAACTGCTAAAACCTACAACCCAAATGATCTTACTTTAGAAGGGACTACCTTGCCTTCCTCTCTTGTTCTGAGTACACACCTATACTCTAAGTAGATCCTGCCTGATCTTGCTCCCTGTTGTGTTGCTGTCACCTTGACTCTGCTACCACCTACAGATCAACCTGGTTCTACACACCTACAAACTTAGACCATGCACACACATACAACTGTAGATCAACGACCTTACTTACCCATTTTAGATCTCCAAACGTGGCCCTACACACCTATTGACCAAGATCATACATACAAGAAGAACCCTTCTAATTCTCCAAACTAGCACCCACACTTGGTACTGTGCACTAGGAGGAACACACCATTGATTTCTTCTCTCAGAAGGAGCTTATTTTGCTCTCTTACTCTCTAGCACACATTTACAATATAGCCCATGAGTCTATTATATAGATCTCATGCTTACAATAATTAGACATTCTTAATTACAATAATTAGACTCACAACTCTAAGACTAAAATAAGTCTTCACATGCAAACTGCCTGTCCAAAAATAGACTCTTCAAAATCCGCATGCAAACTACATGCTCACACACAGGTTTTCGACATCGGCTCCTCCCTGACCGATGTCGGCCAACTCATAACCGACGTCAGTTGCTTCTACTTTGCACTATGATCAACGTCGATTGATCAGACCAATGTTGATTGCCCTGTAACTCATTCTGTAACTCTCTGTAACCCTCGCAACCTCCATAACTCCTCCTATTTGCATCTTGGTGAAGCTTTTAGCTCCACAACCTAACACATCAGTGGCATCAATAACAAGTCTTCTACACTCCTTCAGCAAGCAAGAGCTAAGTGTTTCTTCTATCCTTTTATTTTAGTATTTTGAAAAGCATTGGTACCTAGTCTCTATTTTGTTATTTCTAAATATTGTAGACCAAACCATCCTTGACTTTCTCCCAAGAGAGGCTGAGAGGCCTTCCTCACATCCTTATTCCTTTTGACAACCTCTCCTCTACCCTTTGTCCCTCTTAAGGCTCTATTGACCCCCCTGCAACTCTACACAGACTCTCAAACAGACCCAGACTTCTTCTAGATCCCTCTGTTGACCATAAAAACCCATCCAAAACTTTTCCAAGGCCATTGCCCCTACCGATGTCGGCAGACTAATCGACACTGGCAATCTTAACCTGCCGACATCGGCAGACTAACTGACGCTGGTGACTGTGGAAGATAGATTGCCACATACATGTACGCATTTATTTTTATTTCTTTGGTTCAGTCATTTACCATTTATATTTTTAGCAACATTCTACTTTTTATCAACTAGTAGACTGTCACCCCTCAAGAAGTCTTTACACTTTTGGGATCAATCTTTGCTTGGCAGTATACTACCTATCTATCTAACAATTTTCATGTTTTAATCTCTCTTATCTGTAGGTTTCATCCTCCATAGCTAAAGAGGAGTCCATCAATGTCTGAATACGATGCACTGACTTCATTTGGGTAACATCTAACCCTAGATCATCACTTAGTTTTTTTCATCTCTTGAATGTGGAAAAGCAAAAATAGTTATAAACACTAACCAACACATATATCATCTCCCCACCGCCTCTTAAACCAATCTAAACTTATACCAACCCCTCACCTTCTTAGTCAACCAAAACAACCACCACATCACCAACCAAACCTTTTAAAAATCTTGGTGCCTTCCTTACTTGGAGTTTGGTTCACCCATCCTTAAAATTAGACTTAACTTCACCCAATCCTATACCCAAGTCTTGACCCACACCAATCAAGAGGATGAAAACATTGAAGGGCCACATGACTAAGACTCTACCTCCCTCTACCTTGCCCTCTATCTTAGGGCCTCACCCTTCCACTTTGCTTACAAAGCAACCCCCTTTTAACATATATCACCCAATTTCATTGATGATACCAGCCCACTTATTATTTGATGCAACGGTCCTTCCCAGATTACCAATAGTCATACCATCAAACTTGGCCACCCCAACTACTAACATACCAAGACCAAAACTATCAACTAGAAACACCACCTTGCCCAAACCATCTCTCACCAAACCTATTGCCACTAACATGCCCATATTACTAACCCAAACCGTGATCTCTAAACCTTTCTTACCTTTATAAAAATCCTATGTGACATTTCTTCAAAGATTATTGAAGACCTCCTTCCTCACATTACCTCTTATCAGACCTTTTGATCCTCTTGTCTCGACGCTAACCTAGTATGATAACCATCAAATATGACTTATCACATAACACTTGGGCATGACACATAAAATTAAAAATCTCTCCAAGCCATTATCTACTAACTTTATGATGAGGATGATATTTTAGTAGATGATCTTCCATCCATTCCTCCACAAATACACCCAAAAACTAGTCACCAACACATTCCTAATCTCTTACTCTCACCTCAAAGTGATGGAGAATCTACCCAACCCCCCATCACACCTTACCCCTCTATCCATACCATTAATGTGGTCACATAATTACAATAAAAGGATAAAGGGAAGGCCAAAGTGTCCATTCCATAGACATAGCCACCAACTCACCCTGAACCACACCAGTTCCAAACCTCCATGTTTGTAGCTAAGCCCAAAGTTACCATCTAAGGAAACTTAGAGGATAACCCCTCTAAATCCATTAGGAAGGTCATTCTTAAACAACTTCATCAGACCCCAACTAAGATGAGCCTCTAGAAGCTCATTTCCACCTTACCCTACCATCATCAAGCCATGATAGAGGCTATGCAAGCTATTAAGGTTAGAATAAGAGACTCCCAACCTATAGATACCTTCATATGTGCTCTCTAACTCTCCACCCTTGTTACCTTCAAGGACTTAGAGATACCTTATATCTATCCCAAGGACCTAGATCCCCCTCTTTCTATTATAACACACATCAACTAAACCCACATCAAATGGGTTGTGATCAATGGGGGAGCCAATATCAACATCATCTCTTCTCATGCCTATGAGTAACTCAAGCTACCAAACAATGTCATGAAAAAAACTTTAACCATCCTTATATCCTTTAACAACACTGTGAACACTACCTTGGGAAACATCATCCTTCACATTTGGCTAGGACCTCACACGCTCCCCAAACCCTTCTATGTGGTCAAAGTTGAATTTTAGTACAATGTTTTACTATGGATACCTTAGATATGGGCCATGAGTTGTGTACCTTTCACCCTCCATCATTATGTCAAGTTTAAACACAAAAGTCAAGTTGTTACCATACAAGCTGATCCTATCCCTTTTATAGCATGAAATATGACCTACCAACCTAATGATGTTCTCTTACCTCCATCTAAAGCACTACAAACAACCACCACCAAGCCCTCACCCATAGAATTCAAAGCCATTACTTACCCTTACACTAAGTTATATACTAGTTCATCTATCCCCATAGACTAGATACCTATCACTGATCCCTTATAACCAACCTTTTAACACCTTATCCTTGGAGAATATTTCCTCCTCACCCTTGACACCTTCCAAACTCCCTAAGAAAATAGAAGTCTCAACCACCAACTAGGTTATGACCTCAACATTAGATCCATTACCCCCTTGGGGCATTTGAGCTATCAAACCCACTTAATGCTACTACCACTCTCTCTTCACCTCAACTATTCACCTCCACCTTCTCTTATTTAGACAACCCAAACTTTGCCAAACTATACCTTCAATGGTGTGCCTAGAAGAGATTTGGTTTAGGATGATATGAGCATGGACCACACATGTTGACCTCAATTGAGACCTAAAAGCATCATGATAAGCATGACCTTGGCTTCATTCTACCCAACAATAAAAAATCCAAATAAACTACCCCTACCATTATTGAAGAAGAGACCCCTTCCTCATCAAACCCCCTCTACTTGTGGGTGAGGATGAAGACATTATCCCACCTAACTATTTTTCATCAACATGATTACCCTCACCACTTGAATTATAAGAAGGAATGGGTACCTATATCCATCCATTTAGTTCATCTTAAACTGGTAAGAAAAGACTCTCCTACCATTCACATTGTCTAGTGCTAGAATGATGATTCCATTCTCACCTACCTTGGTGCACCTAATTCCTCCATCCACAAATCTATACATATGGAGACCTCAACCATGTTGAATGAACCCACCATAAATATTGACATAGGCACTTCATATAACCCCCATATTGTCAAACTAGGCCAAACTCTCACCCCTGAAGAACTATAAGACTTCTCTACCTTCCTTTAGGACCACCATATTGCATTTACCTAGTCATATGCTGACATGCCTGATATTGACCTAGCCATTACCACCCACAACATTGTGAATAATCATGATGCCAAGCCTATCAGATGGAATATTTGTTTCATGCATCTTTGCATAGCTCTCCTTGTCAAATAAGAGCTCTAATACCTCCCTTTTGTCAACTTTATTCAACCCATTGATTATCCTCAGTGGGTTTTAAACATTGTGCTTGTCACTAAAGCTATAGGGGGACTATGTATTTGTGTGTAATTTCATGACATTACCTTCCCAAAGGATGAATTTCCTCTCCCTAGCATCAGCCAACTTTTTTATCTCACAATATGCCATGAGATGTTTTCACTCATGGATGAATTCTTAGGTTATAATTAGATTTTGATTACCCATGAAGATCAGCACAAAACTACCTTTATCACCCTATAGGGGGTTTTTTGTTATAGAGTCATGCCATTCGGTCTTAAGAATGTTGTTTTAACCTACCAATGTGTCATGGCCTATATTTTCCATGACTTTATCCATATAATTGTCAAAGACTATGTGGATGACCTTCTCAAAAAATTCCAAACTTCACAAAGACCACTTAACCATTCTCAAGATTATCTTTAAACAAATTATCCATTATCATGTCTATCTCAATCCCAAGAAATGTATTTTTTGGGTCTTGTCAGGAAAACTTATTGGATTAATCCTTTCCATTTTAGGAATTGAGGTTGACCCAATCAAGATCAGATCCATCCTCGAGATGCTACCTCTAACCAATCTTAAACAACTCCATAGTTTGTAGAGAAAGATCTAATCCATTCACCATTTTATTTCCCAACTCTTCAATCGATGTCAACCCTTCCATCATCTCTTGAAAAATGACATCTATTTTAAGTGGAATTTTGATTGTCAAAAGGCCTTTGATGCAATCAAAGTGTACCTTCTATCTCCACCTATCCTCATACCTCCTAAGGATGATCAATCTTTATACCTTTATATCTCTAACACTGACCATTACTTAGGGGTAATGCTTACCCATCAAGATGAACACCACAAAGAGAAATCTATCTATTACATTAGCCACATAGTTTTTAAGTATGAGACTCAGTACACACATATTGAGAAACTTTACTTGGCTCTAGTTTTCATGGCTATAAAACTTTGGCACTACCTTCTTAACCATAAAACTTTTGTCATAACTAATACTAACCCACTCAAGTACATGCACTCCAAACCATACCAATACTAGCATATGGCTAAGTGGGTCATGATTTTAGCTGAGTTTGACCTTGATTTCCTCCATCAAAAATCAATCAAGGGGAAAGTCATTGCTAACCAATTGGCTGATGCACCCCTAATAGACACCCAACCTCCCCCTCTTGAATTTCTAGATGAGTCAATCACAAGTATATCTCAAGAATATTTTACCAGTCATGTAATCATGTATTTTGTGTGTTCCAAATGCCAGTGGGGTAGAGGAGTCGGTATCATCCTTATCGCCCTTATCAGTGAACCACTTCCTTTTGTCATTTAAAATTGAACTTAAATGCACCAACAATGTGGCTGAGTATGAATCCCTAGTAATAGGTCTCCAAATTACCTTAGCCTTGGGAGTTAAAACAATCAATATCTTTGGTGACTCATAACTTATTGTCAACCAAATCAACAACATTTACCAGTGTAAGAATGAAATGATGTAACTATATAGACAACTAGTTATAAAACTCCTAGCATCATTTGAACACTACCATATTCAAACCACCTCATGATCTACCAACAAGTTTACTGATACCATGGCTTCTTTAGCCTCTTAGATCTCATCAACACCATCAGACTCCAAGCTATCAATCATTTTCCATCACCTCACTAAACCTTCCTACACCAAATCAGACACTCCAACCGTCTTTAGTGTGGAAGAGATTCTTCCTGACCTTTGGTATCAACAAACCTTTTACTACCTTCACCTTGACATAATTCAATCTGACCTCTCTACAAATGCCCATCAGGAATTTATTTAGATCACTTCCCATTACACCATTATGGGAAGAATTCTTTACAAACATGGTTTTGATGGCCTCCTATTATATTGCCTTCATGGTCTAGAAGCCTCTCATGCTATCAAGGAGACACATGAGGGTATCTATGGGGGACACTTTAGTAGACTTGTTGTAGATAAGCATAATCCTTTACCTAGGCTATTATTGACCCACCCTTAACCAATAATTTTATTATTATGTGAAAAAGTGTGTCAAGTGTCAACAACTTGCTAATTAACATCATGTACCTAGCAATAATCTTTATGTTTTTTAAAAAAATAGCCCTTTTCACAATGGGGTCTAGACCTAATTAGTGAAATCAACCCCCACTCTTCACAAAGACATCATTCTATCATTATTGTGATTGAATATTTTACTAAATGAGTGGAATTTATTCCTCTTATCTTGACAAAAGCTAAAAATATTGTCAAATTTATCACCCACCATATCATCTTCCATTTCGATGTTCCCCATAAGATCATCACTGATAATAGAAAATCCTTCAAAAATAAACAATTCTAGGTCCTTTGTGATGTATTTGGTATTAAACTTAGATTTTCATCACCTTATCACCCATAAGCAAATGGACAAGTTGAAGCCTATAACAAAACCATTAACAACATGCTTATCAAAATGGTTAATGCCTTAGGTCAAGATTGGCACTTACACATCCCTTTTACCTTATGGGCATATTGTACTAGCATCTAAACCCTGATAGGTGCTACACCTTTTTCTCTCATGTTTGGTGCTAAGGATATATTGCCTCTTGAAATCCAAATACCTTATCTTTGAAAATCTTTGCATGATCTTATTTCAAAAAATAACTATCATCAAGAATGTTTAGCTCAACTTGAGCTACTTGATGAGTGTCATTTGGCTACCCATTCCCATCTCTGTGTCTATCAAGAATGAATCAAACATTCCTATAAAAAACATTTTTTTGTTTGAGAATTCAATATTGAAGATCTTATTCTCAAGGAAAATCAACATGTAACTAATATGGAGAAAATAAAAAGGGGCAAATTTACTTTCAATTGGCTTGGACCCTACATCATAACCCATAAGTATGGATGAATGGCTTACCATTTATTCTTTCTCAAAGCAAACCAAAACTTGATCCTCTCAATGATTTGCATTTGCATCCCTTTTATTATTAAATAGGGATCACAATCATCATTTATCTAACTTAAGCTCATCCCCTGTAACCACATTCACTTCCCTCTTTTTAGGGGTAATTGACTAAAATTGAATCATGTGATTATCAATCATAATTATATCTACTATTGAATTATAAGTACCACAGATCTGTCCATGGCATGATTCTCATAGTACTTCCCATCTCTTTGAGATTAGTTCCTATGGTCATTATCACCTATACCCCTTTTTTATTGACTAGACCTTTGTGTCAACCTAGTTTTGCCTTCATAGAGGTCATCCATTGAGCATGTATAAGCAAGTATATATCAAGAAAAAAAATCAAAAGTCATAAATAACTTATGGGTCATTCTTATAATTCAAAAATTGCTCCCTTAAAGGACAACTATTAAAAATTGATCTAAAATTACCAAACATAAGGTGGACTACTCCCTTGAAGTATAGCTATCAAAATCATTCGAACTACTCACATAAAATTATTCCAATCCTTTGAAGTATGGCTAAGTAAATAATTTATCAAAGCTAGAAATTTCTTAGAAGCTTCCTGCATTGATCAACTTCCCCAACCCTAAAACAAAATAATTTTAAAAGCCATAATCAGCTCTTATAAATGCAATAATCTTAGAAATCCACAATCATCTCTCTTTAGTAGACTTCTCACATCAATCAGTCTACACTTTATATATAAACATAGACTTATTTTTACTACCTCTTTGGAAACCTTTAGAAAAGGCATACTAGTCTCATTAATGGTTCTAGTTTCACCCATTCTCCCTCCACATATCATGTGCATGGGACTATGAGCTTACTTGACATAATGTGATCAAGATACCTATTTATCAACCTAAGCATGCTAATACAAAGCATCCAAAAGTCTTATCTTCAATAAGCCAATCCAACTTTGGGTTTTGAGTTAGTCCTTACTAATGAAAATACATCATGTTCCTTTCATATCTTTATCAATTCATGTTGATTTATTCTCATGATTCTTATCACTTTCTTACACATCTAGTTTGTTACCTACTTCATGTAATTTTATCTTTAACCATGTTCACATTCTACCTCTCTGATCATGAACAACAAACATCACATCAAAATCATGAACATTATCAACTATGTTAATAAGCAACATCATCTATCTCTCTATGCACCAAACACAATGTAAGCATATCACAACAGACCATAAGCATCAACCTATCCATTTAAAATTACTACATCATATGAGCCTATAAGCATATCATTACACTAATAAAAGTATAAACCAAATCAATGAGCAAGATATCATAGCATATACCATTTACCATTCCATCTATATGATCATAAACAAAGCCAGTACATTATCATATAACATGCATCCATCAATAACACATCTTATCATATCTATGAACAAAATCATGACATCATAACTATCTTTCTAGCATCACGTGCCTAAGCTACTAAATGAAACACTAACATTATACACCACAAGTGAGGAACCATAAGCCATAACCATAATCATAAACATGGGCACCACATAAACGACAATAATCCATCATATATAACATCAAAAACCATACATCAAATCATCAAAAAAACACATGTAACAATGTATCATCTCTCTCAAAAAAATATACAACTCGCTACATCAATGCATAAGTTGGTATCAAAATAGTACATCACAATAACACATCTAAACATAATCATGGGATTGCACCACTACCAATGGACCCATATATGCCTATACTTGTACCTAGTGATGGTCCCCTCAAGACCCCTACCTAAATCACTATAGAAACCCACAGATTTGGCATATCAATCAAGGGCCCACTAGTTAAAATAGCTCTATATTCTACATATCTCATATCCTAGGGTAATTAGTCTAGTACCATCACTTCATAGTATCTAAACTCTTCTACAGTGTCTAGGTACCATGATTGTGGCATTGTCCTTGGTGGCCCTCTTACTATTGCACCCATTCTAACCCTCTATCTCAACAACTCCCTCTCTTGTGTAATTATATCTATAGATTCCTATGCTTGGTCTCTCTCACTTGTAATAGTGGCAAGTTGACCCTATAATATAGTGATCTTGCCCTATAGTGTGGCCACTTATCCCTACAATACATGTATCTAATCTTAAGCCACAACCAATGCCAGCCCTACCTATCCATCCTAGCTAGAAGAATCTATATCCATCAACCCCACCCCTCTATCATCTCCACCCACATCTACCACTACATAGATCAACTAGTCCCAAGACATATAACCATTTATGTACCCTACATCATCCATAGGGTCCCTAGCAAGAATTTCCTCAAAACCACCATCTAGAACTATCAGAGTAGGCTAAGGCATTGACAACTAGACCTCTGAGTCCTACCTCCTATTCTATGGATGTGGACCTATTACACCCTATATCAAGCCAAACTAATCTCATACTCAATAGAATAGAATCTACTCAACCTCACCATTTTAATGGCCCATTATCTACCTGTAACTCTACATAGCAATGGTCTACCTCCTATAGCCTAGCCAATTCAAGAAATATAGGTATGGTCTCCAAGTGATGTCCCTATATACCAACACACCTAGGGTACCTATGAACTAATCAATATCATGGATTTCATCTCCTACCCCTGACATAGCATAGCCATCTCTCCATCTTATAAAACCAACAGAGAACCCTAGCTATGTACACCCTATCCATAATAATCCCATTGGCCTCAGAACCTAGATGTGCTCATAAGCCCAATAATGAAGATCCAGACCCATGTTGATACCATATCTCTAATGGTGTTTGAATCCCCATAACTCCTTATAAATATAAATCAACAAAACTAGGACCCAACCAAAAACTATCCTCCTAAATAACAACTTCACCAATATACTTAGCAATACATAAGGAAACCTCTTACTAATTGAATCTAGGATCCCAAAGCATGTAAAAGCAAGTATCAACATTGTCATAAATCTCTTATCCTCTAGAATTGTCTCATAGAAGCATGTGTAGCTAAACCCTCCAAAATGCAATCAAACCTAGTCGTTATCATCTCTATACAGATACTCAACATAATCATCTTGCTCCACCTACTCTATCTAGTATATAACCTCACCACATAGTGGGAGTTGAGTGATCCTATGTACATTCTCTAAGAGAATAGTCATCTCCCTGATTGATAATAAGAAGGTATTAATAATAAGATCTCATTTCATGATGAGTGCTACTATCATTGATGCATCTCTAGGCACATGCTGGTAGTGCCTCATCATTCTTAGCCCTACCTCCTTCATGTATGCCCAATAATCTATGATCATCCCCTCAAGAATCATAAGGAATATGCATGACACATGGTCATGCATTTGGATCTACTCTCGAGCCTATACCACAAACCAAATACTGGGCTAAATTATTATTAATATGCCTATCTACCCTACCTTCTTGATACTTGACCTAACCTTGACCCTTAACACAATTGAACCCTAACCACACCCTAAACAACTTACCCAAAACCTAACCATCAAACACCTAACCCTATCAACCTAAATAAACCCCCTCCCATTACCCTTACTCATTCCATTTAACCCTAACCAAACCTTGAAAAACTTACAAAAAAGTCTAACCTATCCTAATCAACCATCGATAGTCATGATGACTACCAATAGTTGGTGACCCCTAATTCCTAGGGTGTCAACTATCAATGGTCAAACATGACCATCAATAGTCACCTATGGGCATTCCATGGCTAGAATGCCCAAAAACCCTAGAGGCAAACCTAAATTCCCAACATACACTAAACCTACTTATAAACCTAGCCTTAACACCCTAACCACTAGTATATTGCATAATTCACCCACCCACCTTGTCAATCTACCATTTCATCCTCTAATTTGCCCTAAAACCTCAAGAACCCTACCTAGGGTATAGAGGCAAAATTGCACATTCTAGACCTACCCACCCAATAAAATTCAAAAATGCAAAAATAAGCCTACTCTATCAATTTTAATGCACACCCTACCTCATTTTGTGACCTCCTCCATGGTCTAAGCCCACGAGTAGGTACTTAGCCATGTTCTCATGCTACCTACATCTTAGACCCACATAGTTAACCCACTCACTTCTAGCCAACAAACACTCACCACCTTAGCAATCACTCTCCTTGCACAACATTGAAATTATTAGAGACCAAGTCAACAAGGTACAATAGAAACAATTCCGACACTTATTTTTATTTTTTATTTTTACCCATCTAACTTTTTAGGGTTCCCCTTGACTATCAATGGTCACCTTTTGGGGACCTTAACCATCGATGGTCAAGAAACCTTATAACACCCCCTTTTTTCACCTTCACCTACAAACTACCATTTCTACTAAACTATACCTAACTTTGCCTACTTTTGGTGATGCCCTACTCCCACTAACCTAACCACCTCACCATTGGTCTATTTTGGCCCATCTAGTGTGAAATTTTATGACACCTATTGAGTAGTCCTTTTGACCATAGCAACAACATTTCCATGTTGACACCTTTTACATTTTACACCACCTCATGCACACTAACCCACTTGTGTCTCACCAAGAACACTTCCTACCTTTGATACCCATGACAAATGACCCCTTCATGTTTTCCATGGGAGCACTGCCTTCCTTGGATACCCATTAGAAACATGAAAATCACTTAGATACTTATGTTTGTGAGTGTTCCTAGCTTCCACACCTATCAGTGGTCACATGGTTCACTTTTCACTTACCTACTTAGTACTAACCCTTATTTTTACCAACCTTAGCAATTCTAGTTTTTGCATGATCCTGGCTATTGCACCTTTTTGTTGCATTTTGTGTACAAGTTTACATCTCAAATACCTAACTTATTGTCACTACCTTATGACTCACTATATACCACTTATCCAACCCATACATAATTTTTATTTTACCTCATCAACTCCTAGTTTGAGGGGGAACACCTCCTCCTATTCTTGGGGCAATCAGACCCTTATACCATACTCCATTTTTATTTTTCAGCTCATTCATGCAAGCTAGTCAATAAAAAGGGGGAAAATGTAGACACTAAAAATCTATACACATATGTTTTTGAATGTCAAAAATCCCCTAGACCTACCTAGGACCCCTTTAAGACCATCCCGCACCTATCTAGCCTCACCAAACCCATCTGCACCCAATTTCACCAAGATGAGTAAACCCAACCTTTAGGACCCTTTTCCTTTGGACCTTGACCATTGATGATCAAGGTAATTGTTGATGGTTAGCATTGGGAACCCCTGACCATTGATAGTCAAAACCCACCTCTTAACAAACAACATACAACCCACCCACATTACTTTTCTAAATATAACTTGTCTAATTCTAATAATGAGCCTTTGCATGGATGAATTATATTTAGATGGCCTAGTGACACCTTCACTTCCACCTCTTGTTTGTGTTTATAAGAGAGAGAGAGGCTTGGAAGGTTAAATTCATCTATAATAATTATCAAGATCTTAGGCATTTAGGAGTTTTCTTTTATAAGTCAATCATCATCAGTGTTATCAAGAATCAACCATCTTATTGGGAGCCAACTTATCATCACCTCTCAAACAAGATCTTAGGTACCATTACTCTATGATAATCAATCCAAATTACACCAATAGGCTAACTACATCAAATATCCACCCAACTAACTTTTGGTAAGACAAGTACTTGTTTTTCAACATTTGTGTGATTTAATTCCATTTTGTAACCAATCTAGCCCTTGTCCAACTCTCAAAATTCATCTATGGGATCTTGTCATTCATCTATTTATGAAACCTAGAATTCCATAGTCAACTGTTGATGGTCAACTTTACCACTTATGGTTACCTTAACCACTGACGGTCACCCTAACCACTAACGGTCACCTGTGGTAGTAAAAACCAACATCCTATTTTCACCCACCTACACCTAATCAAATCTAGTTTTTTATGATTCTGACCACTCACAGACCTCTTTCAAATTTTTTGAAGCATACCTCAACCCCTTAGCAAGTATTAATTAGTTTATCACTAATTTGATCATTTTAGTCTATCTTCTTAATAAGCATTATTGTGTTCAATTTTAGTAATCTTCTTTAATTGATGCAAGTACCTTCTTTCTAGTTTTTTGAGCTTAATTATTTGAAATGTGTGGATTGATATACCCTAAGGAAGTTCTTGATTTTGGGATCTAGTTATTGCTAGGCAATCCACCCAACTATCTGTCTAAAAAAGTTTGCTTTAGTGTTTTCTTATCTATAGGTCTTCCTCCCAAGCCAAAGAGGAGATCTTCACAATCTTCTGATTCAGCTTGTGCACAACCAAATAGTTTTTTCAACCATACCCATATCTAGTTTATTTTCTCTCTTTCTTTAGAACTTAAGCAAAAATTTACATGAAATAAAATGAGAAAAAAAAAGAAATACTCTATATCATCTTGAATTACTTATACAAAGGCTCAAAGTTCACAGCTCTCAAAGCTATCACAACTCACAACTAAGTAGCTCAAATAATCCATAATATACTACCCTAATTGTATTAATTACCTTAGAAATATGAAGGGTGAGAGGTGAATATATAGTTTGGAGAGGGAAATATTCCAAACATTCTAATGAATGTGGGACTAATGTTCCCAAGTAACCTAAATGACCTCTAAATCCCTAAACAAGCTAATACAACCATGTAGGCAAAACCTAGTGGGAAAAAGGCATACACCAACATAAATTAATTTCCTTGTAGATAATAGTTTGTGTTCACATTTGAATACATACCAATTAGTTTAAAAATAAAGGACATTAGATTCAAAAACTTCAATAAAAGTGTAGTCAATGGGTTTAACTTCATTAATAGTTGGATTAGATGCAAAAAAAGGTTTATAAACACTATGTTATATTCTCAATGTATATGGGATATATTTAAGGCTTCAAAATTTTCCATCAAATACCAAATATTTTGATTATATTTATGCATATGGGGCTTATTTGTCTTGTAAATTTATAAAAATTATTGAATAACCAACTTAAAATACCCAAAAACTTTTAAGTGTTTGATACCCAACTCGATTGATTTTCTGAGTCCTAAAACATAAAACCTGAAACTTTATAAAATTATTTGTGGTTTTAAAATACAAATTAAATGCATACCTAAACATTTTACCTATAGATGAGATTAGGACCACACCTACCACACTACTATGTTTTGAATTAGTTTCATCAATGAACATAGACCAAATGGTTTCTTTAGGAATCACTCTAGCATACTAGTGATCATGATCATATTGATTCAATATACCATATGTTTAAATTATAATTTCATTGAAGGTAATACTTGTTTCAATATATTTAATAGGTGTTCCATATAAATTTTCTATACATATGAAAGCAACATCATTACCTATAACAACCCATGTCGTTTATTTGCCTTCATAAGCACTTATGGCTCTATACCAATCTCTTCCCAAAAACATAGGATAGTTATCTATAATATCAAGGATTTGCACATTTTCCATGCACCTAATATGTTATTCCTAAGTAATTACTATATCTCAAAACTTTCCATAACTTTTAATTTGTCTAGAATCAAAACCTTGAGTTTCTTATTATCCTTTTGTCATAACCTTGAAATTAAAAAAACTAGAAAGTTTTTGAATAAATAAGGTTATCCATCACATCAAATTGCATAGCTACTAACACCAAGTGTGTATATCATCTTTAAATCATACTCTTTATAAAACAACTTACAAAGCTTAGTGATAGGTAGAGGGTAACATGCTATATTTCATCATACATAAGTATGTAGAAATGAGGTAGGTCAAATCACTCAACCAATCAACTCAATTGATCTTAGAGTATCTAACTTATCTTAAGAATTGTTTTAAAATAAGTTAATATATGATCTAATTGATAATAAGCTATTCATATGTTGATTAGAATGGATTAGGGGATATTAGTTTCTGATTTATCTCAATCAATATAATACTTCATTAATATTTCCCTAAAGTACTTCTTAAGACATGTTGATCTCATAAGAGTCCTCTTATGACCAACTAAGGATACAATCCTATGATTGAACAAAGTTCTACTCAGCTTTATACCTCAAATATATGTCTAAATTTATTTTTCCTACAAAACATAGTTTAGCTTATGCTACTTTATCATTCACGAAAGGTTTTTTTTATAATACATCTAATCAAATTGAATAATGCATTACAAGT